>CM068833.1:67356890-68031890 GCA_028554795.2 Sinohyriopsis cumingii | reverse complement strand
TATGTCTGAAATTTGTCATTTATTGTTGCTAGCCCGACGGAAATGCCAAACAGTGCTGAAAAGGAGAAAACTAAATTATAAATTCGTCTCTCAATGTTTTATTTCAATAACATTAAAATACATCATTGACACATTTGTGTATATTTATACAAAGAAATGACAAGTATGATGCGATACTACCGACTGATGAACTGGTTCAGAGCAAGTAACAATAAATTTAATATTTGACTCAAAGGTATTCAACTAAGGTTTAAATAGATACACATAGAAACTAACGATGTCAGAGACTAAATTCAAATATTTTCGCGGTATACCTTTTCATGGGGTAGCACGAAATGTCATTCTTGTCAGTAACAAAATTCGCAGATTTGGGATGGAGTTTTATTGTCTTTCTATATTTTTGAGCTTCGTTTGTTCGCCTAGTAAATTCGTGATTAATATAAAACACCAAATCGACTAAAATTGTTACGCTACGATTGTGTCACAGAATTAGGCAAACAAATAACTTGGTTTTGCCTTAGAACTATTTGACTATCTTTCGTTGTACATGCGTATAACGTTATCTAGGGTGAATAAGTGTTTTTCCAGGTAAGCGACTGTACTAACATGTACCTCGCCGGAAATTCCTTGCAATGAGGGACATTAAAAGCATAATATGCACGGGCATTTTACCCTGACTACAATTCACTCTCCAATGGATTCAATGAATATTAATTTCTAACCGACACACTGGTCGTTTTGGATCTCGTCAAGGCGTGTACGCTCTCCATTGTGTTCTCCAGCCATAGGGGTAAGATTTAGATTTATATTTCATTTGATATGCGAAGCTTATTCAGTTGGTAATGTCATATCGTGTAATGATGCATTTATTACAACGCAGATTTGAAACGTTGTGAACTTTGAATTACAAGTTGCTATTAGAGTTTAATGTATTAGCATATATCAAGAGATTTTTCAGAACCCATTAGTATGACCAGATTGGTTTTATTGTAGCTGACCAGAGCTGACTAGAGCTGTCTAGAGCTATCTGAAGCTGTTTAGAGCTGTCTGGAGTTTCCAGAGTATTTAGGGATGCGTGCTGCCGTTACGTATGTATGTATGTACGTATGTCTGTACATGTGGTGGAGCCACGAATGTAGACGTAGCTAATTCAAAGGTGCTGTATGTTGTCTGTACGTGTGTATACGTATGAATGTACATGTGGTGGATCCGTGAAGGGTGCGAGCGGCCGATAAAAGTGTGGGCCCACCCAAGGACTCGGTGTAAATGTGCGGCTCATCAGTTTATGAATCGTACGACTGTACAAGGGTCAAGAAGCATATGTTTGTTCCAATTGTTGTTTCAGTTGGGTACATTTTCATGTTCATGAGATTATTTTGAATCTTGGTTGTATTCCAGTAGATTATGTGAATCTCACTTACAATGCATAACATTATTTGAAACACATTTGAATACCTTAAGATTATTTGAATCTTAATCGTAGTCCATGCGTAAGATTATGTGAATCTCTCTTACAGTGCATAATATTATTTGAAACGAATGTCGAGAAGATATAGATAGATGGATATATAGCAAATGAAGTACCACTCAGCTGCTGTATGAGGTGAATCATGCACTTTGGCCCCTCCTCTGGACCGCCATGACGGCTGAGAGATTCCAAAAGTGGCCAAACTAAAACAAACATGCATATATTAAAATTGCTATAGGCTTTTTTGTATCACATTCATCTGAGATGTTAACACCCTATCGTTTGTCAGACAATTGCGGTCGAATAATGGATTGCCAGTACTATCGTCAGTTATATTGTGTATCGCGGTGTCACATCCAGAACGGTGCGGTATGTCAGTCTCAACATTATCGTCTTTTCATATAAGAGTGGAATAACATCGAAAACATGAATGAGACTTGGAGGTAATCGTAATAATACTTCGCACAGATCCAAGACAACGAACATCAGTATTGATATGCAACGAAGTTCTCAACAAGAAAGACATACGTTAAAATGTATTCAATAAATCGTCAACAATCAATGAGATACGTATACGTTTTTGATGTTATTTCCGTAGCTTTTGTGAACGATAACATTTTAAAGAAATAATAACGTTTTGAATAGCCTCACAATACTACTTATGCTAAGCACAGCGATATCATGTAACATGTTAGATATCACTTTACTAATAAGTATTATACAACAACAACCACACTCATAATTGTATTGAAAATCGGAACCATTTCGTTTTTCTTATCCTGTGGTAGAGAAGAGCAATGTCGTTCCGATTTTGCAACTAAAATATGACCCTTTCCACCAATTGCAAAAACAAAGTTTGTTTCACATCTCACATTAAAATGGGACATTACTGAGCTCCGTTTTGATTCATAACTACGATATCCCATTATACAGTTCTGGTCGTATAGTGGTCCAATTGAACCTATCTTTTTACATTCAAGCAGGTAAAGACATGTTGCGTTTAAACATTTGTTTCAGGCTATAATATATCCTGTCATTTTTATTCCAATTGGACCACTTTGGTACCATATTTCATGGACCCTTGTTAATAATATGTGTTCTGTAAAAGTTACTTTATTACAATTTTTCACATTCTCATCCTTCTCCATAACTTGCTATATTATGTGCAGCGCTACAGCCAGATTTAATACTGTCTGTCCGAGTTCTCTGATTATGCCACTGCTTCGATTTGTTTTCATGCTTTCTTGTTTTGGTGCCTCTTTGTCAGCAAATACTTCGTTTCGACTCGTGTTTTGCCTTCTGTGGTAAGGTTTGAAGCCGAACATACTCTAAACGTTCACCTTAATATGCTCAATACCTGTCACTGACTACGATCTTACCTTCAGTTGGTTACCTGCAGTCCATATGCATTTGATTTGTTCGCAAAAATGGAGTCATTTCCGGCACCCTCAGGGGCGTTTTGATTCATTTCTTTATAAACCAATTGCCATACGCTGGCATTACCCGAATTATGTTAGGTTCATCCTTTGCAATTCTATGAATATGCTTATTTTTGTTGTCTTTTAGAAAGCGTTGGCTCTAATGTAAAGCAAGGCATTCCTAATCACATTTCCTAAGAACATTTTACGTGTATGAATCTGCCTGAAACACAATTATATTTGTTCTCAATCACCTTTCCCAATCAGTAAAAGAGACACTTTGTGCTAATCAGGTTTTGGACGCAGTGCATTATGTTTGGTCATTTCCTTTTGCCGCTTTTGTGTCCATATCTTCGACACTTGTTGATCCAATTAACAATGCAGTTGCATTACCTACAATCAATATGATCACCATATTAATTAATACAGGTTATTGAAGGTATTGTCCGGAGACTCGGTACGCATTAGTTGCATTACGTAATGATGACTCACCATCGGTTGATCTTAAACACGTTTCGCTGTCCTTCAATTGTATGAGAGCTGTAATTAATTGAAACATAACATATAAAATAGAAAGGGATTGGTAATTAAGAGGAAGGTCTAGCCACGGCAAACGAATATGTTCAAAGTCAACATCACTAAATATGTATTCAACTTCGACAAAAATTCATTATTTTAGAAAACCAATCAACCGTTTTTCTCATCACAAAATTGCCTTTATCAGATAGGAAAACAACTCATATTAGCGAAACAGAACAAAAACTAAAAGTGGTAATTGCAAGATAAAATGATGAATAAAATGCAATAAGAATATAAGACTATATGAAATTGATTCAAGATGTTTTATGACAAAATTGTGTGAAGTAAAATTCCATTTTCGTCAAAAAAATAGGTTAGTAAAACATCAAAAAAATAGGTTAGCAAAACATATTTCATTATTCAAGTTGAATTCGCTCGTGTTTTATATAGTTTTTTGTTTCATCGCTTTCTGATTGTTTGATACTCACTCTGATACTCATGGTAATTAGAACAGAAATCGTACGTCGTGAGTTGACTGTTTCCGGACTGAACTCCTTGGTGAATCATCATATGGTCTTGGTAGTGATGGTTGTTAAGAAGCCATCGTTTCAGATGAGCAACCGGTTTGTTGTCTGATACGAAATGTGCGTTGGAAGACTGCAGATCTTTTCGTTCGTATCCACTATCTGTGTTTTTGAGCAACATTTTGACACAAGGAAAATTAGGAATTGTATTGTACCTATGTCTTCTTTAAGTACAGCTGATACACAACCACCAGCACCATCGTCACCAATTAATATTAATACTACTGATAAGGCCCCTGATACCGTTCTAAAACTACACCTTTGATGATATTTGTAAATGACGGTCATTAGTTAATAGCATTGTATTACTGTATCAGCTGTGAATATGATACAAGTTAGCACCAATATAGATTAATTGTTACAGCATTAAACTGGCCAGTCGGTCTCAATGCACAAACACTTTTACCTGCATGTAACAATCAAACAAAGTTAATAATCATATAATAATGTTACCAATTATATTTGACACCACAGGGATATGTTAAATTTAATCTACGTACTTACATGTATATTCTGTTTTAACCTTTCATCGACCTTCCATAGTAGTGATGCAGTTTTTGCTGCTTTAATTCATAAAAAGTGTTTCGTTTTTACGTTACCTCAACAAATATTCTTCACCTATATTAATGTTACTGAATAAATGTCAATGTCCTTCCATATATCACGAATTATATTACTATATTCATGGCCGCGAGAGGCCGAGTGGTCTAAAGCGCTCTCCGTTACGGATCACTGCCATCTCACCTCTGTCTGCGTGGGCTAGAATCTAGGTATTCGGCCAATGTGGTTATCAGAGAAAGCTTGCCAGTAGCTTATCGTGGGTCGGTGGTTCTTTACCGGGGTTTCCCGGGTTATTCCTCCACCATTCATTCTGGCCGCCATCGTGTGCTGAAAAATGGCGTTAAAACCAACACTAAAAACAACATTAATATATTCTAATACGAATGATGTTAAACTAACAACTACTACAACAGATACCGATATTATTTAGTTATTTTACTCTCATTAGAAAATAAATACTACTACCATTGATGAGCTCCACTGTTCTTACTATTACTTTTACTAGTCCCATGATTCCTAGTTTACTATTACAACAGCGTTTACCATCAGGCATGCTTTAACCAAAGCAGCATTTGTTGATAACACCATCGCTTCAACAATATCTAAAAACGTATTATTTATGCTTCTAGTACTGCAAGTACTTCACAAACTACTACCCATTTTCATTATCAAGATAAACACTTTATACAGCAGTACAGCCTGTAGATATCATTATTCTGCTAAAAGTCACTCAGTGTAGGTTGAATAAAGATTTCGTTCACACAAAGAAACTGTGTTTCAGGACGACACAAGTAGTACCAATCTTTATATTTGTACAACAAACTGCATGTTTTAGTATGTCTCCTTACGAAATTATACGGATTGAGCATAGTTTGGTGTATTGCAAAACATAGTCGATTGGTAGGAACGTAAAAATCTCAAATAGGTGAAGCTGAAGGATCATTGTGTGTTTGGTCCTTGAATTCATCGAATGAGGTAACTGTTTAACCAGGACAATTGATACACCAATAAATAGGGTCAATTTACTATACATACATACATAGATACATATATATATCGTTGTTTAATACTTACAATTCGGTCTCTCGTTTGCACATCCTTGATGAATGTAAAGGCTTACTACCAGCACTGAAAAAAATATTATGGTACGAAAGTTTAATGTTATTAGAAGCTTTTCTTAATTTCCCATTCCTTTCGTTATACCGTTATCATGGAGCTTTAGATGAGAAGATATCGTGGTGATAAATTGTTGAATATTCAAGATATATAATGAGACTAACTAATAAGCGAGATACAGTGAACAATAATTAAACCTTGTTATTAGAAACTTTACTTTTCCATCGAGAAAACACATAAGGAATACAATAGCTTCACTGCCTATTAAATTTATTGAAAACATTTTTATGCAAGCTCTTAGTTTTCATCTCATAAATATAGTTATCTAATACTTGCATAAGCGTACGTTACAATTAGGTAGGGACAAGTTGACGCCAATCATCAAAAATTGAGGATCATTGATTTACCTCTAAATATACTATTTCCATATAGTGTCATTTCATCAGAGTTTCTGGTCCTCTAATGTACCTGGACTGCGAGAACGAAATTGTCTGTTCTAAGCGTCATTCACTTAGATAAGATTCCAAATGAAGTCATGAATGTGATGTATGCCTTATCAGTCTGACCTATTTGGTTAATTCCTGTCTAAATTATCACGGATAATATGCATATAGGACTAGAAAGTTGCAATTGTTTTTGTTTTTTTCTAAATCAGTAACATCCGAATTCAAACAGTGTTTCATTTACTCATTTACTATAATTCACTTATGTATCTGTTAATGTTTTAGCCAAATCATTTATATTTTTGTTCAGGCAAATGTGTATAACGTTATTTTTGCACACGAATGTTTAGACAGTCAAAACCGTAATATATTTGTTTTCCGTTGTGTGTTCCTTTTAGGGGTTTCAAGGGTTGTCATCGCCGGGGCGGATGTGGGAGATAAGCATCCACTTCCCTTGGAAATCTCCCAATGGCTTGCGTCTGATAGAACCTCTGACAACCAAATCTAGCTCCAGGCCTTCACGAGTGGCGGAACCTGTTTAAACTGACTGGAGAAGGGATGACAGGCGAGCTTCTGGTGCCTCAAAACCAGATGCTTCAGGCAGATTGGGCTCGTTAACCTTGGGTGGTCGCTCATCTAGGAGAAGGTAAACTCCGATTTCACACCTTCGCTGCCTTGCGACTATACCCTCTCATGGGAAAGGCTAAGGGAGTAAACCCCAACAGAAAATCCGGAGACGGAGTCCCTAAGGCGACTTGGCATTGATTTCAGCGTCATCTTGGCAACTCCTGCGACGCAGCTGGTGCCATGACGTATCGGCTTGTCCTTTCCTTTGGATCCATCAGCTGCGTGGAGAGGGGGGATCAGCTGCATGGGCAACAGTTGATTCTCCATATCACCCTGCCCAGGCTTGCGCCCGGGAGAGGACACTCCAGCTTCGGTCCACAGCGTCGACACAACACGGGAAGCAGAAGTTTACCGGTTATAAGTCACTGTTCGACTGGTGTAGAGACAGACCCCAGGGGTTGCTTCTGACGGTGGGAGAGACCAACATATTTCACTGGACAGCTACCGCCCGCCTCAAACTGGGCAGTCCCCAGCCAATAAGGTGCCGTCCCGCCACAGTTCGCCTGCCTTGCTGCGTGCGTAAGGCTTAAGGTACGCGAGTACCTGACAAGCGGATTGCAACTACTGCACCAAGAAATAACAAGATAAAAATAAAAAAGAAGACTTCAATCCTCAGGCTAGGTACCTGGAATGTCCGGACCATGCTGACTGCGCTTTCAGATGATCTCCAGACAATCAGTGATGCTCGTAAGACTTCAGTCATCAACGATGAACTTGCACAACTCCAGGTCGACATCGCCTCACTACAGGAGACACGACTACCAGATTCTGGGTCCGTCAGAGAAAAGAACTACACGTTATTCTGGCAAGGAAATAGCTCAGATGAAGCCAGAGAGTTTGGTGTTGGATTCGCTGTCAGGAACACTCTGTTGGGGATGATAGAACCCTGCCAACAAGGAAATGGAATACTGCTATCCCTCCGCCTCCACACCACAAACGGGCCTGTCAACCTGATCAGCGTTTACGCTCCCACACTAAGACCCTCCACAGATACCAAAGATGAGTTTTATGAGGAGTTAACCTCGCTCATCGACAAAATTCCCAAGGAAGAGAACTTGATTTTGCTGGGCGACTTCAATGCTAGGGTGGGTGCGATCATGACTCTTGGCCCTACTGTCTTGGCAAGTTTGGCGTTGGGAAGATGAATGAGAATGGGCAGCGCCTTCTAGAGATGTGCTCGTACCACGAACTCAGCATCATCAATTCATTCGTTCAGACAAAGCCACAGCACAAAGTGTCTTGGATTCATCCCCGGTCTAAACACTGGCACCAGCTGGGCTTGATCATTACAAAACGGTCAGCCATGAAGGGTGTGCTTGTTACCCGTACCTTCCACAGTGCTGACTGCGACACCGACCACTCGCTGGTGTGCTGCAAAATGAAGCTTCAGCCAATGAAGATCCACCGCTCTAGGCAAGAGGGTCAACCACGCATTCATGTGAGCAAGACACCATATCCAGACAAGGCTAAGGAATTCACCTATGCTCTGTCCAAGACGTTTGACTCAGAACCCCCCAACGGCAGTGCCAAAGAAAGATATGATCACATCAGAGAGACTGTATACAGCACAGCCACACAGATCTTTGGTAAGAAGCAATCAAAGAACAATGACTGGTTTGAGGGTAACTCTGCAACACTTATGCCAGCCATAGAAGAGCGTCGCAGTGCTCACCTGCAATACAAGCGATCCCCTTGCCAGAAGACACTACAGGCTTACAGGTCTACCAGAAGCAAAGTACAGAGATTAGCACGGCAGTGTGCCAATGAATACTGGCTTCAGCTCTGTCAGAGTATCCAGTCAGTAGCAGATATTGGAAACATCAGAGGCGTTACGATGGCATAAAGAAAGCAATGGGTCCCATGAGGAAACTTACAGCACCAGTGAAGTCTGCCACAGGCGATACCATCCACAACAAGGGCAAGCAGATGGAGCGTTGGGTGGAATACTACTCCGAACTGTACTCCAAAGAGAACCACGTAACCAATGATGCCCTCAACGCCATTGAAAACCTCCCTCTCATGGCCGAACTGGACAAGAAACCTACTGTAGACGAACTAAAGAAGGACTTAGAGAAACTGCCCCTACGTAAAGCCCCAGAGAAGGATGGCATCGCAGCAGAACTCATCAAGTGCGGATGTAGCGTGCTGCTCACACACCTGCACGACCTCCTCTGCCGGTGCTGGGACGGAGGTGCAGTGCCTCAGGACATGAGAGACGCTAACATCATAACCCTGTACAAGAACAAGGGCGACAGAAGCGACTGCAACAACTACGGGGCATATCACTTCTCAGCATCGTGGGTAAAGTTTTCGCACGCGTCATCCTGAACAGACTGCAGACGCTTGCTGACAGAGTTTATCCAGAGTCGCAGTGCGGGTTCCGCGCAGAGAGGTCCACAATCGACATGATCTTTTCTGTCAGGCAACTGCAGGAAAAATGCAGAGAACAACACAGACCCCTCTTCCTGGCCTTTATAGACCTCACCAAGTCATTCGATCTGGTCAGCAGAGACGGACTCTTCACAATCCTGGCGAAAATTGATTGCCCTCCAAAGCTGCAAAGCATGATCCAGTCTTTCCACGATGACATGAAAGGCACAGTGCAGTACGATGGCTCAACATCCGTCCCATTTGACATCCGCAGTGGAGTTAAACATGGCTGACTGCTTGCCCCCACCCTCTACGGTATCTTCTTCGCAGTCCTGCTCAAGCACGCCTTTGGGACGTACACAGAAGGGATTTACCTGCACACACGATCAGACGGCAGACTGTTCAACCGGCGCGACTGAAGGCAAAGAGCAAAGTGCGTGAACCATCAGGGACATGCTCTTCGCAGACGATGCTGCTCTAGCCACCCACACAGAAGCTGAGCTACAGCGCCTGATGACCGGCTTTGCTAAAGCATGCGATGACTTTGGGTTAACTATAAGTCTGAAAAAAACAAACGTGATGGTTCAGGACGCAGACCCCCACAAGCATTATCATCAACAACTACGAACTTGAGGTGGTGAGTCAGTTCATGTACCTCGGCTCTGCTATCACCAACAACTTCTCGCTCGATGCTGAGCTCAACAAACGGATTGGAAAGGCATCAACAACTCTCTCCAGGTTTTTGCAGAGAGTGTAGAACAACAGCATGCTGACCATGAACAATAAGATCACCGTGTACCGTGCATGCGTACTAAGCACTCTCATGTACGCCAGTGAAACCTGGACTCTGTATGCCTCACAAGAGAAAAGACTGAGCGCCTTTCACATGCGATGCCTCCGACGCATACTCGGGATCACCTGTAGCGATCGAATAACAAACAACGAGGTGCTCGAGCATGCCAAGATTCCCAGCATGATCACACTCCTCCGCCAAAGCCGCATCAGATGGCTGGGCCATGTACGTCGGATGGATGACGGACGGATCCCCAAAGACATTCTTTTTTCGGAACTCGCCTCTGGCAAAAGGTCGATCGGACGGCCACATCTCCGCTTCAAGGATGTCTGTAAGCACGACACGAAAGCCCTTGATATCGATGTCAACACCTGGGAAGAGCTCGCCCTAGACAGATCAAGCTGGCGACATGCTCTGATCACTGGTCTGAAAGCCGGAGAGGACAAGCAACGCTTGCTAGCTGCTGAAAGACGATCGCAGAGGAAGAAGAAGCAGCTCCAACCAACACCTGACGCATCCTTCAAGTGCAGCAATTGCAGCAGGGACTGTCACTCCAGCATTGGACTACTTAGCCACAGCAGACGCTGCACAACCACCAACCGGGACATCTCTCATGGGAGCAGTTCCATCGTCTCTCGAGACTAACGGATGCCAACAGTAGTTCCTTTCAGATTTCACTTTGATGATCAATGAATATCAAAAATAATTTGCAAGTCTCATTACATATGACACGGTTTTTATTTCATTGTGTAAATGCCATTTACGGTAATATCACACTAGTAGTTGAGTTACAACCTTAGCGTATTTCAAGATTCAGTTGCAACCAGTTTCGTTTGTATCAAAGCCATGTCTCTGGTAGGGATATGTTTATTCTTTTGTCGATGTATAAGTGCCACATCTCCCTTTCCTTGTATGCAGTGCATGCAATAACCTTAAATTAATGAGTTTAAAACGGCCTTTCTCAACAGGAATATTATTTAACGAACAAAAGTTCATAATCTTAGTCAAACGTAATAGAAAAATATTATTCACATATTGATAATTTTCTAAAGCTCACTATTGTTATAATTACTAACGATATGCTTTAAATATGGTGATATTCTATACACTTATTCAAGTGCATGTATTAAGTAATGCATAAGCATCAGACTAGACACAGAAACAACTCATAGTGAATGCCTATCCTTATATTTCATTGTTGCTTAGACCTTGATCTTCAGCCAAATGACCTGTTTCTAGATGGTTACAATTCTTTATTCGTGTTGCGCCCTCTCCATAGGCCAAGTCTTATCGTACAATGTTGCGGAGTTTCTCACGACAATATGTCATACATACACGTATTGGAAATCCATGTTTCTATTACTTTGACTTTGACCCATAGGGGCAAAGATATCTTCTGATTATAAGACTCAGCCTGGTGTATATTTTTGTAATGCAATTTATTTAGGCTTCGGATAATGTGATATCTAAATGCTATATTTGACATGAATAAAGCAAGCCAATCAATATCGAGATTGGCTGTATAAAGTAGTGTATATCTGTAAAAGTTAGTTTAATTATCAATTGTACCTATAACGAATGTGTTTGCTCAACCATACTCTGGCCCACTATGCATTGTGCCTGTGTAAGTGTTTATCTCAAACTCTAAGACTTAAGATTGGAAAAGAATTTCAATATTACCGCATACGCTAAATTAGGACCATTCCGAAGGAGAAGATACAAGTATTTGGTTATTTTCCTTCATGAATAATAACCGTTTTAGTATGAAACAGTTGTGCCCTTCATAGTCACATTACCAGCTTACATATAATACAACAATGTTCACTACGTGTTGAATATAACAACTGAACATATATATTTTCAAGATCTGGAATTTTGGTCAGGGTTATGTAATTATATGACACTGATCATAAGGTCTACTTATTTTCCTTTAACGTGTGCATACTATGTTATGTGAATTGCAAGCTGGATTTTAAAGTGAACGAGTGGAAAATGCAATCAAGTATCTGAATTAAGTTGCAGGAATGCAAATGAGAGTCTCCAGAAGTACTAATGTATTTCAAAACAAAGAAAATGTTAAATTGATGGCAGGACACAGACAGGGGTGGAAGTGCAAAAAACATGAAATCACCTTTTAGAAATTTTATATACGGCATGCCGATGCAAATCCCATGGATCATTCTTCACTCTTTACTGTTTTATCGTTTTTGAATGACGATAAATAATATGTAAGTGCTTATCGCGATTATCAAGCTCAATTATATGATAATAATTGCTTCCGAAATCTAGGTAGGTAGGTATTGAATTTTGAATAGCTGTCCTATTTTATCACAGTGCATTAAATTCGGACATTAGTAAATATGAGGCCAACTAATTGAGTAAATCAGATTATGTAGGGTTTTCACATAAGGTACAATATAGATGTAGGCAACATTACCTCGTAGATGAACGGCAGATGGCGTGTCAACTTTTTTCTTCAAGCATATTATGTGCCTGCCAACAAGCCTTTCCCTTTATTGATTTGAGTCACAACTCTGTATTTTTCTTTGATATTACCATCAAATTACATTCTTCATGAACTGTTGGGTCGATATGATTTTTGACTCGCTGAGGTAAATGAAACAAATTTAAAATGTGATATATACCTGAAAAATGCCCAACATGCTATACATTTGAATTTGAAACGTTCAGTTATGCATATATAATAGTATCAACGTTCTTTATCTATCATCAAAATATGTTATGCGTGCCTAAATATACCCAAGATAACATAACGTATGACTTAAACTGTGAATACAGCACTGTCATGTGTTATCTCAGATTTAATCATCATTATATTCTAAGCTATGCTACCGATATTTGGATTAGTGACTAATGACAGTAACATGATAATGACCGAAATCTCATAGTACAACGAGGCTCCATATTGGATCTAATCAGGCTCTGGAGAACAATATTAGTTAAGATTATCATTTCCCCGAAGCCCATTTTGCCAAAGACCATGAATGGGGTTTACAATCGGTTTTATTCATCGTATTGCTTCTTAAAGTTTGTATTGAATAAATCCTTCCTCACCACATTTACTATCATAGATAAGATTAAAATGATATATACATCATACAGATTTTACATTCTATAATCAATTATCTTCATTATACTTTACATATATTTATACAATACTCACATAAGACCTATTGTGTGCCTAAATTTATATCCATTTTTGTAGCTTACACGTTCGTACTTCAGATTATGATCTGCTATCAACAAATTGTCTACTAGCATTTCAGCTCAAGGCGAGTCGTTTTAATCATTAGATTATGTTTTTCCAAAACATTCATTTAGGGCATAGGGCAAGTGAAAAATTATCAAAATAGGGACTTGATAAATAAATAATTAATTCGTGATTAATTCAGTCTATGTGAATTTATTTTGTGAACATAATTTAGAGTAGTGTTGTTGAAATCGGACATGCTTCAATAAGAAATATTTAAGTTGTTAAATTCAGTTGAATTACTAAATTGCGAATTGATTTTTAGACGAACACGTTAATCTTCTTTGTGTCAACTCATTAAGATCATGATTTGCATCAGTACATTCAAGTCCATTTGACTTCATTCTGAACGTTCTATATTTTCGACTTGAGTTATAACATTTAGGATTCTTTGGACTTAATTTACAATGTTGTAAATATCGCTTTAATTGTTAATTTTCGTTATAGGAAAATAAATTGTATTGTTACGAGTCTCTTAGAATACGTAACATAAAAAGTGAAGACAACAAGCTCTGTACAATTTAACAAATATTTGTATCCCTAGAAAACATGCTGAAAAATGAAAAAAAGAACTTACAATATTGAAAAATGAATCCAAATTATAAGCCAATAATTAAAGACACAAGTCCAAGTAATACAAAGACTTGAATAAATCTCAGTTCAAGTCCTGAAGAGATTCAAACTTGAAAGCGATGGCGTTTCTGTTATGGCATACGAAGCAAAGATGTGTCAATATTCCCTTGGTGAATCAACAAAACAAATTATTCCAGGTTTGAAATAAGTATAAATTCGAGTTAATGTCTTTACCCAGAATTTTATCAGCGCACTTTTGTATTTCCAGAGGAATAATGATTTTAATAAAATAATTTTTAGAAAATACAATTCAGCCCAAACTAGACACAACATAACACAACTTATAGTGATAGATGTTAACGCACAACTGTTAAAATTCTTACAGTCACAAGATAATATAGTTATCTGCTTGACCTAATGTCACATTAGCTTTTTCTAAAAACATCTATTGCCTAATGGAAAATAACCTTCCATGATGATCATAATGAGTCTTGTTTACTTAAAATACAAGAGCCTATAACACTTGCTTTGGAATCCTCAATACCCTGACCCTGATCAACATATTCAAAACTTCTTGTTTACCTCAAAAGCAATTTGGTTAATAAGGTCATGCACATAGAGTATAATGAAACTATTTTAGTTGTTTACATACATGAAATAAAAAATTTACAAATATCAGTCTGGTCAA
The DNA here is from genome assembly GCA_028554795.2 of Sinohyriopsis cumingii. NCBI lineage: Eukaryota > Metazoa > Mollusca > Bivalvia > Unionida > Unionidae > Sinohyriopsis > Sinohyriopsis cumingii. The sequence continues at coordinate 68,017,459 of CM068833.1, read as the reverse complement.
GCAGAAATGAACTCAGTTTTTGACAAGGTCAAATATAGCAAACAATGCTACATTACAATAATATATAATGAAAAAAAAATAAAAATAACTAACAATGAAATATATATATATATATATATATATATATATATATATATATATATATATATATATATATATATATATATATATATATATATATATAGTATGTTGATTTTAATTGTACTTAACTTTTTCGTTTCACATATTTTAAGACCTAGATTCGTATCAGAAATCAATATCCGTTCCAGGATATGTAGTTATTAATTACCATAATTATAAAGAGATTGCTTGAATAAAAGATTTATTTATTATCTGATTAAGAAATAAATGATACAGACATCAAATGCTTGTGACTAGATTCAAAAACAAACTCGTTGAACAAAATTACGTACACCGATTTAACCAACTAGTATAAGGAAAGTATATCGTTCCTAATCGGAACTAATCAAAACAAGCGACGTTATCAAGAAATCAACAATAATTATCTTAACATAAACAATTGAAAATATAAACAGAAATTATTGATATATGGCTATATATCACCATGGACGATTATTTTTTTATATTAAACACAATCATGATTAATGTTTCATCCACCACAAGGGTATCAAACAATGAATACACATGAAATGTGTTCAAAATACAAATAATGTTTCAGGAACAACAAGGATATATACATATTTATTTATTTTATTCATAGCAATACTGAATATGATCATTTGATTTTCACTCATTCAGTGATAATGAATCATTATTTAACAACGAAATATAACTCGGGGCGTCCCATTGCCGATTATAAAGTACTTTCCGTTTTAACGCACTCATTGGATGATGGAGGAATCACCATGAATGGCCTCTTCATTCAAGACAGAACAGAATCTATACGAAATCCTGCTTTCTAAAATCATCTAAAACATAATGTCTATGTCAATGTAGTGCACGAGGCAATGTCAAATCAAAATCTAATGATATACGTTACGCATACGTTTATCTGAAATTACTTGTTACCTAAATCTTATCAACAATACTATTGTACTAGATTGTTATTATAGTACATGATACTTGCTTAATCTCTCAGAATTATCAGAACAATTACATTTTCCTATCCATCAATACATGCAGCGTATACATTAATTCACTTCATTTCTTCAGATGGCAAACAAAAAATACATCCTTAGTCAATATAATAATCTTGCATTATATAGCAATATCTGGCTATCTGCAAAAGGTTTAATAAATAATGGAACAACCGATACATCAAACAATTACATAAACATACCTTCACAGCTGAAAAAAAGATCCCGAAAAGTGGACATCTTCCGGAAAAAAAATATTAGGGGTTGTGACTTTAATGTATGCCTTGACTGTTTACTTATACTGGTTATGAGACATCCCACCATTAGATAGTGTAAGTTAATATGTTCCTACTGCGAGTGACTTGCTCGGGCTAACAACCATTCTTAAAATAATTTAAGACGTTAGTAAAACAATATCAGGTAACACTGTACTCGGTAAGAACATGTATAATGCAGAAACATTAAGTAGACAATATCCCATAATACTTTAAAATATCACATAGATATTTACAAATTACCATTACAATTTAAGTCGACAATGTTACAAGATACGATTGTCCCAGGTAAAGTTTTTAATTTGTCGTATCTGTGAAACCTTCAGTGAAACCAGAAAGCATTCAACATGTGATCAAAAGTTGAGAATTTGTTGTTTGAAATCGTATCCATTAATAGTTGGAATCTATGACAAAAGACGGGACATTTTGATCGTTCTGAAGTAAGAGCATATCTCGCAAAGGAAGCAATGAATGATAGATTCATTGAATATTTGGCGAATTGAAATGTTGGATTAATAGTGTTGGAAATGTAATCTATGAAAGAGAAGAGAAAAATACTGATTCAGAGAGAGAGAGAGCATAGATGGAATAGAGGGAGTACAATATTGAATAAAATATTAGCTCTGTCAGGAGGAGCACTCTTCATTTACATAAAAGTTTTGACTTGCATATTACCATAAATATTAGGTTTGTACACATTTTTCATGAGACAAAATCTGACATATGCTTTCTTCACATAGAGATTAAAGTGGAAAAGTGAGTCGACCTTTATTAATTCAAAATGTACATACTTATCATGCATTAAAATACTTTATCTTTAAGAGTTAATAATTGGTACCTAAAGCATAACGAAAACGATTTATGAATTTAAAAAAGAAACTGGACAAACCAATGTCGAATTAGCAAGTGAAAAGGAACAAATAATTCTTAGGAGGTGCTTAGTCAAGAAGGTTGATTAAGATTACGACATTATTAGACTGATCTATGTCGGATTACACGGCAATCTCTCAAATGTATAGCATGACTTATATCAGTCATATGATCACAAATTGACGCACTGAGATTGAAACATATATGATTGAATTGAAGCATTCTGACACTATTGGACAGAACGCTGCCACTGTTTCCTGCAAAATGATTTCCCAACCAAAGCATTTAGACACAATTAGTTTATATCAGTTAATGCATGCCCGGGGGATTTTGAAGGCGACACACGTGGTACTGGCTCTAATTGCAATCACAACCCGGACTTATACTATAAGGCAATCTACATTGTAACGTGTTGCACCGGTGCCACAAACAGAAGCTAATCCAGGTGAACTTTGTCCAGCAAGAAGAGCAATTACAATTACGAGAAGACATTCGCTTTATGTTTTTGGAGCTACCAATCACGATCCCAACCCACGTCGTCACAGTTGTCAGATTTGGACGTATCATGAAACTTCTATGTTCGTTACTAAACAGTCGATGGTCATTTGAATACTTACTTCCTTGAAAAATCATTTACCACCTGCGCCTCACAAATGTAATTGTAAACATCGTTGATAACTACGCGCAGTAATATTAATTTGGTCTATTTATCCTTACTGAGTTGAACGCATCATACTTGATCTCATCATTTATGTGCCTTTTATTTTCGTTTATGTATTCTGGATGAATTGGTTATTTCATTTTCTAGCAACATAAGGTATTGTCGACACAGTTAATGTTTAGTTCTTGGGTGAAGGGGAGCCATATCCATCCACGTCCAGATTATTTAAGCGAGGGTATCGATGTTTCTCCATTACATACCAGTCGCATAATCCTCTTACAGTTTTTAAAACTGTGTATCCTGGTACCCTGGTGGTTCTATAAACGTTCACGACGTGTTTTGCTAGATAAAAGTGCTGAAGTCATTTCAGCATTAACTTGTTTTTGCTCTATATCATATTTCGCCAAAACCTTTAGCATCTGCAAACAGTTTAAAGTTTTTAAAGTAGTATCAATTATATGGAAAGCTAAAACAATATTTCTTTACCTTCCAATTGCCTGTGATTGAGTCGGATCAATCGGCACTAAAGTTCACTTCTTGGTGTATTAGTTCGCGTCATACCAATTATTGTGTTTCCTGTTGCAGAGATTCATTGTTGTCTTTTAGAACATTGATAACATATCAACATAGTATTGCACTTATGAGTCCCAGAGCTAGGGCAGACATGTGGCATGCTAGTTATATGCATGGTGTTATATTTGGAAAAATGATATTTTGTGTATCTCTCAGCAGTCGAATATTGAAATAATTATTTAGTGTATATGTCCGTGGCTGCTACGTTTCATAGTAATATTTCGTGTTTTTATTTACTACTCTAAAGTAGAAATGGATGGTAATAATAACTATAGCACCGCAAGCTTAAGGCGTTATAAACTAACTGAGGACATACGTGTTTGGTAATTGATATGAAAATGGGGATGTGTTTTATATACATAAGACTGTTGTATATATTTGCATTCATTGGAGTTACTGCCATTTTCAGCAAATATTACTGCTATCATGTTAACCGATTGCAAAATAAAGGGGAATAACTTTCCTACAGTCGAAAATGATTATTTTTGTTAAAAGTAAGATGCGTGTATTTTACATACCGCCATCATATCACTTGACCTGGTGCTAATGGGCTTGTATGATACCCGTAATATATTTGCGTATGAAGCAACGCACACATACACATACACACGCACACAATAATTTGGTGAAGGCACAATCATAACACAACCCACAACGTATTGTATAAGTGTCCGTTATCTTGGTATCTAGTATATTTCAATTTGCAAAAGGACAAGATAGTTTACGACAGTATTAAGAAAATCACATTTGCCAAGCGTTGAGAACATTTGTCCACTTCATTTAAAATGTTCAGTTCTGTTATTCACATTGACTATGTATCCAGCCATTTCTATCGTACAACAGTATGATTATAATATGTTAGCATTGTAACATATATTTTACGACGTGATCTCTATAATGCATTAATTAAAAGTATAATTAATAAATTCATACGCTTAACAAGTAGACTTGTTTCTATACAAGCCACTTAATATCCTATAAGAATAAAATTCGGGATATAAGTCCAAATCATTTCCGCAAATTCCCAAATGGTTAAGTAAGTGAAAGTCCATATACTGAATGCTTAATAAAATTATACTCCCTCATTACAAAAGAAGCATCTAAAATAAGTTTTTATTTTCAAAACTAGTATATAGCAGGATTCCCTTGAAAAGATCAAAATTAAATCTAATCAATTTAATGTATTTTGCAGCCAGAACAAAGATACTGTTTCACTCGGCAACACCAGTTTCAAAATTAAACTTATCAGAAAACAATTAAACTTGTATATTACCATAAACAGCTCAATTTGGCGACAATTGTTCAGAAATCCAATTTCAACTAATTAAAAGTGTAAATGCCTCTTCCAATATGATATGTATGAGTGTCTAGTTTAAACATTTAGTTAGTTTCAATTACCCAAACAAACTCAATGCTTATTCATTCATTTAATTGTATGTAGGGTATGGGATACAGTGAAGTTAGATATTGCCTAGATGACAAGATGTCCACCAACGGACCTATACGTGGAAATCCCTCCGAGAAATAGACCAAGCTCAGGGACATAATAAGAGAAACAACTATGGCGACTCTGGGCCACAAGAAGCGAACCCATCAAGACTGGTTCGACGAGAACAACGGAGCCATTGAACATCTGCTTGCAAGTGAGAACGAAGCTTTCATGAAGTAGCAGAATGATACAAATTACATCCTCCAAAAAGACCGCTTCAAATCCTATCACCCTGAGGCTAAGAGAGAAATCCGCAAGATGCATGACCATTGGTGGGAAAGAAAAGCTGATAATGTGAAACGCTAGGCTGACACTATCAACATCAGATAGTTCTACAACGCCATCAAGTACATTTTCAGGCCTTCACAGTCTGATACTGCCACCTTGCTTGCAGAAGATGGCAGTATACTAGAACAGGACAAGGCAGGCATCAAGGAATGATGGAACACTTTAGTCATTTCCTAAACCTGCCCTAATCAGTCAGCCAATCCTTTCTTGACAAAATACCCCAAAAGCCTACGTCAGACCAACTAGATGTTGTGCCAACTATAAAGGAGCTGAGGACGGCCATTAAGCAAACGGACTGTGGCAGAGCGCCTGGATAGGATGGTATCCCAGCGTAGGTGTACAAGGCTCTCGGTGAACAGACTCTTGAGCCATTCCAAGATGTGCTAATCAGCATCTGGACGGAAGAGGCGATGCCAAACAACCTCCGCGACACATCAATCGTGACCTTCTATAAAATAAATAAAGGCACACGTGCGGACTGCAGTAACTACAGAGGCATATACTAGAACTCCATAGCTGGCAAAATACTTGCTTGCATAATTCCCAACTGGCTTATTGCGGCAGTGTCAGAAGATAACCTCCCTAACTGGATGGATCAGTGTTTGATCTCCGTCGCCTAGCTGCGAAACCCAATACGCTAGAATGACTCATCACTGAGGCACCCTTTGCAGATGACTGTGCCTTCATGGCCCATGAAGAGACTCACCTACAGGCAATCGTCGACAGGGTCTCTGAAGCCCCTAACCCATTTAAACTCACAATTAGCCCCAAACACTGTACCTTCTTAACCCTGCATCAACATTGGCGACATGCAGCTGAAGAATGTGGACAGTCTCAAATACCTTGGCAACACAATATGCATTGATGTTTCCCTGCGTGGATCAAAAAAGCCAGTCAAGCACTCAGACGACTCTGAACCAATGTATTGCTACACAAAGACATACGCCTGTCAACAAAAAGATGAAAGTGTACAATGAAGGTTTCCTCACGTCTCTCTTGTATGGCTATGAAACGTGGACTGTCTACCGAAGGCATATTAGTCAATTAGAGCAAGTCCACGAGTGCTCCCTGAGATCTATCATGCGTATCAAGTAGCAGAACCCAATCACCAACCAGGAAGTCCTTGACAGAGCCAACATAACAGTCATCGAAGCCAAACTAATCCAGGCCCATCTTCGTTGGATTCGCCATGTCATTTGCATGGATCAAATCATCTGTTCTTTGGCGAGCTAGCCCAGTGCAACCGAAACCAAGGCCACCCTTGCAAGAGGTACAAAAACAATCTCAAGACACACATCAAATGGACAAACATTTAACCCCATCAGCGCGAGCTTTTTTCCTCAGACAGAAGCCACTGGCGAGCCCTGACCAGGAAAGCCTGTTCCACCTTCGAGGTTTACAGCCGCCAGCCTCTTTCTGCAGACGTCACAAGCTGTGTCACAGCCACCCCCAACCACCAATGGCCCATGCCTCACCTGTAACAGCCTGCGTGCATCGGAATTTGGACTCCGGAACCGCATGCGCGTCCACCGTCGATGAGATCGCACAACTTGTCTTCCTCGGCTCGAGAGACTACAAAGAAGAAGACTTCTGCAGAATCTGGACACTTGCTGATTCTAATGAATAATTAGAGTAAAAACATGAATATGTCATCTCCCCTGAGACAAACCTAAATGGCTCCAATAAGACTGAGGTGTATGATATTTTGAACTATTTTTGGTATCATCCCAAATATGAAAGCCTAAGACGCAATTTAAGAATCAGAACGAGGTTCGAATAATCATTTCGTACGCACTTTACCTTTAAACAAAGTAAGGTCGTTTGTAGTTAACGAATCAGAAATTAGGTCACCTGGTTTATCTAGGGGGATTCCCATTACATGAACTCATTCCATCAAATAGTCAAACAAAAATTCTTACAGCTTCTAAGTTTAAAAAGTAGCAGCGTATACACTTCGCTGAAAGGTCAAGCCCGGTATCATAAAACTATATAATGTGGTCACAAACATGACCTAATTTCGAAGCTTGCCTACTTCTGTAAAGAAACCTCATATTTAATCTTATTTACTAAATGAACTTTACAATAATGAAAATTAACACGCACAATATAGATAAGCGAAGCAGCAGGACATGGCACTATATTAGAATATCACATGGTTATTGCATCTTATATTTCTTATCCATAGATGGCTAAGATTATGTGTGGCTTCATAAAACTGTAACCTATACTGTCGATTATGTACCTACGTTTCTTCCCAGCGATGAAGATGGGTGTACACAAGAATATTATTATTTTGTCGTTTCATGTCATAAACTGTCTTTTTATTTATTGCAAAGGAACAGTAAGCAGTTTTTTAGAGCCGGAAAACTACATTGTATGTGTAAATACATACTAGATACCGTATTCTAGCTTTTTTCAACGTGCGAGTATGTGGCGATTAAAAGAGGTCATCACTGAGTATACACAAAGAGGATATATAATAAGACTATTACATAAAACAATTTGAATGGGCGCACATTTGAGATGACCTCCATGTCTAATTGTTTTGTCCATTATACAATAATAAAAAATCCGATATCATTTATAAACTTAATTTAGGCCCGAATCTGCAACAAGACTTATAAGAAGTAACGACCAAACGTTTAATAACATTTCCTGTGCAGTATTATTTTTAAGCCTTTAGAAATATATAGATTTATATTTGACACGTTTTGATAGATCCATTGCAATAGTTTGGTAAATGCAAAATTTGTATTTCACCGTGTTTACCTGCCACCATGTACAATGTTTGTCTTAGGTAAATTATTAATTAAGATTTTTACTGGAATATGCACAGAAACCACAAACTAAGCTTAAAAAAGATGAACAAGTTAAACAATTCAGATGTATTAACTAGAATAAAATGGTACTTAAAACATAGTCCGTAAACATCATATCATGCTATTTTAGAGTTCAATAGCGATCACAGCAAAACAAAGCTATAAGAAGTATCTATTTTTGTTGTTCATAAGGGCAACTAAAAAACAATCACAAGCTCATGTGCTAACCACTACATATATCCATATATAGAGAGAAGAGAGACAGAATGTAGAAAACGAAAACCTTAAATTCAGAGAGCGAGAAAGAAAATCATGCAGCTGTCAGGGAATGTAAATAGCTAATTTGCGCTATTACCAGCTGAAACATAATTAGGCTGGTTTAGTGCTATCTCTATACACTGTTGAGTTTAAAATGGAAACGACAAAATATAGCCTATCAAACAAATGTTAGGAAAACATGCCATTAAGTATTGTAACAAGCCAGGGGTATTCGCTTGACCGAGGGGTGTCAAATCTTGGCGCGATTCCGCTAGAATTCATAAGTTTACCCGATTTTTCTAAGGACTTCCATACAACTTCAGCTGTAAATAATAAAGCCACATACGTCCATTATATAAATAAATGTTACTCTAATCAATGCAAGACCACATATATCCCAACTCTCTAAATATCTATCAACCGCACATCTCTTCATCAACGTTCCGTACCGTCAGCAGTTCACGCCGCAGAAACTATACGACTATCCCCTAACACAGTGAACTATTTTTACTACTCCAGCTTAGGCCAGTCAATTCATTGTTTACAGGCATACTTCGCCAGTAAAACTGCACCACATTTGCATCTTGGCAACATAAGCGGTATCTGCCGAGTCCCATCTTGCTTATTCCACAATGTACACCTCTATGTTTCATAAGGACTATGGTACGACAAGGACACTCATCCGGCTCTGAGCTGAATTCCCTAAAAAAACCATTGGCATCATGGAAACTAACACTTTACTGAGTGACGTTTGCTCCTAGTAAATAGCTAATTATTTCCATTGCACAGTGTTAAAATAATCAAACGTTTAATCACCAAAAATTTAAGAATTCTTTAAAACGGGGCGCTATAACAGAATGCGCATACTCCACATGTATTACAGTATCCACACCTATATCGCGTCTGTGTAGCTAAATTACACATTTTTAAAATTTCATACAAAAATGATGGCTGCACCATTTTGCATATACTACCATTTTAGTAGCACATTAATGAATGATGGCTTACAGCAAGGCCAAATAGCACGAAGATATCAACACACATTTTGTTATGCAATGAACATTATTATTTTACAATGATTTATTTCACCATCTAACAACAAAATATTTTGATGTATTATTCGCAAGCATTCCACCGGATTCCAGATGTTTGATTTGAATACCAGATTTACAGTCCTGAGCAGCAAACTGAAACAGTAGTAAGAATAAATATAATAATGATGATAATATTGCAGAAGACCGTGACAATTACAATGATGTCATAGGTAATACCAACTCAACTACAACTACCTACTACTACCACTACTACTAATACTTCTATTAGTACTACTACTACTACTACTACTAATAATAATAATAATAATAATAATAATAATAATAATAATAATAATAATAACATGGTCGGAAGAGGAGCAACATGATAAGGAAACAAATACCAAATGTAATAGACTGTTTCTCATATTTGTGCTTTCACAGATTTATAGTTATTTGCTACGTGTTTAGGCCCGAATAAACAGTAACAAAGAAAGAGTGAAAACAACAAGCTTTTCAATATTTAACAAATAATTTATTTTCCTGGAAAATTCCGTAAAAATGAAAAAAGGAGAAGAACATACGGTTTCAAGAATCAAATCTAAAAATAATCTAGGAATAATCAACGAATCAAATTGTAAAAGTCCTAGTAATAAATGTTCTAATAATTTCAAATTTGAACCCTGATGTAAAATCAAAGATGGATGACATGACGTATGATTTAGTCAGTACTGTACTTATCTACAGTTCCTTGTAGAAATACCAATAATGGCACTCCGATATTGAAAATCCAAATTAAACTTGTAAACAATGTCTTTCCAAAATCTGTGTATGCACTGTTCAAATATTTCCAGAGAATAAAGAATTAATCCTTTTGAAATCCAAATGATCTGAAGATAATTAACTCAGAATCTGGCAACAACAAAGAAAACAACTTGATACCATGTGTAAAAGCCCGAAAACTGAGAAATCTCGCTCTACACATCACCATTATAACTAACAAGTGCGTAGTTATGGAAAAACAAGAATTGCGAAATTAAATGGGGGTGATCATGTTTATATCACATACACAGAATATGGCCTTGATTAGACGAATGATTTTATTCCCAGAAAAAAAAATATATAAAAAAGAGTTTACTTCTTAACCCACGTAGTCCCATCATGACATTGACAACAAGCAATCATTTTAAAATAAAATAGAACTTTGTTTACTAATTCTGAATCCAGGTCAGAATTTAGATCAACACCTGTTGTTTATAAACTAACAGTCAAGGTCAAACAATTTTCTGAAAAAGTTTCATCTCTAGTGAATAAATTTACATTACAATAGCATGTAAGAAATATAAAAATTAAAACTGACAAACAATTAAATATATATATATATATATATATATATATATATATATATATATATATATATATATATATATATATATATATATATATATATATATATATATATATATATATATATATGCATGTTTCATGTGCATCTACATTGCTCGGATCTGGTCAGACTATGCCTGCTATTGTAAGTAACTGTATAAGGTACTACAAGTGACTGTTGAACCGGTCAATCGGCAAGGATGACGCAACCCAGCAGGCAAAGAAATATTCAGTGTTAACTGGTAGATAATTATCCAAATTAAATATGTAGATAGTAGCCTCGAGTAAATCTCATCTAAGTTAGAAAATAGAACACACTGAAATAGGAACCTCTTCACCTTTTGTAGTGTCCAAGGTCAAAGGAACGATCTAACCTCGTCATAAAGTGCACAAGTCTCACAAAGGAAGTTAAACGTATCTTTAGTGCCTATATATCCATTATGCCCAAACAAGATGAGATTACGTTTAAACGTTTGGAAACCCTGGATTGTCTTATCGCACAGGTCCTTATGCTACAACCAGCACATATCAACAAGCATATGTTAATGACGAACATGACTTTAGCAAATGCAACAATTGATTTTACCAGCAGAGGCAAAGCTCTGAACACTGCATCCTAAATACTAACACCGTCTTCCACGTACTAAACTACCAATTGTCAAAGCGCTAGCACGTCACTAGCCACGTCATCATCAGGAGAATGGTCAGATATAATTTATAAAGTATGTAGGATATGATAAGTGCATAATGCTCAGCTCACCATAAACTCATAGTCTCCAAGTTGTATATCCAGATTCAGCGTAGCGGACAAAAACTTACAAAATGAGACCCTTATATTAAATGTCTCAATATCGAAACAGTAGACTGTGAAAGGGGTATTTGTCCAAGAATCATGCTGCCGAATGCAAACAATTAATGCTGATTCAAATCATGTCGAGGAAAAATTGACATAGGCTCGGATCCACCACAGATAAGTTTTAATATTGATTTGATGGAAACATAGCTGCCATACAAAGATTATTGAATGATGAAAGACTGCAACAAAAGACAGCGTTCAGCGGAATACGAATGCAGCCTTCAAAGCTGACTGTTCATTGGAAGCTCAGAGAGTTATATAACTCCTGGCGGGACAACAAGGTAACTAGATTCAGCCCTCCTAATATATAATACAATACAGGACTAATGTGATGATAATCTAATCACTACATTCATCAAAAGTATATTCCAAACTGAGTACAAACCGGATACTGCTCGCCTACAACAAACTAAACTATTAATATGGGCATAATGCATCAAAAACATCCTAAATCGATCATCACATGTCATTGAAGTGGAAATTGATCTTCCACTGTAGCAAACTTCAGCTATCACTTGCTTATCCTCCAATGCTGAGTTAAACTACTAAAGCAATTTACTTGCTGTCAAATGGCATGGCTCAGTTGCAATACCAAGAGAAGTCTAGAAAGAGTAATGTTCGCACAAGAAACAGAAGATGAACGAACTCTTGAAGTCAATATTAGCAGAGAAGTACAAAAACGCATCCATCGTCCAATTGTACAAACCGCAAAGCAACAACCCACCCTGTGGCAACCATTAGAGTAAATCCATGTCGTAGACAGCCGGCAGAATCGTCACCGAATTGCTACAGAATCGTTTGTTCATAACATCGTTAAAGGTCTGTTGATCGAGTACATGTGGCTTTATGAGTTCACAAGGTAACCTTGACACGGTGTTTGTGGATTGTCCTCAATTGGTTCAATTTCAGGAATATAACTCAACTCTATTCAACACATTCACGGACGTAAACAAAGCTTTGAAACAGTCAGTGGTGGCAACAAGAAGGGTTTATGTTAATGGATCGGCAATAAGATGCGTTCATGCCAGGTCCTGTTGTGGACGATTGTGATTCATCCGATAGTTCCCAGTCATAAATAGGGTCATGAAAGTATATAATTATCTCTCTCATGACTATGACACTGAAACTGACATCAGGTAACGGAGTGATGCCAACCTCTTTATTTTGACGATAATGTAGGTGAAGATGAACCTAATAGAAGAAACTGTTTGTGTCCCCTTATTTGCTGACGGTTGTTTTTTGAACGTCGAATATGAGCTTGCAATGCAACAGAGTATGGTCCATTTATCTTCAGCGTTTGACTATCGATCTCTCAATCAGTCTCAAAATGACACAGAAGCTTTCAAACCCGCCATGAAAGGCTTAAGTGATGCCTACTATCACAGTAAATGTCCAAACCCTCTTGGCAACGGATACGCAAACACATCAAGTCGATGCACTGTAGCATGCAGTCCCAAGCGATGTTGACATCAACGCCAAATTGCAAATGAAAGAATACACGTTGTTAGATTACACATAAATGTGTTAGAGCACAGAGGCATCAGTCTGCACAACAAACTAAAGGTCTACACATCAAATGTGCCATCAACCCTTACGGAGTTGCACGGACAGACAACACCTCAGCAGTGTTCAAAAGACAACGCTGTGATGTCTATCACGTGTTCAAGCACATCTAATGAGTTAGACACGTCATTGTTAAATTCAAACTCGAAGGACAAACAATAACGAACATGCATATATGGAGGGATGAAGTAGAATTTGCCTCATAATATACTGTGTGATCATCCCTTCATATCAGGGTCACAAGTGGTGCAAACAGAAACAAAATTAAATCATTTATCAAAAACATAATCAGTGTGATATGAAAGCATGTAACGTAATCATCGATATTTATATTATGTGACAATGCCATTAACGGATTTGCAGTCCTGCTACAGCGACAAAAAAAACCAAACAAATAGTTTGTATACTACTTTACGGCACATCATTTTACGAAAGTTTTTTATGTTTATAATGCCGTACAATGTGCATAGTTGCGAAATAAATAGCCTCATCATTCAATTAAGGAAACACGTTTCAATTTTAAATTTCTAATTTTCAGTAATAAATCGTTTGCATAAAATGAAATAGTGAATATTGTTGGGGTATGGAAAGAGTGGACATAAATATGGGCATAACGTCTTCAAACTTATGTTTATATCATTCTTAAGACACGTATTTGGATTTTTTTAAATTCTTGCGCTACTTATGTTGTAACTTACAGTCTTAATCAGTAACAAAAGCTGCAGTAATATTTTGATAACCACTTAATTTTGGTGACAAATCCCGATATATCCGTCTCATGTTCATTAAACAGCTCTAATACCTTACTTAATCTGGTGTTTTGTTATAACAGTTTTCACCGTTCTTCTTAGAGAGAAACTATGAATATGGAATATGAACAAGTCCTTAAGGTCAGTTATTCGAAGCTTGAACGACGTACGCGGAAACTAAGGTTATAAAGGCTGTAACGGCATATATATTTCCCATGTTCACGGGTCATATCACCATATCTGCAAGATAACTTTCTCGTATAAATTTTATGTTGGTTAGCAGTTATTCATCGTATTTCATAAACGTAATCTGCAATTGAATGCTTGTGTCATAATCTCTCAATATGCAAACACATAATGTGTAGAACGTATTTAGAATTGTTCCTATGTATAAATGAAATTTAACGTCCGTGTTTGTTTATATGAATTATTACATGTTATATATAAGTACCTTAAATCCATTCGGAAGACATCCTAGAAATATGCCGGCCATCCCTTCATTTGGTTCGTAAACTCCATCAGTATTAAATGTGGCTATGGGGGTGTATAACGGAATTCTGTTACATAATTCCATTACCTGTGCAAATGTAATATAGTGAATGGTTATTGGGTCAAATGGACGCTGTATACACGATTGTTAAAAGCACAGTCCATCGGAAACTATGCTCGTGGATTTTGCATAATATATTTGGTTGTTCAGAAATGCGTATTACTGACGGCAATATAAATGGTATGTGGCAATGGTAGATTGTTACAAAATGCAAACTTCTTCACTGTTCTACAAATAAATGAATTTGTATATATGAGATTCATACCTAAATATGTATAATGATATTTAACTAAAATTCACTATTTTCAAGGTATATTCATATTGCATTGCATAGTTAGGATATATGTGATTCCGTTGTTGACATTTAGAAATATTTTATTAGACTGATACTAAAATTAAATATTTTAAGTTAGAAAAGGTAAACATATGATGTTGACAGGGAAAATGAACACCTATGAGATGAAAGCTTGTGAAGTTATAACACCATGACATCCGTAGAGTAAAACCAATGTCATATACACCCACAAATAAAAATACAAGTATCAGAAAGGAAAGCAAGGTTGTTTCCTATTTGCTGAAAACATAAAAGGAATAGAGCCTTTCTTTTAGGTCTAGGACAAAAATGATTATTTCTATGAAATTAAAATAACTGTTTTCCTAATTTTCTTGGGCTGTGTGAATTAGTACATTATCAAAATTAGCCACAATATTAAAGGAATTATGAAACTTCAAATCAGCATGAACTCATAATTCTGATAGCATGCGAATCTAGAATTTGTGCTGAACTTAAATCTGTTTGAGAATTCTTCGTAATGGCGAGACCAGTGCTAACGAACCATTTAAGGCCTTTCCAAAGCGTAAATTCGTATCGAATGCAACGTATTCATCCATATTTACTTGTTTCAAGTACTAAACTGGAACTTCACACAATGCACTGGTTCATATTTTTAAGTGTATATGATTGGAGCAAACGTACAACATTAGGTTGAATGAGTACGTTGTCGGACTTTGTGCAAGTATACAATAATTATACATATTGATTCAATTTATTGTACTTTCTTATATTTTCACTTAGACCCACTATAGTGCGACTGAAGACTGTGGTTTTGTCCGAATCATTACAATTTCGCACTGAAAAGTAGAAACCCTTATGTATTAGATAGGACATTAAGTGGTTGTCGTTTCATTTGATATTTCCTCTTAATTTAGGAGGATCTGAAGAGTTGAGTATGGAAACATTATTGCATTAGACGTAGAAAAAATCTAAACTTCTTGTCAGAGAATCGCGATTGAAAACGTTTTGTTTCGTTTAAATGCCAAAATCGAAAACAACTCGAACTTTTAACACCATATTTATCCATACATTCTTTTCATTAACTAGAGAAATGAATTTTAAAAAATCTATCATGAGTTCATGTATACATCTTCTCCTTTTCTCCATTTCGCTGTGGAGCTTGTATTGCAGCTGATGAATACAAGAGCTTCTGAAGAGCTGTGTTCTCCCGTCACGCAGATTGATGCGCCAGGATGAGCAACAGTGACGTTATGAGCAATCGAGAAGATAGTAGATGCGTTGTTACATATATGAAGACCTAAAGTAAAGCAAAAAATTATCCAGAAATATATATATAAATCTTTCCTTACCAAGCAATGAATATAAGGGAAAAATAAACCGCGACTAGTGTGTGTGACTAGTTATCTATAACTATCTATATCTAAATCTATAAGTTATCTATAACCGCGACTAGTTATCTATAATTTTTTTTATCATTTAGACGTTTATCAGAGCACTGTATATAAATATATGTAGTGGATGAAGACTATTATACTGTGGCATGAGTATAGAAAAATTTGGAGGAAAGAATATGATATATTTGTATCATTCAAAGCAAGCTCTAAATGGGTCTACAAGTAAGATTGATAAAAGAAATAAATTTAACACAACAATAATAGTACAAAGGAGGACTATATGGGAATTAAAACTTTAGGTAAACTGTGAATAATATAACAACTTATCTAACATGGGGTGATTATATAATATATTCTGAATAGTATGCGTTTTTAATAATGTAAACAAATTTTGTGTGCAATATCATTCCTTAGTAGGCATTGTGTCTCGGCATAAATAGTTTAGTAAAATATTGAACTTGCTTTTATAGATTTCCAAACATTGACTGGTATTGTCACAATAATATTGTTTATATAACATTAAGATTTAATAGGGACATCCAAAATATGACACGAAATATATGTATTATCATTATTCAATAATCATTTACATGTCGTTACGAACTTTGCGATAATTAGTACTGATCGTAGTTGCAGAGGCAAAATAAGATTAAATTTTTTGTCGTTGGTTTCTTAACACTAAACCAGTTCATAAAGTAAAACAGAACACGAAAGAACGCTGCTTTCCAGTCATGCCACCACGACTACCGACTCAGGCTAGTCTTAGCAAACTTCACTGCTTGTAAGTTCGGCACTATGCACCGAGGAATCACTGTCGATTGTTTTATTTGTGTTTTTGTTTAAATGTTTAAAATGAAAAGGATACATGTGTATATTTACCTATTAAATGTTCTGTTACTTGTTTGATATTCGTAGCAGGTGTATTTGTTGCTGGGAAGCTATTACTTGTCACTGGTGAAGCTTCTGTACTTGTAAAAGTTGGTTTTAAGGTAGCTGACGTCGCTACTGTTGGCGTTACAGATTGCGTCGGCGATCCTGTTACTGCATGATGTTTTAAATATCTTGAATTTGTGGAAACGGTTTGCTATGTAGGCAGCACACACACACACAGAGACACACACAGACACACACATACACACACACACACACACACACACACATACAATGTTTCAGGGATATTGATACGATGTATGCAGCGTGGCATCTTATAGTGATGTTTAGCACTGGATCATCATGTCGCAGACATGTATCAGTCACATTATCTTGAAATCAGGCCGACTAGTCCTCATATCTCTCTTGGAAACCAAATGTTAACGTTATGAAGCAGAGATATACAATAATTTAAGATCAGTTCGTAAGCATGTTATCTCAAGTAATGCCTAGGTTTGAATTTTTTTCCGAAATGTACACCATACTACATCTGTCATGGTAGAAAGAAGATTCATAAGATGATAACTGTATATGGAATCTACTGACGGACTGACAGTTTATGTTTAATTTCGAACACTTGAGAAATCACGCTACATATTATCCATATCAAAGTTTATAAAAGTGCCAGGATCTTCATGTTCATGTTGATCAATGCATTTGATTACAACGTATCCTAATAAAGAATCAGATTAGTCATATAAGGATTTCTTATATTTGCATAGAAAACACAGATAAAATGACATATTCATATACAAAGGTATATCAATTATAACCATTGATATATATGACTCATTTGTTGCTTTACTGTTTTTCCATAGTTACTGAGGCTACGCATTTAAAATGGAAACACGCTTAATGGTTGCCTATAAAAGATGTGTGTACCGACACATATGGAAATATAAATGTATATAGATACATATCTCCATAGATAAATCGATAAAGAGGTAGATAGGTAGATAAGCATACAGTACCGTGTGAACATGTGCATGGATCACTTTCTGTCATCTGATGAGTGGCTACATTTTGATAGAAACGTACAATTATACACTTGGAATTTTACAGTTATGTGCATAGAATACAACACATTCAATTATTAACAATGAAAAGTAAATTAAGTCCATACGAATGTCAATAATATATGCATATTACAAACGTTTAATTAAACATGAACAAACATTAATACCTATACTTATTCATGAAGCATTTCGGTTAGAAATACAAATGGTGATTACATGAATCAGAGCTGAATTAAATAACGGGGAGCTAGTTGTCAGTGAGCAACGTGTCAATAAGCTAGACAGTTGGATAGACAAAGACGAAGATACGATACCTGCAGCATGAAGTATAAGATCAGCCCTACAGTCTGTCTCAAGTTCACCTACACTGATCCGAAGGAGTTTTCCCCAAACTGAAACAATTGGAAACATCAGTGATACGGTTTAAATTAAATACATCTTAAATTAATAGTCTATACTTACAATCTTACTTCGAACGTAGTAACTTTATTCAGGCAATATTTGTTTTAATTAGTTATATTGGCTTCTGATGGGAAATCAATAAAAATACATCTGCGTTTAACACACCCCAATTGAGATGACAAATTGAAGGACAGTTTCGTACGTAACTCTAATAACCCTTTTTGGAATGTCCAAATAAAATATATGGATTTTGGTTAAGGCACAAACAATATAATTGGTATATGAATGACTTGAATTTTTTTTTGCTCATCTGGTGAAGTAGTACTAGCTTTCAAACATAGGTACATAAATAAACATAATGTAGAACTATGTTAGTTTATGCCAATATAGTATTTATGTCAGATTAACACCAAAGTACTCTAAAGCATTTGACAAGAACAATTGCCTCAGAGAGATTGACCGTCTATTATACAGATATCATAACGAAATTTCTAGAGTGGAAAATTTCTCACGGTATTGGTGTGACCTGCATGGTGGAGGTATTTGTGCATAAATCTCGTCATGTAGCAGCACTGAAATAGAGGCAATATCGTGATGTTTACTTATATATAAAAATCATTCAAGTATACTGTGCAAAGGGTTCACAATATGTAGTTCATATTTACTCATTTTGGTCAAAGGTAGGAATAGTCAGTTTTAATGGGAGCGATCATTTGCAAAGTCACATACTAGTTCCTAACAGGCTAGTGTTTCAATGTTTAATCTAAATCCATGTTATTGCCTGTAGCATATCGTTTGTAAACAAATATCACTCATTCTTTCGTTTTGTCCTAATTTTCGTTCTTCTCTCTGTTAATTGTTTCTGAAAACCAACACATTATTCTGCAGTATTACAAGCTTTTACATTACGAATAACCTCTATCCTGTTCATCATGCTCCTGGCTTGTGTTAATACCAACTTGATTTCCATTTTAATTGTTTAGATGGGACAGATACTCTTCAAAGAAGACTTCCATTAGCCATACTCAGGTGATCGATTCAACGTAAATTATTTCGTCCGTGTTTCATATTTGTCATGTCGATCTCTGACTAAGCCTAAAATGTATAAACACACATCAATGTTTCGGTATGGCTATATACGAACTGAATAGTTTCTTTTCCGGAAAAGGTGTATATTTTGAAGAAATCTTTCAAACAACACTTTACAAGCGATGTTGCTATCTACCGTTCACATCATCAAGGGCACGAACACTACGACTTCACAGTTTAAATGAAAAAGTAATTGCATTACTTCAATAGCGTTTCACTTTAAATAATTACAACAATGATATAGTCAGACATTTGGACATTGGAAGTTATTGATATCGATAGTAAAAGGGCACGTGCATGAACAAGATTAGCGAGTACAAACAAATGTGTTTGATAATGTTATCAAGAACGTCAGTAGTTTAATATACTCGCCATATATAGCACTGTCAACCACTGTCCGATCTGAAGTTTTAATCTAGGTATATTTTCAAATGGCTATTACCTAAACGCTGGCAATATTTTTGGAAAAGTAATAAACAGATTATTTTCTGAATAAATAATAGAGTAAAATGATTTAAAGTATAAGGACTGTTCATTCAGAGAAAGCAAACTAATTTCTTCCGATCCTAGAACCTATGCTACATTTTCGATTACTTGTGATTCCAGAAAGAATTACACTCTTGAACGGGTGTCCGATGGAGGGGAAATGAAGCGCATCTTGCCATATCGCTATCTTTTTAGTTTCCATCTTTAGAATGCATAATCATTAAATTACGTAATTGTCTTGACCCATTTATATCATTTAGCTAGCTTGATCGCAATTTATATCCTGCATGATATAAGTTTGGTTCTCAATATTTAACTGTTCATCTATGACTAAATAACAGAAAGAAGCAAACCAGTTTAGAAAATATTATATGTCTGTGTGCTTGTATGTGCTTGCACATTTGTCCACAAGCTTATATTAGGTACGATGTTTGTAATGCTGATCTGACTTGCCAAGTTATTAAATAGATTGTTTTCCTCCATTGACTTTATTCATTGCGAGCGTCATCCTAGTGTACAAAGTAGGAAGACGCGATGTACAACCGTGGTTCTTTTGCTAGTTTGTCCAAAGTCGTTCAGCAGCTATGTACAATAAAATACCGGGTAGAATTTGTAAAGCAATGATATTTGTGCATATATGTTCCATTTTGATAACCGTCCCTTTATTGCTTTCTGCCTTTGAGACAGGAAACAGTTGATTCCAGAAAGCATAGATCGATTTAAAACCATTTATCACTCGCCTTTGTACTCTTCATGATATCTATTGCAGTAGCTCTGGTCCAAATTGTCTGTAAGTAAAATAGATTGTTTCTTGAACATATTTATAATCGCTAACAATACACTGCATAAGGTTATATATTTTGGCTGAAATAACATCTGAATTAATAGAATGTGCTACATTAACCAAGCACAAGAACGAGAGACAATCATATCTACCAATGCGATATATATTTCTGCCCCTCCCTTCCTTTTAAATTCAGTGAAAACAACGAGGTGTTTTCTTGACCTTTTGCGAGATAATATTAGCAATGTAACTTTTTTCTTGCATTTCTAACATATATAATGCTACAAATAAATATATCAGTTTCAGATGTGTATACTGTTTATATTTCAAAATGTATTGGCAGTGTTGAAATCAACCACAATTTTTTAAACGTTAAGAACATGTGTTATAAAAGCCTGCTTTATCAGGGATTCAAACAGAAATATCCACTCCAAGAATGAAATAGCATTTGATAATTTATTAAGCCAAGATTATATATTTTCTATACTACTCCTGTTATCCATAATGTTGGTGATTATTTTTATATTACCTTCTTTATTTACTCATCAGCTAGACCAGTTTATTACATTCCAGTTCTAATATTATTATAAGTTAACCAGGTTAAGAGAATATTACGCATATATGATTCTGAAAACGCATATAAAACCGTTTGAACAAGGCTAAATATGTCAGATATTTTCAAACTAAACAACGATGCACTTTTGTATTGCATGCTTAAGATGATATTCGTCGGGACGAAAGATGCCAATTAATGAGATCTCCTTGATTTCCTCCAGAATAATATTAGAGCCCATCTCTACAGTAATTCTGATTTTATATATATATATATATATATATATATATATATATATATATATATATATATATATATATATATATTATTCAGTATCAAGTTTATTTTCCTCCAGCAAGGTATTTTAATGTAATGAAACATATTCTCATATTGTTTTTGTGATGAGCATGTGTTCTGCACGCAGCGTATGTAACGCACTAGCAGTACTACAAAAAGTTAAAAATATTGTCTGCAGTTTTTAACGCAAATGTTTTATGCACAGTTAATAACGAAATATCCAGTTCAAGTATATATCGGAACCAACAGTTAATATTGACATATATGTGTTGTTGGGTCAAGGTAACAGGAAATTACACATATTCTACGATGATCCCAATCAAATTCAGATAGCATTGCGGTTGCGTAATACGTTTAATTTTATTCTTTCACGTAAAGACGTCTGGAGATTGAGGCAAAACTGCCTCCGTTTCTTTAATATTTCACCTTAGGACAACACCATTATACTACGGAAGCGTCTTGCCAGCGAATATTCTACTTAAGGATCTGCAGATCTCCAGCATTAGATGTATGTGAGTTATTTATAAATGTATCATGTCTATCATATGTTATAACTATTGTACTTCAACATTTAGTTTTGCATAGTTTCTGTTTAGCACCTGCTTAAATAGTATAATGCAAATATGTTCAATCATTGTATATGACTGAACAGGAGATTCATGTTCGCAGTAAAGTCTGATTTTACTACGAAACGTTTAGTACCATATGATTCTTTTTGGAAACAGCTAGTTTCACTCCTGAACCTGTTTATTGCTCGGTAATGTTCTGCCGATAATTTATTTGGTAAAACTTGTACATAACGTCATTACGTGTTCTCGTATAGGCCTGTGTTATTCTTAGTACAAAGTGCTAGATTTACTTTCAACTGCTCAGATCTGACTATAGCGTATGGAGAGTTGACTAAAGTGATCAGAGTCGATTGTTGTTGTAGGGTTTAACGCCATTTTTCAGCACACGATAGGCTATACATGGCGTCCAGTATTAATGGTGGAGGAAGAACCCGAGAAAACCCCGGAAATAACCACCGACCCACGAGAAGCTACGGGCAAGCTTTCTCACATACCCACATTGGCTGAATCCGAGACTAGAACCAACGCATACGGAGGTGAGATGGCAGTGATCCGAAACGAACGGAGAGCGCGTTAAACCACTCTACCACTCGGGGCCCCTATTAGAGTCGAAGGTATATATACATATACATATATATATATATATATATATATATATATATATATATATATATATATATATATATATATATATATATATAAGTTTAGCAAAATAAATCAGTATCATTCCAGTCGACTACTTAAAAGTTGGTCGTACGTGTTTCAAATTAGATTTATCATTATATACACGCACGATTATGCCTAAATATGGGGAAAGTACAAGAGGGTAGTTTAGCCTATGTTAAAAATTGTTTCATCTCTCGACGAATATGTTCGGCGAAATGCTCGTTCCAGACCCTCGTCAGCTTTAGGTCAACTTGGAATCATAGAAATTGCAATCACACCATCGTTGACTGCACCAGCAGGTGCGATAACACTGTTTTTTGTTGCTATATAAAGAACTATTATTCATTGTTGTTGTCTACCGTTGGTACGTTAACCACAGAATATTTTGCACCAATTGAAACAAGACAAGATTTCGAATGCTATTCAATTAAGATGCTCTTGCTCGGGTAGCAGTTCTTGTTCAAACAGGTAATCTGTGTTAAACCCAAAGAGTTACCATCAGATACAGATAACAAAAATCTAGTAAAATTGATAACAATTTGTATTAGTAGGATAGGTCGCTTCACTTTCTCAGATTCTTAATATACAAATGCACAGCTAATAAATGGGACAAAATCATGGGAAGTAGACATATTTAGATTTTACAAAATACAAATCCTCTATAGTGGCCTAGGTATACCCGTATTTATTTGGGGAAAGGGTATAGAATAATTTTGCGTTCAATTTTTTATACTAGATAATTTTGATTCGGCGTCTAATTAATTGAGTTCATATAGTGCGCCAGTATTTCAGCTCTACTAGAATGATGTGTGTGTTGGCAGCGATTGAATGAGACTATATATGTGATATGTTAATTTTGAAAATGAGGTGCTCACACAAATTAATTCACAAAACTTTAACTTCTACCACAAATTTATTTCATAACTGTTATAGTGTCGGTTTTCATTATAAAACGAGCCTTTTGTCTTGGACAAAAGTGAATTTTGTTTCGTTAGATGTGAATGAGTGATTCATGGTGATTTATACTTGAAAGTTATACATAAGTAAAGATACACTGGCAAAATTAACAACATTGACAAAAAATACTGTTCCTTGTAATAAATTATTATGGCATGCCAAGTGTTTTATACTTACGTAGATTTACTGTGTGGTGTTGGGTGTTATGTCTTATGCACGAGCAGCTGTCCGGTGACTGTTCAAAATCACGGAAAATAGCTTAAATAGATAGAAAGCAGATATAATGTTCTTATATTGAAGATGTATCCTTTGACAACCGCGCCCACTTCCAGCATTGCAATCTTTTCACCGACACAGACAAATCAATGAATACATTATTTATCTGACTAAAATATAGTGTACGTCGGGTAAATTTATATGGTATAGTATTGTATGATATTGGTTGGAAGGATATCTAAATGAATTATACCAACTTGCAATTGTATCAAATTGCGTCAAACTGCATTAGTAAATCCGTTGTTTTTTTACAGTAAGGTATTGCTTTGTTTTATATTGTATTGCATTGAATTGCATTGTATTGTATTGTGTTGTATTTGTATTATATTGTATTGCATTGTATCGTATTGTATTGTATTGTATTGTATTGTATTTTGTATTGTATTGTATCGTATTGTACTGCATTGTATAGCATTGCTTTGAATTGTGTTGTACATTATTTTGTTGCATTGTGTTGCATTGTATTGTATTGTATTGTATTGTGAACTAATCACATGCTTACCACCCATATGGTCCATAATTTCCTTTCTGCAGTCGATGTCTCTATGATGTAAGTCTGCCAGGTAATACCACACTACAGATAAGAGTAATTGTTTTCAAGACATAAGAGTTTATTAAAAATATTCAAAGTTCGGTTAATCTCGCGTCCAAGTTTATAAAATTATCCCTTTATATTTACATAAAATGTTAACTAAGCACTATGTTCTGAAGATTAAAGTTCTCTGCTATAAACAAAGAAGCTTACTGATGTCAAGTCATTTCGGTCGCCTTATGATAATCTTCATTAAAATTCATGCAGTGTCTACCGCGTGTTTGAAATAGCATTTGAGCTCGAACGGTATGGCTCATTAGCAATTCTAAACAGGAAAGGTGAGTACGTTTTTACTTTATTACCAAAATGACTTCAGATAATAATGTTAACCAAAATATATACGTTTTTGTTAAGGATTGTTTCAAAATTCTCTCTACATGAACTTGTATAATATTTCGTTAAAGAATAATTTAAATCAGATTCGTCGCCAATTTTCGAGAACATGAAACAATTCTCGTCAATAGTATTCCAGATAAACGAACGCGATTGTCCATTCAAGGGGTTAAGATTCATATCAATTCCAGTGATCCTAAACTACCTCTTATTTTCATTCTTCATGATGTATGCTGTTTACTGAATAAAATATTAACTTGTATATCTTAATAGATTACTAATAAAGACATATACACTTATTTAACATTGGGAAATTAAACTTCGCATCCTTGTTGAATTATGTGTACATCTCTGGATCTGAAGTTCTTAGAAAATAATTTATATTTTGCATGCATGTCGATAAAGACAATAACTAGCCTTGCAGACTTAAATCATTCATGAATGTACTACTTCTGGCTAACTCTGAGCTTCTTGTTTTATACTATGTTTAAAAAGTTGCATATATCGTTCATAAATAACTGAACTATTTAATATTTTTCTTGTGTTATTATAGTATTTCCTATATTTTCTATGACAGTTTGACTTGTATCTCAAATGTAATTCCTGTTTCGATATACCATGGAACGTTTACTTAAAACGATTTGAATATGAAGTAGATATTGCCTGTCCGTTTATTAATATATCTTTCGAATCTGAATTATGCATGATAATATAGGTATGTCACATTTTAGTTCATACAATTATTCTACTGAAGATATAATATTTCGCTTAGTACTATTCTCATCACATGTGATAAATACTCGTCAACTCAACAGTATATGTATAATTAAATGAGTATCACTTACATTTCAGTCATATGTTAACATGGTTGTTAAATAAACCGAGGTAGAAATAAACATCCTGTCGTACGGTAAACATGGGTTTCATTTATGGTTACTTTAAAATTGCGCATTATTTCAGTTTGGACTCCATCTTAAAGTAGTACATGTATATTTCCAACTTATTATTCTTTCTTGTGTATGCGATTATAATCAACATTCTATTGCGATTTTTCTGTATTTTTCGCAATAGGTTCAATATTATGTCCAACAGTGTACGTCAGTAGGTACATTTCAAATATCGAAACATGTGATGAAGCTAGAGGCTATATACTTACTGTTGTTGACACTCACACATAGGTCGACATTAAGGCTCAGGCTGTACAAATCTGTAAATACAAATAAAAAGCCAACTATTTAAAACTGATTTTGATTCTCTCTATCTCATGTTATGGGTGTCAATATTATGAACAAAACAATAAATGCAAGCAATATTTGTTACGCTAATCAAAGTCACATTTTGTGTAAAACTGTGCGTAAACTAACAACATATATCCTTAACAAGTGCACGTCTAGTTGTGGTGAAGATGAATATATCGAATTCTCAACGATACTAGCATGCAATTAAGCAAGGTGTATTTTCTAACATTTCCTTTACTCATTCTAGAAATAGTTTACAACACTGCAATCTCCACTGACGTAAACTGAGCTTGAATTACGAAATATGCAAGTGCAAAATGTACAAAAGTGTAGCATTGCACTACACCTTCTTGTATAAGCTACAGAAAGCTGTATTCCTTTAAACAGGAACAGTACTACCTATCATTAACACGTCCTCAAATATAAATATTGTTCTAATAGCTGGAAACCATAAAACTGCACCTTATTTAGATTGATTTTGTATATGTTTTCATTGCAGAAATATTTCGTGTATCTTGTGTACGATTTATGTTTGATATATTTTACTGAATTATAAAGATTATAATCCGGTTATGTGCCAATTCAGAGTATATGTTTATATGGCTTCTCTTTAAAAAACATAATGTTTGCATTTTATATTTTACAATGTAAGAAAATTATTCAGAATGATTACTAATTTTCTCGAGTTTTCACAGCTGCCCATTTAGAGGCAGGTCGCATATCAGTATATAACCTATCTAGACACAAAGTATCAGTTCGCATTCAATCGGAAATAAATTACTGGATAATATTAACGATGCATAGTGAATATTTTATATGTTGTTCATTGCAATACAATATTGTGGCTATATGGATTTATAACTGAATGTTTTTATCGTACTTAATCATAAAGAGGAATAAGTAATTCAAATATCTAACGCATTTTAACTTCCATGAAAAGAAATAAACATTGTGTGGTTGATACATACTATATTAGAAAAGGCTTCTCCAGACGTATTTGCGCCAGACTATTATTAAAGCAGTAATTATTTAAAACAAAACATGTAAAAATGAACCAGATGTTTGAAATAGTTTGTAACAATCAATAAGTAAATATTTTTATCATTAATTTTGTGGATTTTGGAAAAATTCTGATTAGAATTACACACAAGCTTCTGCTCTTGCACCTAAGATTATTACATGTCCTAATTACATTTGAATATACTTGCTTGCAAGGTTCAGTGATAAACTGTAATTTCCACCAACAGTATTAGTGCAACGAACTAGAGATGCTTCACTGTAACGTGCACAAATGCAACATTTCATCCCATATAAGAACCTTCGGATGTCGAGGAATTAAATATATCGATTAAAGCAAATTGTAGGAATATACCACGTTTATGTATTTATGGTGTGGAATGTGTTACTTGTAACACAAGTTACAATTGTGTTACAGAGCAGGGGAATAACAACTTACATGCATATGATTGATATTGGAGACAGTGATCAGACGGTACTCTGGGTGAGAATGTGGCTTGATTGGCTGGATAAAGTGGTTGCTGTGTTTCGTTACCTGCTCAAGAATTAAAAGAATCATTGTAAATGTCGCATATGCCACCACGTAATTAAAGAAAACATACTCAATATCAAACGTTAATTCAGCCAAATAATTTTCTTTGCAATGAATGCATGTAATCCTAAACCATCCATACATAGAACGCAGTATTTATTCAAACAAAGTTACAAAATGACAAACGTGGTCTAGTTTTGTATAAACGGTTGACAACATTATACTAATTAAAGTATCTCAATCAAGTATGTGTACATAACTCGTAGAAGGCTTGCTTCATGTTGACTCATGACAACGCAAGCATAACCACATACAGACATTTGTATTGGAAGCAAATACGAAGCTAGAAGCAATGAACAAAGGGTGTGTACCTTCTGCCGTTTTCAAGCAAGAGCACTGGTCTCCAGAAGATCGAAACATTGCTGTAGAAATATAGAAGATATGTTGGCAAAGATGCAACACAAATATTGACCTCAAGGCAAACAGATGTACGATTCTCTATACGGCCCTATGGTCTTATTAACAGGTGGGTAAAATAATAGTGAGATGAAGAAGTTTGTAAAAATCAACGAATAATGTACATCTCTTTCATACAAAGAGAAACATTTTCAAACGAACTTATGATATTGCGACTAAAATCCTAAATAATCCTAGATTTTCGAGCAAATGTCATATTGATTAAAGTTCTGAATAAACTGTACTAATGTATCACTATACATACAACACTAACAGTGTTGATGTGTCTCTGGTGTTTTGTTTCGTATTCATGTACCACGATTCTTTTGTTGAATCTCAATAACATAATCCCATAATATCTAATTATTAGAATGTTATATATATATATATATATATATATATATATATATATATATATATATATATATATATATATATATATATATATATATATATATATATATATACATATGTATACATATATATACAGATTATATAGTCTTCTACTTTACCTCAAGTCCTGGTTAACATTCTCTATAGAAAATGTAACGTAATGGAAACTTTCGTTCATTAACGTATTAAATGTTTACAAGATGAATTCGTAGTGATAACCAGAATGTTCTTTTTAACACAATTATAATGAATAACCTAGTGAACATAATGTCCTGGTCGTAGGCAAAGATAATAATCATGAGAGTTAATCTTGATAATAGAGAACAGAATATATATATATATATATATATATATATATATATATATATATATATATATATATATATATATATATATATAGACTTGATTTAGGACAAGACCATGTCCAAATTACAATTATATATAGCATATAGTGAAACAAAAATATCAATCAAACACAAAATGCAAATTAAATATACATTAAACTGCATCAGATAGTCATATGTGAGTGTATGTGTGTGTGCTTATATGTGTGTGGTTGTTCCAATATGTGTTTTTAAATGTAGTTCTTTTCTATTAGCAATTCCATCAGAAGTTTAGAAGAAAAAAATATGCCTTATTGCTACATATTACCCAAGTACATAACGCATGAAAATGTGATTAAAATGTTTATAATAATCTTCTATATGTTAAATTCATTGACTGACATCAAAATTAATTATTGTCTCTCTAGTTTACAACTTATAAGGTATTGATCAATGTTGTGGTATCCTTTGCGAGACTCAAAGCCTTTATTATGCATGTTTAATACTTTACTAATTTTGCAAGATGTTTCTCCAGTTTTCTATTATATTAACAATCGAAACTCTTTGGAATTTCTTTTTTGAAGAGACGAGGTTGACATATATAGATGTCAGCAAGATGAAAATATTCATTAAAAACTATTGCTTACAAGCCACCTGTAGTACTATATCATTTCTGCATATATCGCTGCCAATGGAAGCCAGGGCAGGCCAGACTGAAATTAAACCACATATAGAGACAACATAAGATATATAAATTAAAACTGTCATCGAATTATAGTAGGAAGTATAGGTTTATAAATCTTATGTATTTGACAGTCACTTTAATTTTTACTTAGGATAATTTCTACACAAGACATCAATGAAGTCATGTTCAAAATTGTTAGCCTTCATATATTCTTCATTAAGACCACATATTTTTATATTTTCTCACATGTAAATGGCGCTCTTGACCCTGATGATTCTCATCATGCAAATTATTATGGGAGGCCATAAATTTGACGTTTAGTAAGCGTAATGTTACAGAGGGCGTATTACAGATGCAAGTAGTTAAATGATATTATATCACGCAATCTGCACGCACCTAGAAGTATATTGCTGTGTTTATAACTTCACAAATACTATGACTGTTATGTAGGAGAATTTCAGATCATGTTGCTTCATTTAAGTCACCAATAGTTATCTTATTGCAATAACTTCGTAATGCATCATATGTAAGTGTTTTCCCATAATGTTTATATTGATGCCTAACGCCACTACATTGATTAAAGCAAACGTTGTGTAATACGATAATTCAACATATTTATATGATGTAGACTGAATAATTATATTATGCTAGACAGGTTATTGAAACCAGATGTGCACTTGGTAAATAATTTCATGATTTGAAACATATTAACTGTGTAAACTAAGTACGTAGTTTGCCTCAAATATTGGCAATGTAATGATATTACTCACTTTATCTTTGTGCACATAGAACTTACCTGCGTGATGTGAACTGCAGTGGGGAGGTTGTTGATAATATTTCGTATGTTCCATAAAGAAGTGTCTCTCGTATAAATCTGAGATAGGATATTAAGTGCATTAGGTAGGTACATATATCACATTTTAAAAGCTCTAATTGAGTTGCCATATCATATTTTAGCACAAAGCATGATCCCCGTTTAAAACACATGCTAAATATGATCAGGCGTGACATATTTGTATGTACTGTATACACTGGTATGTATTATTAACTGATGTCGTTCGCTAGAAAGATTGTATGTTATTGAGTGTATAAGTTCTGCTGATCTGAATTATGTGAAGTGTGTACGATGTTTGCTAAAACATCAATTCAAAGGCTAACCTAGTTGCCGAGTTCGTATGTTTTTGACGCGAACTAGGTGAGAATATGTTGGATTTATTTTACCACTAATTTCTCATGAATTGCAGTTGTGACAAATCTCAAATTGGATATATGTATGCAAAGAGAATTTATTTATTCACTTGTATTTTTGGACAAATTAAGAAGTGCTCATTGACTGTTTTGAAAGTAACCACTACATTTTAGGATTATTATGGAAAGACACATTTATATATATTCGGAATTATAACATTGTAATAAATCAAGCCATTTGACATTATTACAGTTCAGTAGAAATGATGAGTACTTTTGGACGTGTGATACAACAATTATTTATTTGGTCTTTTTGTTTCTTCAAAGTACCGCCTTGATAATTATCTATTTTTATTCCAGGTAAATACGTAATTCATAAAATTGTATACAACTGTTTTGGTTTAATTTAGCTTTACGTAGTGTATACATATACATTTTTAAGCAATTATTTGGGACGTAAACTAAGCAAACGTTTTGCATAAAAAATGTATTATTTAAGTCGTGTTGCGTTAGTGTTAAATATTTGTTTATTTTGTGACTACTTTACAAAAAGGCATCTATTTGCATTCATTGTGTAGAGAGTTTAAAACAAAATGATTATTTTTAAGGGCCAGAAATAAACTCTTTCTTTTCAAATGCACTCTACAACCATATCTAGTGTTGTTCCTAATTAAATCAGATTGGATTTACATTATACAGGGATAAAATATATATTGCATATACAATGAAATTGGTATCTTACGGACATAGCGAAGAAGTATTCTTTGGCTATAATATATAAACAAACAAACAAATTGCACATTGTATATCATATCACTATGTTGATGTGCTTCAATGGGCACGTTGCAGGGTCTGTATTGAATTTATTTAAGTATAATTTATTTATGCTTAGCATGGTTCAGTGATTAGTACCTAAAAGTTTCATGTCATTCATACATGCTTTTCATAGAAGTATGGTATGCATGTCTGAAACGTGTTGCTATGTCGCGTCCTTTAAATAATGACGTAATTGTTAGAACATGACACCAAATTGTTTATTTAGAAAACTATTTTACAACTATTATCCATGTACCTTCAATACTGTCAGACAATAATAGGAAAGCGCACGAAAGAAACATGAGAATATATAGACAACACTTACACACATATAACTGGTCGTTATTAGCACAGTCTTGCATATGTTGCATGAAACCTGAAAGGTATAAAATTGCAAACATAATTCAAACATATTTTACGTAAATTATTTGGGGAATGAATTTGAGTTATTACCACGGAGAATTGCATATAATCATACGGATTTAAACTGGCTTTATTGTCGTCTTCACGTATTTCTTAATATGATTATGTATTTACCTTTAAAGTATACCATGTGAAGAAAAGTAATAAATAATGTATATTTACTGTGTGGTACGTACTTGATTATTATCTTTTAGGCTCAGGTTTTGAATTATTTTATCGGACATTGGTCATGGCCCTAACATATATACAATAAATAAAGTTCAAACACTTCATTTGTTTATCAGCTTACCATTTCATGGAAGCAAACAAGTTGACAACTCGGTTTAACGTTTAGTTGGAAATCTGGTAATTCGTATACATTCTGCTGTGTCTTACATCAAAGGATATTAGTGTAAATTGGATATGGCAAATAATTATTTATTTTAATCCCATATCATTCTTCCACATTCTAAACTCTGCGTTTAGTTTTACTCTGGAATGCAATCGTTTGCATTATTTGCATTATTAGTGGCGGTAGATGAAATTCAGTTTCAAGCATTTAATGTTTAACCGGACGAGTTTTAACCGCCACTTGTGTTTGAGTTTATAATTAGGTTTATCAGTATGTACTTAATTGCGTGTTAGCGCGGAATGTACTGACTTGGTGTGATTTCAACTGGCAGCGGATGCTTACATTGAGAACACTGCAACCGTGCAACAATTCATATCCATATTCTCTCTTTCGATATGCGATACCAGTCTTAAATTAATCGGGCTAAGATTTCGAATATATCAATATTCCCCCTCGACCTCACGTTCCGTTACTTCCAGATATGATAAGCAAGTTCAATCTTGACTTTAAAGATGGTTACATTTATGATAAAGCGTTTAAACCAGAACTAAAATGGTTTGGGT
Organism: Sinohyriopsis cumingii; assembly: GCA_028554795.2. NCBI lineage: Eukaryota > Metazoa > Mollusca > Bivalvia > Unionida > Unionidae > Sinohyriopsis > Sinohyriopsis cumingii. Next base: position 67,984,390 of record CM068833.1, on the reverse strand, counting down.
GGCGTTACTTTGTTCAAATTCTAAAACGATCGATCCGCTAGCAGATTGAGTGAGCACCAATGCACTGATGTCCATCTCGTCAATGAAAGGAATATGATATGAGACCCTGAACTAGAGATCGCAAGATGGGTCATCAAAAAGGCTATGAAAGCCAAGATTCCAGATGGATGCTTTGCCATTAAGGAACAAAGGTAATATCATTGAAATTGAATTATCCCGATATAAATAAACAAACAATGGACACAAACATCCCGACATTATCGAAAATATTGTATCTCCCACTTGTGTTTTTGAGAGTAAAAACCGTGGAAATGTTAGCAAGTGCCTCAAACGTCACCCATGGGATTGCTATAACTAGGTTTCCCACAGAAACGCTGTGTATCATATATCTACCAGTACAAATATAACTTTCACGTCGTTTCTTTGATGTTGAAACACCAAACAAGGCCCATCAGACTGATTTCTTATTTTTTCCACTTGATGATATCAAGGGTCGCACAAACATACATGAATTAACGATAGTCGATGATACCCGCATCTACAAAGATGTTGAGCCGTCGACAATAGCATGAGCAAGATTGTTTCGAGTAATTGCCGTTAAAGAATTTCTCAGATTTATTTCAATGGTTCAGCTTTCTTATTCTAACACCGTGCGAGAGTTGTTGTTTGACAAGTAAATATATACATTAAGCAATATTTTGCAGAATGATTTAATCACACACTGACATAACGGTTAGTTTTACATCATTATTGAAAGTCAGTGATGCAAGTGAACTAGCTGATTGAGCTCAGGATCTCGTGAATGGGTAACACGACTTCAAGTAGTCAAACATTAGTGAATAATGGAGACTGTTACATTTACTCAAATATGACTTTACAGCTGGCACCCTTGCAACAAATGTGTTTGGTGTATGTATGCACCTAGGAAGATAGAAAGTGCGCAACATATTACAAATGACTGCTAGTGTCCATTTATGAATTACAGTTTCGGAACGCACATACTCCAAAATAAGCAAGATGTTACCGTTTGGGGTCAATTAATGAAAAGCAGCAACAACATCAAAATTGAACATTTGTGAAAGGGAAATCGCAAGTCGTACCAGTCAAAACGAAACTACCAGCTATAATTGTCTTAACAAATGAATGAAACGCATGTCGATGCACAATGCACTATACTCAAATGTGCCAGCCGTTAGTAGAACCATACTAAAATGATGGCCAAATGCGTAGTGTATAGGTAAACACGCATCTGATGTTTTTGACACTGTGGCATATTTGCCCTGTGAGCGAAGATTGCTTGAGGAGACCCTTCATCTCCACAAATACCCCATTGGCTTTTTGAATGTTTATATTGGATCCAGCTACGACTGAGTACATTTATGTCGCAGTCCCACATACACTTCGACTGGTTTACCCTAGCTCTCATCATCCTTGAACTTATCAATGACCTTTTAAGTTGCTAGTGAAACAGTTTGATTTTGTTAAGGTCGTTGTCACAGGATGAAGCTGGGTTTGGACTGGATTAGGGAAGGCACCAAAAGCAACTGCGTTTACAAGAATTTTATTATAATCTCAAAATAAATATTAAGAAATCTGATTCCATTATAAACAAAAAGATAAGGAAAATTATAAAGTCTCTAACATGGAACCATCAACAACAATTACCTCAACGACAAAAAACAAACATGAACTTAAGAAATGGAATTTCAAACAAACGTGAATTATGTCCTATCACCGAACATCAAAAAAAGGTGTATGATCTACACTCCGATATAAGCGAAATCTTGAATGTATCGTTCAAATAACGATATTCAAAAGCATGTACATTTGAATGTATCGTTCATAAAACGATATTGAAAAGCAGGTAAATTTGAATGTATCGTTCATATAACGATATTGGAAAGAATGTAAATCATAGTCGGCCGCTTCGTTTTTATTCTTTCATACATATTACATTATTATTTGTATCGTAATATATTCATTAGCAAAGCCTAGTTTATTCAAATCCACTCCAAAGATTATTCCTAAGTTTATAAATGTATTAGCAGGTTTTGGTATATTTCAGAAACGTACATAAGATATTGTGAGCATCTTTGATACATCAAACGATACATACATAGGCGTCGTTCTGCCACATATCTCTTATACCATCCACTTTTTAACTTATGACATATTTTAGATATCTCTATAAACTCTTTCAAAATGTCTCGAGAGCCAAGATGATTTTCTATCATTATATACCACGGTATCTCTTAAGTATAAAATGATAACAGGACTGATGTGTTTAATAAGGTCTTTGGCGTAACTGGCACGCCACTAATGGTAAGCCGTTATATGTGATATGTGACAGTCAGACTGTGCAGCCCATATCAGTTTCAGACTCGATTCAAAGATTATGTGTATCATGTATCAGTTACTGTGGTTGATATTTCAGCATGAAGTTGTCTTTCATGTTCCACTTTCACAAGCTTAGGCACGATGGTCTCCTTCTTATTAAACAATAATGATCTGGGTTATTACCACAACAGATTTTGTTATAGCTAGGTGTAGATTTCTATAACTTCGATTTGAATTTAATTCACACCGAAATTATTGCACAGCTAAATCAAATACAACTAGCTTATTTCTCTGGTAAGAAAAATGATTATATATGCACATAGTTATGACTTGTTTTTGTACGTATAGCTTGGACGTATCGATCGATTCAGCACTTGTGCTTAGTATTTGCTTGTTGTCTTGTACATATCATCAAGAACATGAATTATTATTCCTAATCATCTATTGTTTACACAGCCTATAAAGCTTGCTTGCCAAGTCATAGGGGTAGAGGCTGTCGCATTTATCAGGAACCGAAAGGATACAAATGACAAAAACGGCATATTCCCTCTACTAGACTAGGAGAAATCCTAATTTAATTGTTTGAAATAACAAAGTTATCGTTGGCTTGTTGGATTTAAATCAAACGTAGGGAATATTGAGAAACCATTCAGAGACAAACTGACTTGTTCCATGGTGGCATATCACGGTATTCAATATCATTTAAATTAAATTTGGATATTCTATACCTTTGCGCATGTATTGGTTAAATGAGGATGTGTTGTGATTCATTTCACAATGCTGTAAATGCATTACATTTTTTAGTTTCAAACTAAATCATAATTTTATTGTTCTAAACAGGTGTGCCTAACTTATTTGTCTTACATAGTTTAAAACATACAATCATATCAATTAGACTATATAACCGTATATATAGAAACATACATTGAAAAATATTTAGTATGTGACATTCCTTGCTTACCATTTGGATGAGTTCTGAGAGTGTTCCACCCAGTGCATGTACAATACTTTGGATTGTGTTTGGGATCGTTAAATATTGCTGGAATATAAAAGTGCACATAGATCTAAGACAACATTTCTGCACTAACTACTTTAATATTTAAACAACTCCACTATGATGTCATGTTTGTTTCTTTAGGATAAACCGCCCATCTCACCCGAAAAGATATATACAGACATACATACACGTGTATGCCTTTAATTTTATACTTAAACCCATGCACGCTAAACATATTTAGGAGGTTTTACATAACTCTGACGTACAGGATTCTGAATAATGGTGTGTTTAAATTGCAATAGTCATTGCTATGTACCGTATATTACTTCTGTACAACATTTTCGAAAATGTCTATGTTTACAATGTCGTGTAAAGTGAAAACGTTTATATCAGCCTAATGCATACACTTCAGAAAAGCAGAATATTACATGCTTTTACGGACAACATTCAGGAATAGGAAGACCCAACAATTCACCATTAACTGCAGTAAAATCTAACAAATTCAAGCATGCATCTAGGTTTTGGTTATCATCAAGAATGTGTTTGAAAATTGCAAATTATATCATCAGGACACGATGTGTGTCTTAACAAAGTATTGTTCCCGTGTTCCTAACTATTAATTTGTGGTTATTTAGGAAAATAATAAATGAAATTAATAAATCCATTGCAGAATAAAACTGATGCAGGAATTACTAATGTTAAAGGAGTATAAAGAAATATTACTCACCACTCAGAAGCATGATTGCCTGCTTCATGCAGTAGGGTCCATTAGTGGCATGATAGAGACTATCGAGCATACCCCACACTGCCAATTTAGATCACAATAGTTACCCGTATAGCACGAAACAAAGAGTTAACAGTATCAAGTCAGAACAATATAGTACTTGACGAGATTGCAGGTCAGGGCGAATGCTATTAGTTAGTTCTGATCATGGTTTTACTTGATTCTCCAAACAATCAAAATAGATTGTTAATGGGAGGGTAGGCAAAAGGTATTTGTTCTGGTTTTAAACGAGCTTATTTCAGGTATTAGAAAGCATAAAGGGAATATAATACAATTATTTAATATCAGTATCAACTCTTGTTAATCCTTAGCCAAAGCAATCAAAACAACTTTTATTTAAGAATAGAACATGCGTGAAACAAACGACCCTGACGAGAATTAACTATAAAAAAAATTCAGTCCAAACTATATTGAGACAGATTACATACGGCAGATAACACCGTTTACTGGAATGGAAATGACTATAATAATTCAAAGTCGAATCTAATTGCATTTAAGTCTCTATACCTAATTCACCTTTCCTGGAATCAATATGATATGCCATAACACTTGACTAATTTGTTGTTTTTAATGCATTGTTCTGCTCTGAATCATATACAATAACAGTGGAAATACATTGGCATTCATTGACCGTGTTATACAGTTTGATGAAACTTCTTCGTGTAGCACCTTCGTGACATATTGTGTGATTTAGACGTAAATATATAGTACAGTATCATTACATATTTTCACTCAAACGTATGAGGTCATTGTGTCAAGGCATACGTGAAAATATGAATATTCTGTTAGCAATAACAATGCATTTGTTTTCAAAAAAAATATTATCTAGCACACAATATTCAGTCATAAGGGATTATTATAAATTGTAACTCTAAAATTCTTGTCATGCTATCATTTGTATACGTGCCAGACATATCATTATATAAGGAACTGACAGTTTTACAAAATCATTTGAAATGTGAAAACTCAATATGACGAACTTGCGTTATAACTAAATATACAGTTGGACAGTATGCACGTATTGGATGCAGTTATATACAGCACAGTCGTTTTTACATAAAAAATAATAAAATATAATTTAAAGCCGAATGCATTCATCTTTTCCCAATATAAAAAGCCGATAAATTATAATAACATTGAAAGCTCTGACATATCCAATATCAGGTTTATTCTTCAACGTTACTATCTGATTGAAAATATTTTACTGTCCCCATTTTAATAACATGATTATGAACTAAATTGCTGGTGTTAACCGTGATTTTCTCCTATGCAATTCTCTGTATCTCTGAGAGCCAACACATCTGAAACGAAATAAGAAAACCAATATACGAGATCAGTTTCAGAAATCGTATATCTGAAGACAAGGCTCTTTAACAAGATGATTGCTAACTTACTCCTTTCTAATTGAAGCGTTATATTTATGTTCAATGCGATATACATTTATATTGTCTGACAGTGTCTAATGTAAAGAAATAATCCAGTATGCAATTACAAATAACTCAACGTGTATAATCAATACGATTCTAAAATACAAATAGAAGGACAAACAACCTGTGATTGTAAAGCACTAGCAACCCATATCTTCCACAAAACATACTGAAGATTATACAAGCCGAGCCATCGAATCAAGAGCATTGCATTTCCTGCACAGACAAACAGTCTGCAGCCAAAGTCATTCACCGAAAGTGTTAGTTGGAAATATCTTTTTTAATTAGTGCATCCTGTCAGGACAATACAATTTAAACTTTAAGATTATGCGCTTGATAAATCTGACTTGTAGACCAAACAGGTTTGAAGGGAGCCCAGGAGAAAAAGTTTCAATTGTCCAATCACGTCATTTTTGAGTGAAATGTACAAAAGTGTAGCATTGCACTACACTTTCTTGTATAAGCTACAGAAAACTGTATTCCTTTAAACAGGAACAGTACTAACTATCATTAACACATCCACAAATATAAATATTGTTCTAATAGCTGGAAACCATAAAACTGCACCTCATTTAGACTGATTTTGTATATGTTTTCATTGCAGCAATATTTCGTGTATCTTGTGTACGATTTATGTTTAATATATTTTACTGAATTATAAAGATTATTATCCGGTTATGTGCCAATTCAGAGTATATGTTTATATGGCTTCTCTTTAAAAACGTAGTGTTTGAATTTTATATTTTACAATGTCAGAAAATTATTCAGAATGATTAATAATTTTCTCGAGTTTTCACAGCTGCCCATTTAGAGGCAGGTCGCATATCAGTATATAACCTATCTAGACACAAAGTATCAGTTCGCATTCAATCGGAAATAAATTATTGGATAATATTAACGACGCATAGTGAATATTTTATATGTTGTTCATTGCAATACAATATTGTGGCTATATGGATTTATAACTGAATGTTTTTATCGTACTTAATCATAAAGAGGAATAAGTAATCAAAATATCTAACGCATTTTAACTTCCATGAAAAGAAATAAACTTTGTGTGGTTGATACATACCGTATTAGAAAAGGCTTCTCCAGACGTATTTGAGCCAGACTATTATTAAAGCAGTAATTATTTAAAACAGAACATGTAAAAATGAACCAGATGTTTGAAATAGTTTGTAACAATCAATGAGTAAATATTTTTATCATTAATTTTGTGGATTTTGGAAAAAGTCTGATTAGAATTACACACATGCTTTTGCTCTTGCATGTCCTGATTACATTTGAATATACTTGCTTGCAAGGTTCAGTGATAAACTGTAATTTCTAACAACAGTATTAGTGCAACGAACTAGAGATGCTTCACTGTAAAATGCACAAATGCAACATTTCATCCCATATAAGAACCTTCGGATGTCGAGGAATTAAATCTATCGATTAAAGCAAATTGTAGGAATATACCACGTTTGTGTATTTATCGTGTGGAATGTGTTACTTGTAACACAAGTTACAATTGTGTTACAGAGCAGGGGAATAACAACTTACATGCATATGATTGATATTGGAGACAGTGATCAGACGGTACTCTGGGTGAGAATGTGGCTTGATTGGCTGGATAAAGTGGTTGCTGTGTTTCGTTACCTGCTCAAGAATTAAAAGAATCATTGTAAATGTCGCATAGGCCACCACGTAATTAAAGAAAACATACTCAATATCAAACGTTAATTCAACCATATAATTTTCTTTGCAATGAATGCATGTAATCCTAAACCATCTATACATAAAACGCAGTATTTATTCAAACAAAGTTACACAATGACAAACGTGGTCTAGTTTTGTATAAACGGTTGACAACATTATATTAATTAAAGTATCTCAATCAAGTATGTGTACATAACTCGTAGAAGGCTTGCTTCATGTTGACTCATGACAACGCAAGCATAACCACATACAGACATTTGTATTGGAAGCAAATACGAAGCTAGAAGCAATGAACAAAGGGTGTGTACCTTCTGCCTTTTTCAAGCAAGAGCACTGGTCTCCAGAAGATCGAAACATTGCTGTAGAAATATAGAAGATATGTTGGCAAAGATGCAACACAAATATTGACCTCAAGGCAAACAGATGTACGATTCTCTATACGGCCCTATGGTCTTAATAACAGGTGGGTAAAATAATAGTGAGATGAAGAAGTTTGTAAAAATCAACGAATAATGTATATCTCTTTCATACAAAGAGAAACATTTTCAAACGAACTTATGATCTTGCGACTAAAATCCTAAATAATCCTAGATTTTCGAGCAAAGGTCATACTGATTAAAGTTCTGAATAAACTGTACTAATGTATTACTATACATACAACACTAACAGTGTTGATGTGTCTCTGGTGTTTTCTTTCGTATTCATGTACCACGATTCTTTTGTTGAATCTCAATAACATAATCCCATAATATTTAATTATTAGAATGTTATATATATATATATATATATATATATATATATATATATATATATATATATATATATATATATATATATTCTGCGCTATTTGAAGAAATATTATTTTTTAGCACTTTGCATTTACAGGTAAGAATAACTTGAAGTAAATCACTTGAATAAATAAACTCCATCCCTAATGGACGCAAAAATAATACAAATGGTTATGATCACACCTTAAAAGAATAATAAATCATTTCTAAAACAGATTATATAGTCTTCTACTTGACCTCAAGTCTTGGTCTCTATACAAAATGTAACGTAATGGAAACTTTCGTTCATGAACGTATTAAATGTTTACAAGATGAATTCGTAGTGATAACCAGAGTGTTCCTTTTAACAAACTTATAATGAATAACCTAGTGAACATAATGTCCTGGTCGTAGGCAAAAATAATAATCATGATAGTTAATCTTGATAATAGAGATCAGAATATATATATATATATATATATATATATATATATATATATATATATATATATATATATATATATATTACATGTTGGCAGAAAATAGACTTGATTTAGGACAAGATCATGTCCGAAATACAATTATATATAGCATATAGTGAAACAAAAATATCAATCAAACACAAAATGCAAATTAAATATACATTAAACTGCATCAGGTAGTCATATGTGAGTGTATGTGTGTGTGCTTATATGTGTGTGCTTGTTCCAGTATGTGTTTTTAAATGTAGTTCTTTTCTATTAGCAATTCCATCAGAAGTTTAGAAGAAAAAAATATTACTTATCGCTATATATTACCCAAGTACATAACGCATGAGAATGTGATTAAAATGTTTATAATAATCTTCTATATGTTAAATTCATTGACTGACATCAAAATTAATTATTGTCTCTCTTGTTTACAACTTATAAGGTATTGTTCAATGTTGTGGTATCCTTTGTGAGACTGAAAGCCTTTATTATGCATGTTTAATGCTTTACTAATTTTGCAAGATGTTTCTCCAGTTTCCTATTATATTAACAATCGAAACTCTTTGGAATTTCCTTTTTGAAGAGACGAGGTTGACATATATAGATGTCAGCAAGATGAAAATATTCATTAAAAACTATCGCTTACAAGCCACCTGTATTACTATATCATTTCTGCATATATCGCTGCCAATGGAAGCCAGGGCAGGCCAGACTGAAATTAAACCACATATAGAGACAACATAAGATATATAAATTAAAACTGTCATCGAATTATAGTAGGAAGTATAGGTTTATAAATCTTATGTATTTGACAGTCACTTTAATTTTTACTTAGGATACTTTCTACACAAAACATCAATGAAGTCATGTTCAGAATTGTTAGCCTTCATATATTTTTCATTAAGACCACATATTTTTATATTTTCTCACATGTAAATGGCGCTCTTGACGCTGATGATTCTCATCATGCAAATTATTATGGGAGGCCATAAATTTGACGTTTAGTAAGCGTAATGTTACACGAGGGCGTATTACAGATGCAAGTAGTTAAATGATATTATATCACGCAATCTGCACGCACCTAGAAGTATATTGCTGTGTTTATAACTTCACAAATACTATGACTGTTATGTAGGAGAATTTCAGATCATGTTGCTTCATTTAAGTCACCAATAGTTATCTTATTGCAATAACTTCGTAATGCATCATATATAAGTGTTTTCCCATAATGTTTATATTGATGATTAACGCCACTACATTGATTAAAGCAAACGTTGTGTAATACGATAATTCAACATATTTATATGATGTAGACTGAATAATTATATTATGCTAGACAGGTTATTGAAACCAGATGTGCACTTGGTAAATAATTTCATGATTTGAAACATATTAACTGTGTAAACTAAGTACGTAGTTTGCCTCAAATATTGGCAATGTAATGATATTACTCACTTTATCTTTGTGCACATAGAACTTACCTGCGTGATGTGAACTGCAGTGGGGAGGTTGTTGATAATATTTCGTATGTTCCATAAAGAAGTGTCTCTCGTATAAATCTGAGATAGGATATTAAGTGCATTATGTAGGTACATATATCACATTTTAAAAGCTCTAATTGAGTTGCCATATCATATTTTAGCACAAAGCATGATCCTCGTTTAAAACACATTCTAAATATGATCAGGCGTGACATATTTATATGTACTGTATACACTGGTATGTATTATTAGATAATTGTATGTTATTGAGTGTATAAGTTCGGCTTATCTGAATTATGTGAAGTGTGTACGATGTTTGCTAAGACATCAATTGAAAGGCTAACCTAGTTGCCGAGTTCGTTTGTTTTTGAAGCGAACTAGGTGAGAATATGTTGGATTTATTTTACCACTAATTTCTCATAAATTGCAGTTGTGACAAATCTCAAATTGGATATATGTATGCAAAGAGAATTTATTTATTCACTTGTTATTTTTGGACAAATTAAGAAGTGCTCTTTGACTGTTTTGAAAGTAGCCATTACATTTTAGGATTATTATGGAAAGATACATTTATATATATTCGGAATTATAACATTGTAATAAATCAAGCCATTTGACATTATTACAATTCAGTAGAAATAATGAGTACTTTTGGACGTGTGATACAACAATTATTTATTTGGTCTTTTTGTTTCTTCAAAGTACCGCCTTGACAATTATCTCTTTTTCTTCCAGGTAAATACGTAATTCATAAAATTGTATACAACTGTTTTGGTTTAATTTAGCTTTACGTAGTGTATGCATATACATTTTCAAGCAATTATTTGGGACGTAAACTAAGCAAACGTTTTGCATAAAAAATGTATTATTTAAGTCGTGTTGCGTTAGTGTTAAATATTTGTTTATTTTGTGACTACTTTACAAAAAGGCATCTATTTGCATTCATTGTGTAGAGAGTTTAAAACAAAATGATTATTTTTAAGGGCCAGAAGTAAACTCTTTCTTTTCAAATGCACTCTACAACCATATCTAGTGTTGTTCCTAATTATATCAGATTGGATTTACATTATACAGGGATAAAATATATATTGCATATACAATGAAATTGGTATCTTACGGACATAGCGAAGAAGTATTCTTTGGCTATAATATATAAACAAACAAACAAATTGCACATTGTATATCATATCACTATGTTGATGTGCTTCCATTGGCACGTTGCAGGGTCTGTATTGAATTTATTTAAGTATAATTTATTTATGCTTAGCATGGTTCAGTGATTAGTACCTAAAAGTTTCATGTCATGCAAACATGCTTTTCATAGAAGTATGGTATGCATGTCTGAAACGTGTTGCTATGTCGCGTCCTTTAAATAATGACGTAATTGTTAGAACATGACACCAAATTGTTTATTTAGAAACCTATTTTACAACTGTTATCCATGTACCTTCAATACTGTCAGACAATAATAGGATAGCGCACGAAAGAAACATGAGAATATATAGACAACACTTACACACATATAACTGGTCGTTATTAGCACAGTCTTGCGTATGTTGCATGAAACCTGAAAGGTATAAAATTGCAAACATAATTCAAACATATTTTACGTAAATTATTTGCGGAATGAATTTGAGTTATTACCACGGAGAATTGCATATAATCATACGGATTTAAACTGGCTTTATTGTCGTCTTCAAGTATCTCTTAATATGATTATGTATTTACCTTTAAAGTATACCATGTGAAGTAAAGTAAAAAATAACGTATATTTACTGTGTGGTACGTACTTGATTATTATCTTTTAGGCTCAGGTTTTGAATTATTTTATCGGACATTGGTCATGGCCCTAACATATATACAATAATTAAAGTTCAAACACTTCATTTGTTTATCAGCTTACCATTTCATGGAAGCAAACAAGTTGGCAACTCGGTTTAACTTTTAGTTGGAAATTTGGTAATTCGTATACATTCTGCTGTGTCTTACATCAAAGGATATTAGTGTAAATTGGATATGGCAAATAATTATTTATTTTAATCCCATATCATTCTTCCACATTCTATACTCTGCGTTTAGTTTTACTCTGGAATGCAATCGTTTGCATTATTTGCATTATTAGTGGCGGTAGATGAAATTCAGTTTCAAGCATTTAATGTTCAACCGGACGAGTTTTAACCGCCACTTGTGTTTGAGTTTATAATTAGGTTTATCAGTATGTACTTAATTGCGTCTTAGCGCGGAATGTACTGACTTGGTGTGATTTCAACTGGCAGCGGATGCTTACATTGAGAACACTGCAACCGTGCAACAATTCATATCAATATTCTCTCTTTCGATATGCGATAGCAGTCTTAAATTAATCGGGCTAAGATTTCGAATATATCAATATTCCCCCTCGACCTCACGGTCCGTTACTTCCAGATATGATAAGCAAGTTCAATCTTGACTTTAAAGATGGTTACATTTATGATGAACTAAAATGGTTTGGGTGGCGTAACTTTGTTCAAATTCTAAAACGATCGATCCGCTAGCAGATTGAGTGAGCACCAATGCACTGATGTCCATCTCGTCAATGAAGGGAATATGATATGAGACCCTGAACTAGAGATCGCAAGATGGGTCATCAAAAAGGCTATGAAAGCCAAGATTCCAGATGGATGCTTTGCCATTAAGGAACAAAGGTAATATCATTGAAATTGAATTATCCCGATACAAATAAACAAACAATGGACACAAACATCCCGACATTGTCGAAAATATTGTATCTCCCACTTGTGTTTTTGAGAGTAAAAACCGTGGAAATGTTAGCAAGTGCCTCAGACGTCACCCATGGGATTGCTGTAACTAGGTTTCCCACAGAAACGCTGTTTATCATATATCTACCAGTACAAATATAACTTTCACGTCGTTTCTTTGATGTTGAAACACCAAACAAGGCCCATCAGACTGATTTCTTATTTCTTCCACTTGATGATATCAAGGGTCGCATAAACATACACGAATTAACGATAGTCGATGATACCCGCATCTATAAAGAAGTTGAGCCGTCGACAATAGCATGGGCAAGATTGTTTCGAGTAATTGGTATTAAAGAATTTCTCAGATTTATTTCAATGGTTCAGCTTTCTTATTCTAACACCGTGCGAGAGTTGTTGTTTGACAAGTAAATATATACATTAAGCAATATTTTGCAGAATGATTTAATCACACACTGACATAACGGTTAGTTTTACATCATTATTGAAAGTCAGTGATGCAAGTGAACTAGCTGATTGAGCTCAGGATCTCGTGAATGGGTAACACGACTTCAAGTAGTCAAACATTAGTGAATAATGGAGACTGTTACATTTACTCAAATATGACTTTACAGCTGGCACCCTTGCAACAAATGTGTTTGGTGTATGTATGCACCTAGGAAGATAGAAAGTGCGCAACATATTACAAATGACTGCTATTGTCCATTTATGAATTACAGTTTCGGAACGCACATACTCCAAAATAAGCAAGATGTTACCGTTTGGGGTCAATTAATGAAAAGCAGCAACAACATCAAAATTGAACATTTGTGAAAGGGAAATCGCAAGTCGTACCAGTCAAAACGAAACTACCAGCTATAATTGTCTTAACAAATGAATGAAACGCATGTCGATGCACAATGCACTATACTCAAATGTGCCAGCCGTTAGTAGAACCATACTAAAATGATGGCCAAATGCGTAGTGCATAGGTAAACACGCATCTGATGTTTTTGACACTGTGGCATATTTGCTCTGTGAGCGAAGATTGCTTGAGGAGACCCTTCATCTCCACAAATACCCCATTGGCTTTTTGAATGTTTATATTGGATCCAGCTACGACTGAGTACATTTATGTCGCAGTCCCACATACACTTCGACTGGTTTGCCCTAGCTCTCATCATCCTTGAACTTATCAATGACCTTTTAAGTTGCTAGTGAAACAGTTTGATTTTGTTAAGGTCATTGTCACAGGATGAAGCTGGGTTTGGACTGGATAAGGGAAGGCACCAAAAGCAACTGCGTTTACAAGAATTTTATTATAAACTCAAAATAAATATTAAGAAATCTGATTCCATTATAAACAAAAAGATAAGGAAAATTATAAAGTCTCTAACATGGAACCATCAACAACAATTACCTCAACGACAAAAAACAAACATGAACTTAAGAAATGGAATTTCAAACAAACGTGAATTATGTCCTATCACCGAACATCAAAAAAAGGTGTATGATCTACACTCCGATATAAGCGAAATCTTGAATGTATCGTTCAAATAACGATATTCAAAAGCATGTACATTTGAATGTATCGTTCATAAAACGATATTGAAAAGCAGGTAAATTTGAATGTATCGTTCATATAACGATATTGGAAAGAATGTAAATCATAGTCGGCCGCTTCGTTTTTATTCTTTCATACATATTACATTATTATTTGTATCGTAATATATTCATTAGCAAAGCCTAGTTTACTCAAATCCGCTCCAAAGATTATTCCTAAGTTTATAAATGTATTAGCAGGTTTTGGTATATTTCTGAAACGTACATAAGATATTGTGAGCATCTTTGATACATCAAACGATACATACATAGGCGTCGTTCTGCCACATATCTCTTATACCATCCACTTTTTAACTTATGACATATTTTAGATATCTCTATAAACTCTTTCAAAATGTCTCGAGAGCCAAGATGATTTTCTATCATTATATACCACGGTATCTCTTAAGTATAAAATGATAACAGGACTGATGTGTTTAATAAGGTCTTTGGCGTAACTGGCACGCCACTAATGGTAAGCCGTTATATGTGATATGTGACAGTCAGACTGTGCAGCCCATATCAGTTTCAGACTCGATTCAAAGATTATGTGTATCATGTATCAGTTACTGTGGTTGATATTTCAGCATGAAGTTGTCTTTCATGTTCCACTTTCACAAGCTTAGGCACGATGGTCTCCTTCTTATTAAACAATAATGATCTGGGTTATTACCACAACAGATTTTGTTATAGCTAGGTGTAGATTTCTATAACTTCGATTTGAATTTAATTCACACCGAAATTATTGCACAGCTAAATCAAATACAACTAGCTTATTTCTCTGGTAAGAAAAATGATTATATATGCACATAGTTATGGCTTGTTTTTGTACGTATAGCTTGGACGTATCGATCGATTCAGCACTTGTGCTTAGTATTTGCTTGTTGTCTTGTACATATCATCAAGAACATGAATTATTATTCTTAATCATCTATTGTTTACACAGCCTATAAAGCTTGCTTGCCAAGTCATAGGGGTAGAGGCTGTCGCATTTATCAGGAACCGAAAGGATACAAATGACAAAAACGGCATATTCCCTCTACTAGACTAGGAAAAATCCTAATTTAATTGTTTGAAATAACAAAGTTATCGTTGGCTTGTTGGATTTAAATCAAACGTAGGGAATATTGAGAAACCATTCAGAGACAAACTGACTTGTTCCATGGTGGCATATCACGGTATTCAATATCATTTAAATTAAATTTGGATATTCTATACCTTTGCGCATGTATTGGTTAAATGAGGATGTGTTGTGATTCATTTCACAATGCTGTAAATGCATTACATTTTTTAGTTTCAAACTAAATCATAATTGTATTGTTCTAAACAGGTGTGCCTAACTTATTTGTGTTACATAGTTTAAAACATACAATCATATCAATTAGACTATATAACCGTATATATAGAAACATACATTGAAAAATATTTAGTATGTGACATTCGTTGCTTACCATTTGGATGAGTTCTGAGAGTGTTCCATCCAGTGCATGTACAATACTTTGGATTGTGTTTGGGATCGTTAAATATTGCTGGAATATAAAAGTGCACATAGATCTAAGACAACATTTCTGCACTAACTACTTTAATATTTAAACAACTCCACTATGATGTCATGTTTGTTTCTTTAGGATAAACCGCCCATCTCACCCGAAAAGATATATACAGACATACATACACGTGTATGCCTTTAATTTTATACTTAAACCCATGCACGCTAAACATATTTAGGAGGTTTTACATAACTCTGACGTACAGGATTCTGAATAATGGTGTGTTTAAATTGCAATAGTCATTGCTATGTACCGTATATTACTTCTGTACAACATTTTCGAAAATGTCTATGTTTACAATGTCGTGTAAAGTGAAAACGTTTATATCAGCCTAATGCATACACTTCAGAAAAGCAGAATATTACATGCTTTTACGGACAACATTCAGGAATAGGAAGACCCAACAATTCACCATTAACTGCAGTAAAATCTAACAAATTCAAGCATGCATCTAGGTTTTGGTTATCATCAAGAATGTGTTTGAAAATTGCAAATTATATCATCAGGACATGATGTGTGTCTTAACAAAGTATTGTTCCCGTGTTCCTAACTATTAATTTGTGGTTATTTAGGAAAATAATAAATGAAATTAATAAATCCATTGCAGAATAAAACTGATGCAGGAATTACTAATGTTAAAGGAGTATAAAGAAATATTACTCACCACTCAGAAGCATGATTGCCTGCTTCATGCAGTAGGGTCCATTAGTGGCATGATAGAGACTATCGAGCATACCCCACACTGCCAATTTAGATCACAATAGTTACCCGTATAGCACGAAACAAAGAGTTAACAGTATCAAGTCAGAACAATATAGTACTTGATGAGATTGCAGGTCAGGGCGAATGCTATTAGCTAGTTCTAATCATGGTTTTACTTGATTCTCCAAACAATCAAAATAGATTGTTAATGGGAGGGTAGGCAAAAGGTATTTGTTCTGGTTTTAAACGAGCTTATTTCAGGTATTAGAAAGCATAAAGGGAATATAATACAATTATTTAATATCAGTATCAACTCTTGTTAATCCTTAGCCAAAGCAATCAAAACAACTTTTATTTAAGAATAGAACATACGTGAAACAAACGACCCTGACGAGAATTAACTATAAAAAAAATTCAGTCCAAACTATATTGAGACAGATTACATACGGCAGATAACACCGTTTACTGGAATGGAAATGACTATAATAATTCAAAGTCGAATCTAATTGCATTTAAGTCTCTATACCTAATTCACCTTTCCTGGAATCAATATGATATGCCATAACACTTGACTAATTTGTTGTTTTTAATGCATTGTTCTGCTCTGAAACATATACAATAACAGTGGAAATACATTGGCATTCATTGACCGTGTTATACAGTTTGATGAAACTTCTTCGTGTAGCACCTTCGTGACATATTGTGTGATTTAGACGTAAATATATAGTACAGTATCATTACATATTTTCACTCAAACGTATGAGGTCATTGTGTCAAGGCATACGTGAAAATATGAATATTCTATTGCCAATAACAATGCATTTGTTTTCTAAAAAAATATTATCTAGCACACAATATTCAGTCATAAGGGATTATTATAAATTGTAACTCTAAAATTCTTGTCATGCCATCATTTGTATACGTGCCAGACATAACATTATATAAGGAACTGACAGTTTTACAAAATCATTTGAAATGTGAAAACTCAATATGACGAACTTGCGTTATAACTAAATATACAGTTGGACAGTATGCACGTATTGGATGCAGTTATATACAGCACAGTCGTTTTTACATAAAAAATAATAAAATATAATTTAAAGCCGAATGCATTCATCTTTTCCCAATATAAAAAGCCGATAAATTATAATGACATTGAAAGCTCTGACATATCCAATATCAGATTTATTCTTCAACGTTACTATCTGATTGAAAATATTTTACTGCCCCCATTTTAATAACATGATTATGAACTAAATTGCTGGTGTTAACCGTGATTTTCTCCTATGCAATTCTCTGTATCTCTGAGAGCCAACACATCTGAAACGAAATAAGAAAACCAATATACGAGATCAGTTTCAGAAATCGTATATCTGAAGACAAGGCTCTTTAACAAGATGATTGCTAACTTACTCCTTTCTAATTGAAGCGTTCTATTTATGTTCAATGCGATATACATTTATATTGTCTGACAGTGTCTAATGTAAAGAAATAATCCAGTATGCAATTACAAATAACTCAACGTGTATAATCAATACGATTCTAAAATACAAATAGAAGGACAAACAGCCTGTGATTGTAAAGCACTAGCAACCCATATCTTCCACAAACCATACTGAAGATGATACAAGCCGAGCCATCGAATCAAGAGCATTACATTTCCTGCACAGACAAACAGTCTGCAGCCAAAGTCATTCACCCAAAGTTTTATTTGGAAATATCATTTTTAATTAGTGCATCCTGTCAAGACAATACAATTTAAACTTTAAGATTATGCGCTTGATAAATCTGCCTTGTAGACCAAGCAGGTTTGAAGGGAGCCCAGGAGAAAAAGTTTCAATAGTCCAATCATGGCATTTTTGAGTGAATCTCAAATAAAAACATGAAGACAAAATATTTTTATTGTACTCGGCAGGTAACAACGCCGATGTACCTTATATAATCTAGTATCAGCTTTAGCAGCGATCAATTGAATAGTTCATGACAATATCATGCGCTTGATTTTACCTTTATACATATTGCTAGGATACATTTTTCCCCGAAAAATAGCATTGCCCATGGATTATTTCGACAAAGACTCGTCAAGACTCTAATCAAGTACAGATGGCGCCGTTCCACAGTTACGGCAAAAGTATGGTCTCGCAATCTCATTTGTTCTTTCACTTGGTATTCATCCATATTACTGAATGAAAACGAAATTCACTATAGTTCCTGAAATATAATAAATGTGTTAAAGCTATACAATCTGCTTAATGCAAAATGAGAAACGTTATATTTCATGTACCATTAAAACCGGCTGGTCCGTCTGTATCAAAACAGTCCTGAAATAGTCAACTACTTCAAAGGTACCCAACACCTATGCACGAACACTCCTAAGAAAGTTTCAATCCAGTTTAAACATGTTCCCTTTGGAACAGGAGAACATGTCTAAAACAATATTTTAAAACATGTTCACATATCCTAGCACCTACATAAGAATGGTCCTGAAACAGCTGAAAACCATTTTAAGCATTCTGTTGCACTATATGTGAACAGTTCGGACACGATCAGTTAAAGCCTTGTTAAAACAATTTTAACTAACTTAGCACGGGAACAATGAAAATGTTTTGAAAATATTATAACAATGTATGTAATTTGCAAGCCAATTAATAGAAGACATCACAAAATCAAAAAAAGATGCATCGTTGATATCAGATACATTCGATTTATTTTAACAAAATCTTTAAAAGATATACAAAAGGCCGATGGCAGAACACTTCTCCTCCCCTGGCCACACTTTCAGTGATATTACACTTATTGAAATTGCTCACAGCCCCAGCTGGAGTCCCCAAACAGGGAGAAAAAAGGAATTTTACTAGATACGCCGCCTTAAAACATTGAATCCAAGCGGTTTAAACCAAGAAGACTAGAAAAAGAAAATCATGCACAAATAAATTTACATATTGCAGCCGACACATTTTCTTTTAAGTAATTCCCTAAATTTGCCTAATAACCTATGACTACAACACAACGAAAAATCCGGGATATAAACTGCGTTTACATAAATTTACATAAAATAACAGATGTCGTTATGGCTCATCAATTTCGAGGTCAATACAAACAGTTTCCAGTATCAGCAATAAGATGAAATAAAATAGTTGAAATGTAATAGGTGGAATTCCTGCAGAAACAGCCATGTACAGTTTCGCAAACATAACCGTTTTTCTGTTTTATTTGTTATCTTGTCTATGTTTTGTATTTGCCTTTGAAAAGGACTCATTAAAGAGTCGAAAGCGCTCAGGCTTGCTAGATACTAGTTTCGCACTGTTCATTGTCAGTGTATTGCATTTATATTAATCAATCCCTGAAACGTGATCCCTTCCTAGATCTAGTGCGCTTGAAAGGATTGCTATTCGCCACCTGATTTGTATTCTGTATATGCTTGCTGAGCTAATGCAATGTTTATACAGGAATTTTATATAACAATATGATATTTTTATGTGACCATGGATTATATAACTTTCTGCTATTAAACAAACAAGCTTTCAAATTCAAGTCTGAACACCTTAGATAATTATATGAAAATAATGTTACTTACTCATACAGTTATTACTTATTGCAATACATCTTGGAATCACCGAGCGAGAAAATGATTCCGCCTAATACACACACACACACACACACACACACACACACACACACACACACATATATATATATATATATATATATATATATATATATATATATATATATATATATATATATATAACTCTTCCCTGAACCAGTTAGTGTAGGGAATCAACACTTATAGTCATCATACAGATTAGTTCAGCATAGTAAGTATATCTTCGTATCAAACTAACATTTTGAACGCAAGAGAGATACAAATTTGCACACATAAATGAAGTAAATAGATTATATATTAGTTAATTAGATTTTATGCCATGCCTCTGTATTGTCGAGAATCACATGGGTCACGCCGTAGGTTTCTTCCGTCCCTGTTCAATGCACTGCATGAAGTGACTAATGAAAACAAAGATATATTTGCATATGATTAAATGCCGTATGAACTCTTTTCTGAGTAGCGAAGGTAATACAAATGAAAGTATTCCACAGTAACGACACTAATATTTTGTTTAGCATTCCGTAACATGCTGATGTTAAGCAGAGTTTGAAATACGTATCATTGGATCACACATGGGAAAATATTCTGAAAAATTTTTCATCCAGTCGATATTAATATATTGTAGCTGTATAATTAGTATCAAAATCAAGATAAATGCACGAGCTACATTACCCCATGCACGACGTGAAGCCAGTTGGGCATTCTATATGCGTATCTTTTTGGGGTCATTATGGTTTCCTTGCTACCTTTAACTATCTTTTGTCATACATTACTTCCTTACATTATCAGAATATCAATATTGTATATTCCTTAACGATATGTTATCCTGATATGCAATGGGTGTATATTGTGCGACTATGATGATAAAATGTCATCGTGATGGTGATGGTGATGGTAATGGAAACTTAATATTACACCGGCATTCTGAAAAAGTCTTAGTTCGATTATAAGAATATAAAGTCATAATGTCTATATAACCAACAATAATATACCATTATGACTGGTCTCTGAATTTAATGCCACGACACTTTGAAAGGTGATTCTAAGGCGATTATGGGTAATGTAATTAACTTTACGACTTTATAATATTTATTTTCTATTGTTTCAAAACGTTTACCTTGTGATGCGACTGTCAGAATTATGACCCGTAGTATATTCACTGTAATAGAATCGGGAAACAATCACAATCACAATAAATCAAGACACATCACATACATTACGATTGCTTATTTATATCCTACTTTTCTCCAGCACCTAAAATCTCCCTCTGCATATTTTAATTTGTGTTCTGGAGATAATTAATGAAAATGATTCTAATAGTCAAGTATAGTCTAATTTTCCGTCAACACTATAAAACGTGCATCTACATGTCATAATGTCTGTTACTTATTTATGTGCACTATGCATGTATACAATAACAATATAAATTATTGAAAAAAATTGTGGAAAGTCGTTCGTATATGAAAAATGCAAACTGAATACATATTTTTTTAGAAGACATGTCTCTCTGATTGCATTATCACCTTGTATTCTTGTTGATACTTAAAATCGACTAAAAGTATCATACTCCCAACAATGGTTGAAAAAGAAACCAGATGAAACATATGAAAATATCAGGAAAATATCACAGTTAGCAGCACAAAAATCCCCCGGATGAACCATTGCAGAAATAACAATCTACTTTCTAAAATATGGTATATAATGCATGGTTTAAATATTTGTTATACATATCATAAGTTAATAATTTTGTTATAATGTCTTATCATAATCGTGTAACATTGTCTGAGGGAAATAATATATTAAATAAAAGTTCCATTACAAAATAAAGATCGTTAGATTTAATCAATAATATGAAATATCTTTTCGACTATAAAAAGTTAATGGAATGTTTCTCTGAATCGCACATTGCTTTGATGTTTAGGGTAGTAGAACTAACTTTAGATTACACAATTTAAAAATGTGACCCAATGAGACTGTATATTCCAATTCCCTGTAGATTATTTCCATATGCGATACATCTAGTGGTTTCCCAAGGCTAACTATCAAAACTCTTCGCACAGGATTAACAGCGTATCATGTATAAGCAGAAATTTGGAAGGAAATCGATTTTGTCACCAATATCACGAAGATTACGTTTGAAACATATACTAAATATCTTACCACTTTGCATTTTAGATGTCATCACAGTTCTCATGGCATTTACTCTTCACCAGCTTGTCTATGCCGAATTCAAATGTTTAATCTATATTAGTTGACCTATATGTGTGTCGAATATACTGATGTTGAAGAAGTCACTATATGAACCCTTAGAACCTCCTGGGCTCGTATCAATTTGCTTTGACAAATGTTCAGCACCATTTTCAACAGACCCTACAATCGATTGTACAAAAATTAGTTGTATTAACTAAATAAAAATACAAAGTAAAGAGTTGCATTTTCGTACTATGCTCAGCACTTTTATTCTTTTACACGTGTATATACGACTTCGTTTATTTTGAATAGAGTAAGGGATTGGCACGTTATTTAACGACCAATCCGATTTGATGTCAACCAGGACGTCTCGCATAATAACAATATATATATATATATATATATATATATATATATATATATATATATATATATATATATATATATATATATATATGAAAACTCAGCCATAACTGAATTGTACAATATGTTCATGTTGTTGTATATGTACACGGTTATTTTTTATTATTTGTATGTAACATAATTATATTGTATCCTTTGTAATATTTAAAGTAAACAACAGTGTCATGCAAGAATATCTGTAAAAGATTCGAAAGTGGATGAAACACACATGCATATCAGACAATTACAATAATAAATTAAATAGAACCAAATAAAAAATGAAATTAGTATGTGCCCTACAATATGAATATACCATTAGACAAAGGGTAGCATAGGTTATAAGCATAGTATATATAGCATAGGGATATATATTACGATTATCACATACTAATATATAGTAAGTGTAAACTCTATACTAGTGAAAACAATAATTGATACAAATCAATTTCCAGGCAGAAAATGAAGCTCTATAGATTTAATAAAACGTGTGTGTTGCAGCTCCGAACGAAGCAAAAGAAATGGCACTTATCTCGGGATCCCACATCTTGTGTTCTGTGCTTGATCGAACGAAACCAAATATGCCAATATGTGATGCATCCAGTGGTGTTCAGAGCCTAACAAGTATATATCATTCTACATGTTAACAGCCCATCATTTATATCACGAAATCTAAATTTGGAACGTATTCAGACTATATTACCAATTTTTTCTTTAAGATGCCATTACAGATCTCCTGATTTAAATTGTTCAGCTGCTTGCGTAAGGCAGAATTTAAAGTTTTACCTGTGAATGAACTCATTCGGGTCTCATATGACTTTACATTAATTTCACAGAAGAGCGGTATATCCAATAGACAAAAATTAGGTTTATAAACATAACAAATTTGCGCACAAGAATACGCAATCTCAGCCAATATTCATCCTTTCATTATTTTCGAAGTGCATATACGACTTCATGTCTTAAAGAGAGAAAACGAGATTTACCAATCCAATCAAAATTTATGCAATATTTTTCGTAGCTTATCATCGTAACATTAGTAATATTAACTTCCAATGAAGGTGTTTGTTACATTGCTCTCATTAGACCATTAGCATTAACATTGTTGTATTTAGTATACTATTTACCATACTTAAAACATACTGGAATTTATACGTGTGAAAGCATATTAAGCACAACAACTGTTCATACATACGGTCTCTTTGAGGAAACCACAGTTAAATTGATATACCTCTGAATACATGAAGTTCGACATATGTGACCTAGATTTTTTACATTATCTATCATGACCAAGTTCACTTGCTAAGTTTAAATAATGTGATGTGTTTGTTTATTGCGGGCGTTTCATTTGTGATACTAAAGTTCATTCAAAAGGGACGACATATGAATGAAACTATCCCTTTGGATTCACTGAATGCAAAACTTTAAAAGAAATAGCTAATTTAAGGTAATCGAACAATCGTTGCACTTTTACTAAATTTAGGGACAAAGCAACTCTTTTTATCGACGTAGTGATACGCTGTAATTTCAATATTCCTGATACGTTATAATACACCTGAATTAAGGTTCTTTGTTCCTGCTGAGGTTAGTAATATGTAATCACAGCAGCTCAGCGTTATCGTATCAGAAAAGTATTTTCAACTTGTATATATGTCTGACGGAAACCCTTAGAAGAAAGATCAAATTGGTTCCACAGGTCACACAGTCGATCCGTCTGCTCCATTTGTAAATAGCTTGCAAGGTAAATGATATACAAATTAAGTATGAAGCAGACGGCAACTTCAAATAACATATATTATCATACTCGTTACAATAAGAGCAAGACAGTTTTTAAACTATAGCAATTAAGACATTTCATATGTTGCAAAATAATGCGTTTGCTACAATAACAATAAATCAGTAGTAGGTTGCAAACACAAATACAAAGCTTGGCTTAATGATTGTGTCTATAAGGCGCGCCAGCAAGAGTGATCGTTAATATGGATGGCACATATTTCGGTTTAAGGTGACAGTGGTAATATCAAAAGCATAACAAATCTCGATATATGCCTTATCCGTGGTGTTTACTTGTTGTAAGCAGGTTTCTACATTAAACCTCTCATCGTAATACCGTTACGCTTACGCTATGGGCATGTAGCATGTGAGGAAAACAATATAGAACAAAATAGACATTACATATGGCAATGTTCACCTTGTCATGCGAGATGCAAAGTTAGGACACAACGTTGTGGTGGACCAATGAATCCGAAAACAATAATAAATAAGTCAATTCGTTTCGCAGATATAACTCTCTCATAATTATGGCATATTCATTCGAAAGTCTGTTTCAGTTTACATTTCACATATAAATGATGGTTTGTGTAATTTTGTGCCATAACGAATGTTATTTTTCCATTATCATAATATATAAATACTGTTAAGATTATGTTAGTCTAAAAGTGTGTATTCGTTATGTCATAGTCTGGATTAGATTCATATTCGTTGCATCGATATCCTATTAGTTTTCTTGTTTCGACAGTTTACCTTCATTACTATGACCAAATTAAATTTTTTGTTGTACATTATCTTCTTCATTTTATTCTCAGATTAAAGTCATCAATATATGAGCCCTTTTGAATAAACTCATCTGAGGCACATATAAATTTGCATTATCATATGATAGCTCTTTTCAAACCAGACCTTTAATATGTTTGCACAAAACTTTAGCTTTATAAAACTTAAACAACGCCGCAGAATCCAAATGAAGTTACGATAATATATATGATGTCTTTACATAAAGATTTATCTCATATATGGGGAACATGATAGCCTAGTTATATGAACACCATTCGGGTCATCGTTGGTCGTGGAATAGTTTTCGAATATTACAGTATTACCATTAGTGAGACGTATTCCTAGAACGGAACCGCTTCGGTGACCTAGTGGTTACAGCGTCCGCCTCGGATGCGAGAAGTCGTGGGTTCGATCACCGGCCGTGTCATACCAAAGACTTATCTACAATAAATATATAAGCATAGTTACTACGTATTGTTAGTAATCTCATATTATGAAATAATTACAATTCACCGTTCCATAAGGCAATATTCTATTAGTTAAGAGTTATGGCATTAAGAGGTGAAACATACGTAGCAGGAATGTGTTCAACATTATGGTACCCATTTCAGAATCACATTGTGAGATGTTTTGATTAATTGTGTAGTCATTGTAAATATGATAACCAACTATGTGGGTCGAAACGCAAGGTGTGGATCTATATATCCAGAAAGTTACAGACGGATGTATTAAACTTTACAACGACACAGGTATTACTTATTAGATGACATTTTCTTCTGAAGCGGTGAAAAATGACAATGATGATGATAAAGATATTGTTGGTTTTGATTGAATCAATCACACAATCTGTTCCATATGCTACATTTAGTTGACTATTCCGAGTCCAAATACCTCCCTGATCTCAACCACGTGTATATTCCTTATATATATTTGTTTGTCTCTGTGTATAATTGTGATACTATTCACACTATCAAAACCATGTTACAAGGACAACGTTCGTTGGTTTACCGGATTCCATTTGACCTTGGACAAAACAATACCGTGATCTCATTTATGGATGTTGTTGTTAAGACTCGATGGTGTTAAACAAAGGAACAGAAAGAAGCAAAACCAGCAAACGATTTCAACATATCAAGTGTGTAGATTGCGTAGGATATGTATCGAAATGATGACGTAAGCGCTTACAACAAATAATAATATTAATAATACAATATGTTTACATGTTTTAGGAGGTTTTCCATAGGACAAAGAGGTCCGACGTGTTCTTAGAAGAATGAAATTATTTCCATTTGGATGGGTAGGTCAATTGTATTGTTTGCAAAATACAAACAGCTAGTAGTTTCAAAATGCGTTTTCACCCGACAAGATTGTATATAAATGTGCGGCGCTGGACAATCTTAGTCAATCTTGTTTCTTATATTCTTTTTGCAACATCAGTGTGAAGACGTATTTAAGATTCTTATGATATTATATCAGAAGAAACACTAGCTATGAGTAATCATTAGATTTACGGAGCGCAAATTGGATTTGAATTTTTTTTTGTAACTGGCGCTTAAATTGCTCCTATATTTTCATTTTGAACCTTTGCTAAGTAAATTATTTGTTACGTTTAACAAAACGTGTCACATTTGCCTCTTTCTTTTATTTAGTTTACGGCAATAGATTCATAACAGTAATTCAATATTTATACATTTATTTATATTTATAATGTGACAAGAAATACAACATTGAATAAAACTATATTTTAGTAATAATTATATGTTCTTCTCTTCTCCAGGTGGCCCAATATGTTGCATTACAGTTGACAAATACAAGCGCTGTTGAAGACGTGTGATCTCCATTTACACGGAATGGTCCACTTGGATGTGTACGTCGTGATATGCACAATCTCCGTCATAGCGGATATTTGAAACATATTTGAATACTTGAATATAAGCAATTATATTTTTTGAAAAGAAATGAGAAACAAACGTTATTGTACGTGTGATATTTTAACAACAAAAATATTAAACAATATATATGCGACTTTAATTGTATTTTCAACACATACTGTTGGTATGTGACAGAACCCATTTAATCATTCCTATAATTTATATGTACTTACCGAACAATTTAGATTGATAAGTAAATTGGGGTGAAACATAAAGCACAGTGGCAAGAATGTACATTTTATAGGAGTAACGATTACTAAATATATGCAGGACTGACATTGTCCTGCCAGGCAGTGTGATGAACGAATACAATTTGAACACAAGCTATATAAATGAAAAGAGGCCAAATCATGTCCATCACTTCAAAAGTTAGCTAAACGTTGAATGAAATAGAAGGTTGAATAATAAGGTGATATTTTAAAATATATTACGATTCTATATTGTTCCTCTTCTTTAACAAAATTAAATTTAAACCAACGGATTATCTGAAGAGGTTTTCCTTAGCAGACAAAGTTTCTACATTCAAATTTGATTTGGCAATATGTTATCTCTTCTGAGGTACGTATGAAAGACATTTGCTGGTATTGTCATTTTACTAGTGCTTTCAGATCAATTTGAATTAGTACGGATGTTAAATGTTTTAGACAATCAAAACTTAAAATATATATATCCATTATAACTGGCTATAATTACCTACAACACGTAAATAACACTTGTATCAATGGAACAATTTGTGCGAATTGGTATTTCCTTACTTAAATATCGCGACAGCTGATCAGGAATATAATAATATCAATAGTAATGCACTCCATGGTCTTATACTCCGGCTGGTCGGGTCATAACTGCGTAGAAAGTATATCTTCTTTTAAGTCCGTTATGATTGAAAGTCAGTCCTATCCACATGTTTTATGTCAGTCACATGAGAATTTACCTATACGTCCGGCATGGTAGACACTGTCCAGCAACTGATGTTTGTTTTCTTCCCTTGTGGTTTAGTTATTCAAATTAAAACTCTAAATTTCTGGTTACGTATTGAATTTGACGTTCCTTCTTTAATAGTCATATCAGATGACCATGTCGACGGTACGTTCATATATGTCAATGTGGCTGCAGCATTTATTGTAAAATGGACAAGTTAGTCTCCGTCCATGATCCCTATCTGTAACATGTTACGAGTATATATACGACTTCGTGCCTTATGTATCAAGAACGTGACTGGCCTGCTTTCGAAAGACAATTCTGAACTATAATCGTGAAGTACTTTTCCATCTTATCAAAGTAACAGTATGTCTCGACTTGACCGTCGCAAACTAAATAACACAAAAAGCGCCACGGCCAGGTTCAGTAAAAAGCAACACATAATTTGATTCACGAGAATAAAAGTGACAATTTTGTACAAACTTAAGATATTGTGAATTAAATTCCAATTCGTAATAAATGTTCAAATAAACATGCAATAGTTTATAGCCCTAACAGATGAATCTAGGATTGAATGCAGTGATTTAACAATCGTCTTCAATATGCCATAGATACCAACAATTACGAACGTGCGGATGTTCCAGTTCTCTTCGCTGTGTCACAATGTCATACTCCAGAATGAAATTGAATGAATTCGTAATAATCCAAAAATAGTGTTTAGTCCAAAACTTTGATGAACTATTTGTAAACCCATTCGACACTTTAAACACATTAGGTATTACACATTATACGTGAACACAACTAAAAGTTATTATACCTCTCATCTACAAATAGGAATTAACACTTTTGTTTATACGAATCATATATAAAACCTACGAAAGCGTAATATTACCAGAATATCGTCTGTTGGTTAGCTTCTAAAATCTTCTAAGGTAAAAGTCCATATTAGCTTAAAGTTGAACCTACAATCATGCCAAAACACTAACTAAATATATTGTTCATAAATGATCATTAGCTTAGACTACACGACTCATTCATTGATAACAGTTAAGCACACAATTTATATATACATAATACATTAATATTCCACAATCCCTCTGCATATTCTATATTCATAACATTTTGTTATTAAATATAATAATTAATATACCCTCATATACTAGTACCACAACCACCACTGACAATGTTAATGATAGTTGATTGTATTGGTTGTGTTGAAATAAGCATATTATATATATATATATATATATATATATATATATATATATATATATATATATATATATATATATATATATATATATATATATATCGTATATTAATCTGCCTAACATGTGACGTTCTCGCCTAAAAGACCATCTGTACAAATTAATTGCTTATCGAGAAATAAGTATATTATTCAGTACATCACGATATTAGTCAAACGGTATTAATTAAAATACTTCGATGAACAAATTATGTGTTACAGAAACATAGACTTTAGTACAGTGGGCAGTTTACTTTAAGTTAATTATCTGAGTTTCGATTATCAAACTTTCGACCAGCTTGAAGAAAACTACCTTAATTTAGCAAATATAACATGTGTCCAAATAAAACATTAACCCATGTGTTACCCGCAACTTTTCAATCCGGTACAAAAAGTATATGAGATAACCCTCGGACGTATATAACCCGCGGGCTCTTGTAAAGACTAATAAACAAACAAAAGATGTCGACTTCTTTTATAATAAACATCGCATAAAATGCCAGGGTATAGTATATCTTCCTCTCTATTCACTATTGAACTGCAGCAGAACCATCTCAACCATAAATGGCTAATTCAAAATGTGCTACCTCACTTTAATCCGTTTTAAACGTACCACGATCATGTCACGTGCTCTCTTAATTAAATACATGACTGATGCCGCGCATATTGGTTACGAATATTTATGATCAATAGTCACCAACTTGTAAACATTCGTCATGGCATCAACATACCTTCAAATTTAGTAATAAACAGCAATAACACCGGTTATTATTCGCAATGGATTCAAAAAGGAAAGAAATTATTCTGGAATTCGACTCCTCTATGGTAGCATTCAATCCGATTACGACAATAACAGCAAATCAGACCCATCTATGAGGGCTTAAGATTTTAGTAAACACAACAACATTACCACTCTTCAAAAATAACAACTTGCTAAATTCAAGATGTTTTTTTTTCATTATGTTGACCTTGGGTTATTGTTATTATATCATCTTTTAATTTTTTAAAAAATGTAGCTGAATTATAAAACATTATTACATAATCTACTTTGGACTCATTTATTATACTATTCCTAGCTTAATGTGTTGCTTGAAATAAGAAATATTACTACAACATGGTTAAAAGAGTAAAATTCAAATTGTATAATACGCAGACATATATACCCTGCTAGGGGTGATGCGTGCTAGGGAAAACATGAATCATATAATAACGAAACTTTTGCCTGGACTACTGCGGAATCAGTCTTGTATCCGTTGTAACACACATGTGAAAAGCTTTCTTTTAAAGCAACAAACTAAACCTTTTGTAACCGTAAATATTCTGGCACAGTACCATGGCTGCTATATAAACAAAGTGTTACCTTTGAGTTGAATTATTGGATAGGAATATGATCGTGTGACTAATGCAAACAATAAATACGACAACGAAATAGGAAGAAAAAAAAGCTGTTTTATTTGTTTGTTTTGTAAATATATTAGTCGAAACAGTTCAGCTAGAGTTGAAGTCACATAAGTCATGTAGGCATTCAACACCGACTTTTTCAGTAATGGGTATCATTTTTTTGAATTTGATTATTCATGCCTTTAAGTGGCAACCATTCATTTAATTTCGATTCGCATACATCCATATTCATTTTGGTAGGTAGGTGCATAAGGAAAAATCAATGTTAAAGTACGTATACATTTTTAGACGATATTAACCAAAAGGTGTGATCAAGTACAATCCGGAATGAATGTCAGGCGCTTTGATGCTACAATGAAAGTAATGCATAAATCACATGCGACACTGTGGACTATGAAAGTTACTACCATATACCTATACCAGATGAAAATGACATAAAGATTAACAGAATATAATTTATATCAGTAACGAAAAAATCAGCGTTATCACTCTACTTGAATAAACCACTTTGATATTTGAATGTGACAGATACAATTCACAGCGCTTGTTCTATGCATTTATATATTGGCCTATGTTTTAAAACGAAATTACTCGACTTTCACTGTTTGCTGTTCCTCAACCCTCTGGATTCCTATCTGTTCTCACAGACGCCAGTGGTTTTCCATTTCTAGAAACAGTAATTAATTCACAGAGTGCTTTCCATCAACAACCCTTACAGATTTCTTATTTTTCAGTATCTTGATATCACTGGATTAAATATTCAGGTATGGTTCTTTTGCATTCTTTTCACCGTCAACGGCTGGATTCTGCTGCTATTCACGATATGTTCTCCACTCATTTCATAAAAATACTACCTAACTTTCGATTCCGTGCCAAGACAAGTTTTAACAAAAGCAACCGATGTTCTGGTGTGCATGCTATGTCCTACTTCACTAATTACATATTTTGCACGATAGCGAATGACAACTTAACAGCACTATATTCAATGTCCCCGCTCTACGTTTTAAATTTTCCAGTTGCAGTAAGAATAAACACAATCAATAAAAAAGACACATTTGTATTCACGGCATGTGTCTGAACTATTGTAGGTAAAACATATAAGCAGTAATATACACGACGTTGATTCATACAAATTGGATCAGCACCTGGCCGATTTTATAGGCCTTATTATAGATAAAGAAGAGCCTAGTGTTGTGCCAATCAATTTAAGAAGCATCATCAAATCCGTTGATGCCCATATAAAAAATAAAGAAATAAGCAGCCACAAACATAACAGGAAATAACATATATTGCATTAACAATATACACTCTTACTACAAAGCAAAAGATTTAAATCGAAGCAAAAAGGAAATAAATAAATCGCAGCAAGTCAATCACAGTTGAAGAAAGAAATGCTTTAAATATATAAAACTTAATGCGGATAGGAACACATTAAGTCATAGTTAGCATACTATGGTTTAGCATCTCTATGTATTTTGGTCAGCGGATAATGACGGAATATCAAAATTTGAAATGAATGATGGTGCTGCTAGAAAAAGATGTTAATGGTCAGCACTAAATGAGATCAGTGAAAGGCAGACACAAATAAGATCATGACACACTGCAGAAGACACGAGATTCATTCATTAAAAATGTATCAAAACAAAGAGTAACATGAGATAAATTTTAATCTACAAATGCATGCATTGATAAGATCAGCGGAATCTTGTTAACCAAAGAGACACTTCTATATTGCACCAATTACTATGCCGATCTCATTTACACATCCAAATGTTCTAGAAAAATAATCATCGGAATTGAAAACAAAAGCTAGGACGATTGCAAACAAGAATGAGAGAAAAAGCCAACATGAGAGAAGGAATACACTTGTCATGAAACAGTAGACGGACTGTTCTAATTCCACCTACTACTAGCAGTGATGCTGGCGACCCATTTTCTTAGCAATAAAACTATTTTAAATTGCTCCACATGATACTGTAAAAGTTCAAGTTCAAAACATGTAATATACAACATCATAATACTATCGCAAACCCTCTTATGGATCAAACATAAGAGCAAGTAATATATTTGTTATTAAGCCGCCCCCCCCCCCCCCCCGCTCAAACCAACGTAAACGAGATTAATGTCATGGTCAGGGACATAGAGAAAGTGACATGGACAGTTAGTAGGAACAACAAATTAAATGGATAGTCGGGCCACTATGGACTGTATGTAAGGTTAAATATGTTTGATTAGGTCTTGCTTCTTCATTATCTTGACATTCCTGGCTGGAACATTCTCCTGCTGTCACCCATCATACTATATGACACTGCAAATACCGTGAAAGTTATCGGTCAGCTGTGTGAGAACATTTCATTTATTATTACAATGACAAGCTTAATAAGGATGACGTTAAAATTAAATTAGGAGTTAATAAAGAAGATCTCATTTTGGCGTACATGTTAGAGAGAGGGGTTGTCAAAAGTTCACTCCCTTCACATCTCAATGATTATGGTCGTCAACATTTCAAAATTCAGGTCATTCATACACCACGGGCGATCAAAATTTCAGATCGAAACATTACTTGTATATCAGTCGTCGCCACATATTTAAATGCTATGGGATCTTTAATGAAGATGATATTAATGTATTTATGAATGAAATATAATTAGTGTTAATTGTATTAAATTACGTATTGTTCCATCATTTTATATTATATTATATTATATTATATTATATATATATATATATATATATATATATATATATATATATATATATATATATATATATATATATATATATATATATAATTTTAGAACCTTTAGAGAGTCAGAAATGTTTGCATATTTATTATCCTGGGATGTCAATATTATATTTACTAAGGCCTACAGACGACACAAATGATATTATTTAGCTTAATGGGTATAGTATGTGTTTCCAAAAAGAAGATAATTTAACTAATCACAATGAATAATAAGAACACGTGACCTGAAAATTCCAATCATAGCTAATGTCCAACCGAAGCTAGATGTATCGCCAGAGTACACCTTGTTACCTCTTCTCTTTGTTTTCGCGTCATGCAATTATGGTTTTGGTTGGCATCTACTCTCGTTTTATAAAATCCTGCCTGCATCCATTTAAATATATGACCCTTTCAGTTGGAATAAGATATATAGTGACATTCAGTCGAGCACTGGAGCATATCATGTAAATGTCCCAACACTATATACTGTGCATACACTTTTGATAGCGATCTTCAATAGCAGTGATCTTTCAGCATGTTCAAAAAACTGACTAACACGTAGCCCTATATTATTTTACTCTCCTTTTTGCTTCGTGCATTTCATTTTAATATTCACTTATTTTCTGAATTGCTATATAGGAAACTGAACAGTTTATAACACATATCAATTATAATTTTAAACGATCCATAATATTTGAAAGAAATTTATTAACAAAGACCTTTCTTGGGTTCTTTTAGTTTGCTAAACAAAAAAAAAGTCTTAGTATGCATAACTATTTGATCTAGGAAATGTAACAAAGGATTGAAGAAATGCGTGAAGAAAAATGTAAAGGTAAGGCATCTCACATGACAGTAACAACTAAAAATATGTTCTTCAACGAAAATGAATCTCGTTAAACGCATTTAATTCACCATCTAATAACAAAATAATTTGCTGGATCATTTTCACCGTATTCACCCGATTGCAAATGCTTGATTTGTGTACCGACAAGACAGTCCTGAACAGCTAACTGAAAGAACAAATCAGAAAAACCTGATAATAACTAAAATCATTATTACTGAAATATGAAATAAGCAAAATCTTATTAAAAATTAAGATGATGGTTGCAAATGCAATAGATGACCGAAATACTATTAATACTACTACTATTACCAATAATAATAATAATAACAAGAAGAAGAAGAAGAAGAAGAAGAAGAAGAAGAAGAAGAAGAAGAAAAACGAATACGGAAGGAGAATAATATGTAAAACAACGACGATTATAATATGTTTATCATAATTATGGTTATCCCATATTCAAAGCTAAATATATAAACATTTATACCTGCTAATAATCAGATGGGTTATGTAAATAATCCAGTAGAAAACTAACACATTCAAAATAATGTCAGGCTGGCGTATGTACACCACCTGCAATAATTTTGTACTTGGCGCCGAGCAAATGTTTTCGTTTGTATAGATTGAAAGGTACAGCAAGATATCGATATGGAAGAATGTATTAAGGCTAATCAAACTATCATCGTTGCTGTTGCCTGGCCTTGCTAACAGAGGTACAAAAACTTCAATGAGCATGTTGGAGAACGAAGACATTACTTCATCTTAGTTTCGTCATTTGTAATAATCATTTTTATATAAGCATTAATTATAACATTATTTTCACATTATTAGGTTTATACAGTGATTAAGCATTGTTCGCCATCGCATAATATATTAAGGTATAAATGACGTTATAAAGGATGTAAGGTATAATAAATGGAAACGACTTGATTACGTTTAGTCTGAGTTTATTTATTGTATAAGTTTGAATGCAAGAAACATCAATGCGATTTACGTATATGCTTTCAATCTGCATCAAGAAAAACAAATTTCTGTTTCATAATATAGGAATATGTTCTTTCAGTGGGGTTTGCAATGTCTTACTTAAAGTACACTAATTAGAAATATAAGTAGTTGCCATGTAAATAACTTTCGTATAGAATAACCACACACTTTGCTGGATGTCGGACAGTAAACATTATTTTGATTGTAGCACAGTGTGATCATGTTCAATACTCTTCAGACAATAACCTCTTCATGCCGAAATTGTAATCATTACTAGTTCTGAAATTTTCATTGTTAAGCTTATTTCTACCAAGAGAAATCAATTGGATTGTCTTAGAGCTCATATTTTGATACTCAATTAACTGTAAATGTAAACACATACTTTGTAGAAAACCTCATCGTATAACCGGTGAAAAGATATTGATGATAGTACCATATTTGTTTATAAGACTTACAATATCAGGACCTTAACAAACATCATTCTTTCAACATCTTTCTTTCATTTAGAAGTACCTTAAATCCGCCAGGGAGACATCCAAGAAAAATGCCAGCCTTCCCCCCAATTGGATCGAAAACTCTATCTTTAAATGTGGCAATGGGGGTGAAGAGAGGAATGCTGTTACACAGTGTCTTAACCTGGAGAAATTTAATAGAGTGAACGGTTACTGAATGAAACAGGAAAGCATCTGCTACATGTAAAATACATTATAAAACATAATATTGTTCCTCTTGTTTTGTTTTTTCTTGTTGTAACTAGTGACACCATTACTAGGAAAATGGAAGACATTTACTAATTCACAATATGTATCTTCAGCCGTCTCGACTGTCTGTTTGTCATGTTTGTATATGGGTGTCTTGGCTAAAGAAGGTAAAACCTTCTTCAATTAAAGTTTGACTATTTTAGTAGAGTACAATATAGGCTTTGTACCCTTCGTTAACTGCTCGCATTGGTTGAGATAGACAAACCATTCCGTTCGTAAATCAGAATATTTCGAACCTGCGATCACGAAAAATAAATTTCATAAAGATGAATCAGGTGGAATATATATTTTATGGGCCGTTTATTCAATAGTTATTCAATTCAAAGTTGCCTGTTCTAAATTAACTTCCTGCCAGAAGACTCGATAATCAACGCCTAATAATAATTTCATTTCTACAAAGGTCTAAACACCTTGTCTGATAATTACAAAACGAAATTTCGTCCGTGTCTTTATTACTACTTGAATTATTATAACTGTATACACTAGTGAATTTATTAATTAGTTAACAGATGCAAGAGAACTAAAAAATACTATCGTATGTTAATACGTACATTTTCACCTTTTATCCACGTCGTGGTAGAGCTGGCATTACAATTTTTAAGTACAAGTGCCTCTGAAGAAGTGTGATCTCCCGTTGCGCAATCTGATGCGCTCGCATGGGTAACCGTGAGGTTGTGTGCAATGCTGAATATAGTTAATGTTTTGCTACACACGTGAAGACCTAAAGCGAGCAAGAATAGCATCCGAAAATTAATGAAAAGAAACTTACCCGTCTCATTTAAATTTTCTTCGTTAACAATTACACATTAATGATACGATTTTATTGCTTTTTAGTTGCATTTTACTGGCCAGTTACGAATTCTAAAATCATAGGCTACGTAAGCATTACTCTAAAGCGCATGTAATTCTTCCTCTGATTTACAAGCTTTTTAAAAGCCTTGTTGATAAATAATTGAAGTGGGATATGCAAGTGTTGATATATATATATATATATATATATATATATATATATATATATATATATATATATATATATATATTCAATTTATTTATATACATATATTTCAAATACGAATACATATATTTGCCATCTGAACTGCGTTAGATAGACGACAAGCAACTGTGTGTCCGCTATGATGGTTTTATTGAAGAAAGTAGATCACTAGGCCCACAAACATACTGATTTTTGAATACTAAACGCTCGTCAGTGCGTTAACGAACAGGCGCATGGTAATTAGCGTAGAATAGAATCTAAGCAAAACGACGAAGCTACAAGAGATAATTAGTATATTGTATTTTATTGAAAGTTGATCTTAGGCATTATTCTGTTTCAGTTTTCAGTACTACCGACCATTATCTCTCTCTCTCTCCCTCCCTCCCTCTCTCTCTCTCTCTCTCTCTCTCTCTCTCTCTGTTTGATTGGCCAACACAGTTACTAACATTCTTCATAGCTCCATAAACGCCGTGGCATTACGTGTGCGAAAATCCCCTATCATCGTCTTTGCATGGATTTTCTTGATCTAATATTGATACGATGTAAACTGAGAGGGGGGGGGGGGCTTTGGATATTGCCATATTTAATTAACAATAATCAATCCTTAGAAACATAGAATATGTTTAACATCATCAGAAAGCAATAAATACCTTACATATGTTTGTCTCCTAACCAACACATTTACCATACTGTTTCGACCGGCAATTTCAACTTTGTATCATTGGTTTTATAAACACTTTATATAGGTCCCACGGGAAATGTTGACATACCGTTATGAAGAAAGGTATTGTAGGTTACTGGTGCAATTTCAGTTTCAAGGTTTTAGTCTCGACCAATTTTTCCTCTCTCACTCCAGATTTCTATATATTTTATCCTTTGTGCATGAGAAGGGAGGGAAAGCAAAAAAGAAGGGATTGAGATTAAATTGTGTACCATGTTAAATTCATTTAGAAAACGGAGATCAGTTTTAATTTCTATCGTTATTTTCATACCTCACTAATAATTACTAAGTGAAATTTCATAACTGATATATAGGAATTGACTAATAGTACAAAGTTCCAAGCATGTTTGTCTATGCGTGTTACTGCGCCCTGGATAGTATTAATATATCAAATTAGAACAACACTTACAAATCCTAGTTTTGTAATGCATGTAATATATATACGCTAATTGGTTTGCTGGACCCATAAGAAAGCGTGATGAAGAAATAAAACGTAATTCAACATTGCGTAAAATAATCAGCGTAACTCCGGTTTAGGTAAAATATGGATAGCATTATAAATAAAATAGCAAGCTATGATTATAAAATATGCTACATTAATTAAATATCTTTTCATTTTTCTCGAAATGCGCTTAAATTAATTTTAGTCGGTTTTAATGGATACCTATTTCACAGTAGACATTGTCTGATGAGACAGAACGATTAAGTACGATGTTTTTGCTTTCTTAGTTTCCTCTGTAAATATTCACCAGGATTATCGAATATATATTGTCTGAATCACATTGTGATTCACGACGATATAAAAGTATTAAATAAACAAAATATCAAACGATATTTCCCCATTATCACTTTGCAACAATCAATTGCATGACGGGAACAAATTTCGATAAAGAGATTAGTTATGATTGAGAAAGGTATAATGAGATTGTTGCAGTCTTTGTTAATAGGTTTTCGTTTGAAACAACACAGCAGCTCAAAAATTAATATTGAGTACCAAGGCAGTTGGTGTAAATTTCCTTTCTGAACAACAACGCCACGGTTGATCTGGGTTGAACACGGTTGGTGCACCTTACGGAATTTAAATATGCCAGTCTAGACAATTCTTGTGAGACCGGTACACTAGAGGCGAACCTAGTACTGTTGCCACATATCATTTTTGTTAGTTTAATGTTTGAAACGAAACGTTTAATGTATATATGTACCTATTAAATTTTCTGTTGCTTGCTTCCCACTTGCAGTAGATGCCGCTGTCGATGTGGCAGTAAGTTGTGTTGTAGAAATAAGTGAGAAGATAGTTGGCTCTGCTACGCGTGTCGTTGCCGATTGCGTCAATGATGATGATGCTGTATGATTCCGAAAATTTAATAATTTTGTGGAATCAAGTTTTCTGTCAGGAAGTTCTAATGCAAATCATATCAACTTTTCCACAGACACGTATACAAGTTCAGTCCATTAAGTTCAATACTATTAAAACTAATGAGTAATTTTGAAAATCAAAGATACAACACAGGTATAAAGAAAGTTAAATTATTTGAATTAATTTGAGGTAATTAATAGTTTCGTAATATTTTAAACACCTTCAAAAATTATTTCTTGCTCACCACCACCTCAAGACCATCATTCAACTTTATGTTGCTATACCATAGAGACCGCATGATCCATACAGGTGTGTGTCTACTTTATTGCTTATCTGAATTAATCAAAGTCAATTTAAGAGACATATTTTCATATATACCAATCCTTCGTCGCTACCTTACAATCCACGTATGTGATAAATCATCTATGTAAACTTTGCCATTTCTTTCAGATCCAATTACAAAACAAAAGGCAGTTGCTACACTTGCATAATTGTTGTCATCTGGAAAGCATAATCAATCGTATTACAAAACATTGTGTTTGGAAGGCAAATACAATACAATTAATACTGTTGGATTCATTTTCAAAATAGGTTAGAAATTTTCTTTTTATCTCTCATGGAACATAATAGCCACATCTACTTTCCTTGTTTTACATTTAGATCTAATTCTAGTGTACCATATCGGAGAGTTATTAAGAAGATCCTTTTCTGTTGACTAAGCATATTCAAATTTATGTCATATCTTGAACATCCTTACATATTTCAGAATCCCCTTTTTGAATGTAGCTTCAAATAATTTTTTTGGAGAAAAAAGTAAATATTTTTGAAGCAAATAATCTTCTCATATCCCTCGCTATTACTGGACACAAGTGTACGCTTTTACGTCTATCTCTCTATATCCATTTCTTTTTACATTTAAACACTATTTCTACATTAAAGCACAGATACAACATTATCTAAGAACAGCTCACTTGAGTTTTAGTATAGCTTAAACTTTCATTTGGTGAAATTCGTGTTATCATAAAGAGAGTTTTATTGGTTTCTAAATGAAGCTCTATTTATAGATTAGGAAATCTGCCAATAATCAACATTTTGTCAATATTAGTTTCTAGACATAGATCTATGAATGTTATTGCCACGTATATTAAAATAAGTAAAAGGCCTCATACAAAACATTATTAGACATTCAAAATAAATGCAGAGAGCACAGATGATAACATATATAAATTCGACCCATGCATAACGTTAACAGTATATAAGCTTACATGTATACATTCATGCATACATAGTTATACATTTAACAGGCTATAAATTGGAGGTTGTTCCATACATACTTGTTGCCCAAAGGAAAGGCACACATACATAGATATACATACATACATACATACATACATACATACATACTTACAGAGGAAGCATATAGATAGAGACAGATAGATAGATAGATAGATAGATAGATAGATAGATAGATAGATAGACATCAATGTCAGTAGATACATTACCATGTGTACATGAGCATGGATCATTTCTTGGATGTGGAAACGTGGCTTTGTTTGGATTAAAAGGTATAAATTTACAGTGGCAGTTTTCAGATGAATTTCATGTAATGTAATGCTTTATTTCTTTTAGTAAAAAGATATATTTTGTACATAATTTCTATATATATTTTAATTTGAATATATGCATATAATTTAAAGAAAATGAATAGATTCATCAATATATATATATATATATATATATATATATATATATATATATTCACTTATATACAGCATGTTTATATCTAGATATTACAATCAGGAGTTAGTGCCAGCGAATAATAGAAGGATAGATAGATAAACACATGTATGGTTTGATGAATTGATTGATAGGGTGAATTGGTAGAACGAAAGATACTTAGAGATAGATAATTATATAGATAGATCGACGAATAGAGAGATAGATATGTAGATATATAGATAGATAGATAGATTCACGGATTGATTCACTGATTGATTCATTGATCGAATACCTGCAGCATGAAGTATAAGATCCGCTCTGCAATCCATCTCATGTTCACCAATAGTGATCCTAAGAAGTTTCTGCCATACTGAAACAATTTTCAAAACTAGATGCATGTTCACTTTAAATGTTGAGCATACATGCACTTTATACCAAAATTGATTTTTAAATCGTAACTAAATTATTGGATAGGAAAATTACGACTACTGTAAGACAAAGCAATACAAATAAATCAGTACCAAATACGTTTGAAATTTTGGGAACTCAGGCGTTCCGCAGTCTGCAATAAAACAGAGGTTTTTGTTCAACATTAAATATATAACCCAAATTATAAGATAACAGATGATGGCTGATCTCTGAGTCACATGGGAAATTGTACAAACTGAATGAATAGTAAATAAATATTTTTTGAATAGCAAATGGCACATAATCGGTTTTCCGGAGAAACCAAAATGAATACGAAATAAGATTGTCATCAACCTAGCATTCAAGGGTTCAAAATTTTCAAATAAGTAATACTGCATTATTGAGGAAAAACTCTGATTTACGGCCTAATCTATATAGGCCATTGTTATAGTTTAAGAATTGAAGCGTTCTCACGATATTGATGTGATCTGCATACAGTTGGGCTGTTTTCATATATTTCCCGATGTAGTACTGAAATAAATAAAAGTAATATCATTATTTTGGCATATTTATAAATGTAAGTCGTATCTTATGCAATAGATTCCATGTGTAGTTCATATTTTTCTCCTCTGGTAGACAGGAAACATTACTGTGTTTCCTTCATCATACATAGTGTTTACAATTCCCCCCAATGTTTCCTTGATATATTTCCCTTCTCAGTTAAATGTTTAATGTACAGGATTGCATGCATTATTTCACTTGTTACCAAATTTCAGTCCTCATTTTACTTCAGCTCTTAATTTTCCTTTTCATCTCTGATATAATTATTTTATTAAAGCAAAGAAGTATATAAAATAGTAGAAATTTATAGACACACTGAAATTAAAAATTTTTTGCTCAATATTGTATATCCCTTAAAATGAAATTTACATTAAATGGAATGTTAATAAGTATATAAAGGACTAGTGGACACACACACACACACACACACACACACACACATATATATATATATATATATATATATATATATATATATATATATATATATATATATATATATTGTAACTGCTCTAGGTTGTTGCAAAACGTAACAGGTAATAGATGAAGAATACAAGTTTTGTGAAAGTTAACAAACAATTTATTTCCCTAGAACATCAATTGATAAATGAAAATAAACAAAGTTACGATATTACGAATCAAAACCGAAATTAATATCAGGACTAAAAAGAGACCTCCTAGTAATAAAAATGGAACTTAGAATCCCGATTAAATCAAAGGTGGAAGACGATGACTTCATTAACAGTCAGCAAAGTACTACAGTGTCAACAGTCTTTTGTTAAATCACATACAATATTATTCCAATTTTTGAATTATGTATAACTTTCGATAAAGGTCCTTATCCAAGAATTAATTTAGAACATTTGTATTTCTTTCGAAAATAATCATTTGAATTCAAAATAATTAGTTCAGGCTGGAAACAACATAAAAAAAAATTGACTTATCAAGCGTTAAGGCACGAATGACTATATTTCTCAATATATCATTAATAAGTGTAACAAAGACAAAAAAAAACTTATTCAACCTTCTAGAAAATATATGTTTGTAACAACAAACATATGTTTAATATCACCTACTCCAGTTATGGTTTGAACTTAATAATTCTTACTAAAACTATCACTGGTTCGGAAACGAGATTAGACATTAGATGGCTTTGTGAGTTCCTCGGCGGTAAATATGAAATCTTTATATGCATTTCGTTGTTCCAGCACTAATCGTTTGGTTAATTACACATCCATTTTGACTTAGGTGATTGAACTGTGACGGGGTGGGTGGGAGGAGACATGTATTAGTCGTATTGTGTGATGCAAATTTTGCATGTAATGAGATTGAGCTTTCTTGCATCAATTAGTTTGGCTTTAAATGTTTAACGTTTGACCTGAAACTGTGCTGGAAATTGTGTTTATTACTTTGATGTGTTCCCACGTCTTGCATCATTATTCTCATCAAGAGATAGACTTTTTCCTAATGTTATTTACATTAGATAAAAATGAACATCTGCCACAATTTACTACAACCGGCTTACCTGGAATAATCATATTAATGCGGTTTTAAAGAACAGTTATTTGACAAGTTTTTATATGCGACACTCAGTATTAGCAACATATTTACATTTTTAATATTGAACTAATCCAACCTATTAATTCCCATTCACAGATAACAAGTTCCAATTGATCATAAATCGAATTGTCGTGTCATGAAAATTCTCTCAAATATATGATAACTAATACTATATCATCGTGACAGTTATTAAACTGTAATATATGATAATATAGATTTTAAATTTTATCCTAAAATAGTTTATCCTACGAGTGAACTGAACTTTTAACATAGTTGGTAATGACCAGTACATTAAAATATACAACACATATAATAAACGTGTATTCGGCAGTGGTCCCAAAACCAAATAGATGACTATATATATTCATTGCCGACAATCTTTTCTCTTAGGACATTCCTCTATAGGAGCGTCTTGTTAAGGTGTGTTGGAACAGGTAGCGTTGCACAACCACAGTTTATGTACGAATTTATACTGTATCGATATGTAATTAGTTACTGCAAACGATCGTGTATAGTCTCTACAGATATGTGCATCTGTGTGTGGTAAACGCCTAGAAACCTTGCACTAATTTCATACTAGTTATACTATTGTTGCCGTTAAGATTTCCCCCCTCTGTTGAGCATATATATATATTTAATTTTATCTTTTATTTAGAAAGAGAGAGAAAGAGACAGATGGACATAGTCTTCTGTATCATTACGTCTAACTTACGTTTGTATGTGTCATGGCTCTTATAACAATATGTTTGGTTTCCATGAGCTGCAATGAATGAAAATAGTTTTTGCAACCTAATAATTATTATAAATAAACCACTTAAATTAAATGGCACATAACATTTGTTATTACTGCGAACTTCAGGCGTCTAATAAAAACATTTGACATATTTAGAGATGTTTCGGACTCCTAACAGTAGAGTGTGCAACATATTTAAACCCCTATGTATCTGCTAAAGATGACATGATATTATCAATTTATTAATAAGATTGCGAACGAAAAACGATTCTTTGTTTCAACTAGTTTGTAAAGTAAACTAA
Organism: Sinohyriopsis cumingii; assembly: GCA_028554795.2. NCBI lineage: Eukaryota > Metazoa > Mollusca > Bivalvia > Unionida > Unionidae > Sinohyriopsis > Sinohyriopsis cumingii. The sequence goes on along the minus strand of CM068833.1, from coordinate 67,939,926 downwards.
GCATTATGGAAATTTTCTTCCGGTAATGAAACACAAGAGCTAAAAATTACGAAAGTAAAATACAAGAAAGAAGATGGAAAAAGACCATATCACAAACTTGCCACACCAAATAATAGACGTTTCTAAAATATTGATGTGCATGCCTTTGTGATCAAACCACAGGTAAAACATTCTAATTTGATTTCATTTCGCAGCATCGTTAGATTATTTCTTTCCTGCAGCGAAGACATACGTTCAGGTGGTGAGTTTAGATATGTCTGTCATACAATACATCTAATTAGATATAAATATTATACATTATTCAATAGTACCAGCTTCGTAACTGTAATGTTTTATTTCCAAACAGTTAAAGCAGCAGTAGGAGCACCCTCCCCAAATATTATGACAATTAACATTCGTCTAGCCTGTTAAGGGTCACGGATTCACCACCTAATCTATCGCCAGGTATATAGTGGTCTAAGTTTAAAGGTTTTGTTGATACAACATAAATCCTTTATACCAATGTTACACTAATTAACTGTGAATAAAATATTATTTATGCATGGATTGAATTAACACTTATACCTCTTGATATAAACATGAAATCTGCACCCTGAAATACGAGTATTTGTGGATATTTATATTATAAGGACTAGACAGATTTGTGAACTGACTTCCAGGATAAATCTTTGTGTCTATCCATCGCTTGTGATCGGGTTAGCCGATCTGAAAATTGTTTTTCACCATCAAAATCCCTGAATATGCTTACCGTTTATGTATCATGTATTAAGCATGCGATGTGGATGTATACAAACTTATGTATAGTGTCTACGTTTGTGAATCTACCTAGTTTTCACAATTTTTTCAATGATAAAATGTTAATTTCTTGTAATAAATACGTAACGTATTAAAGGTGCATTATGTACATTGATCCACTATTTGTACATTTTCCAGTTATGTATGTTATGTTAAGTTATGTATGTTATTCTATGTTGATCAGCTAAAACATTATATACTTGTATTGAAATACCATCGTACCCAATATAACTATATATACAGATGTGGCATTATATACTTTGTATTTAATTGTCTCTATCAGTTTATTTTGTTGTTGAATGAATCGTTCTGATAATCGTTCACATAAAGTATTTGTGTTAAATGTTACATAAGTATGAATCTTAACACAATTACCGCAACTTGTATGTCCTTTAATCCAAATATATAACCAGGTTGCAGTTGTTATCATTGCATGATTCGTTTCACCGGTATTTATAATTGAGGCGAAAACATGTCTCAAGTTCTATTTGACAACTTTTGTTTATGTTAAACCTTTCATTATTTAACTAATGCATTGACCTGAGGAGAGGTATGCTCCGATCAAAGGACGACACACGTATCATGGATACAATGTTTAGTTTGGTGCCATATTGCTCTCATCTTGCCCCCAAATCATAAATCTTATTTTATACACCTCACATTTTAAAAGTTCATTCACTCTACGGCTCATTTTAAATTAGATCTTCAATTTTCTAACTTGTACCTTGTTTCGACTCTAGGACTTAAATTATCACAAAGAATGAAGCGAAACCATAATAAGATCTTTTATTCATTGTCTCCAATGGAATCGAAAATTTAACATACACTTACATTATTAAGAATTAAATCCCAAACTATCATAAATTTCATATCACAAGTCAAACATTATAGAATGTCTTAGAATGAGTTGTTATATTTATACAATAAGTGATTAAGCTAATGATAAGGAGCGCTTAATACTTTCAATGAACTATTTCAGTGAACATATTCTCTCCACTTACGTTTCGACAGAACTGCAAACCCTGATCCTAGATTTCCACATATTGATAAAAAACACAAATGAATAGAAAAGAAAGTTAGGTATTGAGCTCTAGTAAACACCTTGTTTATAAACTAACATCTATAAACAAAAGTCAGGTATGAAAAGGCTATTTAAAGAACCCTTAGCTACGGAAAGAATGCATATATATATATATATATATATATATATATATATATATATATATATATATATATATATATATATATATATATATATCTTTATATATATATATATTGATTCGGTTGTTCGACAATGTGCTAATTGTTTCAGCTGTGCTAGAATCATTAATATATTGATTGTGATTGAAATTGTCAATGAAGACATGTTGTTAGTTTTCAGTATGCATTTCGTATAAGCATATCAAATTAAGTTATACTATACAAATTCACTATGCTTTCCGACTACACTAATTCTAAGCCATGCAAATACTTTTTTAGGACTAATCCTGTTCAGGTATGTTTTATCAAAATTTTTTCAAACGTTTCTGGTTTCTTCTTCATCACATGTACACATGTATCCCTAGAACAGTCGCATTTGACTGAGTGAATTATACGTTATTTTTCTATGTTAGTTCCTTTGGCAACTCAAGAAAGAGTATGATTGAACTACAATTAAAACCATGGTGAAACGTTCAACTCATGCATTACTATAAAAATATTAGCATTGTGGCCAAATAAAATGTAATCACATTAACTTATGAATTCGGAAGGGTTTTATTCTTACCAACATGTAAGATGTTATGGCGAGTATCATGTCCCGTGCATGTGCAATAGTTCGGTGAGTTGCTGTAGTCATGGAAAATAGCTGTAATGAATTGGAATTCAATATAAGGTATTTGTGTTATATTGCAGATCTATTGCGATACCCAACCCATTTATCATAGAGCAAATGATTGGAAAAACTGTTTTCGAACAAGATGATGACAACGAAAATATTAATCATTGCATACATTGTTGATCCTTTCAGTAACGTGGTTTAGCTTGGGTGGCTGGGTATTGTATAGAATTGCATGGTATATTAATAAGTTTCAACTAATTATACTACATTGAAAATAATGCATTATTTCCTCCTTTTTTTCAAGTTTAGTATACTGTATTTTATTGACTTTCTAACATGACATTGTGTCATATAATATTATCGAAACTGGTAAAATGTATTTTCTACCAGGACAAGAAACAAACTGTTTGTCTTATTTTTACCAGCCATATGGTCCATAATCTTCTTTCTGCAGTTAATGTCTCTGTGTTGTAGGTCAGCCAGGTAACTCCACACTATAAATGAGATTATTTGTTACAAAGACATGTCACCTATTGGAATGAGTATTCAATTCATACTATAAATTTATATCATGGGTAATTAAGCGTCAACCTGCATCAATTTGTTTCTTATTTGTTTGCATATACAGATTAAATAATGCATTGGTCGAAGATTTCATTCACGATGTTTAAACACAGTTGTTCCAGGTGACTCCGTCGCTATGGTAAAAGTGTGAATATGCCATTGAAAGTATGAACGGAATATTCCACAATTCCCTATAAAAAAAACTGAGCTGAAATGTTCAAGGTTCTGTATCAATTATAAACACGGACATTTATAGTAATGATCCCTTTACATGAGCACCTATATGATTTATTCTAAGCGATTTGGTGAACCAGTACGGTATTGTAAAGGATTAATGCAAGGTATTGTCTAGACTTTCGTTAAATTTAACCTTCGATTTATAATATTTTCAAATTCATCGCCATTTGAATTCAATGTGAAATAAAAGTTACGTCGAAACATGCAAACATAACTGACTGTTTCTCTATTTCATGATTAAAGATTTAAATGCCTTCTATTTATTATAATTAGGTTCCTTATATCCACCTTTAGGCCTCATTATGTTGTAATGTATATATCATAATGACTGATTAATGAAAAATAGAGATAAGCATGTTGAACGTTGATCATATGAACTCTGGCAGTGGGGTTTTATTCTGTTTTTACCAATGGATTTGATATTCTTCGAAAATGATTTAAATTCTTTTTTCTAAATGTCGTTATCGACCAAGAAGACTTGCATGAAATGTAACTAAGTGTGTTAGGGGTAGCACCGTACTGTTATTCACGCTCACACACCGCTGAACATGTTTGCCTAGGTCATACAAATCTGTAAAAACAAAAAAAAACATAATTGAAAATGTGCATGTGATGTTCTGTACATTTTCTACCCTACGTGTATGTTTGTTAACAAAACTATAATTCCACACTATCATACGGACCAAATTTGTTTGTTTTAAACGGCCATAACAATTAAAACAAGAAACTTTGCGTCCATAGTAAACTCCCTTTTCACAAGGTCACTTATCTAGCATTTGTCTCAACGCTCAATGGTCAAGAAATAATCTACAATAACGCAACCTACACTTTAGCTAAAACAAAGCTAGAAAACATTTGACATAAAATGGGCAGGCTTCCGTAATACATGTTTGAGTCATCTGACACAAAACTCTCGTCACTTATATAAACACAATAGTACATGTGCTTGACACATATTTCAGAAGCATACTTCCGCATAATAATAAAAAATAACATGACATCAGATACAGTGTAAGTACTACTCTACATTTGATCTTAGTCTTTATGTAAGTATCACTCAATGTATGTTTATAATGAAAACCAGACTTGCAAGCATTCTCATTTAAGGTATAAAAAAATGATTTTGAGGACATCCGGGACAAACCTGTATGATATAACATATTTAAACGTAAGCAATTAGGTAGAGTAAAAGTTTGGTTTCTCACAAAACTAATTTAAGCAGGACCAATTACCAAGTAACGTCAACACATATTATTCCAGACATGCAAAATCCTCTTAAGTGAAAGGAACTACGAAAAATCGCACAAAATTATCTTATGTAATCTGAGAAAAAAGTGTCATAATTTAAATATGCACGGACGTAAAGATCTTTAACACATATTTAAAAAACAAATTGCCTCCTCGTTACAATAAAATATCAGAAAGAATACTAAACAATTGTTTCTAGACTCGTTTGTATTGATCATTATGATTGATGCTTCGTGAGAAAATATGCATTTTTGTCTGCATATAGTGCTCAATTATAATATATATATATATATATATATATATATATATATATATATATAGGTTCATACATTTGTTCCAAGTTGCTACCTTTCTTTCTTCTAATTAAAAGCATAACTTTTACAATTTAGATTGCAACATAAGAAAACACGCTTATGCACTGATTCCCTTTTCAGTTCCGCCGCATATTGCATCTAAACCATTTAAAATGTGCAGAAATATATTTTGTATACAACCTAATTGTGGAAATATGGTTCTTATTTATATCAGTCTTATAGATTGAGTTACCTAGTGGCAAACGTTAGTTAATGATATATCATTGAGTGATTATCAACTTACATCTGTACGAGTCATGCTGGAGGCATTGATCCGATGGTGCTTTTGTAGAGATTCTGATGAGATTTACCTGCTGCACAACTTCACCTGGTCAAGTAATACGATAATTAATTATAAATCTCGCATCTTTACAGACTAAACCAAAACAATGCTCAGTATCAAATGGTATTTTAACTATATCGTGTCCCAGTATTTATTCAAATAATGGTGACAAAAGATATTTTTAAATTACCCTTTTGAGGAACTGTTTATAGTTTTACATAACAATTTGATATCAAGCACAATATTTTTGTATTACACGACAAAATTATAAGTACCTGTTATCATAATGCCATTCTTTAAACAAAAATATACATAGTCCGATACATTTACATTATGCCTTTATTGCGGTAACGAACATGTGTGCTTAATTGCTTACATAAAAAGTGCATACCGTCTCTGTGTTTCAGGCATGAACACGGATCTCCAGAAGATTGAAAGGACCCTATACAAATATACAAATATAGAGCATCATTTTGTCACTTATTAATAAGAGCCTAAAATGTCCTAAAGGCCTAACAAATTCAGCGGTTACTTGGTTAATCGGCCATTCTAATTTCCTGCTGTCAAATTCCCTACATTCATCTTATGCAAGTAACGGTCACTTGCCATGTGTTTCCTAACCGTATGGCTTTACCCTGCTTTCTGTAGTCAGGTTTTTTAACCTTTCCATCCTGTCTTCGGCGGTAGGCAGCCATGTACTTATTAAGCAGGCAGTAGTTTCATCCCGATTGCCGTGGTCACTGGACCTTATCAGCAGTGATCGCCGAGTATGCTAGGTATGGCATATATAAAGGTATATTACGTTAATCGATGCCAGCAAAAATAGTATTTTCATTCCATAATCATCAAAGCCTCTCATAAAAGACAACTGTAGTTTGATCTTAGTGAGTTTGTGACAACCTCTTAATTGATCAAGTGTGGGTACACGTTTAAGATTCATTGCACTAGATAATCAAAGCCAGGTGTTTCTTAACCATAATAACGTTTAGATGCGAATTAATTAAATTCTAAACATGGAAAGAAACTTCGACATATGTTCTAATCATAGGAGAATCAGTGATGATGTAATGTTTATAATGGGATTAAAAAGTGAACAGTAATACTGTCTCTATCAATTTAAATATCCGGTACCAATTTGACATATTTACTAAAGATTTTCCTACCTTCATGACACTGTTTCAAATCTTTGATTGTTGCATCATGAATAATTTTACAAGATGGATTTACAACACACTATTTATTTCAATATCGACAAATTATGACCATTTCTAGTGAAAGGTCGTTGATGTTTCTAATGCTTCCACCAGCTCTACACGACACATAATAAAATGGAATATTAGTATGGTATTATTCATTATTATTGATGCTTACTGGATAAGTGTAGTACTATATCATTTCTGCATGTGTCACTGTGAATAGTAGCCAGAGTATGCCATACTGAAACGAAACCAAATATACATACCTATTATATTAGAGGTTTAGATGTCGTAAATGCATGCGATACAATTCACAAACATAACTAGAGTAAATCGAAGGTGAAAGATTTCATTAGTAAATGAAAGTTTGAAATCAATATTGTACTTATTTCTTTATAAATTTCTCTTACAGAGTTAAACAAAATGTTCCATTGGTTTATCACATATAAGTCCTAATTTTGTCGCAGATAAATTCCCAATCCACCATAAACAATGAACAGCCACAACGTTATTGAGATAGCGAGAAACAATCTTCATATGTGAAAAATATCTTTCATCAACTAAAGTCAAGCCATGTTTTAAAACACGGATTTAGCGCAGAACAAATAAAATATATCCTAAAATCAAAAGAAATCGAACAAATATGAATATTGTTGAAGAAAATAATTATACCAAACGCAAAAAGTCGAAACAGAAACATAATGAAATAGAAATCAGAGCATACAGTGTTAAAAGATGATGAAAACAGTTATATATACATATGACAAGCACATATAATAGTTTCAGAGTTACTGTAACATCTTCAAAATCAACATCTAAGCAGTGGTAGGACTTCAATAAACACAATGAATTCCAGCACAAACGATTTATCATGCTCGAAAAATAAGTAAAACAATACAGTTCTGAACATGTCAGATAAAGATACAATTTCAAAATAACCATAATATTTACAAACTGTAAGTATCGTTAAAGGTCTAACTCAATTCTTTCTAAACAGATAGCAAACCGATCATACTACCTGTAAAAAAGTAGTATATTTCTTTAATTGGTAGAAAAATACTTAGTGATTAGTTTCACCAGTCTCGATACTATTTGCACACCATTTCACGTTATTGTTCCTGAAACCTGAAATGCCATTGTAATAACGGATAGTCAAATCAACTTCTCTTGCAATAAGGGAGCAAAAGGAGGCGCATTGAGGGTCTGAAAATAAAACATTATTCTTTGAATTTTGATAATTTTAATTAAATGTGTTGAAACATAAAGCCACCTTTCTCCCCCTTTCTAACCGAAACCTTAGCGCTTTTAAATATGAATAACTCTTGACACATAAACATACAATGCTTGTATCATATATCTGCGTTACCTTTCGATTTTTTAAAAAGAATTTCCGCATATTATATGTTGTGATTTTTTTTATAAAACTTCGGACAGCTTATTCATATATTGCTCCGAGTGCAATTGGAGCCATTAACGGTCATGCAGTCTTTACATCTTTAGATGTAATAGACAAAGAAACAGAAACCCATATTTGTTCGGCTAGTCATGTACGACAATAAAGCACTGAACAAAGATAAGCTGGCATCTATGTGAAGTTATATTTTGCAGCTGGAATTACATGGTGGAAGAGTAAAGTATCTGACACAGCGATGTGTTTTTTTTCAGTTTTAATTTAGACATGAAGCAATCTAGGCATCGCATGTTTCCTACCAAACCTAGTGAACACAAGTCTAACCTGGTATGCGCCATAGTATGAGAAGGCATTTCAAATTATTTCATGTGAACTGATGACTACATTATAACAGGACTACAGAAACATGATATTTGTAGCTTTTATTATATATACAATTATATATATTGACACCAGATGTGCTCGCTGTAAATGAGCCCACAGGATTGCACATTTTAAATTTTAAATTAAATGAATTGGTTTGATACCCATACTGCGAATATTGACTTAGTATTTTAGATCAAGGAACTTACATGTGTGATGACTCCTGCAGTGATAGGGCTGTACCTCATGCCTGTGCGAGGTAAAGTGTGTCCGATATAGATCTGAGAAAGAATATTAAATGCATGTGCTGGGTATACAATCAACGTTCCCTACACTCAAAATGCATTGTCTTAGATGATTGGAACACATATGATACAACTTCTTAACGTATTATATATATATATATATATATATATATATATATATATATATATATATATATATATATGAATAATTAGGCCTTTTATGTCTGTGTAGCATACGGCATCATACTAGAAGAATTTTTCTCTGTTTTGATTGCATCAATAAAATATTGTATAAAAACATGCATTCATTTCCAGTTTGTTTCGGATTAAGGAGTGCTACGGTTGCTTTGCAATATGGTTTCTATTACATCTATATGAGAAAAGAAAGATATGTAAATGTCAGGTTAAATGCAAATTCATTCTCACGTCACAACTATGTGCGTTTGCTCCTAATGGTAGTCATTGTAGTCCCTGTTCTATCTGCATGGTGGCATTTGTAACTGTTAACACAGTTTATGCTAGACTAAAGAAATGTTCACTCCCATAGGGTTTATAACAGATCTAACATTACGATTGTTATTTGCATCAGCAAGTTTGCCATATATATCATGTGCGTGTTAATTTAACATGTATGTCAGGAATAGTTATGTCACTCTTAATTTGTGAGTATAGCAGTTATTAAGTTTCCGAAATAAATGTGTTATGTTTATTCAAAACCATGAATTAGTCGTTTACATTATCTCTACGCGATTTCCTCAAAAGTTTGCGAAATTCAGTTTTGTGTGTAATCTATCAGACTGTAAAATTGTCAATCTAGAACATTGCTATAACCTCCAGGGTATTAGCTATGCATGTCGTCTGTAGTTTGAAATTTCCATTAGAGTAAAATAAATTACATTGAAGTACTATATAAAAGGAGTTCATATGACTAACCTTTGAACATATGCTTTTGCTTTTCTCTTTGCAATCCAAATATCGTATTGCGCTTTTCGATCGATCACGATATTAAGAAAACGGTTGATAAAATAACTTTGAAAATGTTGCAGATTTATCTAATAATCCTTTTCTTCCTTATACAGGTTGTTTCTCTGTCTTCCACATACGTATCTCCTTTGCTTTGTGTCATCCTATGACAGTACTCATTTATTCCCATGGAGGATTTCTTGACATTGAACATTTTTAATATTGTCTTTTAGATGAACTCGCACCATATACGCTTAAAACATTTCCCCCTTTTGGTTAGCCGTTTAAAAAATAATGAACGATTATTTGATTTTGATCCTATTAATTTTGTAGTTGTATTCTAAAGAATACACTTATAATCTTTGAAGCCTCTAATACCTTCTCTGTGTTTAAACTAGATTCTGTCCTGTCTTATTTATACTCATTTTGTTTCCTCGCCTTCATTTCCGTGGCATCAGTCACCGATTCTCAGTTTACCGTGTGATTTGTTTTGTCTGTCGGCAGTTATGCTATAGTTCATTAAGATGAAAGGGCAAAATCAGGATCATATTTAGGATAATAAAATGGACTTCATTCATCACGCACTCGACATTCAATCGTTGTAACTAATTATTAGAGAATGATGAAAATTACAACTTTATACATTGCATCGATGCATTATACATCATATCAATACATTAGGCACTTTAATACCGTTCTATACATGGCCGATATTGAGTTAATTTATGTTCAATTTATTTTCTTCTGTTTAGCTAGGACGTTTAGTGTTTTTGTTATTCCTTCAAATATATTTGTTGTTTGTAAACATGGCATAAAGATCTCAATAAGTACAGTATGTCTCATCCTAATAGCAATGACGAAATTAAAATAACAGTAACCTCGATTTATTCCGGAGAAAAATACATTAAAATTATAATGCAGTTACCTGAACTGCAACCTTACACAGCACTTACAATCATATGACTGTTCGTTCCAGCACTCGTTCTTATGATCTCCAGGATCTACAAGGTATTAAACAGCAAAGAAAATTCAAAATAGTTTTCGTATAATCTTTTTCGACGTAACATGAATTATTATTATGGACTTTTACATTTAAATACTGTGAGAAAAGTGTATTGTCTTCTTCCTTTAATTTTTCGATGTTTGGTGTAAATAATAATTTCGAGATATTATTATTCATACGCGTATAAAATGACCAATACCATGGAGATGGATATGAATATTTGTTTTCACTCATATATGTTTAGGAAGTGGTTAAGTTTGTTCATATGCTTCCTCTTCTGGTCCTGACTTTTCGCGTGTTGTTTTTATTTATTAAAGGTTTAATATACAAGCTGAATATTACGGAAACTAGAAAAGAGAAATGTTGTGTGCGCATTAACAATAACAGTTGTCGAAACTCGTTCTTCTTTCACTACTACTGTGATATCATCCTGTCAGTCTAACAGGTTATACACTACTTATAAACATTTAGGGTGGAAAATATAAGTGTTGTTATTTTGCTTACCTGGAAGAATCGGGTAAGTGTGCATGATATTTGACCCAGAGCAGTTACAGTAATCCGGCATGTGTTCGCCAAATCTTTCTGCAATAGAACAGTGCACAGAGGTCTCAAGCAGCAATGCATACATATGGCACACATTTAATATATACATGCTGCTTGCACGAAAACCACATTATAGAGATAGCGTTTTAGTCTATACATGATTAAAACCTGACTTATCTTAGATGACTAAAGGATGCATTGTTACATATGGAGACTCACATATTGGAGTTGTGCAAGTATCACCATTATTACCATCATTCCCACAATACCTATGGTCATCATTGATATCTGTATTATCTTCTTTTCTTCTTCTTCTTATTCTTATTCTTATTCTTATTCTTCTATTTCTTCTTCTTCTTTTATTATTATTATTATTATTGTTGTTGTTATTATTATTATTATTATTATTATTATTATTATTATTATTATTATTATTATTATTAATAGTAGTAGTAGTAATGAAATTAATCTTCTTATTTGTCTTCTTCTTATTATTATTATTAATATTAATAATAGTAGAAGTAGTAGTAGCAGTAGTATTATTAGTAGTAGTTGTAATAGTAGTAGTGGTAGTAATATTAGCATTAGTATTCGTTATGATGAATATGAACATGGTTTATATGATAATAATAATTAGCACATGGGCAGATATATAATATATAATTTGTGTCATTCGGGTCATGTCAAGCGGGGATGGAAACAAATTTTCGACCAACTATTTAATTTATAAAGATTGTCAACAGGTACTAAGAGAATGTACTGATATCAGAAAGTAAAGAACAATGTACTCGTGAGTCTAATGAAAAATAAGGACCGATGGAAAGTACTTTAATTATAAAACTTGAATGGTGATAGGAATTTTGGCACCTTGGAAAATAATTTCAGCTGTTCATATTATCCCAGTATATACTTCAAGTCGACTTCCGTAAGAGTTCGGACTTGGAGAATTGCATACCAGAAATAGACTGATACAAGTGCCTGAAAGTCTTGTATATATGCTTTGAAAAAGGAACGTAGGGATTCGGAATTATATTTGTTATCAGTGAAAGTGCACTCTCATGACTAATACTACATCTTATGTTCTTATCAAATCACTTGGTTATAATTAAGACAGAGTTTTATTAAACAATGATTCAGTTTATAGGGCATCTACGTCGAAATGAATAATACAGAAAATCATTTTGAAGCCGTTGAATGAACGAAGGTCGAAATTAACTTCCAAGCAGGAATGCAAAAGCTCAGTACAAAGATACTTTCGAACTACTCAAACAATATTAAATTAAACCAGAATGAGTCGCATTTGGAAAATGGGAAAGGAGATACAAAACGAATCGGAATTATATTTCGATTGGATAGAAAAAGGAACTAGATTTATTGATGTTTATCATTTTCAGGTGAAAAGACTTTACACATTCCGCGAAATACACGCAAATTTGTCTTATATGGTCATCTCTCTATCAGGTTGGAAACCTACCGGATTCAACTTTGTAAAGATATGTATTCATCGATTCTACTGTAAACAAAGATGTAATAAATAAAGTTGTATAATTAATAAACAATTATGAAAACTTAAAAGTTAAGGTTTTGTTTCTTGGAAGTATTACACTGAAAAGCAAATTACTTAACTGGAAAATGGCGAAAGTTGGTATTTGACCCACTCCTCCCTCATTACCACGCATAATCCTCTTTGACAGTCAAGGATGCATAGTAAACTTTGAATAAATTAATTTAGGGCAAAGTTGAAGAATGCCTCAAGCAAATGATACAATTTAAATTTGCCTTTATAAACCAAAGTAACTCGCTATAATTCTAACTTGTGGTCGGCTTAGAGTGTACCATAGAGAGAAGATTATTTTTAAAATCTGTTTTGATTTGATGTTCTTGTATTGATGAATTTAGCTTAAACTAGGAAATCCATTGCATTTTTGTATTACATTCCTGAAATACACCATCCTATTTGCTATATGTTGGTTGAAAAATGATTCTACAACATTACGTTAAATGTCGTTTCATCCTCGTGTGCTAACCTTTCACATTCTGTAATACCTGACCATAATGATGAATTCCTGTGATTTTATTAAACACTTTATTTAAGGACTATTTTTCAAATTAAGCTATGTATATTTATGTTCATTTACTGTTTTCCCATTCCCATGTTGCGAATCATCTTCACATAGGCACGTTATGGTGCTAATGGTTTCTGCCATTTTAAATACGGTAACATATCTGGTTATTCTTAAAATATTTTAGGCAATAAGCTGATATAATTATTAGAGCTGTATCAGCGCTTTCAAAACAGTGATAGAAATTGGTCAACGACCATGAAGTCCAACAAGACATTTAATGAGCTTGTCACATGTTTATTTCTTCTGTTTCGTTCTTGAGCACAATCGTCCACATTTATCCCAAAATTAATGTCACAACAGACTTCTAATATTAAATTAAACCTTCTCAAATGATTTTTTTTTTGTTTTTTGTGTTTGTTTCTTTGTTATTTTCAGGAGGGCGATACTGGGTTAGATCTAAGAAGACTGCTCTTATTGGGTTTCATCATATCGTTCCTTTTCATACTTATTCATTTTTATTTCTTTAATTGTTCACATTTGAGAGGATCGGTTCGATGATTTAACAAAGCTGATCATTTATCACTTTTGCAAGTACCACATAATGAAACAGTAGCAATTCATTACGTTAAAGTAAATGTTACTCGTTACCTTTCTGCCCATATTATACGGATCATGTATCCAGACCCATGATGCGTATAACGTGCATACAGTACAAAACAGATTTGTTTTGTTTATGAATGAGTTACATTACCGTTAAACGAAAACGGAAGAAACAGAAACTTTCTGAGTTAAGGATAGGCGAAGACAAAGAGTGTAAAGAACTAGTCCTCACCACTCAGATACATAATAGCCTGTTTCATGCAGTCTTGGCCATGTCGTTCATGATAGAGATGATCCAGTATTTTCAACACTGAAACGTGCAGCAATCCATTTATTAATATGTATCAATCAATCATAAGCTAGACCTTTTGTTGGACAATAGGCCTTCATACCGGCGTCACCACCGTTAGTTTTCAATCATATGTATACGTGTAACAACGTCGAACCTTTTTTTTTTCATCTGAAGAATTAAAAGTTAGTTTTAACGAGCATTGAACTTGGGAAATATTACAATTACGTAAGATTAAGTCATATTTATTTAAGATAATACAATATGGAGAAAGCGCTTTACACAAAGACGTACTTTGAGAAACAACTTTTGCCGTGCTTATTTTAATCCATCTGACAGAACACACAAAAAGGAATTACATCCCTACATTCGCAGACTGAACATGTAATAAATATAAAACTGACAACCAATAACGGAAGTCAAACTCCTTCCGTGCTTGCGAAGTTTTAAGCATAGGCAGATTCCTCAAATAACATCGAATGAACGAAACATTTGTATAATAATGCATACTGAGTCATAGTTAAAATTATATATGACCTTTGTACTTATATTACGCCTCAAATGATATGTAGCGCGTTTCCATTAAACATGACTTTTTAAATGATACATACTGCTCATTAAAGGTTTACATATATCGTGCAAAAATGTGACATTAATTAACCAGTGTCGAAGCAAACGTTAATTAATTTAGAGAACGTTCCTATTCGGTCATCAGCTTCGTTTATTAAGTGAGTTAGACACAGTCAGGTAGCACTTCATATTCTAAATTAATTGTGTATTCTCACTATGGCTTAGAATCGTACAAGGTATTATAAACAAAAGACAAAAAATAGAAAAGCGTTATTAGTTTCTCATTTGATAATAACTCCAAGTTACCCAAACATAAAGGCCTGTTTTCATGTATTGTGGCATTATTAGAAAATTCATATACAATGATCTTTTTCCAACATAATTTATTTATATAACAGACTTTATCACTTTTAAGGAAATAAACAATAAAGAAAATCAATTCCATTGACGAGAACCAATAATATAAAACTACTTTAAATCAAATTGTACAGGTAAAAGATGTCTGCAGATAGTATGTACAATTAAATGACGAACGATCCCGATTATATATCTTGTTAAATTACTATAAGTAATAATGCCATATGACCAAAAGCAGGGTATATATCTATTTTGATTACATCACAAAAACCTAAATGCTGTTATAAAATTAGAAATTTTTGCAGCGCAAGCGTTTTATGTTTATATAACCATAATTGAATGCAAATATTTTAAACTATTATAAACTTCCACATTTTAGTTATATTTATTAAACTGTTGTATTCAACCTTGATTTTCGCCGGTGCAATTCTGCGTGTCTCTAAGAGCCAATAAATCTGAAAATGAAACAAAACAAATATATTTTATTTCTTTGGCTGCAATAAAAACTAAATATATATTATAGTACCTTTTCTAGAATAAATATTAAATCACAGAATCCAAAATAGAAGCTTGAAATTAAGAGAACAAATCGAGTAAATGGGTCACCGACAAACATGTATTAGTACCCAGCGACTTGAAGCAGGAATAATACACGTGAAGGCAATGTATTCGGTCCTAATGCAACTGTTTCGAGGGGGCCTCGAGTGGCCGAGTGGTCTAAAGCGCCCTCCGTTGTGGATAACTGCCATCTCACCTGTGTCTGCGCCGGTTCGAGTCTCGGATTCAGCAAATGTGGGTATGTTAGTAGCTTCTCGTGGGTCAGTGGTTCTTTTCGGGGTTTTCCCCTGTTCTTAATCCGCCATTAATACTGGTCGCCTTGTATAGCCTATCGTGTGCTGCAAAATGGCGTTAAACCCAACAAAAACAACAACAACAACTGTTTCCAGATTGATGTTGATTACAATATGTGTGTATATCATGTGTTATTATGTCAAATTTGAAACAACCTCCCAGTGCGCATTGAGACAAAAATTGCAACGTGGACATGTAATAACGTTCTGAAAACATACAGAGCATAGGATACAGCAGTACATATCAAATTTTAGTCTAATTCTTTCATCCATACTGCATAAATAGGTATATATGCACAAAACCTAAAACAACCGACCACTCAGCATGTCTTTGAGGTATATCCTTTAAAACAATTTCGTTATAGAATGCTACAGGAGTAATTGTCTGCCAACTAAAGTTGAGTGGAGATGGGTATGGAAGAAAGGAGAAAACCGAAAATACGCCATATATTCCCCAAAACGTGCATTAAAATAAAGAAATCACAGATCGAGGGACATGATCAAAACATTGCATATTTCCTGCACCTTCACAGACATACATATTGCCATCCGCTGTCATAGTATCGCACAAAAGATAATAATGTAGTATACAATATTTTGTGCAAGATCTTATCTAATTATGGTCCTTTGACGACAGACAAATTAAGCAGGATGATGAGCTATCGTGATCTGCCTTTTGCGCTGCAATAGTGTGAACGGTTAAGGATAAAGAACAGTTTTCATTCATGGTGACATGTTT
Source organism: Sinohyriopsis cumingii (assembly GCA_028554795.2). Taxonomy (NCBI): domain Eukaryota; kingdom Metazoa; phylum Mollusca; class Bivalvia; order Unionida; family Unionidae; genus Sinohyriopsis; species Sinohyriopsis cumingii. Next base: position 67,923,431 of record CM068833.1, on the reverse strand, counting down.
GATAACATCTAAACTCAAAACAACAATGTAACAACTATTACTGAATTCACTACCTAATATTCGTACTAGATGTGGCATATAACAAGACCTATGCAACTGGTCATTGCGTAATTATAACATCGGTTCCAGTTCAGTCTTAAAAATATCACTCGGAAATATATTCTTCGAAATATAGCTTTGCTCTGGATTTTTTCGGCTAAGACCTTTCATGATCTATATAAGGTGTGGATTACGCATTTCCACAGTGACTCCATTTTTGTACAACCGTGTTTCCATATATTTTCAGTTTGTACACGTCCGCACTACTAATAGCTGACACAGCTTAGTCGTTTTCCTATTATACCTTATTATGCTAGACAGTCTATTTTGTGAAAAGCTGCATCCTAATATTATACAAGAAAAGTCCTTGCGCAATCAAGTGATCAATTCGTGTTAACGAATCGAATGCAAAACTAGTTCTACAATATTTTTACCGCCGGTCCGAAATCAACATATCCCCATTAAAGTACAGTTGTGGAAACAAATAAAAAGCCGGAAACTGGTTTTTAAATCAGTTTTCTAGACCATACAACATAAGAGTTATGAAAGATTCAGCTTAGATGCACAATAAGTCATCATTCTCCTATAGAGGAACCGATCTGAAAGGTTTTTTATCACGGTTAAACTTTATTTTAAAATATATATGCTCCTATATCAGAACACTTATAAAATAATTGGTTTCCAAGTAATCAAATCCCGTCAAAACATATTTAAACTAAAATGACAAGTTCGTGCCACTGAGGTAGGTGAATCGGCTCTAAAGATAATTCAGGCATTTCATATTTAAGCGAGTGGTTTTTAGACCATATTTGCGCTACTGAATTACGAACATATGCATTTCAAAAACATTCATGCTAAAGAATCAGGACAATTGTAATCAAAATATATTTGTTGTTGAACTCTTTTGGCATATAAATTCCAGGCCGACTAAAAATGAATTTGCTCTGTTATGAAATGACTATTTGAGGGCTGTTTTTAAATATAAGTTATGTAAAGCCTTTATCAGTGTATGTAAACTATTTCATAAGCAGTGGTTGTCAAATGTGCAAATCAGCTCCTAACTGACTCGCACGAGCATAGACGATGATGATTTTCGAATCAGTTTAACCGAGTTGATTTGGTATTGTTCTAATGCAATGGTTCATGATGGTTAAAATGATACAGTAAAAGTAATAAGTTTCGCTACACAGACATAACTGTGATTTAAAGCGGATTATTAGTTTTATCCTATGGGATGGTTCAGGTACAAAAACTATATATATATATATATATATATATATATATATATATATATATATATATATATATATATTGTTGCCGTCATATTAATACTGCTCATTTCACTCCAATTTATTGCATAAATTATGATTATCATTAAGACAAGGTACATGGGTGTATATCCTAGTTTTAGTTGAAGGATTGTATGCGGTCAAATATGGTAATGTTAGAAACAAATAATACCTAGTTCACATCTGATGCTGATAAAGATTCTGATCCATAGGATTGTTAGTCTGCATTTGTCATCACTGTTGTTTTGATAAACTATTGCCCTGGTGTACCAAATTGTTATCTGCAAAGTGCAGTCGTGTTGGGCCCTAGTTTGGGTGAACATTATAAATTGGCTGCGAATATATTTTGTGTTGGATGTTATTGTTTGCAACTTTTGCACCAGGTAACAATTTTGGTGGCAGCGGTGGGATAGCAAAGTTGTTGGAAATGAACATTCAAGCGCACAAGTACCACTGTTTTGTCTGTGTAGTGTAGCTGCAAATTGTTATTGCATATACTATGTAACTTTGTGTGGGTGTGATTCCTGTAAAGGAATGGATAAACAAAAAAGGATTGAAAATGACGACCCAAGGTAGCACTGTCGAGGAGTACGTAAGAACGATTGTTGAAGAGCACGCCATTGCAAGGTATAGAACCAGAAGGAAACAGCAAACATATTTGATGCAATTCACATATTTTGAAGGAGACGTCAGTGGTGACGAACCATATGACATGGAAATAGAGGATAAGAATCTTGTAAGAAAACTAAAGAAAACACAGAGCAAACTAAAAACATCCAAGAAGCAAACTGAACGTGACCGGTTAGAGTTAGACAGGAAATGTGCAATTGAGAGACAACAATTAGACCTTTAAAGGGACAAGTTTCGAATGGAGCACAGCCTGAAACGTAAAGAGCTGGAGTTAGATATTGATTTGGTGAAACATCAGAAAGACGTATATAAAAAGAATGACAGCCTCCCATTTAAAGTCAAACTTCAAACTTACAATCATCAAGCGAATTAAGATATTATTTCTCTCAGAATTTGACGCCGTTTCTGATCATGCAAAATGGGGCGCAGAAATGAATCCATGCAACTGAGAACGCAGCTAACAGGAGAGGCAAGAGATGTAGCACAATGTTGAGCTAAAAAAAGGCCCTGATGAATAGGTTTGGGAAAATACCTCACAAATATTTTAGCCAAATGTTAATGTGGAATTGATTTCTCAGTATCAAAAGAACGACAGCTAGTCGACTCGAGTGAGAAGAAAAGCCCTGTCGTCTGGAAGTGAAGCAGAAGGTGTTGACAATGCTTTTTTCTTGAAGCACGGAATTTTGAAACGGACGTGGAAGACTTCAAATGGAGAAAATTATGGAATCCAATTAGTTTTGCTAAAGCAGTTGCGTCAAGCAGTGGTGGAGTTGGCACATGATAGACAGCTTGCTGGTCATCTAGGAAGGGAAAAAACTAAAGCAAGAATAACAACAGCGTTTTATTGGCCATGAATATTTGGGGATATTCAGGAGCACTGTCAGGCATGTGACATATGTCAAATTACAGCAAGGACAACAGGGAAGGAGAAAGGTCAAATGTTGTGACCAACAATTGACTCGGACCCTTTTGTTAAGATTGCGATGTACATCATTGGCTAACTACAGCGCACAAAGACGGGAACAAATATATACTAAAAATAGTAGATGAAGCTACCAGGTATCAGGAAGCAATTTCGTTGAAGAACATTGATGCCAAAACAATGGCCAACGCCTTAATTGGCCTATTTTGTCGGGTTCTTATGCCTAAGAATATCATTACAGACCAAGGGACCAATTTCACAGGTACTCTTAAAACAAACTCTACAACATGTTGAACATCAACTTCTCCTTACAGGCCACAATCCAATGGAAAGGTGAAAAGACTGAAAAGCAAACTTAAAGCTGTCTTGAAGAAATTGTGTTCTACGAACGGTGGAGAGTGGGATTTGATGCTATCTTGCGCAATATTTTGCTATAGGGAGGTACCACATGAAGCAACTGCGTTTTCTCCGTTTGAGCTGCTGTATGGTTGGCAAGTTAGAGGGCCGATGAAGAGTCTTAAGGATCTATTCACCGGTGAGGGTGGAGTCATCTGGAGAACACGTGCTTTTGATTCGCAAGCGATTGGATGATGTGAGTTAGTGAAAGAGAATGTCTCAAGAAAATTAAAACATGGTACGACAAAAATGCTACCGAAAGGGTATTTAGGCCGGAAGATGATGTACTAGTTTTGTTGCCATCCGATGCATCGAAGATGAGGGCTCACTGGAAGGGACTTTATCGTGTCATTTGTAACGTCAATGACGTTAATTACAGGATTAACATTGGTGGTAGGCGAGGACAAGTAATCTACCATAGTAACCTATTACATCAGTACAATAGGGCTGTACTGTTATCAACAACTGTGTCTTAAGAATTTGATGGAGGAAAAAGAATTGAATTCCCACTCCCGACAACAAAAAAGAGGTTCGATCCTTTCTAGGAATGGTGAGCTAATATAGAAAATGCATCACGAATTTCGCTAAGCACTCGGCTCCGCTTTGTATTTTGAGAAGGAAGGGACAGTCAAGTCGTGTTACATGGGATGAGACAGCTGTTAAGTCATTCAGTGACTTGAAGAATGCACTTGTAAAGGCACCTATCTTGATCAACCCTGTTTTGAATGCCCCTTTGTACTGCAAACGGATGCAAGTAATGTGAGAATAGGATCTGTTTTGAGTCAGTACAATGACAATAAGGACGATATCCGATAGCGTATCACAGCCGCAAACTATCCCCAGGGAACAAAATTATTATACGATTGAGAAAGAATGCCTTGCAATAGTATTGGTGATATAATCTATTCACTACTACTTCTGTGATGCTTCAGTCAGTCTTGAAACTGACCATAACCCGCTAACCTAGCTGAGCCAAAAGAAAGGAAAAACCAACGGCTTCTGAGATTGTCTCTGTGTCTGCAACCATATGAATTCATGATCAAACATCGGGGAGCAGAGAATGCAAATGTTGATGGATTGTCACGTCTGGATCTAAGACTATGTGACTTAGTGTTCATTATTGTTTGATTTAATTAAGACCCATATGATGATGTGTATTATATTTTGTGTACTAATTAAGTACTTTCCTAATGCAGATCAGATTGATTTTAATTGAATCGAAACATCCTTGTATTAGAATGAATTGAATGCTTGAACTGTATGCTGTTCGATAGAACTCTAATTGTCAGGGAGATGCTAGAACTTTTAAATTTAACGAAGTAAGATAATTGTATCGAACTGTATACAGCCAAATAGTAATCATTTCATCTCGCTTATCCATCCTTTATAATTTTGTTCGAAAACTAATGTTTTCTCTTAAGGAGGAAAGTGTTATTGCTGAACATTTCCCTCCAATTTTATTGTATAAGTAATGATTATCATTAAGACAAGAGACATGTGAGTATATGGTAGTTTTACTTAAAGGAGTTTAAGCGGACAGATATGGTTATGTTAGAAACAAATACTACCTAGTTAACATCTGATACTGATAAAGATTCTGACCCAAAGAAATTGGAGTCTGCATTTGTTAGCACTGTTGTTTTGATAAAGTATTGCCTGGTGTAAAACTACCAAATTGTCTCTGTAAAGTGCTGTCGTCTTGAGACCTAGATTGGGCGAACATTAAAAATTGGCTACGAATGTACTTTGTATTGCATGTTATTGCTTGCAACTTGTGTACCCCTTAATATATATATATATATATATATATATATATATATATATATATATATATATATATATATATATATATATATATATATATATATATATATATATATATGCATACATACATACATACACACAGTCGTGTATATATAGCATTTAAGTACATACATACATACATACATATATACATACATACATGCATACATACATACATAGATACATAGATACATACATAGATACATACATACATACATACATACATACATACACACATACATGCATGCATACATACATACATGCATACATGCATACATACATACATACACACACACACAGTCGTTCATATAAGGCATAAAAGTACTATTTATAAACATTTAATTACCTACCTCTATATAGGTGAGAATCACATGAAAAGCGCCGTATCTGTCCACCACTGTTCAACGAACTGCATACCACTAATAGAGATAAACATATATTTTTTATGACATAACATTAACCACCACCGGTAAATTAACAAATAAATTAAGTACTATTTAGAGAGATACATTAATAGCAAAAATGGATTTGAGTAACATTTTTTCATAATTTCAGTGGCATTACATACTGAGCACAGCTAAGAATTATTAACATTTGATAACATAAGGGGATTCAATTTACAATTAATCGTCTTCCAAACGATATTCATAGATGCATGCCAAATTTAAAACCAGAAGGATACCCAGGATCTTAATTACGCCATCTGGAAAAATAAACTTTCTAGTTTGGTTAATGGGCGTGTTTGTGTTGCGTACAGGTGATTGCATATGTTTTACATAATATTAATATTTTCTAATGTTATATGACTGCTAAGTATTTATATTATTTCATGATATATTATCATATTGGGCAATAGATGGATAGGGTGCCACTCTCTTGGTATAATAACAGTACGGCAATGAATTTAACAATATGCCCCCCTTTTAAAAAAATATTTTTTTAGGAGGTATGGTGAATGTAATGTCACAAAGTAAAATAATTGCAATAGTCATTAATATGGTTATGCGAATTTAATATAATGCCTCTTTTCAACAGTATGTCAGTGATGGTTGTCATAAATGTAAGAGTTTACGTGATACACCTTTACTAGGACATACATTTGAGGAAAGAGGTATGCAATGTTAAAACTACCTCTACTTCCCAATACGCCTTTTAACTGTCCTTATAATCTACTGACCAAAGGTGAAACTTATTAACCAGCTGAAACAGCTGCAGAGCCAACGCTTACACAAGCATACTATCAACAACGTTCGGCTGACCGGTATTAAGACCTACGAACATATAAGCTGTTTAACTATCACAGAATTATATGTCGACCAAAACATAATACACTTTAAACCCTACAGTAGGATACTAGTGTTAACACATTCATGCTCAAAGACCAGCTCCCATTCACCTACTGAACAAGTAGGCGTGCGTGCCAATCCTACCGTTTTCATTGATGATATCATATATGTCTGCTTCTTGTGTGTGTTAGAATACTTTTACACTTTTCATGGGTCACATATTGAGTTTACGCACGTGTCAGGTAAGGGTACACATGCTACAGCATGAAACGGTGTACATTACTTAATGTGCCTGTTGAACAGAATAGACAGCTACATCTGGCCCCATCCAAAAAAGTCATTCATGGTGGGTCAGTAAGTCCATCAGATATCCTCAAATCCAGAACTTAAAAGCTGACGAGATGTGTGGATATTGCAAGCCATCCGTTCAGCTGCATACTAAACGAATAGACACTCAATGCATCTGATCGAATACCCGGACGTATCGACAGTGTAATGCCACTGGATTCAGTTACACCAGATGAGAAATTCAGGGCTACTCTTCCCAACTTTCCTTCACCGAAATGTAACCCACGCAAAAACTGTGTGACATTATCCCCTTCCTCACATATACCTTAAAGTACAATAGAGAAGTAAAACCAGCAGAGAAGCAGTTATGTATACACTGTCATATGCATCTGCAAACCTACACAACGGCGGTTTATGACATCGAATCGATGTTCAATGGACAGAAGCACCAATGTATCTTGTCATCATCTGCGTTACTGAAAGTGTCGTTTCAGATCACAACGCACCGTAACAGTATTCATCTTACTGCTGATGATGCTGATCCCACCTTAGCGGCTAAATTATAATAAGACGACATATATAAAGCAAATTGCTATCGGTGGGTGTCGAAAACGTGCATGTGCTAGTATATATCATTAGAAAGGCTACATTTATGAGCACTTTTATCTGATATAGAACTAACCAGATTCAATTTCCATATTGCAGGCTTGAGTGGTCTTTTCCTAGATGCAGAAGGATGACTCGCCAAAGAACAACCGGCTACACCTGCTATTGGAGAGGCTGAATTAAACAAGAGCAATATCGAGCTGGTGTTTCGCCTGAAATCAAAATAGAGCTACTTGGCAATATCACATACCTCCCAAAAGTGAGTGAAAGACAAAAATGAAAAAGAGACCATTCTCTCTGGAAAAAGACATGCAATATCATTAGCGAATATGCATCCACCATGACAAAGCCAGATGAAATAAAGGACTCATTTTATGAAGACCTCGAGAATCTTACTGCACAAATACAAAACGAAGACAAGCTAATCTACCTTAGTGCTGACAATTCTAGAGTTGTAAAGAAAAAACACTTCAGCATCCAAAAGGCAGTCTTCAACGTTATCAAGAGGGAGTAGTGTCTATGCAATCCAACATATTTGAAAGACTAATAGCTTAGAAATAGGGCAAATCAAATTCAGATCTCAGTAGACAGTACTTAAATGATACATTCCTATGATACTTGAAGATAATCTAAGGACCGGAGTCATAAGGAACACATCCAATACCTAGTGATGTCAATGCCAACCTATTCACTGACAAAGAAAAAAAAAACTCCAAAGTATAACACTTCAAAAGCATCTTCAACTAACAGTCATCATTAATTCAGTAGGTAACTGATTGACTGTCCCTAATGGAAATCAACATATACATCAACACTTAATGAAAATTTAAAAGCAAATGACATGCACCAAATTGCAAAGCACCTTGAGCGGACACATTTCCAGTAGATGTGTACAAGGCCTGAGGCTCACACGTGGCACAAAGCAGGCTGAATTTTCCACACAGTGTGAACACAGGAATATCTAGTCAAGGAGTTCACGGACTCGTCATTCGTCTACTTCAGAGAGATAAAAGGAAACCCTAGATCCTGAAATATCCTTTAGGGAATCTTATAGCTGCCATTGCCAGGCACAATCATCGACATAATTCTGACAAATTGCCTTAGGCATCATCCTGAACAATAGCTCTTCTCTGAGGGATGTTGTGGAAAGGTTGATGGACCATATATTAGGTGTTTTCAGCTCATCGCCTCTAAAAGAAATGTCAGGAGCATAATTCCCGTAAATAAGATTCATATTCCTAATCTAAAACTCTGACTTTGTCAACCGTCAAGGACTTTTGCAGATCACGCCAGTTTTTATTTCATCGAGATCGACAACGACGGCTAACTGAAGCCAATTTATTCATTCCAAAGAGACTGCAGGAGAAGACATGTTTATAGAAAGCGTCCATTTGTGATCTACTATTTGCTGACTACTGGTTGTTGAATGAAAAGTCTGGCATTGCTATGCAAACAATCAGTTACAGAACATTTCTGTGCAAAACTCAATGTCACAAAAACAAAGATAATGCACAAACATGCACACGCATATCATGAAGTAAAGTTTACCATAACGGTAAATGACATTCCTGGCAGTGGGCAAATTCACTCTTCTTGGAAGCATACTGCAACCTGCAGTCGACATCTACAACGTCGGTGGCCTAAAAGTAAGAGCGTCCGCCTTAGATGGAGTAGGTCGTGGGTTCGATCAAAGGCCGAGTCATACCAAAGACTTAAAAAAGGCTGCTAACAGCTGCCTCGCTTGGTGCTCAGCACTAACAGGTTAATGTTAGGACTTGTTGGCCTGGTGTCTTGTTAATAAGACTGGGTCGGACATTATGGTACATGTCTGCGACATGATGCACCAGTGCTAGACATCACTATAAACTGTCACTTTGCAGACATCGTAGCGATATGACTGAACAATTGTTAAAGCTACGTTAAAAATCCCAATCACACACACACGCAGTCGACATAGACAATGAATCAAAATGTAGAGGTGCTAAAGCAAGTTCGGCTTGTGGTAGAGTACTCTCAAACTTGTGTGAGCCCAATGACATTATTCTAGAAAAACGCTTAAGGTATATCGAGCCATTGTGTTGGTGACCCTGTACTTTACTATCGGAACATTGCCAGTTTACAGGAGACATGACAAGAAGCTGAACCATTTTTACTTTCGTGTCCTTAGAAAACTAGTAACGATAATATGGCCGAACAAGTTCCATGACATTGCGGCTTACACTCAGGTAGGATTGCCAAGCATTTACAATATGTTGATTAAATCACAGCTGAGGTGGAGAGGTCATGTGATTGTGGTATCAGATGAGGATCTGTCAAAGACTATCATATACAATATGCTGAAGAAAGGTAAGCGATGTCATGGAGGAAGGACTAAATATTCCATTCTTTCACTGGAGTCATTGAAGAATTTCAATTTTACACTCAGTCTTGAAACAATCTAACTCATGATCGCTCCACCTGGCTCAGTCTCGTCTATGCCTGATGTATATACATGGAAAAAAGGTATTGCAGCAGCACAAATGCAGTATATCCTCATTTGATCAGGCATATCCAAATAGCGTCCTCTGCCAAGTGTACAAAAACAGTTCGGAAAACAAACTGGCCTGTACAGTCACTCACGCGTTATAGGGTCTAACCCAGTGTGGGATGTAATGGCTGTCTTTTTAACCGGAGGACAAATCGGTAAACATTCCTTTCCGTTCAAAGGGTGATACTGTATATATATATATATATATATATATATATATATATATATATATATATATATATATATATATATATGAGATAGGACTCCTTAATGAATAGTGGGCGCACGTCTTCTTCCGTAAATACGTGAATGCTGGTCAGTTAGACAAACAAATGAATCGTCGGTACGTATATTAACATTCCTTTCAATTGCATGGTAATACGATAAGTTTGTATGTGTAAGCACCCTAGTTATTTGTGTTGGTTAGTATGTGCAGACGTTGGTCAGGAGATGGGTTGGTGCCAGTCAGTCAAATTGAATAAAAAAAGACTAAACGTTACCCAGTCAGACGATGATGTTAGCATATTGTGCCTGTGTAATCAACCATATTCTTTTTCTTGATCGTAGGTATAGATGGTGGTCAGCAGATGAGTGGATGCTGGTTAGATAGACAACCATTTGGTTAGTCAGTATTTGTGTAATCATTCATATTGCTAAGAAGGTGATATATTTTTCGCGTACTCGTACGTTTTCCTGCTTTGTGGTTATTAGGTGTAGGCGTTGATCGGAAGACCAATGATCTTGAGCTTAAACGACGTGTTGGTTAGTAAATGTAAGTTATTGTCAGATGAGTAGATTTGTATGTGCTTTAGTAGATCGGTTTAAGCTGGTTAATCAGACGCTCTGACGGTATATCGGCATCTGTGTGAATGTTTCGTTTCCAAAACGGCCGAAGTGATGTTATCTTCGATTATGTGGATGTAATCTAAGTAATTATTTCTTGATAAGGTGCAGATAATGCTCAATTAATGAGTTGATGTTTACCAGTAAAATAGTGAATTTGATTAGAAGGTGTACTTTTAACACAACAGTTCTTGTGTGGCCGTATAAAATCACATCATTTCAATTCTATTGGAATTTTACACATACAATTTTTCAATCTCCATAGTGATATATAATGTTAAAACTTTGGACAATTTAAATATAAACAACAATCCAAATTTAGCATACTTTTAAATTCCCATAAACGCCATATTGCCATATACTTCCATAGCTCTAGACGGTAGTACTAGCATTGTTTGGGAAAAGATTAACAAACAAGAAAAAACTCTAGTACGTGAAAACTTCGGGGATTATATTTCGGCGAAGGTTTAATATTATTATTTAATATTATTTCTTATTCTACGTATTGCATTTACGTAATCAAATAATTAAGTATCACAAGAGATGCATGAAAAGACAATCAGTATATATCAGTTTTTACCTGGATAATACATATAATATGACGAATAATAATCATTTTGAGTGCACTGGATCAATCATGGGATCACGCGTGTCAGAGATTAATTAAGATAAATGGAATAGACTGATAACGAACAGCGCGAAACTAGTGTCTAGCTAACCTAAGCGCTTTCGACTCCTTAATGAGCCTTTTCCAAAGGCAAATATTAAACATAGACAAGACAAACACATACAGCAGAGAAAGGGTTAGGTTTGCCTAACTTTAATGTCTTTTTCTAGAGGAACTCAACATTTTAACTCAGTTATTTTTGATAATTCATCTAGAAATGAATCACATAAGAAAACATAATGCATCAAAAAGAAATATGAATATTATCGAATATACATGTTCTGGACTAACTTGATAGGTAGCAATGCCTACCACTAGACAAGTAGACCAAGCGAGTAACAAAATGCGAACCAAATGTCTTGATACTGTTATCGACGTTGCTGACGTTCAGTGAACACGGATATTTTTCGCAGTTCATTATCACAATTATTTCTACGGAAAATGTTCTTCATCAAACACATATAATGAATAAATTTTACCTTGTGAAGTGAAAGTCAAGGTTACTACCCATACTATTGGTGCTGCAGAGAAACCTGGAAAAATAAGATCAGAATAATCACAAAAAATACATTGGACAGCAGACCTTAATTAGCAGAGCCGAACAATACATTTACAAAATAAATAAATAAATACACCAGTAAATAAACAAGCGAATACATATTTATAAGGTTCAACGCGAACTTTATATCACGTAAGTCAGATTAATGATGTACTTTTTTCCCCATCATAGTTTTGTAAAATGTGTAAATGTGTTCCGTCACATAGATAAAGCGATTTAATCCAAATCAATCCCCACGTGCAAATAAAAATTTGAATTAATAGCAAATACTATGAGTAGTCCATCAGCTTCATTCAGAGAGGAATGTGACTTTTATTTATTGATCACACATAATGAGCTTGATGCACGATTAAAAGAAAAGATCAAGATTACATTTAGATTCCTGAATACTAAAAAATAAAGTCCACACTAAATATTCAGAGCTCATTTTCAGCAACGGTGTAGCGGTGTATATGAAATGGTGAACGAAACCAACTTCGTCACAATGAATGTGTTTGGGACATATTCAGAATATCTTACCGGGAATCATTTTCTCAGCAACTTCTGGTCGCCTTTCGAGGATCTGTCTCCTGCTATTTATACTGCTAAAATTAAATAATTGACTTACATTTGCCGACCCAGTTGGTCGAATATACTCAAATGGAACACACCAATATATGAACTATTGAAAATACATCCGTTTGGAGCTCATAAATCTGTATGTTATTGCATATTAACGCCTGCAATGACATAACTAAATATGGCCTTTACAAATATATATATATATATATATATATATATATATATATATATATATATATATAAATGTCGCACATGATTATATATACGACATCGTGTTGTATGCATGGAACACGTGATGATGACGTGTTCTAACGACCATTGTGATCAAATTTAATGAAGAACTTTTATATATTATCACACTGACATTATTAACTTGTATTCACTATTGAAAGTGTTCCATGGATCCCTCATTGTGGCCATAAACATTAATATTCTGATGTTAAATGAATATATATATATATATATATATATATATATATATATATATATATATATATATATATATATATATATATATATATATATATATAAAGACAGACAGACAGAGATACGGACAAACAGACAGACATTGAGAGAGAGAAAAAGAAAGAAATAAAGTAAGAAAGAAAGAAAGAAAGAAAGAAAGAAAGAGAGAAAGAAAGAAAGAAAGAAAGAAAGAAAGAAAGAAAGAAAGAAAGAAGGAAAGAAAGAAAGAAAGAGAATTATAAGTATGCACCAGAAAGAACGGAAAGTGCTGTCCCTGGATTATATAAAAGAATACTAGATAATGGTTGGAATAATTATTATTAACATTACAAATAATAATAGTGTCCATAATAAAAAACTATAACTCGTAGTCTACGGAGATTCGAACCCAGGTCCGCGGGTAAACGGCACCCGACACACATGAGTCGATATTCTCTCAATATTTAACACGTATTACCAAACAATTATGCTACTTAATCGGTGTTATTTAGATTCGTGTGTAGCAAACACACGCACGTGAAGAGATAGTAATTAATTTTCATCTATCTACACAGCAATTACTGTGATTCCTATTCTCTATAATTTATTTATATATGCCTTGATTTCTCTCATAGAAATCCGGACAAACTGTGTAGATAGATGAGAAATGATCACTGGGTCGTCATGAAAGTGTGTCTCCTACACACGGGTGCATATATCACCGATTAAATTGAATCATTTTGGTGGTGTATTCTTAGTCGTGAGAATATATGGGCTCGAGTATGCAGGCAAGGCGATGGGTGCAGTTTACCAGCAGACTTGAGTACAAATTATAAATTTGCTCACCTGTATGATAGTATTATACGAGAAAGCTTGCCAGTAACTTCTCGTGGGTCTGTGGTTCTTCCTCCACCATTTATAGCCTATCGTTTGCTAAAAACTGGCGTTAAACCCTAAGACAACAACAACAATATATATGAACTCATTGAAGAAACTCGGATGTCGTGTGCATATCTTGCGTAGCTTGCTTCTCTCGATAATAAGTACCATTGCAAAGGAAGAAATATCGACACTATGATCTCAATTGTTCTATTAAGAGAGAAAAGACAACAAAAAATACTTCGTGACACTTTTCCTAATTTTAGGGCAATACATCTATCTGTACTCGACGGAATAAGACATTGAACATTCACGCTTTGACCTGAATTTATATTATCGTTGTACGTAGGCCACTGAGGTTATCATCGTGTTTGAAAATAGCCTTATTATGTCGTGTCAGTAAAACTAGTTTAGATAAGTCACTTTTCGTACCGTATTCAATCCGCGTATATGTGTCTGAGTAACACAAACACAATGTTCAGATATGAACTTACATGGTACAACGTCAGTCACGCTTTTCAGTTCATATTGTAACAATTGACTTCATGATCACCTTATATGCATTGCCAACATGAAGCTGGCTGCAGAACCGAAATTTTGGTTTTCGATAGATTATATGACATGAATAAACAACTACTCTTGAATATACACTTTTTCATATTGATTTTGTCTTTTTTTTTGTCTATATCCCCATCCATAAAGTTTGTCATCTTTATTTTTCAAAAATGTACCTACAACTCACTGACGACAAGAAAACCCTTCAAATGGATATCAGTTGCCAAATACAACACGAGTTATAGGAAAGTCAAATGTAAATTAGAACTTTGCAGCTCTTAATCGAGGTTCGACGTCCTGTCGACTCATATTTTGTTATATACGGCATATCAATTGCCTTTGGACTTTGGATATTCCATCTAACCATTTATACGGTGCAATAATTACAATATAATTCCCTGCTTCTAACGGAAACTAACTGTTCCAACGTGTAAAAACATCATATCACCACGGATTCTTCTCTAACCAAATAGAGACTGTATACATTTTATTTAGATTTGTAAATATTTACACATGTTGTCTATTTTTTGCTACACGCCAACACGTTAAAATATAATTTTCTTTCGATTTGACTAATTATCATTAGCCTATGAAATCCATTACTGTGAAATAATTGCATGGTGTCTTATGCTATCAGTAATTATGCATTAACACGATCGAACATTATTATGACTGTTTGGTCCAAAGTAAATAAGTCCGGTCTTATTGGCTCAATATTTCGACTAGATTCCTCTGCTTCAGTATATCGCTGTCAAAGATTTAAAGATCGAGACAAACAAAGATGTGTTTATTGTTCATTAACAAACTCAGGTGGTAGATGGTAGATTGAATGCATGCGCGTGAAAACGTCGGACAATTACATGTCTTTTTTGATTGGGCTTATAATGCACCGGGTTGTGCGATAACAATACGGAATAAGCGATTGGAGCATCCCCCGCTAATACACAATTCAAGTATAATGGTATCATTCGTGGTGCTAATAGTGCGAGAAGAATACGTATTCTCTTTAGAACCTTTAGTTCAAGCTATTGAAAAGAACAATACAGCTGTGCTGAAGTTAATATATGCTGATTGCGCAAGAAAGAAAATCCCGTTTTATAAAGCAGTTCTTGTCAGGGGCTATCTGTGCAGGCTGATACTGGATACTGAATATAAGAAATCTTTGAACATGGCTGTCTGTTTTGCAGATTTAAAATCAAGGCAACACAATAGTTGGCCAAATCAGATGAACATAACTCGTGTCAGATACTACTGTTTCTATAACATACGTTAACTTACAGCTTCTAGAAATGTATATAAATCATATTGCAAAAGTTTACTAATAATAAGAAATTCTTCAGAAATAGAAAAACTGAAAATCATCAAGGAAAATAACAAAACGTGTCTTACTGTCATCGAATTGTATAGTTGGCTTTGTTATTTACTACATGCACGTACTCGGTCTTTGTATTTAGTGTACAATGATACCAGAGTTTATTAATGTATATTGTACAATATTTTGAAATAGTGAGTTCGTTTCATTATAAGACGCACGTGCGACGTGCTTTCGATGAGAAAACTGATATTCATCAAGCGTACAGATCATGTATGGCTACATCGTCTGTTTATAATTACATCACCGTAGGACGAAACCATTGCACACTGGAAACGTATTGTCTGTGAGCAGTCTACTTTAGGACTTACATATCTTCCGCTGTATAGGTATGTGAGTTATTTATTATAATCTGATGTATACTATAGGTTATAAATATTGTTCTATTAGGTTCATTTTTGAATATATTCTATGTAAATTCGGCTTGCGTAGTATAATGCAAGTATGATTTATTATTTCATGTGACTAAACGTGAGATGAGTATTAAAGCCAAAGTTGCATTTTATTAAGAAACGTTTAGTACCATAGCATTCTTATCGAACACATGTATGTTCACTTCTAAACATGTTTAGTGCTTTGTAATGTTGTGCCGATAATGTAATTTGTGTAGATTACCGTATATAACGTCACTACGTGTTATCGTATATGCCGGTATATATCTTAGTAAACGATATTAGATGTATTTGCAGCTAATCAGAGTTGACGGGTTGACAGCTGTAGAGCTGACCATAGTGATCAGAGCTGACATGGTTGCAGCTGTAAAGCTAACCATAAAGCTGAACATAGCAGCTGTAGAGCTGACCATAGTGATCGGTTGAAAGCCCATAGCAGCAGGAGAGCTGACATTAAAAATGACCATATATAATGGCATTAGGTATTATCGTAGATGCCCGTGTCATTCTTATTACAAAGTGTTCGATCTAATTTCAGCTGATCAGAGTCGACGAGGAACCAGCTCTCGAGCTGACCATAGAAGTTGACCATAGGACTGTAAAGCTAACCATATCAGCCGTAGAGCTGATTGAACAGTGTTTTGCTTGTTGGGTAGCAGGTGATTGGACGTTGCTGACCTAATGGTTGGCGCTGATTCATAGATTGACCAAGTGACCGAATGGTGGTCAGTGATTACCTGTAAATGTTGCTACTTGACTGATCAGTGTGACTTGTAGCAAAGTATTCTAATGAAGGAATGTTTTGTGTAACTCTATACATGTCTTATTTTAGCAATGGGCTAATTTTCGGTTTGTTTATACCCAGTGTTTTGGGACTGTAAACATATATTGGATCATCTCTGTCCCATTTTACATAATTGTACTATCTGTGTAACGTACGTCATTATTCACTATTTGAGTGCATACGTCAGTTTTACTATGCTAGGTAAGTATTAAATTTACACTGAGCAAGAAACACATAATTGCATTAGTCGTGTGAAATTACTGTGAACGATTAACCTTTGCCCTTGTACTATATAAGGTTATTTGCTGGTATTCACAGTTATGTTGCATTGCTATGTTCGTGCGGAAGATATATAGATAGATAGATATATATATATATATATATAGATAGATAGATATATAGATGGATGGATCGATGGGTAGATAAATAGATAGATAGATAGATAAATAGATAGATAGATAGATAGATAGATAGATAGATTGATATAGAGAGATACAGATAGATAGATAGATAGATATACATACATACATACACATATATATATATATATATATATATATATATATATATATATATATATATATATATATATATATATATATATATATACACATATACATTTAGATAGGGGACAGATATCTAGATCGATATAGAGATTGACAGATTGATATATATATATATATATATATATATATATATATATATATATATATATATATATATATATATATATATATATATATATATATATATATCAACTGAAAACGACTCTTTTCACTGAACAGAAGATCAAGGGATTTTACATAATCTCCTGCATAAAATATGGAATGGTGAAATGGGATCACTTTAAGCTGGCTTATGTACTGGTCATGACATATATACACACACTCAAACACGAAGATGCATATTATACAAAACGACGCATATTACCGTTTTTGCATATGGTATTGTTTTCAGTGTAAATATCTCACAAAAGTGTAAAACAGATTAATAAAAGTAAAAGTCATTCCAAACGTTAGTAAGATCTACTACCTTTTTCTCAAAATTTTCAGTTCTAGAGTTTACTTTAGTTCACATGTTTCCATCCTTTTCGTGATAAAATAAGTTGCTTCATGCTTCTTATTTGTGATGCTAAATGTTATCTGTTAAGCATTATAATTGGAAAATAAAATGAATAAATTAATAATCTCCTCAACAATATTCGTTTCCTATGAGTGCACAGATTAATTCAGGAAATATCTACAAAATGTTCTTTTCACCTCTTTTATAAGTACATGTATCATTACGACTCAAAGGAATTGTTTGTTTGTTTACAGAAAATGGCTTTTGCACTATTGCTATAAAGAAATCTAAACTTGTAGTGCCTCTGCAGCAAAGAAAAGTACAAAATCATTATTCCATTCGTGTTCAACAACTGATTCAACTAACATTATTTTTTTTCTTTCATCCACCAATGCGAAGTCTTCGCGAAAATATTTTTCATAACGCTACTTCCACTATTTAAATGTCCAATTTTAATTTTCCTCCTTATTAGAATGTTTAAGATACGAGATAAGTACTGGATCAAATTATACGTTTTGGTTTATACTTTTTATTTCTTTTCTTGTACTATTTTCGCAAAATATTTTGAATAGAATACTAAGTTCGTCACAAAAATGTTGATTAACTACCACAACATGTGTTCTCTGTCTTGCGTATGATTTCATCTTAATTATGTTAAATAAATCTAAGCATCTTGAGACAAATGTTCTTGACTACTAAGCCTTTGATTTTCCTATAGCGGGTAAGCCGACTTAATCGCTGCCAAAATGCATTTTAATAGACTAAGATATATTAACATTCAATTTCCAGAAACATAAATAAATATATACTAGCAAGTACTCCACATATTTGTTCAAAAAAGAAAATATTTGCCAAAGTCCATCCCACCCCTTTACAAAAGCTACAAGGGTATCTAATTTAACCATGTCAGTTTAACTTCAACAAATAGCCTGGAAAATTATTTATTCATTTTGTTTTTAATATAGAGAAGAGGATTTCCTACAACTGAAACAACACGTATTAAGTTAGGCCGTTCAAAGAGTTTATCAAAGTAACGTCTTCAGTAATGGATGCAATATTTCCTCCCTTATCATTCATTTTGTTTCTTTACTTTTATCAGCATCTTTTAATCATTATTTTCTACCTGGTCATCTGAATTCAAAGAGATGTCTAGCGTCCAACACCCGCACAATCCTCCCGCGTACTTTATACTTAGACGTTTGTCTTTTAGTATCAACTTTTAAACTTATTTTTCCACCTCAGTTTTGTACTTCCTTCCTAACTAGCTTTTCATTTGTAAGTTCACGACTGTACGTGCCTCAAAATAAGGCAACGCTACTAATAACCTGCATGATTACTTTGAATGACAAAGGAAATGGAAATCACCACTATCATACTTTCCTAACGTGTACTTCTTGTCATTATGAAAAATGCTAGCATTGTTTGGATCATAAATCGGTATGGGGCAAAAGTTTGACCATGTGGACATCCATCCTCTCTATATGTATGTGTATTTGCTCAATTTTACCTACGTAACTTTTTGATTTATTGTAAGGTACCTCAGACGCAACGTGTCGTTAATGAGCATCCATCCGGCGATGGTTTGAGTGTGTTGCGATGGATCGCAAACATATCGCGCTAATAAGGGACATATATCTACTTGTTGTAACTAAGAAGATTCGCGGAGCAAATTCCAAAAATGGTACACTTAACAGTCAAACACGTTCACAAACTCAATCCATTACAAAGGTCCTGACTCATATTTAACCTCAAAATAGTACATTATATCATATAACATTCTAGTATCTTTATCAGTACATCTTTATTTCATATAATCTCTATTAATGTTGCGGAAATACCGAATGAACAATCACGAGTTTGTCTCAAGAACGGAAAGGATTCTATCATGTTTATTAATGTAGTTATAATTCCACAACATGTTTTTGTTCTTGACTTGGTAATATCGTTCTTATAAATCTTTCTCTTAATTAAATATATCACTTGGCATGATGCCCCAGTGCTGGGCATCACTATAAACTGTTAAACTGCAGACATCAGAGCGATATGACTGAAAAATTGTTTAAGCTACGTTAGAAATCCAAATCACACACACACACACACACACACACACACACTTGGATCAATGGTTCTTATGCTCCACATTTCAAAGTTCATTATAATAATGTCTGGTTTATTCAATCGTTCTTGACATTGCTTAGAAATTATTTTAAAATGTTTTCTCCAATTTCTTACTACCATACTTTTGAAATGAATGTTAAACATTCTGGGATTTTTTTCGTTTCATTTCTAATCAAACTGCTTATTTCGTTCAATTCTTTTTAATAGTGAAGTTTGATTAACTGAGGTATTATAGTATACAGATCTGTTTTAATCGTCCAAAAATTAATTTCATCCTATTTAGCCTTGGCGTGTTGAGATATGGTTGATTGTATTCGTATAATCATTTATGAACGTCACCAAAATGTAATCCATCATTACATATTGTTATGTGTGTGTGTGTGTATCCGGTATTTTTGTTATTATTAAAGAGTATTTTAGCTGGAATAGGTAATAGCAACGGATATTAATCCAGGTCTAAACAACCTGACAACATATCCTCAAAGATAAAAAATGTTTCAAATCAACTCTCCAATACTGTATTTGCGTCCCGGCAAGTAAAGGCTAGTGTCATCATCGACAGTTCACAGTTTCGGACATGCAAAACTATTTAAATGTAACTATCTTTTTTATTTATTTAAATAAAAGCCGGAAGAAAAATGAGGATGAAATCGAACATATAAGGGCATAGAACAACTGCGTAATAATTAGTTTACAACGAAAATGAATATTCTTAAATCCTTTTATTTTACCATCTAATAATAAAATGGTTTGCTGGATTGTTTACAGAATCTCCACCTGCATGTTTTCGTGGCCACATATTTTGCAATCTTATATTTGATGGATCATCCAGTTTCTGTAATAAGTGTTTTCAGACATTGTTGGTTATATACTGTCATTTCAGGGGATAATATTTGTAAACAACATCTTCATATGAGAGGTGAGTTTGCATACTTAGATGTAGTCTACGTTAATATTTGGCCATGCTTATCATGTTTGGGGCAATAACACAATCGCAAGTGAAATGCGTGCACACATTACTAGGTTAAGGTAATCTATTGGGTGTATCGGCAAAGAATCTTCTCGGATCTCTAAAACGTTTTTGTGAAATTAACGATTGTACCACTGGTTTACTAATATACTGGTTTTAGTTTGGTGTTATGAAAATTATGTGGTGACATGGGGTCATATTCAGACCTACATCACCTCTATTGTGCATTTTTATAATAGTAACGAGGTTACTTTAAAGGTCCACTCTGCTATCGATTGGGAAAACTATCGCCATATTGGCAGCGGTACAGAGTAATAAAATACAGCAGTTCCAGTATGGAGGGAAAGGAAACTTCCCACGATCGCATCAGATAAGTAATGGACTTCATAGGCTTAAGATAACTAGTTAAATCGAAAGAAAATGATATTTAACGTGTTGGTGTACCTCAAAAAATAAACAGCAAACAGCGTACCGTATCTACTAAATTAAAAAAGCATTAACCCTGATATGTTATCGCATAATGAGCCAGCAGATCAGGGTCGTTGTTTTTTGTTCTGCTGATCAGTCCAACAAAATTCATAAGCTCAGATCTCACTGTGCGATTTATAACGACATATCTGGGTTTGCACAGTTTGCTGATGCATCCGATGTTTACCCGAGTATACTTGATATGTGACGCGAACCAATTATGTGACAAAGAAAGTGTATCAATGATAAAAGTAGACGTTACTGTATACAAAAGCTACTAGCTTAGTGTTGTCATTATCATTATGAACTATATGCAATAATTATTTATATTACTATTCTCATAGAGTGTTTTATCTTTATAAATCCATCTCACAACTTTCTCGGAATCACATCATGTTATAAATTCAAATGAAGTAATTAAGGTAAATCTGAAGTCTCAGGAGTGTCCGGGTGTACCTTAGAGTGTTTTTGTTTTGCACTGTATGGATGGTTATATTGAACCCAAACAGCGGCTCCTTCTTTTTGTGTTATAAAGTGATACTTTAAATTTACGTTCTTGAGTAGATATAATGAATTATTTCACTAGTGAAGTGATAATATGACATGGGTCGCAAATACACAGAAGGTATACGGAATGATCTCAATTAACTCGTGCAATAGATTGTTTTATTGCATGTCCTTTTATTAGTATATAGTTTATCTGGCTTTGGATGCAGATATTCAGTCCTTAACTCCGTATCATATATCAGATTGGAACTGTTTAAATGTTTTGACTTACATCCACTCGTGGATATTTTTCAACGTACTGAATCAAATTTGTATAAATTCGAATTCATTCATACACATTGGGATCCATTTAATGTGTTTTGTGTGACAGCCTCGACATATCGACGCGTACAGTTTCGAAAGAAACACTTGTTATTTCTGTATGTAGCTGCTAGAAACGTATATTTTGCTTTATATTGTTCGAAGGCAACACACGAACAGTGATATTTTCTCATTATCTGCCAATACAGTAAAGTAGTAAGCTTGATTGGAACAGGATATCAAGATATTTCCAAATGTTTAGCAATTTATGACTGAGGATTATAGAAATGAACATCATACATCTAATGTTTGTAACTGTATATTTTGTGGGATTAATAACTTGTTCATAGTAAAAACAAGAAAATTGTGCAGATTGCTACAGTGGACATTGTAGGGGTAGGTGTTGTGTCATAACATATCGTTCATGTTCGACAACTTTATGAACATATCATATTTAGACTAGAAAGTTTAATAATTGCTTGTGTACCAATTAAGATTTTGCTTATGCACTGCTTTCAAATTTCAATAATTTTTAAGCATTATCATTCATCCATAATTATCTTAAACGTTTAGAGTTGTGGCAGAATGCAGCAGGAATGGGTGACTTTGATATTAGAACACACACACACACACACACACACAGATATATATATATATATATATATATATATATATATATATATATATATATATATATAATGACGACATTGTATAGCGTCTAATCTTTAGAAGCTCTAAGCGCTTTACAACATGAAACAACTCCTATAAGATAAAAACGTATCTAATTATATGATTGCAAACACATACACCATACAATTAGAAAAACATAAAAATCATCCTGAGAATATTTAAGGTAGGAAACATTATTAGGTCTTTACGTTTGTTCATGCGTCGAAATAAGTGAGTTTTGAGAGCACTCTTGAATGTGATCACTGTGTCTATGTGTCTAAGTTCAGTGTGCAATTCATTCCACGTTGCTGGGCCCTGGTATGCAAAAGAACGCTGTCCATATGACTTTGTTTTCATAGTGGGAATAATGAGTATACGATTGTCAGAAGAAGAGCATAAGTATCTTAATGGTGTGTACACATCAGTGAGGTCGGATAGGTATGTTGGACTAGAGTCCGTCAGTGAAACGTAGCACAGAGAACAGGTTTTGTGTTTGATTCTGGATCAAATGTATAGCCAGTGTAGGGTACAGAGTAGCGGGGAGGTGTGCTCTGATCGTGGTATTCTAAGAAGGATCAGAGCGGCTGTGTTATTAACTTTTTGAGGTTTTTAGAGTAGATATTGAGATGAACCAGACATAATTGAGTTACAATAGTCCAGTCTTGAAAGTACTAATGAACACACACGTGTTTTAGTGGCATCAACTGAAATATATTTGCGAATGGAGCTGATACGTCTCAGCTCAATATATGCAGCCTTGCATATGTTCATGACATTTTGGTGCAATGTGAGAGTACTGTCCAGAGTAACACCTAGGTTTCGTGCTGATTGTGTGAATTTAATGTTGGTGTTGCTGTATTTATTGTTTGAGGTAAAGGATGTGAATGAGAAAGTCTTTGTGTTGTAATCAGAATGGCCTCAGTTTTACCATCATTCATCTGCAGGTTGTTACATGTCATTCATGATTTCACATCAGAAATGCACCTCTTTACACCTTGGATGGTTGCATTAACTTCAGTTGGGTGGCTAGATTTGTATTTTGTGGTGTCATAAGCGTAAAATTGGTGTGACATTGGATGATGATATATGACACTTGAGAGCGGCTGAGTGTATAGAATGAAGAGAACAGGTCCAACAGACCCCTATGGAACACCACAACTTATATCAACTGAGTGTATTCCATTTGCAGGCACAATTTGTGTCATGTTTATCGAGTATGACTTGAACAACAGTAAGACTGTATCATGAATGTCAAATACATGCTGGAGACTGTGAAGTAATATATCATGGTCTATTGTGTCAAATGCTGCAGATAAATCAAGGAGGATGAGGACTTTAATATTTTCGCTATCCAAAGTAGAGAGAATGTCATTAACAAATTTTAGAAGAGTAGTTTCAGTACTGAGGCAAGGGCGATATGTAGATTGTTTCAATTCAGGTGAGATACAAGCTGGGATAGAACAAACTTTTCAAAAGATTTTTTATATGAATCCGAGATTAGAAACTGGGCGGTAGTTCTTTAAATCGTTATAGTCTAGTGTTGGTTTCTTTAGCAGAGGTATTACAATGGCAGTTTTGAAAAATGATGGGAATTATAGATTCAGTAAATGATAATTTCCCTGATTCAGGTGGAGACCTGTTATGAATAAGCCAACATGTGAAACCTTCTTGTTGTTTGCAATTTATTTTAATCATCTTTTAATTTAACGTCTTCATATCTTTCACAAGCAAACGGTGCTAGCATATAATAAGATACGTGCAACGGATAGAGGGAGATGGACAAAACAGTATGATCGAAGCTGAAGGAAGAGAGAAGTATAAGGCATTAATATGGAAATATAATTTACAAAATGTAGATATATCTCTAAAATGTGGCATAACGAATTCTAGAAGTGATAACGACAAACATAATTTTATCGCACCTGGGTTATATCAATTTTTTTTAATGAAATATATGAAACAATGTTATGTTTATAATAAGTTTCAAACCAACTTTGTGTAACGTTTGATAAAACTTTTATATTTTGTTTGTAAAGTTTCCTTATTGGTTAAACATTATTCAGTAGGGTTTACAAGTGACATGTGAACTGAGCACTCGCGCAGGCACCTATAGTTCAAAATATCTACACAAAGACTAGCTGATATGTAGAAATTAGCATTATCACACTGTTTAATTTTGATCATAGCTTCACTAGACTCTTGTATAATATATGTATGTGCAGCGCTTTCTGCTATTCCATAATGCCTTAAATCCGTTAGTAAGACATCCAAGAAAAATGCCAGCAAGCCCTCCATCTGAAGTGTACACTCCATCCGATTTCAATGTGGCTATGGGTGTGTACAGCGGAATTTTGTTACATAATGCAATGACCTGTATAAATTGAATATACAAAAAGGATAAATAAACTGGTAGAACACATATCAAAAGCATTATTCAGCATAATTTCAGCATAAGTTTCCATCTCGTTGAATTTGTTCAAATTATTATTCTCATTATTATTATTATTATTGTTATTGTTATTATTATTATTATTATTATTATTATTATTAACTATCGGAAGAGTAGTATCAGTAGCAGGAAAAGTGGTATAGTACGACAATAGGTGACTGCTGAGTCTGCACAATCTTTACCTTAAACCTCCAGAAAAAAAAAATATTTTTTAGCTCCTCTACATGACAAAAGATTGTATAAAGGTTGTCACGTTATAAGTACGTAACAATAGCCAAATTGCAACATGTATATGCTAGACCCTGAGGCTAATTATTCATTTCATAATTCTTGTGAGGTAAGCTGACATCAAAAAGACGGAGGGGAAGCCAGTTGTATATAGCATGGCCATAGGAACTTGTTAATGGCGACTTATTCGGCGGCGTGCGATTCATAGGTAGATGGCAGGAATTGCCGGTTTGGGCTCACAAGAACATCAACTGAGGGTCATAAATCCACCCTTGACAGACTGCCGGGGAGGAGGCAATGTATGTTAATTATGTAGACCATGGGTGAATCGACATCCACTCGGAATTGAGCAAGGCTCTGAGCTTTGCATCTCTATCACTACTTCAATTTCTTTAAAACAAAACGAGCCAAGGTGGGTCTTCTGTAATAATTATCGATAATACTGGGAGCATCCCACCTCAACCGACGAGAACCCATTACAAAGAGATTAAAATAAAAATGCAAAATGCAGATGACATGTAACGCAAAAGGCATGAAAGTATGAGAAATACTATCAATTAACTAATGTTAGGACTATGCAAATTATAAAATGTGCGTTAATATATTAAAATGTTTTACATATGCAATATGCCTGCTCATGTACAAATAAAACAGATTTAACAATATATTTGGCTTTTCCCAACAAATTAATTATATAAATATGACTTCTATAGATTGGATTAATCTACAATCTTTGAATAAAGCAGCCACAATAGTGTTATAAATGAATTACATTCAATATGGTTCTATGCTCTTGGAAATGCTCACGATGTTCTGATCTTAGTGTAATAATTCATGTCAGTGGTAAGCAGTCCGTAGGAATTTTAAATAGGCACTGACAAACTGACAACAAAAGTGGAGAGACAACCCTTCTGAGTTCTGTTTTTCCTGCTGATATTAATTACATTTCTCTTTCTATCTGATATATTTGATGATATAGAAATTTGACTAAAGATCCGTTTGCTTGAACATTTTATTTAAATTTAACTTACTAAATTGAGAGTAGAGACAATACTTTTCAGCTGTAGGAAAAGGATTTATAGATTTTTCAGAGACTTTACACAATGTATGTTTTGTCTTGTTCAGAATTTAAATGTGATATAATGATTTGGGACAATCACGTTGTGACCAAACAATTTAAAAAATAATTGAACAAACATCCTTTGTTAATACGTACATTTTCTCCTTGTCTCCAATTTGCTGTTGAGCTTGTATTGCAGCTGAGAAATACAAGAGCTTCGGACGACTTGTGATCTCCCGTCATACAGTCGGATGCGTTGGCATGGGTAAGCGTGACGTTATGCACAATCCCGGAGATAGTTAATGATTTGTTACATATAAGAAGGCCTACCATGAAGGAAACATATTATCCGGAAATATATATAAAAAACCAAAACCTTGATATTTGTAAAGATAAGTAACTTTGAACACCAGTGTATGTATGTGATTTTATTGTTGTGTTGGTATGGCTTTCGCAAGCTAGTTGCAGCTACCCTGATCATTAGACATGATTATGTTAAAGTGAACCTCAAGCAATCATTTCATTGTTTTACAGGTTTTCAGATCACTACAGATAAATAAACATAGCGGGAAAAGCATATATTACAATGGTTCAAGTAAGCCTTAAATCAGAATCAAACACTAGGATAACAAACCTGTCCTTAGTGGACCCGGACGTCAGTGTGATGAACAAATAACACTTAAACACATAAGATGATAATAAAGACCACATTCAAGACTTACTAAGTTAACGTTAAGTAAACTGTTACTGAGATGGTACATTATATAACATTATAAGGAAATAAACCAGTTTATGATTGCTAAATAGCATTTCTTTTTTCACAAATAGCATATAAATATAATTGAACTAATTTCATGTATAGTCATTCTAGAGTAGATAATAGCTTGACTGCTTTTTAAATGATTTCCTAACGTGTTAACTTTTATTAGTTTTCTTTTTATAAATTTACCACCATTGTCATTCTACTACTGCTTGAAGTTTTCTTTTCATTTAATACTAAAAATAAACGATTTAGACAACTACAATATCACATGAGATTTTACCATTCTTCCTTTTTCTACACGACATTCAGACATTCTAGCGCATTAATAAAATATATAATGGGAGAATGAAATCAATTTTAAAACATTTTTCTAGTTGTCCACAGCACATCGGCCCAAGAAAGACTATAGCATGATGTGGCAGTTTTAATAGTTTCTTTCTTCAAAACACACACCTACAACAAACAAGGGAACATCTGGGCATCTTTGAAAGACCAAAGAACGCCTTGTAAGTCTGACAAGCTAGATATTGAGCTACCCCACTATTTGTTGTCTCATTTCGTTTCTAAAGTCTTGAAACAAAATTTGAATGTGTGTTTATAATTACCTTTCAAAATATTTGTTGTTTCTTGAGTACTAGTACATGTCGTAGTCGATGGTACGCTAGTACTTGTCGAAGTGGCAGCAACTATCACTAAAAGTTAGGAAAGAGGCTACTATAAGGTTTGAAACACATTTGCGTTTCAAGATTCATAAAATTTATCTCCTATAAAAATGTTTCAAAATACAATAAAAACTGGTCAAACGATACTATTCTTGCAAGGACCACTATTAATATATGCAGAATATTATTTCAGCTTACGCACTAATCGAGACCACCTCATTGAGACCAATCATAGCATCGTTGCTGTCCCTCAGCACACACTGCACTGCGCATAGCGACTGATTATTATTACAGGTGAATGTCTGTCTAATCTATCGCCTATAGGAATATGCACAAAAATGGTCGAAAAGTGGTATAAAAGGATGTTAAAGGGGGAGACGTCAACGCATATTTCTACATTAATATATATATATATATATATATATATATATATATATATATATATATATATATATATATATAATGTAATATAATATAATATAATATAATATAATATAATATAATATTAGAATATCAATTACTCTGCCCTGTACGATAATTCGATATGGATAATTTATCGTTCCCTTATATTCGACTTGCAAGACGTATATATCAATGCTTTGACATATCTTTCAGACACACTTACACTACTCGATAGGTGGCTACAGTAGGATGGACAGTCTATATTTTCTGAATGGCTACTAAATCAAAAGGAAAATAGTAAAATACATCACATTTATTTTTAAAAGGTTTTTGCTGTCATGATGTGGCATATTCACACAAGTTTATCAATTATAGCTTCCTGTATGTTATACTGAACGAGTATTGATAAATGTTTCGTTTTAAATGTTAACCTTATTTACTTATGCTGATGGAAGTCAAGTTTTCAAAGAAACAAATATTAATTGTTCAAGCATAATATTCAAATACAACGTTATATATCAGTGAGCACGTTTAAAAGTTCGGTAAACCTTATATTAAACACTGAGTCATGTCACCAGGATAATTTATGTTATTTGAAGGCATGTGTTTCTAGACACTCAAATCTGAGTTTAAAAATAGTTTATAAATTAAATATTTATCAGATCTACCTATTGACAGGCATATTACCGTTCAGAAGAAAAAAACACTCTTGTTTGTGTCAATATCGATAGATCCATATCTTTAACTTTGACGATTCTTTATTAAAGAAAAATCGATTGATACATAAGTAAGTAGACATGGACTATACATGCAGGCATACAAACAAGTAGATAAGAACATAATAAGGTAGACAGAGAAGTAGAACAATACCTTTTGAGCACAAGCATGGATCATTTCTTGGTTCAGGATATGTGGCTATGGTTAGACGAAACGTTTACAGATTTACGATAGTGCAATATATTATGTATGATGCAATCAAAGGGGCGTTTAATTAATATAATATTCTTTATGCACATACTTGTTTAAAAGTGATTTCAAACCGTTCTAAATGGTTTAATCAAACGTGTGCATTTAAATCTTTGAAAATAACTTATATTTCTAATTGAATCCTTTCATTCAGAATAGCACATGTTATCTCGTGTTATATGTTTTTTATGTGTTGATTCAATTACAGCATGAACATGAAGGCTTGTTGAATATTAATTTAACAGTATGCTTCAAAAAAAGTATTTTGAGTCATTTCGTGAAGATAAAACTAGTTTATTTTGATATAGAACGTCAATGTATGCGTGTGTAGGTAGAGGAGCCTTAACGACTAAAGATTTAGAGATTAAAATATAGAAATATTACCGGCTGCATGAAGTATAAGATCCGCCCTACAGTATTCCTCACCGTGCACTAGGGATGTTAAGAAGCATTTGCCACACTGAAATAATTCACAAACATTTATGCTACGTACATTTTCATACACTGGTAACTGCAAAGATTGTTCTAATGGTAATAATTGACAAGTGGCTACTATGTTACAACTTGATTCGCTTAATCTTAATTATATGTATGCCTGTATGAAACTTAAAAAGTGAGGGACAATCATTTATTGCAAACACGACACGGATAAAACCATATATCCAAATAAATAGAACAATATATACTGCACTCACTATTTCATTCAGAACGACTTATAATGTGATCTTTAGTTTTGGATAAATGCGTTGAAATCTAGATTTACATCCGTACAGTTGCGACAGTATGTCAATCGTTCATTTGTTCATGTTTAAATGTTCATTTACTATGTTTTTCACGACTGTAATTTTTCTGATTTTCGAAGTTATACAAGAGAGAGAGACAGAGCGGAATCGTGTTCAAATGGAAAGGAGTATATATGACAGTGAAACTGATAAACAACAAAAGTCAATACTGGTTTAAGAGCACAGGCCCTATCGGCATCTACCCTTTCATTTCTTAACAGCAACAACCTGCGAGAACGTTGTAGGCAAACGGTGCGAGTGTGCATCCCAAAACGTGAATTCTCTACAGAATAAATATGACTTTTGCCTTTAGATATTTAACAAAAGGATGCGATACCAAAAAGTAATGCCAGCAAGGCCGTGCGGCCCTGGCACAAAGACCGGTCAAATTACAAGTGTCAGCGAAACACGTTGTCATGAATGAACGTAGGATTTAATCAACGAGTTAAACTAATGATATATTCAATGAGCAATACTGATGTTGTGCTTTTGAAAAAGACCATGTGCTTCAGCTTGATACCTTGTTGCATCGAAATCAAGCTGTCTTTATTACATCGATATATTATTGGAAATTAAAGCAATCAAAGATGGAAGCGGAGGGTGGAGGCAGTCAGGCAGACGAAGAAGGTATGACTCTGAAGCCGTCGCGGAAAGTTTTAGCAGGTGAAAGTACATTCGAAGTAAAAGGAGTGTGTGTCACACAAATGTACTTTCGAAGACTCGGTCTTATTGAACCCGCTGAATGTTAAGTACATAAGCTGTCGATTATCAGGAGCTGGTTGACCCTTCGACACTCAATCGGAATAGCACAGTTTTCCCCACAAAGGACTCAGTCAGCAAGTATCCGACCGTGATTGAATATGTCTACATGCAATACATTTGACGAAAACTCGGCTATTTACTCACATTAACAAATTTATTTATATCGACGTGTGACAATTCCTATAATCTCGAGGTCACGCTTGTCTATTCATTTGTTCACATGTAGCCTAAAATTAAAAAGGTTCGTGTCTTTTGAAATTTTGAAGACAAAGTCCTCCAAACAAGAAGTTTGTAATCGACGAATGACAGGTGAGCTTAACGCTTCTCAGTCTTCAGCAAACACACCTTCTCTTAGTACTTCACATGTTTGTATTTATTTCAGTTTTATTATCCTATATAATTGATCGAGACAGAATTAAAGATTTATTCCTTAGCACAATTTTTTTAAATTTCATTTATGACCTGGAAAGTCGAGGACGACAAAAACAATTTCAGAGACGAATTTAAAATCGAATATTTGTCAAAGAGAATTAAACCTGAATGTTCTCATTCCTTTGAAAGCTTAAATGGAATACAAATATTTCAATTGTGTACAAATTTAGCAAATTTACAAATTTATTTATATTTAGAATGTGACAAGAAATATAACATTGAACAAAACGTTTCATAATACTTACATTGTCTCCTCTTCTCTAGGTGGCCGTAGATATTGCGTTACAGTTGACAAATACAAGCGCCTCTGAAGACTTGTGATCTCCATTTAAACAGATTGGTGTACTAGGATGTGTACGTCGTGTTATGCATAGTCTCCGAGATAGTGGATGCTTTGTTACATACATGAATACATAAAAATAAGCAATTATATCATTTGAAATAAATGAGAACTAAACGTTCCATTACATATGATATTTTAACAACAACAAATATTAAACAGCATCTATGCGACTTAATTGGTATTTTTTATAACGCATACTGTTGATACTTGACAGAACCGCAAGTAATCATTCCTATCATTCACATGTTCTTACTGAACAATTTAGCTTGATAAGTAACTTGAGGTGAAACATAAAGTACAGTGGCAAGAATGTACATTTTATGGGAGTAGCGATTACTAAATATGTGTAGGACTGAGATTGTCGAGCCAGGCAGTTTGATGAACGAATACAATTTGAACACATACAACTGAAATGAAAAGAGGCAAAGTCAAGTCCATCACTTGCAGTGTTAGCTAAACGATGAATGATATAAAAGGCTGTATAATAAGGTGCTATTTTAAAATATATTGCGATTATTATATTGTTCCTCTTCTTTGACCAAAGTCAATTAAAAAACGGATTATCTTGGGAGTTTTTCCATAGCAGACAAAGTTTCTACTTTTAAATATGACTTTGCAAAACAGTATATTTTTGAGGTTCGTATGAAAGACATTTGCTGGTATTGTCATTTTACTAGTGCTTGCAGAATCAGTTGATTTGGTACGGATTTTAACTGTTTTAGACAATCAAAACTTAAAAAAGTATGTCTCCATTATGACTTGCTATAATTACCAACAACAAGTCAATAACTCTTTTATCAGTGGAACAATTTGTGCGTATTGGTATTTCCTTACTTTAACCTCGCGACAGCTGATCAGGAAAATAACATAGCATCAATAAAGGGGGAAATACTCTATGGTCCTAGACTCCGGCTGGTCGGGTCATACTTGCATAGGAAGTATATCTTCTTTTAAGTCCGTTATGCTTGAAAGTCAGTCCTTTCCACAAGTTTCATGTCCGTCACATGATACATTATTTGTACGTCCTACATGGTAGACACTGTCCAGCAACTGATGTTTGTTTTCTTCCCTTGTATTTTAGTTATTCAAATTAAAACTCTAAATTTATGTTTAAGTATTGAATTTTCTGTTGCTTATTTGATAGTCATTGCAGATGACGTTGTCGACGGTACGTTCATATGCGTCGATGGGGCTGCAGCTTTTATTGTACAAGGGACAAAAATAGTCTCGTTCCATGATCTCTATCCGTAACATGCTACGAGTATATAAATATAAATATATATATATATATATATATATATATATATATATATATATATATATATATATATATATGACTTCGTGCCTTATGTATCGAGAACGTGATTGGCTTGTTTTCGAAAGACAATTCAATATATAATCGTGAAGTACTTTTCCATCTTATCAAAGTGACATTATTTCTCGACTCGAGCGTCTCAAACTAAAGAACAGAAAAAGCAACACGAACAGGTTTAGTAAAAAATCAACACATAATTTGATTCGCGAGAATAAAAAGTGACAATTA
The DNA here is from genome assembly GCA_028554795.2 of Sinohyriopsis cumingii. Taxonomy (NCBI): domain Eukaryota; kingdom Metazoa; phylum Mollusca; class Bivalvia; order Unionida; family Unionidae; genus Sinohyriopsis; species Sinohyriopsis cumingii. The sequence continues at coordinate 67,890,103 of CM068833.1, read as the reverse complement.
TAGGCGAATTTAAGATATTGTGAGTTAAATTCCAGTTATTAATAAATGTTCTACTTAAGATTCCATAGTGTAGAGCCTTAACACATGAATTTAGTATTGAATGCACTGATTTACCAATCGACGTCAGTATGTCATATATACCAATTATTCCGAACGCCCAAATGTTCCAATTTTCTTTGCTGTGTCACAATGTCATAATCCAGAATGAAATTGAATAAATTCGCAATAATCCAAAAATACTGTTTAGTCCAAGCCTTTGATGAACATTTGTAAACCCATTCAACAATTGAAATACATAATTCCTTACATATTATACGTGAACACAACTAAAAGCGATTATACTCTTATAAGCAAATAGGAATTAACACTTTTGTTTATACGAACCATATATAAAATCCAAAGACATCGTAAGATTACCACGATGTCGGCTATTGATTCGCTTCTAAAATTTGCTAAGGTTAAAGGCCATACTATCTTAAAGTTGAGCCTACAATCATGAACAAACACTAACTAAATATATTGTTTATAAACGATCATTAGCTTACACTACACAACTCATTTATGGATAACAGTTAAGCACACAACTTAGATACACATAATACATTGGTAGCATGTATTCCACAATGACGATGTGTATTATTTCCCTCTGCATATGCTATAACCATACCATTTCGGTATTGAATGCAATAATTAATATACCCTCGTCTACTACTACCACCACCATCGATGCTAATGATAGTTAATTGTATTGGTAATATTTGTTTTGTTGAAATAATCATACAATAATGTATATCGTATATTAATATACCTCACAGCTGAAGTTCTCGCCTAAAAGACAACCTGTACAAATTAATTGACTATCGAAAGATAATTAAGTTATTCAGTACATCAAGATATTAGCCAAACGGTATTAATTAAAATACTTAGATAAACAAATTATGAGTCACAGAAACAGAAGCAGTAGTAGAATGAACCGTTTACTTCGTGTTATTTTTTTTAGTTTCGATTTTGACCACTTTGAAGAAAACTACCTTAAATTGGCAAATATAACATGTGCCCAGATATAACATTCACCCATGTATTACCCGCAACTTTTCAATCCGGTACAAAAAGTATATGAGATAACCCTCGGACGTATATAACCCGCAGGCTCTCGTAAAGAATAATAAACGAACAAAGTATGTGTCGAGTTCTTTCATAATAAGCATAATATGAAATACCAGAGTATGGCATATCTTCCTCTCTATTCACTATTGAACCACAGCAGAACCGTGTCAACCATAAATCGCCAATTCAAAATGTGTTACCGGACTTTGATCCGTTTTAAACATCACACGATGATGTCACGTGCTCTCTTAATTAAATTCAGGACTGATGCCGCCCCTATCCGTTACGATGATTTATAGTCAATAGTCACCAACTTGTAAATATTCACCATGGCATCAACTACACATCTTCCGATTTTCTAATAAACAGCAAAAGCCCTGGTTATTATTCGCAATCGATTCCAAAAATGAGAAATTCTTCAGAAATTCGACTCCTCTTTGGTAGCGGTCATCCCGATTACGACAATAACAGCAAATCAGACCCATCAACATTACCGTTCTTCATAAATAAACAAATTATTAAATTCAAGATGTTTTTTTATTATCTTATTGTTATTATATCATCATAAAATTTCAAAAAAGCTGTAGCTAAAATATAAAACATACTTACATAAACAACGTTGGACTCATTTAGTACACGATTTCGAGCTTATTGTGTTGCTTGAAATAATAAATATCACTACAACATAGTTAAAAGAGTAAAACTCAAATTGTATAATACGCAGACATACATGCCCTGCTAGGGGGATGCTTGGTAGCGAAAACGTGGATAACTGATGATTTACATGGGAGATAAAACTGACGGCCACAAACAGCGCACTTTAGGGGAGTGAACTCTTCACAACCCCTCGAATGTATGTACGCTCAAAAAAGAAGTTCTGTAGTTATCCATAATTTCCTGCACACTTCATTCATATTAATTTATATGTTTTCTTTAGCAATATTAATGAAATGAAAACACAAGGCTGATAGTTAACATTCAAAAGATTTTTAATAATGTGCATGCAAACATTGCATTTGCAGCGTTCGTTGTCATGAACAGTAACAGTGCGGCCATTTGCATCTATACAGTAGCAACAGTACGATTCGAGCCATAAACATCAAAATAATGAAGGAACAATGGGCAATTAAACAATTTAACCTGAACCACAATTCATTGATATCGTTTATGTCCATATTTCGCTATTCCTACTGACTGTCAGTGTCACTTTCAATAATTCTCCTACGTTTTCGCTGTGTGGGCCCTGTTTGAGAATGCGCCTGTTGAAAGAAGTTGACCCAGTTATGGATCTCGTTCATGTTTTCCGTTAGGTTCATAACAAACATATTTTGTACGGTGATGTTTGATCCGTAGAATGGGTTGCTGATAATCTTATTCTGTTGAATATTACACGTTTGGTAACTTGACATACTGCAGTCTGCAGCTGTGCAGTTGGAAATTTCTTTGTTGTGGGGGTGGGGTTTACATCATCATTACTTGGGTGGTCGGTGTTGCTCAGGTAATTGGAGTACGTCTGTTGTTGTTTTTCACTAATGTTTGAGTAGCTGTGTATAGACTGCACGTTTTAGTGGCCAGAAATGTGCATGATATCAGTTGGGGGAATGTTTTTGTCTCTTAACTTCTGAATTAAGTACTTGCGGCTACTTGTGTTTGTTAATTTCTTTCTTTCTTTAATATTTGCCTTCTCTTTCATTTCTTCATGATGCATCCAAGTTTGTTAATTCCAACGATTTGTTTCCTAAACCATTTTGGGTTTGTCGCTGAGATTGCCATAGTGTTGGGTGCAATATAGAAAGGATCTTCACGTTGACAAAAGTCTGCTGGTCTTAGCTCAGCATACCGTTTGTAGATAGCAAGTGGATCTCTCTCTTTGTTGTTTTTGTTTTCATACATCTTAGGATTAATATCCCTGATGTCCTTGACATTGTCTCCTGTTCCTGTTTTTATCTGCCTTTCATTGAGTTCAAGATACGCGAGGCCATTCACATCTTTCTTTAGTGTAACATCCCCCATTTCAGATTGTAACGTTCAGTCACTCCCGTCAAACCAAAATGCACAGAGTTGTTAAACCATAATGTGTTAACAATGGCTTCAGGTGTTTCCATCCCCATTAGTTTTTTACTATACAGGGCATTTATTTCTTCATATGTGATCGGTTGACTCCGATTGGGTTTATTTCCTTTTCCTTGATATTTTAAATCTTTTTGCTTAGCCCGAAGAGCTTCCCTTGTTAATGCAAAATTTGTGTCTGTTCCTCTCATGATTGTACTTGCATATTTCGTGATTTTAAGGAAGCGATCAATTGAGCTGATGATGCTTCTTAAACTGTTCGGTTCAAACTCAGATCGATCTTTTCTCCTAACACTAAGTATGAAACCATCCAGGTGCTGATCCAATTCAGATGGGTGTATCTTGTCTAAATTTCTGAATTCATTTTTTGACTGCAAGAATTATGTCACTAGGCTTACATCAAAAAGTGTCTTTTTTTAAAGTGTTTGCATTTTGCTTAGTTTCTATAAATTTCAGTTTATCATCAGGCTCATGGTGTACAGATCTGTCTTCCCTAACACAATGATCATTTTCATTTACAAATGTCTCCAATTAACTCACAGTTCAGTAGATTAAATGTTGCTTCATCATCTTGCTCCTTATCTGATGTCATTGTTTGCTTTTTTCCACAGAGTTAGAGTGTTTGATTTTTGCCAGAGGGAGAGACTGGAAACAGCAGTGTTGACAGAGATGACAGCAGACGACACAGGGTGGAGCTCAATAGTATTCATTTCCTGAATTGAGTATTGTTGGTTTTTTGTATAAAAATGTTATTTTACAAGAAAATCATAATCTTGTTATTTTCTCCTTTTTAAATGTAACATTAGAAGAAATTCATATTCACTGTTAGAGAGTATAATAGCTATATAAACATCTTCATTTTGCGTATTGATACGCATGGGCAAATCACAATTTGATCTGGCAATACTATTGGTATATCAAGTTGCTTTATACCAACACTTCAACGGCCATGTTATTTTTAATAGATGTGGTATATATATATATATATATATATATATATATATATATATATATATATATATATATATATATATATATATATATATATATACATACATATGTATATATATATATATATATACATATGTATATATATATATATATATATATATATATATATATATATATATATATATATATATATATATATATAGTAATCTGACAACAAACAGTGCAAACCTACTATCTAGATTGCCTGAATGCTTTCGACTCCTAATGAATCGTTTCCAAAGGCAAATACAAACTATAGACAAAAATATAAGAAACACCTGTTTTATTTGTTTGTTTTGTAAATGTTTTGAATTTGTCTTTGAAAAAGATTCATTAAGAGTCGAAACTGTTCAGCTGGAGCTCAATACACATAGGTCATGTAGGCATTCAACACCGACTATTTCAGTAACGGGTGTCATCTTTTCGAATTTGATTATACAAGCTTTTTAAGTGGCAAATTCTTCACTTCATTTGGATTCGTATACATCCATATTCCTTTGGTAGGTAGGTGCATACGGACAAATCAATGTTAAAGTACATAGACATTTTTAAACAAATCAACCAAAACAGTGCAATCCGGAATGAATCTCGCGCGCTGTGATGTTACAATCAAAGTAACCCGGATAGATAAATAAATTCGTACTAACCGCGATTGTGGCGGTTGCACTCGACGCTTTTCTTATGTTGACCCAAGTTTAGTACACGACCACCATTGTAATAGTCCATAGCGATTGATACGTTTCGTCTGGATATTCATTGGTGATTGTTAAGGTGCAAAGCATTCAGTAATCAGCATTGAATAAACCTTGGTCAATGAAAATTAGTATTAAATTTTGAAAGAACATATATTATTTAATTTAAAACCAATAAATAGGCACACATGACCAATGTGACTTGTACTATAGTTAAAAATTAGCTTTCCAGTGTTTGTTGTCAGTTTATTTCCTTTATCATAATCAATCCCTGACACACGTGATACCTTGCTTGATCCAGTACACTTGAAAGGACTGTTATTCTCCATATGTTTTACATAATATATATATATATATATATATATATATATATATATATATATATATATAGAGAGAGAGAGAGAGAGAGAGAGAGAGAGAGAGAGATATATAGATATATATATATACAAATACATATATATACATATATATATATATATATATATATATATATATATATATATATATATATATAGATTCAGGGGACAAGCATCAATTTATTAATATAATGACAGTTTGAGCCATTTTGCACATATGTTAAATTACTATTCAGCAATTATAAAGTTGAAAGCATTGTGTTGATGGGGTTATAGATCAGGCTGCAAGATATGTCGGACGCAGACAGTTCTACGCCGAATTTCGCAACTATATGATGGATGAATACAGCTTTCAGAGTAAATATGATACTATATTGGAATTTCCCTAGTTATTTATACCATTGTTAATTGAATACAACATATCTTTGTCATATTTATAAGGGCATGGTTCCAGCACTACACGGTGTTCATGTTCTTGAGTATCGCGGTGATGGTGCTTTTAGATGTATGTCCCTGATACGAGTCAATTCCTTCTGTACCCCCTGATTTGTTAGTCAATCACATGCGACACTGTGGATTGTGAAAGTCACTACCATGCACCCATACCAGATAAAAAGGACATACAGATTAACCGAATATCATCTATATCATTAACGAACAAAACCAGTAGCATCACGCTACCTATATACACCAGTCTGAGATTTGAATGTGACAAATACAAAGTACAGTGCTTGTTCTATGCATTTATATACTTGCCTATGATTTAAAACGAAATTACTCGACTTTCACTATCTGCTGTTCCTCAACACTCTTGCTTCCTATCTGTTCTCAAAGACGCCAGTCGTTTTCCATTTCCATCAACAGTAATTAATTCACAGAGTGGCCTCCATCAACAACCCTTACAGATTTCTTATTTGTCAGTATAAGGTTGCCAGCAACGATCATGACATCACTGGACTGAATATTCCGTTTTGGTTTTATTGCATTATTTTCACCATCAATTGGCTCTCCCAGTGGCTGAATTCGGCTGCTATTCACGATAAGTTCTCCACTAATTTCATAGAAATACTAATTAACCTTCGATTCCGTATTTGCGTGAAGACAATCGTTAACAAAGGAACCGATGTTCCGGTGTACGTGGTATGTCCTACTTCACTGATTACAGGTTTTGTACGATAGCGCATGGCAAGTTAACACCACTATATTTAATGTCCACGCTATACGTTTTAAATTGTCCAGTTACAGAAAGTATAAACAAATACAATAAAAAAGACACATTTTGATTCGCGGCATGTGCCTGAATTAGTGTAGGTAAAGAATAAAAGCAGTAAGATACACAAAGGTCCTCCATATAAATCGGTTCAGCACCTGGCCAGTTTTATAGGCCGTGTTACGAAAAATGAAGAGTCTAACAGTGAGTCAATCAACTAAAGAAGCATCATCAGATCCGTTGATCCCCATTTAAAAAAAAAAAGAAATAAGCTACCACAAACATAACAGGAAATTACACATTTTGCGGTAACAATATACACTCTTACTGCAAAACAAAAGATTTAAAATGAAGCAAAAAGGGAATAAATAAATCGCATATAGTCAATCACAGCTGAAGAGAGAAATGCTTTGCATAGCTAAAATTTATGCGGATAGGAACACTTTAAACCATGATTAACGTACTATGGTTTAGCATCTGAGTGTATTATGGTTTACGGATAATGACTGAACATTACAGTTTTAAATGAATGGTTATACTGCTAGAAAAAGATGTTAATGGTCAATACTACGATGGGATCAGTCAAAGACAGACAGAAAACAAGAGCATGAGAAAATGGTAACGACACGAGATTCATTCATTCAAAATGTATCAAAATAAGACTAACATGTGAAAACTTTAAATCTAAAAATGCATGCAATATTAAGATCAGCGGAATCTTGTTAACCAGGAAACATCTTCTATATTGCGCCAATTAATATGCCGATCACATTTATGCATCCAACTGTTTTAGAAAACTAATCGTCGGAATTATAACAATAAAAAAACTGGGATGATTGCAAACAAGAATGAGAGAAAAAGCAAACATGACAGAAGGAATAAACTTGTCATCAGCCAGTAGGTGTAATGTTCTAATTCCACCTACTACTAGCAGTGATGTTGTCAACCCCGTTTCCTAGCAACAAAAATATTTCAAATTAGTCCACATGAGACTGCACCAGTTCCAGTTCGAAACACGTAATATACAACATCATAATATTATCGCAAACCTTCTTATGGATCAAACATCAGAGTAAGTAATGTATTTGCTATTAAGCCCCTCTCTAAACAACGTAAAAGAGATTCCTATCTAGGTCGAAGTTTTTCAACAATCGACTTCTAAAACTCAGGAACCTAGAGAAAGTGACATTGACAGTAAGTAGGAAGAATAACGTATATGGATAGTTGGGCCACCAATGAACTGTGTGTAAGATTAAATATGTTTGCTTAGGTCTTGTTTCTTCGTTGTCTTGAAGCTTCTGGCTTGAAATGACATGTCTGGTAAATTTTCCTTCTGTCACCCTTCATAACAAAGCACACTGCAAATTCGTTGTTGGCATTTACATTATTCAAAAACAGTGAATGTTATAGGTCAGCTCTGTGACTACAGTTTATTTATTCAGTACAATAATAAACTTAATTATGAAGGATGAAGTTTAACTTAAATTAAGAGTCAATAAAAAATAAATGTTTTGGCGTACATATTTGAGAGAGGGGTTGTGAAAATTTCACTCCATTCACATCTCAGTGATCAATGTCTTCATCATTTCAAAATCCTAACAGTACTGGTATATCAAATTTGGCCACATATTTTAAAGGCTATGGCGTCTTTAATGCAGACAATATATATATATATATATATATATATATATATATATATATATATATATATATATTCAAGAATGAAATATAATATGTGTTAAATGTGTTAAATTACGTCTTGTTCCTTCATTATATATATATATATATATATATATATATATATATATATATATATATATATATATACAATTTTAGAACCCTTAGAGGATCATACATGTTTGCATATATATTATCCTGGTATGATAATATTATATTTATTTAGGCCTTTATTATTTTTCAAGCACTTGCAAGACCATAAAAAAGGTATTTTTTAGCTTAATGGAGATATGTGTTTCCAAAAAGAAGATAATTGAACCAATCACAATACATAATAAGAACACGTGCATGAAAAATTCGATCATAGCTATTGTCCAGCCGACACTACAAGTAACGCCATTATTATCTCTGCCCTTTACTTTCACGTCGTGAAAGTATGATTTCGGTAGGCATCTACTCTCTTGCATATCGTTTTATAAACTCCTGTCTGCATCCGTTTAAATATATGTCTCGTTTAATTGGAATATGATATATAGTGACATTCAGTCGGGCACTGGGGCATACAATGTAAATGTCCAAACACCATATTCTGTGCATACACACTTGGCAGCGATAATCCAGATTAGGGTTCTTTCACCATGTTCTAGAAACTGACTGACACGTAGCCGTATATTAATTTACTTTTCAGTTTATAACACATAGCAATTGAAATTTTAAACAATCCTTAATATTCCAAGAAATGTATTATCAAAGAACTTTCTAGGGTTCTTATAGTTTGCAAAACAAATAAAGCTTATACTGTTCATTGAATACGTTTTATTTGCATGTATTCATCTGTAAGCATGACGATTTCATCGAGGAAATATAACAAAGGATTGAAGAAATACGCAAAGAAAAATGTAAAAGATAGGCACTTCACACGAAAGTAACAAAGTAAAATATGTCATTTAACGAAAATGAACCCCGCTAAACGCATGAAATTCACCATCTAATAACAAAATAGCTTGCTGGATCATTTACACCAAGTGCACCCGATTGCAGATGTTTGATTTGCATACCGGCAAGACAGTCTTGAACAGCTAACTGAAAGAACAAATCAGAATAATACCTAAAATGATTAATATATAAATAAGAAATAGGCAAAACGTTACAATCGTGATAATAATTGAGATGTCGGTTGCAAATGCAATGATGTCCAAAATAATAATAATGATACTACTAGTAAGAAGAATAAAACGAATACGGAGGAGAATAATGTGGAAAACAACGACGATTATAATATGTTTATCATAATCTTGGTTATCCCATATTCAAAGCTAAACATATGAACATGTATACCTACCAATAAGCAAATGGGTTATGTACATTTTCCAGTAGAAAACAAAGGTATCTGAAACACTGCCAGGCTGGCGTACGTACACCGCCTGCATTAATTCCTACCTGGCGCCTTGCAAATGTTTTCCTTTGTATAGATTAATAGAGCGAGACATCGATATGGATGAATATAGTAAAAGCTTATCAAATTCTCTTCGTTGCGGTTGTCTTCCCTTGCAATCAGAGTTACAAAAACTAAATTGAGCATGTAGACAAACGTAGATACTACTTCATCTTAGTTTCGTCATTTGTAAAAATGATCTTCATATAAGCACTAATTATAACATTATTTTTATATTAATAGGTTATAAAGTGATTAAATATTGTTCAACATCGCATTATACATTGAGGTCTAAACAACGTTATAAAGAACGTAATGTATAATAAAAGTCAACGACGTGATTACGTTTAGTTTTAGTTTTTTTATTGTATACGTTCGAATGCAAGAAACATCAATATGATTGACGAATATGATTTCCTACTCCATCAAGAAAAACAAATTTCGGTTTCAAAATATAATAAGTTCCTACAGTGGGGTTTGCACATGTATCTATTATGTATAATATTTTGAAATGTATGTATACGCCTTATAAATAACTTTCGTATACAAAAATCACACGTTTGGCTGGATTTCAAACAGTAAACATTATTTCGATTGTAACGTCATCCTCACAGGGAGATCATACTCAATACTCCTCAGACAATAAGCTCTTCTGCCAAAAATTGTAATCAGTACTAGTTCAGATAATTTATTTGTTAAGCTTATTTCTGCCAAAAGCAGTAAATTGGATTGTATTAAGACTCATATTTTGATAATCAGTTAACTGTAAAGGTAAACGCATTATTTGCAGAAAACCTCAGCGAAGATATTACGGATATTTACATATCTGTTTATAAGACTTACATTATCAGAACCTTAACCAATAAGATTCTTTCCAATATATTTCTGTTATTTATAAGTACCTTAAATCCATCTGGAAGACATCCAAGGAAAATGCCGGCCTTCCCTCCAATTGGTTCGAAAACACTATCTTTAAATGTGGCAATTGGGGTGAACAGAGGAATGCTGTTACACATTGTCTTAACCTGGAGAAATTTAACAGAGTGAAAGGTAACTAACTGAAAAAGGAAAGTATCGGCTCCATGTAAAAGGCATAATAAACATAATATAGTTCCTCTTGTTTTTATTGTTATAACTAGTTACATCATTAGTGATCTAGTATGAAAATGGAAGACATTTAATAATTTAAAATATTTATCTTCAGCCGTCTAATTTCGACTGTCTGTTTGTCATGTTTGTATATAGATTTTTTGGCTAAAGAGGGTAAAACCATCTTCAATTAAAGTTTGACTATATTAGTAGAGTACAATAGAGGCTGTATATTCTTTGTTAAAACTGCTCGTATTGATTTAGACAGACAAACCATTCCGTTCATAAATCAGAATATTTCGAATCTACTATCACGGAAACTAAATTTCATAAAGATTAATCAAATTTATCGGCCATTTATTCAATAGTTATTGAACTCAAAGTTGCTTATTCTAATTTAACTTCCTGCCGGAAGACTCGTGAATCAACGCCTAATAATAATTTCATTGGAAAAAGGTTTAAACACCTTGTCTGATAATTACAAAACGAAATTTCGTCCGTTGGTTTATTATTACTTGAATTATTGCAACTGCATACACTAGAGAATTTATTAACATTTTAACGTATGCAAGAGAACTTAATAAAACTATTGTATGTTAATACGTACATTTTCACCTTTTATCCACATCGTCGTAGAGCTGGCATTACAATTTTTAAGTACAAGTACCTCTGAAGAAGTGTGATCTCCCCTTGCGCAATCTGATGCGCTAGCATGGGTAACATTGAGGCTGTGTGCAATGCTGTAGATAGTTAATGCTTTGCTACAGACGTGAAGACCTAAAGTGAGCAACAATAGCATCCGGAAATAAATGAAAAGAAAATTTGCCGTCTCATTTGAATTTTCATCATTAACCCTTTTACATTAATGATACGATTTTATTGTTTTTTTAGCATGCACTTTACTGGTCAGTTGTAAATTCTAAAATCATAGGCACTGTAAGCATTACTCTAAAGCCTATGTAATTCTTTCTCTGATTTACATGCTTTCTAAAAGTTTTGTTGATAAATAAATAATGAAAGTGGGAAATACGTGTTGATATATATATATATATATATATATATATATATATATATATATATATATATATATATATATATATATATATATATATATATATATATATATATATATATATATATATATATATGTATGTATGTATCCACGCAACACATATCACATACGAAGACATATATTTGCCATCTAAACTGCGTTAGATAGACAACAGGCAACTATGTGTCCGCTACAGACTTTTGTTCTGTCTTTTTGTGTTTATTCATAATGACCTTTTCGTATTGATTAGTCGATTGTTTTCATTCTTGAATATATATTTGTATTCACATTTATTAAGTCAATATACATTCCACTTATGATATATACATACAGGATGGTTTTATTGAAGAAAGCAGATGACTAGGCCCACATACACATTGATTTTTGAATACTAAACGCTCGTCAATGCGTTGATGTACATGCGCAAGGTAATTAGAGTGGAATAGAATCTAAGCAAAACGACGAACCTACAAGACGCAATTAGAATATTGTACTATAATTAAAGTTGATTTTAGGCGTTATTGTGTTTCAGTTTACATTACTACCGACCATACCATTATCTCTCTCTCGCTCTCTCTCTCTCTCTTTGGTTGCTTTGCCATAACAGTTACCAGCATTCTTCATAGCTCCATAGCCGCTGTGATATTACGTCTGCGAAAATCCTCTACCATCGTCTTTGCATGGATTTTCTTATATTCATACGATGTAAACATAGAGAGAGAGAGAGGCAGCCTTTGGATATTTTCATATTTAATTAATAATTATCAATTCTTAGAAACTTATAATATGTTTAAGATGCAGCAACATCATCCAGAAGGAAATAAATACCTTACATATTTTTTCTCATAACCAAGACATTTAATTTATTGTTTCGACCGGCAATAGCAACTTTGTATCATTGGTTTTATAAATACTTTATATAGGTCCCACGGGAAATGTTGACATATCGTTATGAAGAAAGATATTGTAGGTTACTTGGTGCAATTTCAGTTTCAAGGTTTTCATCTCGCCCGATTTATTTCTCTCTCACTCCCTATTTCTATATATTTTATCCTTTGTACATGAGAGTGGAGGGGAAAGAAGGGAATGAGATTAAAGTGTGTACCATGTTAAATTCGTTTAGAAAACGGAGATTGCTTTTAATTTGCATCTTTTTTTCAAAGCTCACTAATATTTACTAAGTGAAAATTCATCACTGATATATAGGAATTGACTAATAGCACACAGTTCCAAGCATATTTGTGTATGCGTATTATTGAGCCCTGGGCAGTAAGTATTAATATATCAAATTGCTTTATAACAACATTTAAAAATCCTAGCTTTTTTAATGCATGTGGTTTATATATATATATATATATATATATATATATATATATATATATATATATATATATATATATATATATATATATATATCAGAACTCCGCACCAGGAAAGACTATGAAGACTCCAACTCTTCGTTTTGCAACCTGGAGCATCAGGACCATGTGTCCTGGATTGACCGCTGACCTACAGCAGATCGACGATGCACGGAAGACTGCCGTCATTGACAGAGAACTCTCCCGACTGAACATTGACATTGCCTGCCTCCAGGAGACCCGACTGGCTGACAGCGGCACCATCAGGGAAGCCAATTACACGTTCTTTCGGCAGGGGAAGCCCTCGGATGAACCTAGGCAGCATGGTGTAGGCTTTGCCGTAAAAAACACGCTAATCGCCTTCATTGAACCTCATCATCAGGTACTGAGAGAATCCTTGCCCTCCGGCTGTCAACATCCTTAGGCTCGGTCAACATCTTCAGCGTGTACGTCCCAACCCTCTGCTCCACCTACGAGGAGAAAGACAAGTTTTATGAGGCTCTGGATCAGGCAATATCCAGTATCCCCAACAATGAAAGCCTTTACTTACTAGGAGACTTCAATGCTAGAGTGGGAGCTGACCATGAGGCCTGGTCCACCTGTCTCAGCTTTTACGGAAGGGGCAAGATCAATGAGAATAGTCAGTGACTGCTGGAGATGTGCTGCTCCCACAGCTTATGTGTGACCAACACTTTCTTCAAATGCAAGGAGATCCAGCAGGTGTCGTGGAGACACCCAAGTTCACGCCACTGGCACCAGCTAGACCTCGTCATCACCAGGCGTGCAGAACTGGCCAGTGTCCTCCTCACCCGCAGCTGCCACAGTGGCGATTGTGACACGGACCATTCCCTCGTCGACAGCAAGGTGCGAATATTACCCAAGAAGCTACACCACGCCAAGAAGAAGGGTCACCCACGCATCAACACCTGCTGTGCAAGCAACCCAGAGAAAACACAGCAGTTCATCAGCAAACTGAAGGAAGCTCTCACCAAAGTGACACCTGATGACACCATTCACTCCAAGTGGTCCCATATCCGTGACTCTGTGTACAATTCAGCCATCACAGCTTACGGGAAGATGGAGCGAAAGAATGTCGACTGGTATGAGGCAAACTGGGAGGAGATGGAGCCCGTGACTGAGGCAAAGAGGAAAACCCTCCTGGCATACAAGGCTGCACCTAGACCCAGAACACTACAAGCTCTCAGGATTGCAAGGAACAACGCCCAGAAGACTGCCCGCCGCTGTGCCAACACCTACTGGCTGAACCTTTGCAACAGTATACAGACAGCTGCTTACACCGGGGATACAATAGGAATGTATGAGGGTATCGAAAAGACGACAGGCCCCCACAGCTACAACACCGCCCCCCTCAAGTCCAATACGGGCGAAGTCATCACAGACCAGGGGAAACAACTGCAGCGATGGGTTGAGCACTATCTCGAGCTATATGCAACCCAAAACAATGTCACTGGAACTGCCCTGGACGCCATTCCAGACCTGCCTGTCATGGAGGAGCTAGACACACAGCCCACCCTGGAAGAGCTCGGAAAAGCCATCGATTGCCTTGCCTGGAAGCGACGGCATTCCGCCTGAAGTCCTCAAGAGCGGAAAACCAGCACTGCTCCAGCCCCTACACACACTCCTCTGCCTTTGCTGGGAACAGGGATACATCCCACAGGACATGCGTGACGCCAACATCGTCACTTTGTACAAAAACAAAGGACACCGTAGCGACTGCAACAACTATCGTGGCATCTCCCTTCTCAGCATCGTTGGAAAGGCTTTCGCCCGTGTTGCCTTGGCGTGGTTGCAAATCCTAGCCTCCCGCGTCTACCCAGAGTCCCAGTGTTGATTTCGAGCCGGCAGGTCAACTGTAGACATGATCTTCTCACTACGTCAGCTGCAGGAGAAGTGTCGCGAGCAGCAGATGCCCCTCTACATTGCCTTCATAGACCTGACGAAGGCTTTTGACCTGGTTAGTCGGAGTGGACTCTTCAGACTCCTGCAGAAGATCGGCTGCCCCCCCACGTCTGCTTGCTGTCATCATGTCGTTCCACGAGAATATGCAGAGCACAGTGTGCTTCAATGGCGCAACATCTGAAGCATTCCCAGTCATCAGCGGCGTCAAACAAGGCTGTGTCCTTGCGCCGACGCTCTTTGCCATCTTCTTCTCCATGCTTCTCCAGTACGCATTCAAGGACTGCAGCGAGGGAGTGTACATCCATACCAGGGCTGACGGCAAGCTGTTCAACATCGCCCGTCTCCGTGCTAAGACTAAAGTCACAGAGGTACTCATCCGTGAATTGCTTTTCGCCAACGATGCAGCTTTGACATCACACACGGAAGATGGACTGCAGCCGCTGGTATGCCGCCTCTCCCATGCTTGTAAGGAATTTGGACTGACCATCAGTTTGAAGAAAACGAACGTCATGGCGCAGGACGCAGACTCCCCTCCGTTTGTCACCATCAATGGGGACAACTTGGAAGTTGTCGAGAACTTCACATACCTCGCAGAGAAGACCAAACTGCGTGTCTACCAAGCCTGCGTACTCAGTTCACTTCTCTACAGCAGCGAAATGTGGACCACCTATGCAAGACACGAGAGGAAACTCAACAGCTTCCACCTGAGATGTCTGCGGCGCATTCTGCACATCCAGTGGCAGGATAAACTACCCAACACAGAGGTTCTAGAACGCGCCAACATGAACAGCATGTTCTCCATTCTCAGCGAGAGGCGCCTTCGCTGGCTTGGAAATGTCAAAACAATGGACCCAGGTCGCATTCCCAATGACCTGTTATATGGGGAGTTAGCAGAAGGTGCGAGACCAACTGGACGACCACATCTGCGCTACAAAGATGTTTGCAAGAAGGATATGAAGATGGCAAACATCAGTGTCAACGACTGGGAGAGCTGTGCAAACAACCGTTCCAGCTGGCGCCTAGAAGTCAGGCAGGGATTTCAAAACGCAGAGGAAGAGAGAAGAATAAAACAAGCTGAAAAGAGAGCTAGAAAGAAGGATAGACAAAAGCTTACGTTGGAGCTACGCCATCGTCTCCCGTAGACGGACGGATGCCAAGAGATATATCAGAAAAAATATTTGGTTTGCTGGACCCATAAGTGATGAAGAAACAAAACGTAATTCAACATTACGTAATAAATTCAGCGTAACTCAGATTTAGGTAAAATATGAATAGTGTTATAAATAAAACAGCAAGGTATTATTATAAAATATGCTACATTAATTGAATATCTTATCTACTATCGAGAAATGCGCTTAAATTAATTTGAGCGGGTTTTAATGGATAGTTATTTCACAATAGACATTGTTTGATGGTATAGAACTATTAAGTACCATGTCGTGCTTTCTTGGTTTCCTCTGTAAGTATTCACCAGGATTATCGAACATCTATTGCGTGAATCACATTGTGATTTAAAACGATAGAAAGGCATTAAATAAACAAAATATCAAACGATATTTCCCCATTATCAATTTGCAACAATTAACTGCATGATGTGAACAAAATTTCCATAAATAGACGAGTCATGATTGAGAAAGGTATAAAGAGATTGTTGCAGTCTTTGTTAATAGGTTTTCGTTTGAAACAACACATCAGCTCAAAAATTAATATTGAGTACCAAGGCAGTTGGAGGAAATTCCCTTTCTCAAAAACGACGCCACGGTTGATCTGGGTTCAACAAGGACTGTGCACCTTACTGCATTCAGATCTGTCAATCTACACAATTCTTGTGAGTCCGGTACACTAGAGGCGGACCTAGTACTGTTACCACATATCCTTTTCTATTAATGTTTGAAACGAAAACGTTTAATGTATATATTTACCTATTAAATTTTCTGTTGCTTGGTTAGTACTTGTAGTAGATGCCGCTGTCGATGTGGCAGTAAATTGTGTTGTAGAAGTAAGTGCGAAGATAGTTGGTTCTGCTACGCGTGTCGTTGCCGATAGCGTCAATGATGATGCTGCTGTATGATTTGGAAAATTTAATAATTTTGTGGAATCGTATTTCCTGTCAGGAAGTTCTAAAGCAAATCATATTAACTTTTCCACAGACACGTATAAAAGTTCAGTCCATTAACTTCGATATTTCAAAAACGAATAATGAGTAATTATGCAAATCAAGGATACAACACAGGTGTAAAGAAAGTTAAATTACTTGCATTAATCTGAAGTTATTAATAGTTTAATAATATTTTAAAAGCCTTGAAAAATTGTTTCCTGCTCACCACCACCTCAAGACCATCATTCAACTTTATGTTGCGATGCCATAGAGACCGCATGCTTCTTACAGGTGTGTGTCTACTTTATTTCTTACTTGAATTAATCAAAGTCAATTTAAGATATATCTTTTCGTATATAACAATCCTTTGTCGCTACCTTACAATCCACTTATATGATAAATCATATATGTAACTTTTGCCATTTTTTTAGATCCAATTACAAACAAAAGGCAGTTGCTACACTTGGAGAATTGTTGTATCTGGAAAGCATATTCAATTATATAGCAAAACCTTTTTCGAAAGGCAAATAAAATACACTTAATACTTTTAGATTCATTTTCAAAATATGTTAGAATTTTTTTATCTCTCATGGAACATAATTTCCACATCAGCTTCTCTTGTTTTACATTTAGAGCTAATTATAGTGAACCATATCGGAGAGATATTACGATAATCCTTTTCTGTTGACGACGCAGATTCAAATTTATGCCATATCTTGCACATCCTTCCACATTTCAAAATCCCCTCTTTGACCGTTGCTTCAAATAAGTTTTATTTTAGAAAACGTAAACCTTTTTGAAGCAAATAATCATCTCATATCCCTCGTTATTATTGGACACAAATGTACGGTTTTACGCCTATCTTTCTATATCCATTTCTTTTCGCATTTAAACACTATTTCTACATTGAAGCACATATATAACATTATCTAAAAACAGCTCACTTGAGTTTTAGTATAGCTTAAATTTTCATTTGATGAAATCCGTGTTATTACCAATATGTCATAACGAAAGCGATATTGGCGTCTAAATGAAGCTATATTTATAGATTAGGAAATCTAACCATAAATCAACATTTTGTCAATATTAGTTTCTAGACATAGATCTATATATGTTATTGCCACGTATATTAAAAGAAGTAAAACGCCTCATACAAAAAAATGTTAGACATTCAAAATCAATACAGAGAGCACAGATGATAACATACATAAATTCGACCCATGCGAAACGTTAACGGTATATTCATTCATGCATACATAGTTATACATTTATCAGGCTATAAATTGGGCGTTGTTCCATTCTTACTTATTGCCCCAAAAAAAGGCACACATTCACAAATTCATATACATACATACATACATACATACATACATACATACAAACAAACATACAAACATACATACATACATACACACACATACATACATACATACATACATACATACATACAGCGGAAGATGATATACAGATATATAGAGACATATATAGATCGATATATATATATATATATATATATATATATATATATATATATATATACAGAGAGAGAGAGAGAGAGAGAGAGAGAGAGAGATAGATAGACTGACATCAATGTAAGCAGATACATTACCATGTGTACATGTGCATGGATCATATGTTGGATTTGGAAACGTGGCTTTGTTTGGATGAAAAGGTATAAATTTATAGTAGAAGTTTTCAGATGAATTGCATGTAATGTAATGCTTTATTTCTTTTAGTAATAAGATACATTTTGTAAATAATTTATATATAAATTTTTAGTTGAATATATGCATATAATTTAAAGAAAATGAATAGATTCATCAATACATATATTTACTTTTATACATGATGTTTATATCTAGATATTATATTTCAGGAGTTAGTGCCAGAGGGATAGATAGAGTTAGTGCCAGCGAATAATAGAGGGATAGATAGATAGACACATGTATGGTTTGATGGACTGATTGATAGGGTGGATGGGTAGAAAGAAAGAAACTTTGAAATAGACAATTATATATATAAATCGATGGATAGATAGATAGACAGACAGACAGACAGACTGATGGATAGATAGATAGATAGATAGATAGATATATAGATAGATATACCGACATAGAGACAGATAGACAGATAGACTGTTATATAAATATATATTTAAATATATAGGTAGATAAATGGATGGATGGATGGATAGGTTGATAAACGAATGGATGAATGGATTGATGGAGAAAGATAGATACATAGATAGATATACTTTTAGGTAAATATATATATATGAATAAATAGATAGATAGATAAACAGATGGATGAATGGATAGGTTGATAAATTGATGGATGGATGGATAGAAGATAGACAGACAGATATATAGATAGATGGATAGATAAATAAATAAATAAATAGATATATAGATAGATAGATTGATCGATATGTAGATTCATTGATTCAAGGATTGATTCATTGATTGATTCATTGATCGAATACCTGCAGCATGAAGTATAAGATCCGCTCTGCAATCCATCTCATGTTCAGCAATACTGATCCAAAGAAGTTGCTGCCATACTGAAACAATTTTCAAAACTAGATGCATATTTACTTTAAATGTTGTGCATACATTCACTTTATACCAAAATTGATTTTTAAATCGTAATTAAATTATTGGATAGGAAAATTACGACTACTGTTAAGACAAAGCAATACAAATCAATCGGTACCAAATACTTTGGAAATTTCGGAAACTCAAGTGTTCCGCAGTCTGCAATAAATCAGGTGTTTACGTTCAACATAAAATATATAACCCAAAGTATAAGATAAACAGATGATGTCTGATCTCTGAGTCACATGGGAAATTGTACAAACTGAATGAATAGTAAATAAATCTTTTCCTATAACATATGGCACATAATCGGTTTTCCGTTGAAACCAAAATGTATACGAAATAAGATTGTCATCAACCTAACATTCAGGGGATCAAAATCTTCAAATAAGTAATACTGCATTATTGAGAAAAAAAGCCTGATTTACGGTCTAATGCATATAGGCCATAGTTATATTTTAAGAATTGAAGCGTTCTCACGATATTGATGTGATCTGCATACTGATAGGCTGCTTTCATATATTTCCCGATGTAGTACTGAAATAAATAAAAGTAATTTCATTATTTTGGCATATTTCTAAATGTAAGTCGTATATTATGCAATAAATTCCATGTGTAGTTCATATTTTTCTCCTCTGGTAGATAGGAAACATTATTGTGTTTCCTTCATCATACATACTGTCCACAATTCCCCTCAATGTTTCCAGGATATATTTCCCTTCTCAGTCAAATGTTTAATTTACAGGATTGCATGCATCATTTCACTTGTTACCAAATTTCAGTCCTCATTTTACTTCAGCTTTTAATTTTCCTTTTTATCTTTGATATAATCGTTTTATCAAAACAAAGAATTATATCAAATAGTAGAAATTTATAGACACACTAAAATTAACACCTTGTTTGCTCAACATTTTATATGCCTTAATATGAAATATACATCAAACTGAATGTCAGTAACATTATAAAGGACTAGTGGACACACACACACACATACATCCCACTTACACACACACACAGACACACACACACACACACACACACACACACACATATATATATATATATATATATATATATATATATATATATATATATATATATATATATATATATATATATATATGTAGTAACGACACTTTGTTTTGTGAAATTTAACAATTTATTTCCCTAGAGTTTCATTTGAAAATGAAAATAAACAAAATTACGCTATGACGAATCAAAACCAAAATTAATACAAGGACTAAAAATAAAAGTCCTAATAATATAAAATCCTAAATGGATCTTAGTTAGAATCCCGATCAAATCCAAGATGGAAGACGATGACTTCATTAACAGTCAGTTAAGTACTGCAGTGGTGACAGTCTCTTGTTAAATCACATGCAATATTATTCTAATTTTTGAATTATGTATAACTGTCGATGAAGGTGCTTATCCAAGAATGAATTTAGAACATTTGTATTTCCAGGGAAATGAACCACTTGAATTCGAAAAAAATTTCAAGAAAAAAATAATTACTTAGGCTGGACACAACAGAAAACAACTTGACTTTCCAAGCGTTAAGACACAAATGACTATTATTTCTCAGTAGATCAGTAATAAGTCTAACAAAGTCTAAAAAACATATTCCCGGAGGTGGGTCAACCTTCTAGAAAATATATGTTTGTAACAATAAACATATGTTTCATATCACCTACTCCAGTTATGATTCGAACTTAATTTACCTTAATTTACTAATTCTTACTCTGATAAAGAATTAAATAAAGGTTTTTTACTAAAACTATCACTGGTTCGGAATCGAGGTTAGACATTAGATACCGCATTTATATTATTAGTTGCTTATAAAAGGAAACCGATACGTTATACAGAACTGAAGTTTTTGGACTATGTCAAATCCGGTAAATAAAGTTACATTATAATCACATGTAAAGGAATAGAAAAAAAAATTAAACTAACAAACAAACAATTAAATTAAATCAAATGTACATAACTATATGTATACATCTATATATATATATATATATATATATATATATATATATATATATATATATATATATATATATATATATATATAATTGCATCAATCTTGTTAAAAGGAATGTATGATAGAAAATTTGACCATCACGTCTGGCTAAAAACCAGCCAAAGCATTTAGTAATATATAAATTCATTTCTCACTAGCACAAACATATACAGAAGGAGAGTCACGACATCAGCGAATTGTGATTGCTTACGTTAGCAAGTATATCATTTTTGAAATATCTGCACCATCCATGTTGTTGTTGACAGCTGCCGAACTATAATATTGTTTGGATATAGCATATTGTCGTAATGTTGATTATTTAAATAACGATAAACACTTTGCTCTAAAGCAATTAACACAACTGCCATCAGACTTGCTACGAATGAAACCAATAAAGCATCTGCATCTAACTGACATTCAAGAGTATGTGGATTTAGGGAAAAACATGTGATTTAGACAGATTCTTCTTATCTGCATGCAGAAATTGTCTGTTCAAATTTATATTTAGTTTAAGAGAATGGCTTTGTGAGTTCCTCGGCGGTGAATATAAAATCTTTATATGCATTTCCTTGTTCCAGCACTAATCGTATGGTTAATTACAACTCCAGTTTGACTTAGGTGATTGAACTGTGACGGGGGGGGATGCATGTATTATTCGTCTTGTGTGATGCAAATTTTGCATGTAATGAGATAGAGCTTTCTTGCATCTATTAGTTCGGCTTTAAATGTTTAACGTTCGACCTGAGACTCCGCTGGAAATTGTGTTTATTACTTTGATGTGTTCCCACGTCTTGCGTCATTATTCTCATCAAGAGATGGACGTTTTCCTAATGTTATTTACATTAGAGAAAAATGAACATCTGCCAAAATTTACTACAACCGGCTTACCTGGAATGACCGTATTAAAGCGGTTTTAAAGAACAATTATTTGACAAGTGTTTATATGCGACACTCATGGGGACTAATATGTTAAAAGTAAAAGGTATTAGCTGCACATTTACATTTCTAAAATTGAGCGAATCCAACTTATTAATTCCAATTCACAGATAACAAGTTCCAAGTGATCTTAAATCGAATTGTCGTGTCATTAAAATTATCTCCAATCTATGATAACTAATAATACATCATCGTGACAGTTATTAAAATGTAATATATGATAATAAAATTGTAACTGTTAACCTAAAATAGTTTATCCTACGAGTGAACTAAACTTGTAACATATTTGGTAATGACCAGTACATTAAAATATACAACACATACAATAAAAGTGTAGTTCGGCAGTGGTCCAAAAACCCAATAGATGACTCGATCTATTCATTGCCGACAATCTTTTCTCTTAGCACATTCCTCTATAGGAGCGTCTTCTTAAGTTGTGTTGGAACAGGTAGCGTTGCACAACGACAGTCTTTGTACGAATTTATATTGTATCGATATGTAATTAGTTACTGCAGACGATCGTGTATAGTCTCTACAGCTATATGTATCCCTGTGTGGTAAACTTCTAGAAACCGTGGACTGATTTCATACTAGTTATACTACTGTTGCCGTTAAGATTTCCCCCTACGCATATATATATATATATATATATATATATATATATATATATATATATATATATATATATATATATATATATATATATATATATATGTTATTTATTTAGAAAGAAAGCGTAAAAGAGATAGACAGAGGGAGATGGACATAGTCTTCTGTATCATTACATCTAACTTACGTCTGTATCTCTCATGGTTCTTAGAACAATATGTTTGGTTCCCATGAGCTGCAATGAATGAGAATAGCTTTTTTTGCAACCTAATAATTATTATAAATAAACTACTTAAATTAAATGGCACCATTTAACTTTTGTTATCATTGCGAACTTCAGGCGTCTAATACAAACATTTGACATATTATGAGATGTTTCGGACTCCTAACAGTAGAGTGTGCAACATAATCAAACCCCTATGTCTCCGCTAAAGATGACATGATATTAGCAATTTATTGCTAAGATTACGAACGGAAAACGATTATTTGCTTTAACTAGTTTATAATGTAAACGAAGCATTCTTCGAGTAATGAAACACAAGAGCTAACAATTACGAACGTATAACACAAGAAAGAAGATGGATAAAGACCATATCACAAACTTGTCACACCAAATAATGGAAGCTTTTAAAATGTAGATGTGTGTTCCTTTGTGATCAAACCACAGGTAAAACATTCTAATTTTATTCCATTTCGCAGCATCGTTAGATTATTTCTTTCCTAAAGAGAAAACGTACGTTCAGCTGATGAGTTTAGATATGTCTGTCATATAATATATCTAATTAGATACAAACATCCTCCATTATTCAATAGCACCAGCTTCGTAAGTGTAATGTTTATTCCAAACAGCTAACGCAGCAGTAGGAGCACCCTCCCCAAATCTTATGACACAATTTAAGGTTCCTCTAGCCTGTTAAGCATCACGAATTCACCATCTAATCTACCGCCAGGTATACGGTGGTCTAAGTTTAAAGGTTTTGCAGATACAACAGAAACCCTTTATACCAATGTTATAATTATTCCCTGTGAATAAAATATGATTTATGCATGGATTGAATTAACACTTATACCTCTTGATATAAACATGAAATATGCACGCTGAAATACGAGTATTTGTGGTATATTTATAATATAAGGACTAGACAGATTTGTGATCTGACTTCCAGAATAAATATTTGTCTATCCATCGCTTGTGATTAGGTTAGCCGATCTGAAAATTGTTTTTCACCATTGAAATCCCTCAATATGCTTACCGTTTATGTATGATGTATTAAACATGCGTTGTCGATGTAAACAAAATTATGTATAGTGTCTACGTTTGTGAATCTACTTAGTTTTCCCAAGTTTTCAATGATAAAGTGTTAGTTTCTTGTAACAAATACGTAACGTATTAAACGTAGTTTGTACATTGATGCTCTAGTTGTTTATTTTCCAGTTTTGTGTGTTATTCTGCGTTGATCTGCTCCACTAAAACATTATATGCCTGTATTGAAATTCCATCGTAGCCCATATAGCTATATCTACAGATGTGGCATTCTATACTTTGTATTTAATTGTCTTCATAATCATGTAGTCTGACTTCATACAGCAGTCGTATGAATCGTTCTGATAATCGCTCAGATAAAGTATTTGTGTTAAATGTTACATAAGTATGAATCTTAACACAATTACCGCAACATGTATGTCCTTTAATGCAAATATATAACCAGGTTGCAGTTGTTATCATTGCATGATTCGTTTTCACAGCTATTTCGAATTGTGGCGAAAATATGTTTCATGTTCTATTTGACAATTTTTGTTTCTGTTAAACCTTTCATTATTTAACTAATGCATTGTCCTGAGGAGAGGTATGCTCCAATCATAAGGAGGACACGCGTATCATGGACACAATGTTTAGTTTGGTGCCATGTTGCTCTCAGCTTGCCCCCAAATCATACAATCGTATTGTATGCACTTCACATTTAACAAGTTCATTCACTCTACGGCTCATTATATATAAGATCTTTAATTGTCTAACTTTTACCTTGTTTCGACTCTATGACTTAAATTATGACAAAGAATGAAGCGAAACCATAATAATATATTTTTTCTTTGTCTTCAGTGCAAAGCGAAACTTTAACATACGCTTACATTATTAAGAATTAAATCCCAAACTATCCTAAATTTCATATTACAAGTCAAACATTATAGTCATGAATGTAATGATGTACAACAATGATGTACTCCAGAATGTCTTAGAATGACTTTTAATAATTATACAATAAGTTGTTAAGCTAATGATAAGGAGCACTTAATAATTTCAATGAACTATTTCAGTGCAAATATCCTCTCCAATTACGTCTCAACAGAACTGCAAACCCTGATCCTAAATTTCACAAATGAATAGAAAAGAAAGTTAGGCATTGAGTTCTAGTAAACACCGTGTTTATAAATTAACAATTATAGACAAAAGTCAGGTATGAAAAAGTTATTTAATGAACCCTTAGTTACGGAAAGAATATATGAATATCTATCTATCTATATATATTGATTCAATTGTTCGACCAGTGTGCTAATTGTTTCAGCTGTGCTAGAATCATTAATATATTGATTGTGATTGAAATTATCAATGACGACATGTTGTTAGTTTTCAGAATGCATTTCGTATAAGCATATAAAGTTAAGTTATACTATACGCCTTCACTATGTTTGCCGACTACACTAATTCTAATCAATGCAACTACTTTATTAGGATTACTCCTGTTCAGGTCTCTTTTATCAAATAATTTGCAAACGTTTCTGTTTTCTTCTTCATCATATATATACATATATCTCTAGAACAGTCGCATTTGACTGAGTGAATGATACGTTCTTTTTCGTTTTTAGCCCCTTTGGCAACTCAAGAAAGATTATGATTGAACTGCAGTTAATACCATGGTGCAACGTTCATCTCATGCATTACTATAAAAATATTAGCATTGTAGCCAAATAAAATTTAATCATGTTAACTTATGAATTCGGAAGGATTTTATTCTTACCAACATGTACGATGTTATGGCGAGTATCGTGTCCCGTGCATGTGCAATAGTTCGGCGAGTTGCTGTAGTCATGGAAAATAGCTGCAATGAATTGGAATTCAATATAAGGTATTTGTGTTTTATTGTAGATCTATTGCGATACCCAACCCATTTATCGCAGAGCAAGAACCTGGAAAAACTGTTTTCGAACAATATGATGACAACGAAAACATCAGTCATTACATACATTGTTAATCAATTCAGTAATGTGGTTTAGCTTGGGTGGCTGGGTATCGTATAGATTAGCATGGTGTAGTGATATATTTCAACGAATTATACTACATTTAAAATAATGCATTATTTCATTTTATTCAAGTTTAGCATACTGTATTTGATTGACTTTTCTAACATGGCATTGTGGTGTATAATATAAAAGCGGGCAAGTGGTCTTATTTTTACCCGCCATATGGTCCATAATCTTCTTTCTGCAGTTAATGTCTCTGTGATGTAGATCAGCCAGGTAATGCCACACTATAAATAAGATTATTTGTTACAAATAGTTCTGAGACATGTCACGTATTGGAATGAGTATACAATTCATGCTATAAATTTAAATCATGGGTAATTGTGCGTTAACCTGCACCAATTGGTTTCTCAATTGCTTGCATATAAAGATTAAATATTGCATTGGTCGAAGATTTCATACACGTTGTATTATAGAGTTGTTCCAGTTGACTCCGTTGCTATGGTAAAAGTGTGAATATGCTATTGAAAGTATGAACGGAATATTCCACAATTCCCTAAAAAAAAAAAAAAAAAAAAAAAAACCATCTGATTTAAATTGTTCAAGGCTCTGTATCAATTCTAATTCTAAACACGGAAAGTGCTAATACTGATTGCTTTACATGAGCACCTATATGATTTCTTCTAAATGATTTGGCGAACCAGTACGGTATTGTAAAGGATTAATCCAAGGTATTGTCTACACTTTCGTTAAATTTAACCTTCGATTTATAATATTTTCAAATTCATCGCCATTTGAATTCAATGTGAAATATAAGTTACGTCGAAACAGGCAAATACAACTGACTGTTTCTCTATTTCATGATTAAAGATTTAACTGCCTTCTATTTATTATAATTAAGTTCATTATATCCACCTTTATGACTCATTATGTTGTAATGTATATATTATAATGACCGATTAATGAAAACGACAAATAAGCATGTTGAACGTTGATCATATGAACTCTGGCGGTCGGGTGTCATTTTGTTTTTACCAATGGATTTGAAATTCTTCGAAAATGATTTCAATTGTTTTGTCTGCATGTCGTTACCGACCAAATATAGTCCTGCAGTTCTGAAACCCTCATGGATTTGTTAGGAAACTATGCATACTTGCATGAAATGTAATTAAGTGTGTTAGAGGTAGCAACGTACTGTTATTCACGCTCACACACCGGGCAACATGTTGGCCTAGGTTATACAAATCTGCAAAAACAAAATAAACAATTATTGAAAATTTGCATGTGATGTTCTGTACATCTTCTACCCTAGGTGTATGTTTGTTAACAAAACCATAATTCCACACTAGCATACGGACCAAATTTGTTTGTTTTAAACGGCCTTAAAAATTTAAACAACAAACTTTGCGCCCATAGTAAACTCCCTTTACACAAGGTCAACTATCTAGCATTTGTCTCAACGCCAAATAGTCAAGAAATAATCTACAATAACGGAACCTCCACTTCAATATAAATCAAGCTAGAAAACATTTGACATAAAATGGGGAGGCTTCCGTAATACATGTTTCAGTCATCTGACACAAAACTGTCGTCATGTATATAACACAATAGTGCTTGTGCTTGACACATATTTCAAAAGCATGCTTCCGCTTAATAATAAAAAATAAAATAACATCAGAGACAGTTTGATTACTACTCTACATTTGATCTTAATCTTCTGTACGTATCCTGCACTCAGTGTATGTTTATAATGAAAACCATATTTGAAAGCATTCTCATTTAAGGTGAAAAATGATCTTGAGGACATCCAGGACAAAGTTGTATGATATAACATATTTAAACGTAAGCAATTAGGTACAGTAAAAGTTAGGTTTCTAACAATAAAATCATTTAACCAGGACCAATTATCTAGTAACGTCAACACATAATATTCCAGAAATACAAAATCCTCTTAAGTGAAATGAACTACGAAAAATCGCACAAGATTATCTTATGTAATATGAGAAAAAGTGTCATAATTTAAATATGCACAGAAGTACAAATCTTTGACACGCACGTATTTAAAAAACAAAATGCCTCCTTGTTACAATAAAATATCAGAAAGCATACTAGACAATTGTTTCTATACTCGTTTGTATTGATCATTATAATTGATGCTTCGTGAGAAAATATGCATTTTTTCCTGCATATAGTGCTCAGTTATAATATCCATATTCTGGTTAATAAATTTGTTCCAGGTTGCTACCCTTTGCCATCATTTCTTCTAATTAAAAGCTTAAATTTTACAATTTAGATTGCAACATAAGAAAACACACTTTCGCACTGATTCATTTTTCAGGGCCGCCACGTATTGCATCTAAACCATTTAATATGTGCAGAAATATACTTTTTATACAACCTAATTTTGGAAATATGGTACTTATTTATATCAGTATTATCGATTGAGTGACCTAGTGGCAAATGTTATTTAATGATATAACACTGAGTGATTATCAACTTACATTTGTACGAGTCATACTGGAGGCATTGATCCGATGGTGCTTTGGTAGAGATTGTTATGAGAAGTATCTGCTGCACAAGTTCACCTGATCAAGTAATACGATAATTAATTATAAATGTCGCATCTTCACTGACTAAACCAAAGCAATGCTCAGTATCAAATGGTATTTTAACAATATCGTGTTCCAGTATTTATTCAAATAATGGTGACAAAAGATATTTTTTAAATTACCCACCTTGAGGAACTGTTTATAGTTTTACATAACACTTTAATATCAAGCACAATATTTTTTCAGTACACGACAAAATTATAAGTACCTGTTATCATAATGCCAT
The DNA here is from genome assembly GCA_028554795.2 of Sinohyriopsis cumingii. Classification (NCBI taxonomy): domain Eukaryota; kingdom Metazoa; phylum Mollusca; class Bivalvia; order Unionida; family Unionidae; genus Sinohyriopsis; species Sinohyriopsis cumingii. Next base: position 67,860,813 of record CM068833.1, on the reverse strand, counting down.
TCTTTAATCAAAAATATACATAGTCCGATACATTTACATAATCCCATTATTGCGGTAACGAACATGTGCGCTTAATTGCTTACATATACAAAGTGCATACCGTCTGTGTGTTTCAGGCATGAACACGGATCTCCAGAAGAGTGAAAGGTACCTATAGAAATATACAAATCGAGATCACCATTTTGTCACTTATTATATAGAGCCTAACATGTCCTAAAGGTCAAATAAATTCAGCGGTTACCTGATCAATCGGTCATTCTAATTTCCTCCTGGCAAATTCCCTACATTTATTTTATGCAATTAGCTGTCACTTGCCATGTGTTTCTTAACCATGTGGCTTTACATTGCTTTCTGTGGTCAGGTTTTTCAACCTTTCCATCCTCTCTTCGGCGGTCGGCAGCCACGTACTTATTAGGCAGACAGTGGTGTGATCGCGATTGCCGTGGTCACCGGACCTTATCAGCAATGATCGCAGAGTATGCTAGGTATGGCATGTATAAAGGTATATTACATTAATCGATGCCAGCATAAATAGTATTTTCATTTAATAATCATCAAAGTTCTCTCATAAAAGATAACTATAGTTTGATCTCAGTGAGTTTATGACAACCGCTTAATTGATCAAATTTTGCAAGTGTGGGTACACGTTTTAAGATTAATTGCACTAGATAATCAAAGTCAGGTGTCTTTTTTAAACCATAAATAACGTTAAAATGCGAATTAATTAAATTCTAAATACGGATCGAAACTTCGACATATGGTCTAATCATATAAGAATCAGTGATGATGTAATGTTCATAATGGGATTACAAAGTGAACAGTAATCCTGTCTCTATCAATGTAAATACCCGGTATCAATTTAACATATTTGCTAAAGAATTTCCCACCTTTATGTTACTTTTTTAAATGTTTGATTTTTGCATCCTGTTCACATATAAAGTCCTCATCACAGAAGAACGAAATCATGAATAATTTTACAAGACGGATTTACAACATACTATTAATTTAAATATCGACATATTATGACAATTTCTGTTGAAAAGTCGATGTTGTTTCTAATGCTTCCAATATATCTGCATGACACATAATATAATGGAATTTTAATGTGGTATTATTCATTATTATTGATGCTTACTGGATAAGTGTAGTACTATATCATTTCTGCATGTGTCACTGTGAATGGTAGCCAGAGTATGCCATACTGAAACGAAACCAAATATACATACATGTTATATTAGATTTTTAGATGTCGTAAATGCATGCGACACAATACAATTCACAAACATAACTAGAGTAAATCGAACGTGAAACTTTTCATTAGTAAATGAAAGTATGAAATCAATAATGATCTTATTTGCTATCCTTTATAAATTTATCTTAAGTTGTTAAACAAAATGTTTAGAAGTCATAATTTTCTCGCAGATAAATTCCCAACCCACCATAAACAATGAACAGCTACAACGTTATTGAGATAGCGAGAAACAGTATGTGAAAAATATATTTTATCAACTAAAGTAAAGCCATGTTTTAAAACACGGGTTTAACGCAGAACAAATAAAATATATCCTAAAATCAAAAGAAATCGAAGAAATATGAATATTGTTTAAGAAAAAAATTATACCAAATGCAAAAAGTCGTAACAGAAGCATAATGAAATAGAAATCAGAGCATACAGTGCAAAAAGACGATGCAAACACTTATATGTACATATTATAAGCACATGTTATAGTTTCAGAGTTGTTGTGACATCTTCAAAATCAACATCTAAGCACTGGTAGCACTTCAAACAACACAAATGAGTTCCAGCACAAACGATTTATCATGCTCGAAAAATACGTAAAACAATACAGTTCTGAACAAGTCATATAAAGATACAATTTCAAAATAACCATAAGATTTGCAAACTGTAAGTATCGTTAAAGGATTTAGTCAATTCTTTCTAAACAGATTGAAAACCGATCATACTGCCGTAAAAAAATAGTATATTTATTTTATTGGTAGAAAAAATACCTAATGATTAGTTTCACCAGTTTCGATACTATTTTCACACTATTTCACGTTATTTTTCCTGAAAACTGAAATACCATTCTAATAACGGATAGTCAAGCCAACTTCTCTTGCGATAAGGGAGCAAACGGATGCGCATTGAGGGTCTGAAAATAAAACATTATTCTTTGAATTTTGATACTTTTAAGGAAGGGTGTTGAAACATAATGCCACCTTTCTCCCCCTTTCTAACCCAAACCTTAGCGCTTTTAAATATGACTAACTCTTGATACAGAAACACACAATCCTTGTAGGATATATCTGCGTTACCTTTCGATTTTTTAAAAAGAATTTCCTCATATTATATGTTGTGGTATTTTTATAAAGCTTGGGACAGCTTATTCTTATATTGCGCAGAATGCAATTTGAGCCATCAACGGTCATGCAGTCTTTGCATCTTTAGATGTAATAGACAAAAGAAACGGAAACCCAAATTGATTCGGCTAGTCATGTACGGCAATAAAGCACAAAACAAAGATAAGCTGTCACCTATGTGAAGTTATATTTTGCAGCTGGAATTACATGGTGGAAGCGTAAAGTATCTGATGTGTTTTTGAGTTTTAATTTAGACATGAAGCAATCTAGGCATCGCATGTTTCCTACCAAACCTATTGAACATAAGTCTAACCTGGTATGCGCCATAGTATGAGAAGGCATTTCAAATTAGTTCATGTGAACTGATGACTACTGTATAACAGGACGACATATACCGGATATTTTTAGCTTTTAATAAATAAACAATTAGTGCTTCGGGTTCACATATGTTATATTTCACAAAACCTATTAATACCAGATGTGCCCGCTGTAAATGACCTCACAGGACTGCACATTTTAAATGTTTAAATTAAATGAATTGGTTTGATTCCCATACTGCGAATCTTGACTTTTAGATCAAGGAACTTACATGTGTGATGACTCCTGCAATGATAGGGCTGTGCCTGATGTCTGTGCGAGGTAAAGTGTGTCCGATATAAATCTGAGAAAGAATATTAAATCCATGTGCTGGGTATGCAATCAAATTTCCCTTCACTGTAAATGCCTTGTCTTAGATGATTGGAACATATACGATACAACTTCTTAACGTATTATATATATATATATATATATATATATATATATATATATATATATATATATATATATTACTAATTAGGCCTTTTATGTCTGTGTAGCATATCGCAAAATGTTCACACCATCGCACCGGAGAAAAAAAATATTTTCTCTGTTTTGATTGCATCAGTGAAATATTGTATAAAAACCTGCATTCATTTCCAATTTGTTTCGGATTATGGTATGCTAGGGTTGCTTTACAATATAACTCCTATTACATCTATATGAGAAAAGAAAGATATGTAAATGTTAAAAATTGTTTTCAGGTTAAATGCAAATTCTTTCTCACGTCGCAACTATGCGTGTTTGCTCCTAATGGTAGTCATTGTAGTCCCTGTTCTATTTGCATGTTGGCATTTATAACTGTTAACACCGTTCCTGCTAAAGGAATGTTCACTTCATATAGTTTCTAACAGATCTAACATTATGATTGTGTATATAGCGTGTGCGTGTTAATTTAACAAGCATGTCAGGAAAACTTATGTCACTCTCAATTTGTGAGCATAGCAGTTACTAAGTTTCCGAAATAATGTTTTATGTTTATTCGAAACCATGAATTAGTCGTGTACATTATCTCTACGCGATTTCCTCAAATGATTGCAAAATTCAGTTTTGCGTGTAATCTATCAGACTGTAAAATTGTGAACCTAGAACATTGTTCTAACCACGCGTGTCTTAGCTATGAATGTCGTCTGTAGTTTGAAATTTCCATTAGAGTAAAATAACTTACATTCAATTACTACATAACAGGTGTTCATATGACTAACTTGTGAATATATGGTTTCACTTTTCTCTTTGCAATTCAAATATCTTATTGCGTTTTTCGATCGATCACAATGTTTAGAAAACTGTTGATAAAATAACTTTAAAAATGTTCCAGATTTATCTAATAATCATTTTCTTCTTTACACAGATCGTTTCCCTGTCTTCCACATATGTACCTTGTTTGTTTTGTGCGATCTTATGACCGTACTCATTTATTCCCATGGATGATTCCTTGATATAAAACATTTTTAATATTGTCTTTCAGATGAACTCGCACCATGTACGCTTAGAACAGTTCCACTTTTTGGTTATCCGTTTAAAAAGTAATGAAGGAGTATTTGAGTTTGATCCTAATAATTTTGTAGTTGTGTTCTAGAGAATACACTTATAATCTTTGAAGCCTCTAAGATCTTCTCTGTGTTTAAACTGGATTCTGTCCTGTCTTATGTATACTCATGTTTGTTTCCTCGCCATCATTTTACCATGTGATTTGTTTTGCCTGTCGGCAGTTCTGTTATAGTTCATTAAGATGTAAGGGCAAAATCAGGATCATATTTAGGATAATAAAATGGACTTCATTCTACATACACTCGACATCCAATGGTTGTAACTATTTATTAGAGAATGATGAAAATTACAACTTTATACATTGCATCAATACATTATACATCATATCAATACATTATGCACTTTAATACCGTTCTATAAATGGCCGATATTGAGTTCATTTATGTTCAATTTGTTTTCTTATGTTTACCTTGGATGTTTAGTGTTTTCGTTATTCCTTCAAATATATTTTACGTTTGTAAACATTACATAAATATCTTAATAAAGATCTTAATAAGTACATTATGTCTCATCCTAATAGCAATGACAAAATTGAAATAACAGTAACCTCGAATTATTCCTGAGAAAAATACATTGAAATTATAATACAATTACCTGAGCTGCAACCAAACACAGCACTTACAATCATATGACTGTTCGTTCCTGCACTCGTGATTATGGTCTCCGGGATCTACAAGGTATTAAATAGCAAAGAAAATTCAAAAGATTTTACGTATAATCCTTTTCGACGTAACATAAATTATTATTAATGACTTTTAAATTTAAATACTGTGCCAAAAGTGTATTTTCTTCTTCTTTTAATTTTTCGATGTTTGATGTAAATAATAATTTCGAGATATTATTATTCATACACGTATAAAATGACCAATATCATGGAGATGGATACGAATATTTGTTTTCACTCATATATGTTTAGCAAGTGGTTAAGTTTGTTCACATGCATCCTCTTCTAGTCCTGACGTTTCGCGTGTTGTTTTTATTTATTAATGGTTTAATATACAAGCTGAATATTACGGAAACTAGAAAAGAGAAATATTTGTTCCATGTGCACATTAACAGTAACAGTTGTCGAAACTCATTCTTCTTTCACTACTACTATGATATCATCCTGTCAATCTAACAGGTTATACACTACTTATAAACATTTAGGGTGGGAAATATAAGTGTTGTTATTTTGCTTACCTGGAACAATCGGGTAAGTGTGTATGATATTTGACCCAGAGCAGTTACAGTACTTCGGCATGTGTTCGCCAAATCTTTCTGCAATAGAACAGCGCACAGAGGTCTCAAGCAGCAATGCATATACATAGCACAAATTTAATAAATACATGCTGTTTGCACGAAAACGACATTATAGAGATAGCGTTTTAGTCTATAAATGATTAAAACCTGACTTAATTTAGATGACTTAAGGACGCAGTGTTACATATGGAGACTGAAGTATTGGAGTTGTACAAGTGTCACCATTACTACCATCATTCCCACAATACATATCGTCATCATTGATATCTTTTTTATCTTCTTCTTCTGTATCTTCTTTTCTTTTTCTTCTTAATCTTCTTCTTCCTCTTCCTTTTCTTCTTCTTCTTCTTCTTTTATTATTATTATTATTATTATTATTATTATTATTATTATTATTATTATTATTATCAATAGTAGTAGTAGTAGTAATGAAATTAATCTTCTTATTTTTCTTTTTCTTTTTCTTCTTCTTCTTCTTCTTATTATTATTATTATTATTAGTAGTAGTAGTAGTAGTATTAGTAGTAGTACTGGTAGTAGTATTAGCATTAGTATTCGTTATCATGAATATGTACATGTTTTATAAGATAATAATAATTAGCACGTGGGCAGATATATGATATATAATTTGTATCATTCACGTCATGTCAAGCGGAGATGGAGACAAGTTTTTCGACCAACTATTTAGTTGATAAAGATTATCAACAGGTACTAAGAGAATGTACTGCTATCAGAAAGTAGAGAACAATGTGATATTGAGTCTGATGAAAAATAAGGACCGATGGAAAGTACTATTCAAAGTGAGACCATAAATTGTTCAGTGTGAAAAAGAACTAAGCGTACATGCTAAATAAATAAGGGCTGACATGATATGATTAAAATGTATATAGATACAGGTGAGAGGGAGCTAAACTATAGCGAATATTGCAAGCCTAGAAAAAAAAAGTAATTTTGACAGTGAAATATTTAGGAAGTTAAAAGTATACTTAGAAAACAAACTTGACCTTACTTTAACTTATAAAACTTGTATGGTTATAGGAATTGGGGCACCCTGGAAAATAATGTCAGCTGTTCATATTATCCTAGTATATACTTCAAGTCGATTTCCGTAAGAGTTCGGACTTTGGGAATCGCATACCAGAAATAGATTGATAAAAGTGCCTGAAAGTCTTTTATATATGCGTTGAAAAAAGGAACATAGGGAATCGGAGTTATATTTGTTGTCAATGAAAGTGCACTCTCATGACAAATAATATCTCTCATGTTCTTATCAAATTATTTGGTTATAATTAAGACAGAGATACATTAAACAATAATTCATTTTATGTGGCATCTACGTCGAAATGAATAATAAAGAAAATCATTTTGAAGCCGTTCAATGAACGAAAGCTCAGTACAAAGATTCTTTCTAACTATTCAAACAACATTAACTTAAACCAGAATGAGACGCATTTGGATAATGGGAAAGGAGATACAAAACGAATCGGAATTATATTTCGAATGAATATAAAAGGGTACTATATCATTTTCAGGTGAAAAGACTTTACACATTCAGCGAAATATATGCAAATTCGTCTTATATGGTTATCTCTCTATCATGTTGGAAACATACCGGATGCAAATTTATAAAGATATATATTCGTCGATTCTACTGTAAACAAAGATGAAATACAGAATTTGCATAATTAAAAAACAACTAAGAAAGGTTAAATGTTAAGTTTTTGTTTGAAAGTATTGCACTGATATGCAAATTACTTCAACTGGAAAATGGCGAAAGTTGATATTTAACCCACTCACCCCCATTACCACGCACAATCCTCTTTGAAAGTCAAGGATGCATAGTAAATTTGTAATAAATGATTTCAATGCAAATTTAAAGTATATCTCAAACAAATGATAACATTTAAATTTGTCTTTATAAACCAAAGTCACTCGTTATAATTCTAACTTGTGGTAGGATTAGAGTGTACCATAGAGAGAAGGCGGCAGATTGTTTTTAAAATCTGTTTTGATTTGAGGTTCTTTTATTGGTGAGTTTAGCTTAAACTATGAAATCCTTTGCATTTTTGTATTACATTCCTGAAATACGCCATCCATTTCACTATATGTTGGTTGAAACATGATTCTACAACATTACGTTAATGGACGTTTCATCCTCGTGTGCTAACCTTTCAGCTTCTGTAATACCTGACCCTAATGATGAATTACTGTGATTTTATTAAACACTTTATTTAAGGACTATTTTTCAAAATAAACTACGTCTATTTCTGCTCATTTACTGTTTTCCCATTCCCATGTTGTGAATCATCTTCACAGAGGTGCTTTATGGTGCTATTAGTTTTTGCCATTTTAAATAAGGTAACCTATCTGGTTATTCTTAAAATATTTTAGGCAATCAGCTGATACAATTATCAGAGTTGTGGCAGTGTTTTCAAGACAGTGATAAAACTTGGTCACACGGACATGAATTCGAACAAGTCAGTTAATGCACTTGTCACATGTTTATTTCTTCTTTTTCTTTCGTGAACACAAGTGTCCACATTTATCAAAAAATAATGTCACAATAGACTTCTAATATTAAATTTCACCTTCTCTAATGATTTGTTTGTTTCTTTGTTTTCGTGTTTGTTTATTTGTTATTTTTAGGACGGCGATATTGGGTTAGACCTAAGACGATTGCCCTTATTGAGTTTCATTATATCGTTCCTTTTGGTACTTCATTCATTTTTATTTGTTTAATTGTTCACATTTGAGAGGATCGGTCCGATGATTTAACAAAGCGGATGCTTTATCACTTTTGCAAGTACCAGATAATGAAATAGTAGCAATTCATTGCGTTAAAGTAAATGTTATTCGTTACCTTTCTGCCCATATTATACGGATCGTGTATCCAGACCCATGATGCGTATAAAGTGCATACAGTACAAAACAAATATGGTTTGTTTATGAATAAGTTACATTACCGTTAAACGAAAACGGAAGAAACAAAAACTTTCTGAGTTAAGGATAGGTGAAGACAAAGAGTGTAAAAAACTAGTCCTCACCACTCAGATACATAATAGCCTGTTTCATGCAGTCTTGGCCATGTCGTTCATGATAGAGATGATCCAGCATTCTCAACACTGAAACGTACAGCAAACTTTTTATTAATATGTATCAGTCTATACATCAACTAGAATTCATGTTGGACAATATGCCTGCATACCGGCGTCATCTGTTATCTTTCAGTCATATGTTTACCTAACAACGTGGAACCTTGTTTTGATGTGAAGAATCAAAAGTTAGTTTTAATGAGAATTGAACTCAGGAAATATTACAATTACGTGTGGTTAAGTAGTATTCATTTAAGATAATACAATATGGAGAAAGCGCTTTACACAAAGACATACTTTGAGAAACAACTAATGTCGTGCTTATGTTAATCCATCTAACAGCCAAAAAAAGGACTTACATCCCTACATTTGCAGTCTGAACATGTAATAAAAATAAGACTGATAACCAATAACGGAAGTCAAACTCCATCCTTGCTTGGGCAAGTTTTAGCACAGGTATACGAATGAACAAAACATTTGTATAATAATGCATACTGAGTCCATGTTAACATTATTTATGATCTTTGTACTTATATTACGCTTCAAATGATATCTAGTGTGCTTCCATTAAACATGACTTTTTAAATGATATATACTGCTCATAAAACATTTACATATATTGTGCACAAATGTGACATTAATTAACCAGTATTGAAGCAAACGTTAATTAGTTTAGACAACGTTCCTATCCTAGCATATGCTTCATTTATTTTGTGAGGAAAACACAAACAGGTAGCACTTCATATTCTAAATCAATATTCTAATGTCACTATGACTAGAGCCATAATGGCATTATAATACACTCCAAGTTACCCAAACATAAGGGACTGTTTTCATGTATATGACATTTTATAGAAAATTCATGTAAAATAATCTTTTTCCACCATAATTTATTTACATAACAGACTTTACCACTTTTATGGAAATAAACAATAAAGAAAATCAGTTCCATTGACGAAAACCAATTATATAAAATTCCTTTAAATCAAAATGTACAGTTAAAAAGTATCAGCAAATGTTATGTACAATTAAATGACGAACGATCTAGATTCTATATTTTGTTCAATTACTATACGTTATAATGCCATATGACTAAAAGCAGGGTGTATACCTCTTTTGATTACATCGCAATAACCTAAATACTGTTATAAAATTAAAAAACGTTTGAAGCATAAGCGTTTTATGTTTATATATCCATATTTGAATGCAAATATTTTAAACTATTCCACACTTCCACATTTTAGTTACACGACTATGTATTGTTGTATTGAACCTTGATTTTCGCCGGTGCAATTCTGCGTGTCTCTTAGAGCCAATAAATCTGAAAATAAATCAAAACAAATATATTTAAACTCTTTGGCTGCAATCAGAACTAAATATATATTATAGTACCTTTTCTAGAATAAATAATAAATCACTGAATCCAAAATAGAAGCTTGATATGCGGATAACAAATTGAACAAATGCTTCAACGACATACATGTATTAGTACCCAGCGACTTGAAGCAGGAATAATACACGTAAAGGCAATGTATTTGGTCCTAATTCAACTGTTTCCAGATTGGTATTGATGCTGATTACAATATATGTGTATAACATACGCTATTATGTCAAATTTGAAACAACCTCCTAGTGCGAATTGAGACAAAGATTGCAACGGGGACATGTAATAACGTTCTAAAAACATATAGAGCATAGGATACAGCAGTAAATATCAAACTTTAGTCTCATTCTTTCATCCATACTGCATAACTAGGTCTATATGCACAAAACCTAAAACAAGCGACCACTCAGCAGGTCTTTGAGGTATATCATTTAAAAGAATTCCATTATGCAATACTGCAGAGCGTAATTGTCTGCCAATTAAAGTTGAGTGGAGATAGGTATGCAAGAAAGGAGAAAACCGAAAATACCCCATGTAGTCCCCAAAACGTGCAGCAAACTAAAGAAATCACATATCGAGGGACATGATGAAAACATTGCATATGTCCTGCACATTCACAGACATATTATTGCCATCCGCTGTCATAGTACCGTATAAAAGATGACAGTGTGGTATACAATATTGTGTGCAAGATCTGATCTAATTATGATCCTTTGAAGACAGACAAATTCAGCAGGATGATGAGCTTTTGTGATCTGCCTTTAAAGCAGCAATAGTGTAAACAGTTAACGATATAAGAACATTTTCGATTCTCCAATGGTGACATGTTTGATAACATCTAAAATCAACGCAATGATAGGAAAAATATTACTGAATTCGGTACCTAATAATCGTACTAGATGTGGCATATAACAACACCCAGACAGCTGGTCATTTCGTAACTATAACATATGTTCCAGTTTAGTCTTAAACATATCACTTGGAAATATATTCCTCGAATTACAGATTTGCCTCTGGATTATTTCGGCAAAGACCGCTCAGGATCTATATAAGGTGTTGATGACGCATTTCCACAGTGACGCCATTTTTGTACACCCGTCTTCCATATATTTTCAGTTTTTACACGTGGGCCCTACCGAGAGCTGACACAATTTACTCGTTTATCTGAAAAATATGACACCTTATTTTGCTAGACAGTCCTTTTGTGCCACGAGAACATATATGTTTCTCGCGCCATTATGACCAGATCCTAATCTTATACAAGAACAATACTTGCGCAATCAGCTACTGAATTCATGTTAACGAACACAATGCAAAAATAGTTCTACAACATTTTTACACCGGTCACAAATCAATGTATCCACAAAATGGAACAGTTCTGGTAACAACAATGAAAAACCCGGAAACTGCTTTTCTAATTATCTAGACCCTACAACAGAACAGTTCTAAAACATTCAACATAGATGTCTTATAGGTCATCATTATACTACACAGAAACAGTTCTAAAATGTTTTAACACGGTTAAACGCTTTTTAATAATATATATGATCCTATACCAGAACATGTATACAATAATTGGTTTACAAGTAGTCAAACCCCGTCGAAACGTATTCATACTCAAATGAGAAATTCGTGCCACTGAGGTAGGTAAGTCGGCTCTAAAGATAATTCAGGCGCTTCATATTTATGCGAGTGGTTTTTATAATATATTTGTGCTTTTGAGTTACGAACATGAGCATTTCAAAAACGATTCATGCAAAAGACTCAAGACAATTGTACCCGAAATACATAGAGCATAGAAATTCCAGGCCGACGAAAAACATTTTTGCTCTGTTGTGAACTGATTATTTGAGAGCTGTTTCTAAAGTTAAGTTAGGTACAGTCTTTATCAATGTATGTAGACTATTTCAAAAACAGTGGTAGCCAAAAGTGCAAATCTGCCCCTAGCTAACTCACACGTGCATAGATGTCTATAATGTTTGAATCAGTTTAACCGAGTTCATTTGATACTGTTCTAATGCAATGGTGCATGATGGTTAAACGGATGCACTAAAAACTAAAACTAATCAGTTTCGCTACGCAGATATGACTGTGATTTAAAGCGGTATATTTGTGTTATCCTATTAGTTGGTTCAGGTACAAAAACTATATATATATATATATATATATATATATATATATATATATATATATATATATATATATATATATATATATATACAGTCGTACTAATAAATTATAAAAGTACATACATACATATACACAGTCGTACATATATTGCATACAAGTACTATTTAAAAAGAGTTAATTACCCACCTCGATATATGTAAGAATCACACGAAAAGCGCCGTATCTGTCCACCACTGTTCAACGTACTGCATGCCACTAATAGAGATAATAATATACTTCTGTGTGATGATATGATATTAACCGACACCGGTAAATTAGAGGAATACATTAAGCACTATTTAGAGAGATACAATAAAAGTAAAAATGATAACACTCTAAACGGATTTGAGTAACATTTTATTTTAAATTTTAGTGACATTATATACTGAGTAGAGTTTAGAATGAATAACATTTGATAACAGAAGGGAATTCAATTTACAAATAATCGTCTTCCAAACGATATTAATAGATGCATATCAAGTTCAAAACCAGAATGATACACAGGGTCTGAATTACGTCATCTGAGAAAATAAACTTTCTACTTTAGTTAGTGTGTGTGTGTGTGTTTGAGTTGCATGCAGGTGATTGCATATGGTTTAAAAAATATCAATATTTTCTAATGTTATCAATGCAAAGTGTTTACATTATTTCATGATATATTATCGTGTTGAGCAATATATGGATAGGGTGCCGCTCTCTGGGTATAATAATATAAGGCAATGAATTTAACAATATGCCGCCATTTTGAAAAAAAAATCATTTTTAGGAGTAAGAAGAATATAAAGGCACTATTGTTAAATAATTACATTGGTATGTCATTAAGACGGTTATGGGTATTTAATATAAAACCATTTTTCAATAGTTTCTAAGTGATGGTTATCGGAAATGTAAAATTAAAACTGCCAACAGTTTCCATGTTAAACCTTTACTGGGACATACCATTTTGAGGAAAGTGGTATGTAATGTTAAAACTACAGTTACTACCCAATACGCCCTTTAACTGTCCTAATAATCTACCGACTAAATGTGAAATCTATTAACCAATGAAAACAGCTGTAAGGCCAATGCATACACAAACATACTATCAACAACGTTTGACGGACCAATATTAAGACCTATGAGAAAAAAAAAGCTGTTTAACTGACTTCTAAACAATTATATGCTGACCAGAACATAAACTTTATAGCCTACGATAGAACAATATTGTTAACACATTCATGCTCAAAGAATGCTCCCGCTCACCTACTGAACAACTGCACCTACTAAACACCGATAATAGTAGACATATTTACACATACACAAACAAAATACCAACAGCAGTTGTGAATAAGTTAGAAAGAGTATATCATTTTCTATATACTTATATTATAATATATGCTATTGGTATGTACCCATATTCGTCTAAAAAAAAAAAAATATATATATATATATATATATATATATATATATATATATATATATATATATATATATATATATATATGTATGTATGTGTCTGTACTTAGACGCTTGGGTACTATATCAATCAGCATACGTGTTGATTACTACGGCACACATTTAAACATGCCTACCCTTTTCTGAGGTGATAGTAGGCGTGCGTGCCAATCCTACGATTTTCTTTGATTGATATCAAATATGTCTGCTTCTTGTTTGTGTTAGAATACTCTTACACTTTCATGGGTCACATATCATTTGAGTTTACGCACGTGTCAGGTAAGGGTACACATGCTACAACATGAAACGGTATACAGTACTTAATGTGTCTGTTGTTCAGAATAAACAGCTACATCTGGCCACATCAAAAAGAGTCCTTTCTGGTGGGTCAGTAAGTCTATCAGATATTCTCAAAAGTAGGATGTAAAAGCAGATGACATTACTCTCCTCCCTCACCATATACATTAAAGTAATATAGAGAAGTCAAAGCAGCATAGAAGCAGGTATGCATACACTGTCAGGTGCATCTGCAAACATACAGAAAGGCGGTTTATGGTATCGAGTCAATTTGCAATGGACCGAAGCACCAATGGATCTCGTCATCACCTGCGTTACTGGGCAGACCATTTTAGATCACAAAGCTCACTTCCCCAGTGTGATGAAAGACTATGTGCTTTAAACATAACCTGCTCACATTAGGCCTGATCATCGTATTGCTGCTGATGAAGATCCCACCTTAGCAGCGAAATTCTAATAAGACTACATAGATGAAGCAAATTGCTATCTGTGTCTGAAACGTGCATATGCTAATATATATCATAAGACAGAGAACTGACCAGATTCGACATCCAGATAGCAGGCCCGAGTGGTATTTTCCTATATGAAGAAGGATGACTTACCGAAACAAAACAGGCTACACCTTCTACAAGAGAGGCTGAACTAAACAAGAGCAATATTAAGCTGGTGTTTCCCTTGAAATCAAAACACAGCTACATGGAAATCTCACAAACCTCGTAAAAGTACGTGAAAAACATAAAATTGAAAACGAGACCCTTCGGTCTGGAAAATGACATGAGATATCATTAGCGAATATGCACCCAAAATAACCAAGCCAGATGAGATAAAGGACTCATTCTATGATGACCTCGAGGCTCTTATTGCAGAAATATAAAATGCAGACATGCTTATATCCCTTAGTGCTTACATTGTTAGAGTTGTTAAGACGAAAAACAATTCAGCATCCAAAAGGGCAGTCTTCAGCAACATCAAGAGGGAGGACTGTCCATTGCAATCTAACATAGTTGAAAGACTAATAACTTAGAAATAGGGCAGATCAGATTCAGATTCAAGTAGACAGTACTTAAATGATACATTCCTATGATACTTAAAGATAATCTAAGGGCCGGAGTTATAAGGAACACATCCAATATCTAGTTATGTGAACGCCAACCTGCGTAATGACAAGGACAATATCATCAAAGACGGATAGAACACTTCGAAAGCATCTTCCACCAACAGTCATCATTAATTCACGAAGCAACTGATGGACTGCCCTAGTGGAAATCGACATATTCTTCAACACGCACTGAAAATGTAAAAGCAAACGACATGCACCAAATGGCAAAGCAAAAGGAACGGACACATTTCCAGCAGATGTGTACAAGGCCTGATGCTCACACGTGGCACAGAAGCTGACTGAATTTTCCATTAAGTGTGAACCCAGAAATCTATACACAAGGAGTTCACATTCGTTTCCTTACAAAACTAGTAAATATAAGATGCGGAACAAGTTCCATGACACTGCGCTTCACACTCAAGTAGGATTGCCAAGCATCCACACTATGTTGATTAAATCACAGTCGAGGTGCATAAGTCACGTCGCTATGATACTAGAAGAGCAAATATGAACGACAACCATTTACGACGAGCTTAAGGAAGATAAACTATACTATTGAGGTAACACTAAATGTTTCAATCTTCCACTGGATTCATCCTTGAAACACTCGAACAGTACCATCAGTCTTGGACAAATCCAACTCATGATTGCTACACCTAGCTCAGTCTCGTCCATGCTGGATTTACAGACATGGAACAAAGGCATAGCAGGAGCGCAAGCAGCGTAAATCTCAGAAACATAGTAAATCCTCTTTTGGTCAGGCATATCGAAGCAGCGTCTCCTGTCGAGTGAACAAGAGACAGTTCAGAGAACAAACTGGATTTACAGTCACTCACGCGATATAGGCTCCAACCCAGTGATTTTTTTCATAGTTATCTTCTAACAGTAGGGACCATCGGCAACTTATTTAAGCACCCCTTTCCGTTTAAAGGGTGATATTATATGTATAGATGTGGTAGGAGTCCTCCTAATGATTGTTATGTGCACGTCTTCTTCCGTACATACGTGAATGCTGGTTAGTTAGACGAAGCGTTGATTCGTCGGTACGTATATTAACATTTCCTTCATTTGCATAGTAATACTATATTTTTGTATGTGTAAGCACCACAATTCTTTCCTTTGGTTAGTATGTGTAGACGTTGGTCAGGAGATGGGTTGGTGCCAGTCAGTCAAATTGAATAGTGAAACTAAATGTTAGCCAGTCAGACGATGATGTTAACATATTGTGCCTGTTTAATCAACCATATTCTTTATCTCATTGGTAGGTGTATGTGGTGGTCGGCAGATAAGTGGATATTGGTCATATAGACAACCGTTTGGTTAATAACCATTTGTGTAATCATTCATACTGCTAAGAAGGTGATACATTTTTCGCGTACTGGTAAGTTCTCCTGCTTTGTGGTTTTTAGGTGTAGGCGTTGATCGGAAGACCAATGATGTTCAGCTTAAATAGCGTGTTTGTTAGTAAATGTAAGTTATTATCTGTCCGATGACTAGATGAAGGTGTTCTTTAGCACATCAGTTGAAGCTGGTTAGACAGACGCTCTGATGGTCTGTAAGCATCTGTGTGAATGTTCCCAACACTGTCGAAGGGATGTTAACTTCTATTATGTGTAAGCAATCTACGTAATATTGTTATTGACAAGGTGCAGATATTCCTTAGTTGATGAGATGATGTTTCCCAGTAAAATAGTGAACTTTAATTAGAAGTTGTAGCTTTAACATTGCAGTTCTTTTTCACCGTCTAATATGTTTCTCTCTATAAAATCCCATCATTTAAATCCTACTGATATTTTATACATTACATTTTTCATTACCTCCATAGTGATATATAATCTTAAACCTTTGGTTAACTTAAATATTACGCTTCCAGATAACTGGTAAAAAAAGCACTCCAAAATTTGGGTAATTTTAAATTCTCACAACCGCCATATTCCCATTTACTTCGATAATACCACACTGTAATACTAGCAATGTTTTGGAACGATTAGCAAACAAGAAAGAACTCTCGTACCTGAAAACTTGGTGGATTATATGTCCGCGAAGGTTTAAAGTTTATCTCCTATTATGTGTATTGAATTTACGTAATTAAGATCACAAAAGATGAATTGAAGGTGATACCACAGCCAATACATATCGGTGTTTGCATGGAGTCAATTATATATATATATATATATATATATATATATATATATATATATATATATATATATATATATATATATATATATATATATATATATATATATATATATACCTAAAATTCTTCTCTATTAAATTGACAAGTCAAAATATTCATGAGGTGATATATTAAGGAAACTTAGTGTGACATATTATGGTAGAGTATTTATCCATTATCATCAAGAAATGTTTGCAGTAATAGACGCACTAAAACTTGGCGTCGGTTCTAAGAAAAATGGTCATAAAATACAATCGATAAAAGTGCTTATTTTCCTTTATGAAATTAACTAAACACTTAAGAAGAAATATATTGAATAACGTGCAATAAATATATTACATAACGTACACTAATTAAAATAATAAACATATATTCAACAAAATGTATAATACCGTATCCTCCAAATCACAGACAAAATTTACTTGTGTCGAACGAACAACGGATATATTTCCTCAAGTTGATTAAAAACACATACACTTGTCATCCACGCGTAGAAATATATCCGTTCTTCACTTGCAATTAGCACATTTCCTTTACGTATGCTCACGTGCATAGGTTTGCGCTGTGTTTAAACGACTGAACAAGCCGACTTATCATGGCATCCCGACCGGTAATAATAGCAGTTTACCATACGTGTTCTCTTAGGTTTTCACACCATAAAATCTACTACAAGATGATTATGTCTCATAATTCGTGGAGAAACAAATCCCTTAGAAAAGAAATTGCACTGAAAAGAAATATGAATGTTATGGGATATATATATATATATATATATATATATATATATATATATATATATATATATATATATATATATATATATATATTGTACACTTCCTTGAAAGGTAGCAATGCTTACTACTACACCAGTAGTCCCAGCAAGTAACAAAAGAGCTGACCAAATTTCTTGATGATGTTATCGATGTAGCTGACGTCAGTGAACACATATATTTTTCGCAGTTCAGTATCACACTTATTTCTACTAAAATTATTCTTGACAAGCAAATAAAATGAATAAATTATACCTTGTGATGCGAAAGTTAAGGTTACTACCCATACTATTGTTGCTAGAGAGAAATCTGGAAAAACAAAATCAGAATAAATAAAGTAGCCTTACAGGCGAAACACATAAATGTGAAATAGCTGGTCTTAATTAGCAGAGCCGAACAATTCATTTAAAAGATAAATAAATACGTCAATATATAAACAAGAAAAAATAAATAAATAAAAAAGCAAGCAAAGAAACAGATAAATAATTAAATAGACAGATAAATAACTAAATAAACAAATAAACACACCCACACTCACCCACCCACCCACACACACACACACACGTATATATATATATATATATATATATATATATATATATATATATATATATATATATATATATATATATATATATATATATGGTTCAAAGCTTATTGTATATAAAGAAAGGCAGATTTATGATGTTCGTTGGGCCCATCAGAATATTTTAGAATGTATGTGTTATCTCACATAGATAAAGTGCTTTGTTCAAAATAAGTTACCACGTGGAAATAAAAATTCTGTACTTGTAGCAAATAGAGGTTCGGCTTCACTCAAAGAAGAATGTGACTTTCATTTATTGATCACACTTAATGAACTTGATACACGATTATATGAAATCATCACGACAACGTAATTTAAAGAATAATAAAAAATGAAGCCAACACTATATATTCAGAGTTGCCGCAGCTCATTTGCAGAGATCGTATAGCTGAAAGGCCAGGCATCACAATTCATCCCACAACATCAAAAGACAATCATGTTTATATGGAAAGTTAAACGAAATCAACTTTGTCATGGATATCGCAATCACTGTGTTTCAGACATATTCAGAATATCTTACCGGGTTTCATTTTCTAAACAGACCCTGGTCTCTTGGCGAGGATCCTTCTCCTTCTCTTTCTACGGCCGAAATTAGTTAATCGACTTACAAATGCTGATCCAGTTGAAAGTCGTATATACTCGCATGGAATACGCCAGTATATGAACTATTGAAAATACCTCCGTTTGGAACTCATAAAACTGTAGGTTATTGCATATTAGCACCTGTAATGACAGAACATAATATGGTCCGTACAAATATCATATATAGTTTTATTTAGTTATATAAACATAGATGCTACACATTGAGTACATATACGACTTCGTGTTACATGCATGGAACACGTGATGTTCACGTGTTCTAACGACCATTCTGATAAAATATAATGAAGAACTTTTATATATTATCATAATGACATTATTAACTTGTATTCGCTATCGAAAGTGTTCCATGGATTCATCCTTGTGGCCATAAACATTAATACAGTGGCATTAAATGAATAAATCCAATGATATGATGAAAATGTGAAAAAAAATAGAGGCATACTTAACTCTCTCTCTCTCTCTACATATACATATACATATATATATATATATATATATATATATATATATATATATATATATATATATATATATATATATATATATATAACTTTATTCATTTAATATCACAATATTAATGTTCATGGCCACCAGGAGGAATCCACGGAACACATTAAATAGTAAATACAAGTTAATAATGTCATTATGATAATATATAAAAGTTCTTCATTTTATATATATATATATATATATATATATATATATATATATATATATATATATATATATATAAAGAAAGAGAGAAGTATAATTATACAGAATTAATATTTAATACAAATCATACCATCGTACATGTTGGAAAGTTTTTAATCCATAATCTACGGAGATTCGAAGCCTGGTCCGCTGGTAAAACGGCACCATGCACACACGAACCCATATTCCTTTACGACTTATATCACCAAACAATTATGCTACTTATTCGGAGTTATATACATTCGTGTGTAGCAGACACACTCGCGTGACGACACAGTAATTAATTTTAATCTATTCACATAGTACTATGATTCCTATTCTCTATTATTGTCTCCATATACCTTGATTTCTCTCATAGAAATCCGAAACCACTGTGTAGATATATGAGAATTAATTAATTGTCTCCTACACACGGGTGCGTATAACACTGATTACGTAGCATCATGTTTGGTGATGTGTGCTTGGTCGTGAGGAAATATGGAATCGTGCATACAGGCAAGGCGATGGTGTCCGTTTATCTGCGGACCTGAGTTCGAATCGCCGTAGAGTACAAATTAAAACATTTATGAACTGTATGATAGCATTATTTGTATTATATATATATATATATATATATATATATATATATATATATATACTCATAGAAGAAAGTACAGTTATATCGCGATGCCACTGTATACATCAAAGTAACATATATTTTCTATTTCTCGAGGATATTTTTAGCGATCTGGTTCTCTTAGAAAGTTATAGCTATGTCGGGTCCATGTCTTGCATAGTTTGCTGTTCTCGAGTTTCATTGCAAATGACGAAATATCGATACAGCGATTTATATTGTTCTATTAAAAATGAAAATCCTAAAAAAAAAAATCATGTAAACGTGATGGTTTTCCTAATTTTAGGGTAATACATGTGAAAAGTAGTCGACGAAATAAGACATTGAAATGTCACCCCTTGACCTGAATTTTGGTTATCAATGTATGTGGGCCAGTCAGGTTATCATCGTGTTTGAAAATAGCCTTATTCTGTGATGTCAGTAAAATCATTTTAGATAAGACAATTTTCGTACTGTATCCAACCGCGTATATGTGTGTAACATCAAAACAGTGTTCAAATAGCGACTTACAGGTCACAACGTCAGTCACACTTCTCAGTCCATATAGTAAAAATTGATTACATGATGACCTTATTTGCATTGACAACATGAATCTGGCAGAAAAACCCAAACAGTATAATTTCACATGCATGACTTATTATCTTGCATTCAAATCACTTTTGTTTTCTTATAGCAAGTGACAACTGCTGCGTTATGTCAAATGCAGTAGCGTCACTGGGGGTGGGGTGCGGGAGGTGCGGACCGCAACTGGTGACACCATCAGAGGGGATGACTCCACAATGACATTGCTAGGGATTATGTATGGTCTGTTATGGAAGGAGGTTCATGGCCGTGACACCATGAGTTACCGCGCTGAGTGACACCAACCCTAGTGACGCCACTGGTCAAATGCTTTCTGTTTCCTGGTAACCAAATGCTATATGTGTTCTTACATCCAAATGAATTATGTTGTTGTTGGGTTGTTTTGTAGCCAAACGACCATTTTGCCCTTTTAGAGAAATTTTTCAGATCAAAACAATGTCACTGCTGATTTGTCCGCTTTGTATATATGCATGTGCATTATTCATGGATATGATGCACTGTAGCTATACACGGTAGTTTTTATTCGAGATTCTCTAAGATTCACTTACATAAACGTTATTAACATTATAGACAGGTTAAACGTGCTGTTTGTGCTGTGGAAGGAGTCAGAGCGTTTTAAATGATTGCACAAAGGATAGATCTACTAGTATAGATTTTTATTTGTGATAATCATTGTAGAAAAAATCATAAAATAAACTAAATTGAAAACTCATTTGCCAATACAGGCGCAATTTTTGGGAGAATATATATATAGATAGATAGATATAAATAGGTTTTATAAGTATGACATATTGCAATTCTTTGAAAGACTAATTCGCCCCTACAAATGTTTCTGTAGGAATAAGGATATTCTCCTCATGTTAGCATCGGTAGTAGTGTCAGATTATCTGTTTCTGCTCGTTTTGCCTTTTTGTGTTCTGACCATTTGCCATAGCCTCTATTTCGCATAATTTGAAAGCAAACCACATACCATATGCAGCCTGAAAATGATTAGCACTAATTATCCACGTTCTTAAGGCTGTACGGTATCATTATACATCAGTGGACAGCGTAATAAACGAGCTAGTTCAGCTATAATCTAGATTTGTTTATTTAGCGTGCCAGACTAATTGAGTTATAAGTTGTTTGATTTAATCAAGCAACGTATAAATGTCGACGTCATTATAATTCAAAGCGAACTTATTAAAGCTTCAATCTGCACCGAGCTACAACACATGCATAACAATACCTGGAATAGTTCTAGTAAGCTACAACAGCGACGGTACAACAACTAAACAATTTGCATTTAAGCGAAATAAACAATTAACATATAGGTGCAAAATAAGGGCCCCATGTGGCAGAGTGGTCTACCATGACCTGCAGAATGGCATTAATCCCAAGACAATATCAACAACAGCAACACATTTACTGTGTTATTCCTGCCTTTCTTGTTTCGCTATGATTTACTGCTGCTTGATAGCATAATTATATTCAATATGTGCACAGAAAATTATAATTTCAGTTGGAACAATATTTATTACACATTTCTCCTTTAGTGTCTTTATTTATCGTTTTAGCTATATGCTATGTAAAGCATATGTGACTATAATAAACGACTGATATTGTTACTAGTATCACTGTTTTGATACAGTTAAATAGCCACAATTTACGTACTCGACCAATTCTAACATAATAATCATCATCCGCTACCTATCCTTGACAAACAACGGACTGTTTGTGAACTTATGTGTATTACATTGAGCTTTTCCTTTCTTTATATGGACATATTTAAATCCCGTAACCGTCCAAGTTAAGAACTAGTGTACATCTCAGTCTTCCAGTAAACCTTGAAATATCTGAAGATTTCACTGTTATGACCCCAACTCCGGTTCTTTTGAACGCAACTCTTCATATCACAGATCTGTAGTCTACAACCTGGATTCGTGGAAATCGGTGAAAATAAGGTTTCTATCATTGCTTTCAGAAGAAACAGGCATAAAGAAAGAGTGCAGTTTCAAGTGGTAAGTTGTTTCTGACCCTGCCCATGATTTCCAACGAAACCCGTTTACATCTCTGAATGTTTGTCTGAATAACAGACATTCAAGGTTCACACTTTTCATTAATGTCATTTAATAATGGCCCTGAATCACTACGGGTATTTATTAAAATGTTGCATGAATAATTGCTGTTAAATGATATTTGTTGTTGGTATTAAAATGGCATACGATTAGCAGGAAATGTATCCTTTTTGATTGATAGATATTAGCCATAACTTGGACCAAGGGGCTAGCTGCGAGCAGTATTACCATTCCGCTGTTTTCTGGTGGTCGTAGATCAATCATTTGGGCGTATCTGATTGGTGTCTTCTTCGAAACATGTGGAGGATTAAACAATTACTTTATATTTTTAATTGCAAATATTGCGCCCATTTTTATCTTTTTTGAACGCTATATTAGCGTGAATCATTTCAGATAAAAATGACATGAATCAGTAATAAATACGTCAGCTTCGTCAAGCAATAGACGTTATAACCATGAGATTCTTGCATTCTTGTGACAATGTCATATTTATATTTAATTAATATAAAACAGTATTTTGTCTTTCAGTTTCACCATTTAGGGTGATTTATACTTTTGTTTTCTTCAAATTAATGTATATACCTGTCTACATGATATTTTGATGTGTTTAATACAGATTCCACAACATAACAGAAACGGGCTGTATTTAATTTTTCAGTTTACTGAAGATTTTCTGTGATTAAATCATTCTAGCAAATCAGTCCGAACTGAGTGGTTGATACCCATACATGTGCAATGCTAAGCATGCATTTCTTTCAAGTATCCAAGTGTTTTGTTTTTTATTGCCCATTCCAAATGTTGGATATTAAAAATGCAAAAGAAATTCAATATCAACGATTTCACTTATGATCTATATATTTAAGATCCATGCTGCAGCATATACTTATATTCTCAACTCGTTGTCTCTTCTGTCAGTTGGTATTGACATCAGATGGTCGAGCTATGAACTTGTCTAATTTTTCAATGGCCTCTTCTTAACATGAGGTCTAATCGTGTTCAAGAGATTCACTGTTCCCTAAATGTGTGCTTTACTGACAAAACATTTATACTCATTCAAGAATTAACATATGTAATGATTAGTATTTTCATTATGATATATATATATATATATATATATATATATATATATATATATATATATATATATATATATATCACCATGTCGGCAAATTCTGCGCAACGATACGATATTCCTGTAAACGTGGGATCACGTGTTGTTTTAAGTCGAATATCCTATTTGCAGCAAGAAAGATTGATCGTCCTTTAAGGACGTGATATTCATAAAGTGCACAAAAATATCCCACATTTCGACCATCAATGCATATGAAAACGTGATTTCTAAATGTCAACAACAAGACCCACTCCATGACATTCTTGAACCTGAAACACGGAAAATCCTATATGCTGTGTATCTTTTAGAATCTCACAAAAATACATTATGTATAAAGGTATCAAATAGAAATGACTACCTTAAAGCAATAATGCAAATAAATCCAAGTTTCCAATTACGAAAGTTGTCCCACACATATAAAATCGTCTGCTATCCAAAAATGTAAACTTGCCTCTAGAATTGAATTGTCAAAAAATTACCGGGCGTATAGCCTGTTTCCAATTTTTTGTTTGTTGTATTTTTTCCCATAAACGAGACGTTGTGAACACATTACTTCATATTCATTGTTGTTTCTCTTCAACACAATAGCTTATCTGTTATAAAATGTTGAACTTTACTATCTTAAGATCGGTTTGATTTGCGTAATATAGCTTACCATTTATTGACATTGTTAAGTTAAGTGTTGTAAGCCCAGCTATAAACCTGACCTAATTACTCGTCTGAAATGCTGACAGAAACTTTCCAAAGTATTCCATTTCCATAGACCAGTAGATAATCTTTGCGTCTTTCATAGCTATGCGCATAACAGGTCGACATATCGCGATACATAAAAACATGAGAATCATCCCATGTGTCCGAAATTAATATTTTTTAACAGATTATTCGGGTGACAATTACCTCCTTTCTAATGGTGATCATTGCAGTATTTTAATTTCGTCACGCGGTCGAATTCGTTATGAACTTTGCTTCAATATTGGTACCGTAAACAAGTTGCACGATATTTGTCGGATAATTTTTGGAAAGATATTTTGTGGGTTGGCTAGCATATTGCCTAGCCTAGTACAGAACAAATTGGTCTTTTTGCATATGTAAAGGGCGCCGATTCAGCAGCAGAAAGGGTAGCATAAACGAAAAACAGAGACAATTTCACTACTGTCAGTGCTAGTCACAGACGTTATCAAATAAATTGATCCTACAAAAGTAGCTGAGTGAGTGATAATTAGCACGACCGAAAAGATATTGACCTGCACAGAAACCAATCCAATGATTACTAGTGTCGAATTTTGTGGTAGGGTCTAGTCTAAAACAGATTTGCGCATAACACGGATGTTTAAATGTGTGCTTTGATTTACCCCAAAATACGTTAAGCTATTGGATGGGGCTACAAGACATGAGCCTACACAACATAAGTACATGGAGTGCAGATTAATAGTGTTGGAAGAAAAATTATTGATGAGGACGTTTACTTGCACCCTCTTAAATCATTTTTAATGTCAGATCATCTTTGAAATACTGCTACGTTTGAGGCAAAAGCAAACGTGGCTTTCATAAACAACGTCTGGTGTTTATGTACGACACTTACGATCTGAAGATCGAGGACATAAGCAAACATATGCCTGTCAATAGCAAATGTATGAAATTAATATATGCCTGTCAATAGCAAATTTATGAATTAATTATAATGAACAACGAGCACAGCAAACGTTGATAGTAAATATGAATTGGTACATGGATTCTGTTAATGCTGCTAAAGAGAGAAAGAAGCTTCCAATCACCACAGGCTTAATTCCAATGGCGACTGTTGATATTGCTGCTAATGTGATTATGTTTCAACGACGTATTACCTACAAGTGGGACTTTGCTATTAGGCGCCATCTCATCGACAGCCACAATGAAGTTGTATTATGATGCCACTATATTCCATATATTGATTTTTGGTAGCGACATAGACATATTATTTTGAGGAATCGAGCACTCCCTGTTGTTTATATGCATAGTGCAAATGGTGCCGCAGACGGACAATTTGGTCTTACCTTTATATATACATGGTGGAACTTAACACACTCTTGATAGGATTTAGCAAGAACGCTTATTTTAAGCACACATGCGTCGGAGGGTGTGTCATATATTTGGCAGTGCAACTACTAGCATCACGTAGAATAGCTATTGACACACACACACACACACACACACACACACACACACACACACATATATATATATATATATATATATATATATATATATATATATATATATATATATATATATATATATATATATATATATATATACATGATT
The DNA here is from genome assembly GCA_028554795.2 of Sinohyriopsis cumingii. NCBI lineage: Eukaryota > Metazoa > Mollusca > Bivalvia > Unionida > Unionidae > Sinohyriopsis > Sinohyriopsis cumingii. The sequence continues at coordinate 67,834,332 of CM068833.1, read as the reverse complement.
AGATGTTCTGCATACAGATCGAAATACAGGACAGCTACATAACAGCCAAGTATTTTCATAAATAGGGTATGACTCAGAGTGTTGCAAAGTAAACTGCTGACAATATCCCTAACGTTACCTTGAATGTAAGATTACAGATCTAGCATGAATTTATTTGCGCACTTACCTCATGCTTCTTGAGGAAAGACCAAACTTTCCTGATGTCAATTCCGGAATTCGAGTATGACTTCTGGCTGTATACTGCTTATCAAGTTTTGACTTATGTAAGCTCATTGAACGTACAAAGGACAATGTAATAGATGTTCAAGTCGTGTAGGCCATATAATCCCATTCAGCTGCAAACTATTCTGTCATTAACATAATTGCCACAGACAGGTTTCTTAATCTGGACACTGTTAGAGGCAAGATAAATGTGATTGTTTAGTTGCATTGCTACAGCGACCAGATAGTTGCTTTAACAATACCATTTGCACCGTTAAATTTGTTCAAATATATCAAATCATGATTTACATTCCAGTAGGTGTTGCTTTGATGGCATCGTATTAGCAGCATATTCACGCTGAACAAATCCAAATGGCGTATCCATCAAACTTAACAACAATCAACTGCACCAAGGACAACACCTTTCAACACGTAATAAGAATTTGCACTCTCTCTATCTCTCTCTCATTCTCCCTCTTCAGCACATCAGTTGTTTTCTGGCAACGACATATTTGTGTTAAAATTATAAGAAAACAAGGTACACTGAGAAATCGTTTCACAACGTCTTTGACAAGGATACGCTTCCAAAACTATTAACCGTGATGAATGTTGTCTGCCTTTATGCGAAGTTGTCAAAAAATACATATCAGGCGACAAACAAAGGATTGTTGAAATAATTCTAGATCCTGCTGTCTTCCACGGTTCGTTTATATTTTACAATGATTAGAACCGGTAGTGTATTCGTTCGCTTGCAGCCAACAGCATGTAACTTATACATTTCTACTTGCAACATTCAGTGATGTACCATACGTTTTCTAGCATCAGTAGTAAGAGGAGATGCTGAACTGTGATTGGACATTCATTTGAATATGAATTCCATTTAAAAGTAGAGGAACAAAATGCACGGATAAAAGCAAATTATAGAAACATACCGCTCGTGCTTAGAGTTATTTACATAGTTAAAACACTTGCATATTTCTCTAATCAAGTTGAGACTTACATTGATACGTTTCGTAATGGAGGCAGTAATCATGGTTGATGATGTGGTGTGAATAACTGCCTGAATCGACTGTTGCACTCATATACCAGAATATATAATAACGTACCCGATAAGTTTTACTCAGATGTAATTAGAATATAAATCATGCTCAATATGAAAAGACGTGTCAAAATATTGTATATATTTTAACATGTAAATGTGATCCAGAACCATTCCTACACAAAAATTTGATTCGATAAAGATCACGAGCAGAAGATGTATTATGATACCCCAAGTGATAATGACAGCTATCAGTTATGTATTTTACCTGTGTTTTGTTTATAGTCACACACAGAACGTAAGCCTCGTTACTAATTCAATTAAAACTAGGATATTTGCAAATTAATTAAAGACAGGCCAAATATGCATGATCAGGGATTTAATCATTGTACTCTTGGATTGCAGGTAACCATACTTACCACTAGACAAGTAGACCAACCAAGTAGCAAAATAGATGATCAAACGACTTCATAATAATGTTAGCGATATCTGCTGACTCGCATTGAGAGCACACAATATGTGGTAAGTCATTCCAGGGAATTGTCAGAACTATTTCTATTAGAAAATTCAAAAGGACTGGCGATAAAATAACCCGCCTCAACATTACCTTGTGATGTGTGAATCAAAGTTAGGATCAACAGTATGTGTGCTGCAATAACATCGAAATATATATAAAATAAATCTAGAACCTTCATTGATGCAACGGTTGTGCATTTATTTCCTCTTTTTACACAACACATTAAAACGTTATCTACATATTATAATTTCTGTTGCTTACATGTAAGCACGACGAATCTATTGAAATTGGTACATTTTACTTCCATCATAAAGACTATGGTCATACGAGTAAGATATTCCTTCATATCTGAATTGTATATTCAGTGTATATTCATATATATGAACAAGGCAATTTTGTGACTGGCCGCGTGTTAAATAATGACAGTGCATTCTTTATAACATTTATAGTAAGCAATCAAACAGTGTCACACTCCCATAATTTGTTTGTAAAATAGAAGTGCAACCATTGAAAACCAATGGAGATCAAAATTATTCATAAGTAAATAATGAGAATAACAATACAATTAAATAAATTAAAAGGTATTTAAAGATATAAATGCAGTATCATAAATGTGTTCGATATTACAAGATTCAACGCTTTTTTACATAAAAGTTTATCATGTTATTATATCGAATAATAATATAGTAGGACGTATCACTTCTACCACGGAGAGAAAATTAATTTGAGCTAATTCAATTTCCAGGCATATTGAAAAGCAGTAAATGTAATACATAGTACGGAAAGTCATTCTGGATATAAAAAAGAAGAATAGTACTTATCTGTAGATGCCACATTATGTGATATATGTTGTTCGTTATTACGCAGTTCTCCATTTATATCCATAAATCCATAAATCCTATGATACTTCATCTTACAACATTACGATCTTAACATTTGATCTGGGAAGTTGAACGAAACCGACATTCATATCACTTACTTAGGGATATCCCAAAGACTGCGTTTGAGACACATTCATGTAATTTAGGGATATGACAAATACTACGTTTGAGACACATTCAAATCATTTACTTAAGGATATCACAAAAACTGCGTTTGAGACACATTCGTATCACTTGCGTTGGGGTATCACAAAGACTGCGTTTGAGATACACTGATATCACCTACTTAGGCATATCACAGACACAAAGACTGCATTTGAGACACATACAGTACATCTTACCAATCTTCATTTTGGGCTCCAACGCAGATCTCCTGGCGTCGATCATTACCGTGCGCATATATGGCCGAATCGAAAAGTTAATATAAATTAGCTGATTTACCTTTGTGTCGAATGTGTTCATATTAATGACATTTACACATGAACACTTGAAAATAAACTCTTTGTGAGCTCATATAACTTTTCATTATTAAATGTTAGCATCATTCACAACGTACTTTAATAATATATGTACGAAATTAAGATTTGGAATAAACGGACCACGGCACAAAAATAGTCTAATTCCATGATCCCAATCTGTAACATGTTACGAGCATATATACGACTTCGTGCCTTATGTTTCGAGAACGTGACTGGCGTGTTTTCGAAAGACAATTCCGATCTATAATCGTGCAATACTTTTCCATCTTATAAAAGTAACATTGTGTTTCGACTCGATCGTCTCAAACTAAGTAACAGAAAAAGCAACAAGAACAGGTTTAGTAAAAAGCAACACATAATTTTATTCGCGAGGATAAAAAGTGACAATTTTAAGCGAACTTAAGATATTGTGAATTAAATTCCAAATAGTAATACTTGTTCTACTAAAAATGCAATAGTGTAGAGCCTTCAAAAATGAATTTAGTATTGAATGTATTGATGTACCAATCGTGTTCAACATGTCATATGCCAATCATTCCAAAAGTGCGGATGTTCCAATTTTCTTTGCTGTGTCACAATGTCATAATCCAGAATGAAATTGAATGAATTCGCAATAATCCAAAATTAGCGTTTAGTCCAAAAACTTCGATGAACACTTCGTAAACCCATTCAAGAATTTAAATACACACTTCCTTACACATTATACGTGGACACAACTAAAATCGGTTATACTATTATTTGCAAATATAAATTAACACTCTTGTTTATACGAAACCTATATAATACCTAAGATAACGTAAGATTACCAGGATGTCGGCTATTGGTTCTCTTCTAAAATTTTCTAAGGTAAAAGGCCATATTATCTTAAAGTTGAACCTACAGTCATGAACAAACACTAACTAAATAGATTGTAAATGATCATTAGCTTACACTACGCAACTCGTTCATGGATAAAAGTTAAGCACATAACTTGCATATACATAATACATTTTGTAGCATTTATTCCACAATGACAATGTGTATTGTTTCCCTCTCTATAGACTGTAAATATGCCATTGTGGTATTAAGTATAATAATTAGGATACCCTCATATACTACTACCACTACCACCACCAAGGAGGTTAATGATAGTTAATTGTATTGGTAATGATTATTTTTGTTGAAATAATCACATAATAATATATATCATATATTAATCTACCTCACAGGAAATGTTCTAGCCTAAACGACCACCTGTACAAATTAATTGGCTATCGAAAAATAAGTCTGTCATTCAGTACATCACGATATTAGCCAGAAGGTATGAATTAAAATACTTAGATAAACAAATTATGAGTTACATTAACAGAATCAGCAGTAGATTTGACGGTTTACTTCATGCCAATTATTTGATTTTCGATTATCGAAATTTTCACAAGTTTGAAGAAAACTACCTTAAATTAGTAAATATAACATGCGTCCAAATATAACATTCACCAGTGTGTTACCCGCAACTTTTCAATCCGGTATAACATGTATATGAGATAACCCGCAGGCGTATATAACCCACAGGTTCTTGTAAAGGATAATAAATGACCAAAATTTGCGTCGACTTCTTTCATAATAAACATAGCATAAAATACCAGAGTATGGTATATCTGCCCCTCTATTCACTATTGAACCGCAGCAGAAACATGTAAACCATAAATGGTCAATTCAAACTTCATTTCCTAACTTTGATACGTTTTATACATCCCACGATCTCACGTGCACTCTTGATTAAATACAGCGGTGAAACCGCGCTTATCCGTTACGGCAACAGCGATTCAGAATATCTAAGAGGGCTTAAGATTTTAGTAAAATCAACAACATTACCTCTCTTCATAAATAAACAACTTATTAAATTCAAGATGTTATTTTTATTATGTTGAACGTGGGTTATTGTTATTTTGTCATCTTTAAATTTCGAACGCCTGTAGCTGAAATATAAAACATAATTACATAAACTACGTTGGACTCATTTATTATACTATTTCGAGCTTAGTGTGCTGTTTGAAAAATATATATTACTACAACATGGATAAAAGAGTAAAACTCAAATTGCATAATACGCAGACATACATTCCTTGTTAGGGGATGCATGATAGGGAAAACATGGATAACTGATAACTTAACGGTAATCATGGGTACGATGAACGAAACTTCTGCCTGGACTACTGACGAATCAGTCTCGTATCTGTTGTATCACAAATGTACAAAGCGTTCTTTCAAAGCGACAAACTAAATTTCTTGTAACCGTAAATATTCTGGTACGAAACCAAGGCTGCTGTTTGAACAATGTGTTATCTTTGAGTTGAATTATTTGCTTAGGCCTGAGTTCAAGTCATATAGGTAATGTCGGCATTCAACAGCGACTATTTCAGTAATGGGTGTCATCTTTTAGAATTTGATTATGCATGCCTTTAAGTGGAAACCATTCACTTCATTTGGATTCATATACATCCATATTCCTTTGGAAGGTTGGTATTTACAAGCCCCGATAGGTGCATTAGGAAAAATCAATGTTAAAGTACATAGACGTTTTTGGACGAAATGAACCTAAAGGTGTGACCCATTACAATCCGGAATGAATGTCGCGCGCTGTGATGTTACATGAAAGCATGTTGATAAACTAATTCTTGGAGCGGTTCCACTCGACGCTTTTCTTATTTTGACCCAAGTTTAGTCAATGGCCAAGATTGTAATGGTCCACAGCGATAGGTAAGTTTCGTCCGGCTGTTTCTTGATGATAGTTAAGGTGCAAAGCATTCAGCAATCAGGATTGAATAAACCATGGTTAATGAAAATTAGTATTAAGTTTCAAAAGAACAATTTATGTTTAATTTAAAACAAAAAATGGGCACATATGACCCATGTGACTTGTGCTATAGCTAGATATTAGTTTTCCACTTTCGATGTCCGCTTATTGCATTTAGCATAATCAATCCGTGACACATGTGATACCTTGCTGGATCCAGTACACTTGAAATGACTGTTATTCGCCACATGATATATATATATATATGCCAAAATGCGACCTTTGGTAGACATACGAGCAACCTTTAGGCGACCGCGGTCGCCTAAAGGATATATCTAGTGTCGCCCAAAAGTCAGATAGGATTTTCTACTGTTTCTGTGAAAATAAAACTGTATTGGTCACTTGATATATATAAATGAGATAGTAATAAGGTCAAAAAATTAGTTTTATGTCAACTTTATTTAAAAGGATGCTTAGATATTTCAATTTTAAATTTTCTATATATATTCGCGGTGCAACCTTTCGGCGACATCATGTATATTACGTATATCTTTGTTGGTAGCGTGTATGTTTATATCACTAAGATAGATTTTAAGTTCATTTTTGATCATCATCGTTTTACATATTGCACCGTTAGCATATATAATGAGATACCATAGCCCCGCATATTATCTAAATATTTTGCCCACTTCTAGGTTTAACTTCGAAGTGATACCTTCGAGCGTAATGCGCATGCTTATATATTGGCCTAGTCAGCTTCCGGAAAAGCTGTCTCTAAATTTTCAAAAATAATCACGGGTTTGTAGTTGGCTTACACAAACCGCATTGTAATTGCTGCAAATGTGATGCAGGGATTTGTAGATGTAACAGGGATCTAGCAGTGTAACCAATATGAAGAATATTCCAAAGTATAGAAGAGGTTGGTTGATCATGCAATTTGACTGAATGTGACTTGTTTAGTCCGTCAAAAACTCCTGCTGCAAACTGGGCCAAAATACCTCGCAGTGACTTGCATCATTCTTAGATATAGAGCATACTGTAGGTTAAAGATTGGCTTTTGATTTAATCTACATGCAATTTAGGTGCTGGAGATACTACACAATGCCACACCATTATAGGGGTGGGGTGTGTCTCGTATCGTTGCTTAGGGTAGTTTACCTATAAATGACTGACTATTTGGAGTAACGTCGTTTTCGCCAGTCAGGACATGCACGACGATTACCTCTAAAGAATATCGGGTACAGATAAAATTACCCCAAAACAACACCCACCTCCCACCTCTTAAAAATAAAATACAAGACATAATTCTCTCCCCAGTACAAGTTTATCCCCATTTAAACATTTTTTTAATCAACACAATATATATACACTGCTGTCGGGCATTTCTGCGCACCTAAGGATTTTGTTTCAAATACTGAAGCAAAACGCATACCGAAATCGAGCGATTGACAAAAATAAAATACAGCAATGCTTACCATTTGAAAAGATGCAAATGTCACCAGAATATTCTGTTCAAAATAACATTCATTTTGGACACAGGGGATACCACCCCCCGATTTCCTGACTCGCGATATGTTGGACTATTCTGCGCATAGCTTTGAAAAGATGTAATGTTTATTCATCTTCCTATAGAAATGAAATGTATTACTTTGGACTGTTTCTGTCAGCAGTTCAGTCGAGTAATTATGTCAGGTTTATAGTGTGTTTTACAAAATTCAACGTAAAAATGCCAATAAATGACAAGAGATATTAAGCAAACTAAACCGATTTTTTAAAAAAGTTAGTAAAGCTCAACATTTTATGTTGTTGTTGTTGTAGGGTTTAACGCCATTTTTCAGCACACGATAGGCTATACATGGCAGCCAGTACTAATGGTGGAGGAAGAACCCTGGAAAACCCCGGAAAGAACCACCGACCCACTGGAAGCTACTGGCAATCTTTCTCACATATCCACATTAGCCGAATCAGAGACTCGAACCCATGCAGACAGAGGTGAGATGGCAGTGGTCCGTAACGAAGAGCGCTTTAGACCACTCGGCCACTCGAGGCCCCCAACATTTTATGAAAAATAAGCTATTACGTGTAAGAGAAACAGCAATAAATAGGATGTAATGTGTTTATAACGTCTTATTGATGGGGAAAAAATACTACATAATTTAGAAACAGACTATATGCCGGGGAATTTGTTGAGAATTTATGTTTTAGCGGCAAGTAGACACGTTGGGTAGCAGACGATTTTGTACATTTCGGACAACATCTTGCCAAATAGGAAACTTGGATAAAAATACAGCTTTGTTTTAAGGTACACATTTCCATCTTTTATACAATGTATTTATTTGGTTTGGTCTCACTAGAGCGCATCCCATTTGAGCGCCGCTCAGTGTGGCACTGAATTTTTTTTTTGTTCTCATTAGAGCTAATCCCATAAGGGCTCAACAAAATCTCACTAGAGCGCATTCACAATAGGGCGCGGATAAAAAAATTAAGTTCAACAAGATTGAATTGCCATCACATCTGATGTTATATATATATATATATATATATATATATATATATATATATATATATATATATATATATATATATATATATATATATTATAATATGTACAAAAACGGCGGTCTCGTCACTATTATAAAATAATTGCTAGACAGAAACCAGAGAAATATCAATACACATAATTTTATATAACTATTATATCTTACACCGGTTTATTCTTTTTTGTACGCAAATAAACAAGTAGATAAAAATGTATTGCAAATTAAAATATATAAAGTAGTCTTTCCTAGCACAAACACGATATTACATTAATAAAACAATATAGATACATATATAACACAAACACAATACTGTAATAAATTGATCCATGGTCAAGATCACTATAACTTAGGGACCATGATATAGAAACCAGTCGCAAGACCTAGTGTCTGAAGAAGGAAGTATATGTCAGATTAGCGAACACTTATGCACAGGATGATACTGTTCGGTTACAAGTCAGGGAGTTGATGGCTTTGGGATTTGCACCAAGACTGCTTATCCGGTCAGTCTTTCAACAGCTTTGTTCCTCCGCTTCACATGTTTTGGCGCCTCTGTTCGGTTATTTCTACAGCAGTGGATGGTAAACATTCCTATACAAATGTGGAATGTCTACCAGGTCAACCTACGAACGAAGAATCATTGTGAGGGATGGCATAACCGCATTAATCGTCTCGTCAACAAACATCATCCGAACATCTGGCGTCTACTTACAGCAATTCGTGACGAGCAGGCAAGTTCCGCCGTTACACGACTGCAAATCACTGCAGGACAAGAAGTGGTACGTCCAAACAAGAAATATTTGGACATTGAAAAACGCATTCAGAGACTGATGGTAATGTACAACGATGGGAGCATTGATGCTATCGAACTGATAACTGGTATTAGCCATATTCTAAATCAAGCCATTTAAAATAAATATAAAGTTACAGTTAATAAATGTATTTTTCATTGTTCGCGGTCTAGTGATACTAGTTCTTCTCGCTCTAATGGGATGCGCCCTAATATGATTATCTCTAGTGGGACAAAAATATTTGTTGCGATCTAGTGTGATAAGCTCTAATGGTTTGCGCTCTAATGAGACGTTACCGTTTATTTGTATGATTCTAAAAGATGCATAGTAAATCGGAGTTTTTGGGTTACAGGTTCAAGAAGGTCATGAAGTGGGTCTTCACGTTTCCATTTATAAATCACATTTTTTTGTGCATGTCGAGTCTAAATGTGGGATATTTTGTACACTTTCTGAATATCACTTTTCTTAATTAATGTACAATTCTTCTTTGCCAATGTGGCTATGGGAGAAAGCTTGCCAGTAGCTTCTTGATGGTCGGTGGTCCTTTCCGGGCATTTTTCGGGTTCTTCCTCCACCATTATTACTGGCCGCCATGTATAGCCTATCGTGTGCTGAAAAATGGCGTTAAACCTACAAAAACAACAACAACAATTCTTCTTTCTGAATACAAAATGGATTTTTGACCCAAAATAGCACATGATCAAATGTTTACTGAAATGTCGTATCGTTGCTCAGAATTACCCGACACGCAGAATAGGCCCACATGACGGTATACATCCTTTTGTGTCGCCATGGACTATTTGATTCTCAAGCTTAGTGTGGGCCTCCTTTGAGTAGATAAATGAAATTTTTTGTGCCTATTAGATGTTAGATAATAACAGTAATAGATAAGAAGATTAAGATGCCTAATGATATAAGGACTTATTGCACGCACATTTGTTTTTCACCTCACTTTTATAAGCATTATTACACACACTTTTAATCCATTGTATTAAATCCTTCAGCTGTTCTTTAACACTTGCATTTTTAAAGTATACCATATCTATTGGAAATAGAACATTCCTAGCATACAGATAGACTAAGAATTGAGTGTACTGTATTTGACTATTATTTTGTGAATTACATAAAATCTGAGCCATAATATTATTGCATTATCATGAAATTCCTTAATTAAATTAAATATTAATATTTCTGGTTTCTTTTTTTCCCCTATCCCATTTTAAAATAGGCTAGTATTTCTGACGGTTTAAAAAGTTAAAACTTGTTCTAGCAGAGGGGATTATGTCCTATCCTTCATTTCTTTGTGTGGATTTTATCCTACACCCAATAACGTGGGTTATTAAATATAATTTGTCGGTATATCGTAAGCAACAAATATGTGTCTGTGGTGCCAGGAATGATAAGGTTTTTCACATATTCAGAAAAATGGCAGTACAATCTTAGTTTTAAGTAATGGGAACTTTTTACACTTAATCCCAATAATATAATGTAAGGTGTACACCCTGATATATTAGCTAGATATTTCCCCACTTCTAGGTTTAACCTCCGAAGTGATACCTTTGAACGTGATGCACATGCTTATATATTGGCCTAATCAGCTTCCATAAAAGCCATCTCAATATTTTCAAAAATAATCGCAGGCTTGCAATTGCCTTACCGAAAGCACATTGTAATTATTGCAAATGTAATGCAGGGATATGTAGACGTAACAGGGATCTAGCAGTGTAGCCAGTTGGAAGAATATTCCAAAGTATGGAAGAGGTTGGTTGATCATGCAGGTTGACTCAATGTGACTGTTGCTTGTTTATTCTGTCAATAACAAAAATACAATCGTATCTACCTGAGATACCCATTTCACCACTAAACTTGCATAATAGTAGGCATTTCAGTTTAAATGCGAAATTGATGATATCACATATGATGGATGTTCATGAGGAATTACAAGTACCTGCAGTTACAATATGATTTTTTTTATATAAAAATGCCCACTATATGCACATACTGACTGGCCCTCACATTTTTTCTATGTTGTTTACATGCATATCTTCAGGCTTTTAACCTTTGATTATTGAACGTTTATCTTATAAAGTAATGGTCGCAATAGTTATAAAAATGTTGATCCACAACTTCAGATCGTTACATAAAAGATGGTATGGTTTGGCTGTTAATAATAATAATAATAATAATAATAATAATGACCTTATTTAAAGAGGGTAACACAATTAGCTAAAAACTAATCTACCTTGAGGCCCTCATACAAAGGAATTTATTTATTTAAGCTGCATCTCTGAAGCCACTGGATATATTGGGTTTGGAAGAAGGAAATAGAGTGGGCATTTCTAATCTCAACTGTAATACTATTCCAGAGCAGAGTTCCAGAGTATTGGAAACTTGTTTTAAATAACTCCTTACTTGGTTTGGGAATTTTATACTGCTTGGTAGACATGGATCGCAGGTTGGGAGTATTACCAGGTAGCCTATACTGGAATAGTGATTGTAAATATTCAGGGGCACTATTATGAGATATCTTGTACATTAATTTGGCTTTTCTGAAACAGATGCGGTCTTTAATAGGTAATATTTTTAACCTACCAGCTAAACTTTCCTTGCTTTCTTTCTGGATTGATATTAGCCCAAATGCACTTTTTTGAAGATGTGCCAGCTTTGTTATGTTTTTATCATTTGAATTACCCCATACTGTACTACAGTAGTCCAAATAGGGTTGTATGTAACTGTTATAAAATAGTTTTCTGTGCCTTTCAGGGAGAAAATGTCTTATCCTACTGAGAAGCCATAAACTTGAATTGACCTTTATACTGATATGTTCAGTCTATGATAGGTTAGTATCTACCAGAACACCAAGTAGTCTATCATGACAGACCGTTGGCAGATTTGTATCCTTCCATGTCAGACATAGTTCATCACTATTAAGATTTGTCCTTCTTTGCCGTGTTAAGATAAGTAATAGTTTAGTTTTACCAGTACCACCATGTCATCACACGTGCACCAGTTTTCCAGTTTGTTTAGGGCATTCTGTAAAGAAATTTCGAGTTCATACTTTGTGTTTTGGATGTTTGACAATGTTGTGACATCTGCATAGAGATCTGTAGATAATATTGAGTCTCTTAGTAAAAGTGGTAGGTCATTAATAAATAAAATGAATAGTAATGGACCTAGAATTGAGCCTTGTGGTACTCCATATCTAATTGTTTCAGGTTCAGACAGAACATTATTTATGTAAACATGTTGTGTTCTCTCATTTAAGTATGAAGTAAACCATCTAATTGTTCTTTCATCACACTGGTAGATTTTCAGTTTCTTCAAAAGGATTTCATGATCAACCGTGTCAAAAGCTTTCCTGAAATCTACAAATACAGTTCCTATTATTCTACCTTGGTCAAGTGCTTGAGGCCATTTATCAGTTAGGGAGATCAAGGCAGTCTAACAGGAATTGTTCTGTCTAAAGCCTGATTGATTAGGGTGTAACAGCAAGTGTTTGGTTAAATATGACATGAATGAGTCATGGACATGTTTTTCAATCAATTTTAACAAGTTTGGTAGTATTGAGATTGGTCGGTAGTTATCAGCATCATCCTTAGAGCCAGATTTGTGAATAGGAGTTACTTTTGCAGTTTTCCATATTTTGGGGACAGATGAGGTTGCAATACTTAAATTAATTATGAATGTTATGCTATCTACAATTGCAAAGGCAGGAGATTTAATGAGTCGTGGACCAATCTGATCAAGTCCTGTAGCTTTCTTGGTATCAAGTTCACTGAGACATGTTTTAACAAAGTTTTTTGACACTGGTGGGATAGAGAAACATACCTCCTTAGAGATTTTGCTGCTGCAGTACTTTTTCAGTTCATTAAAGTTGTTTTCTATCACTGGTTTTTTTAACTTTGTGGTGATGTTGGTGAAAAAATCATTGAAAACATTTGCAATGTCAGTTTCAGCAATGACTATGGTGTTATTTACCAGAAGTGAGTGAATTTTATTTGTCTGTTTTTTGTGCGTTCCTCCAGTGAGTTCATTGAAAGCTTTCCAAATGGAGTTTGTGTTGCTCCTTTTGTTTTCAAGCAATGATTGATAATACTTTTTTTAGCTTTTTTAATCATACTTGTTATTTTATTTCTCCATACTTTAATATTGTGCATGGTTTCCATAGCTTTGAATTTGTCTCGTGTTTTCATAGCATCTAGGATTTCAGTAGTAAGTCAATTAGGTTGAATTTCAGTCTTTACTCGATGTATTTTTCGTGGTGCATGCATAGATACTACATCCATGAATAAGTCAGTCCACACCCTCATGGCTTCATCTATGTCATCCAAATTTTGGATCATATTCCATGGAACTTTATATAGGTCATTGAGAAATTGTTCTTCATTAAAAAATTTTAACGATCTGTAAGGGATTGTTTTATGTGTATTTTTCTTATTTTTCTTGCATTTAACCTTTCTTGTCAAAAAAGTAGGATAGTGGTCACTAAGACCAACATTCGGTACATTAACACAAGCCACATTGTCTGGTAGGTTGGTATAAATGTGATCAATAAGAATGCTTGATTTTTCTGTTAACCTTGTAGGCTCATTTACCAGCTGGTCTAGGCCTAATGATTCAATAAATTCCATCCAGTTGTTCCTTATTTGAGTATTAAGAAGGTCCTTATTTATATCTCCGAGTATATATGTTTTTTTCTCCTGTTCTCGAACATTTTCCATTTGTTTCAAAACGTTATCATTCCTAAATGCTTTGGAGGAAAGTGGCCTATAAATGAAACCAGCTAGGAATGATTTTGCATTATTTTGAAAAATTTCCATCCAGATACTCTCAATTTCATGTGATTCGAAGTCCAGTCGCCTTTTTACATTTACATCTTCCCTAATGTATACAACAAGACACACACCCCCGCTGTCTCTCTGTCCCTACGTAATGGTTTATTGTAGCCTTGACAGTGAAATAGATCATCATTGTGGTTAGCATTTAATTTGGTTTCAGTGAGTCCTAAAATATGTATATGATTTTCCTTGGAAGACAACATTAACTTAATCTGGTCTATCTTTCCCACTATACCTTCTACATTTAAGTGACCTATGTTAAAACCTTTTGTATTTAGTTTCATATCAATTATATGTATGTCATGATGCAAATAAGTACTCACTGAGATTGTCTCCATACTACTTTTATCATTCTTACATCCTATTTCTATATTTAAATGTTCATATATATTAGCATCTTCAAAGTCACATACAAACCCTGAAAATCCATTTACATTTGCATCTACAATAGTGTCCATTGAATAGTTAGAGTCAAGAGTCCCACGGAGTACATTTAGATTTCTTGTAAATGAAGCGTTGGCATTCTCCTCTTTGCCAGCTTCCTAATATGTATACATTGATGGACAAAGTCTTTGTTTGTGTCCAATATTTATGGCACCTGAAACATCCCAGGGCTGTTGAACATTTGTGACCATCCTTGAAGTACAGCAAGGGACCAGCCAGTAGTGGGGGAGGGTGCTTTCAATAGGATATTTTGTTTTCTTTTAACTCAAGATACATTTGTTTTTAAAATAATTACATTTGTTTTTAAACTAATAGATACATGTATTATGTTGTTGTTTTTTTTTAGCTCTGCTGGTCATATACCAGAAGTGATTTTGGATGGTCTGTTGACTGCCTTCAGTAGTCTATTGTTTGTGTTTGTTAACACAAGTTTTTTGTTGCTGCTTCTCCTAAGCTACTTATAGGATTGACCTGAAACTTTACAGTCACATTCATTCCAGGGTCTAAAAAATGGTGCTGCTCTGACATCCAATATGGCAACCACAGTGGCCATCTTAAAAATATTGTAATCACTATTCCTAAATGGATGGTCTTATCACCATTCTGTTTTAACTTGACATCTAGCTGGTCCCTAATGAAAATGGTACCACCAGTATGGCTGCCACTGACCATCTTGAAAGTCTTGTTACTGTTACTTCTGAATGAATGGTCATTCTGCTGCTGGCAATTTCGTTCTTGATAAAATGGTGCCAGTCTGACTTCCGGTATGGCCCAAACGACAGCCATCATGGAAATCTTGTTATTGCTACTTCGTCTGATTGTATGTCCATATCAACATGGGGTTTTCACTAAGAGACTTTGTATAATGTCTACTTGGTCCTAACTAAAATGGTGCTGATCTGATATACAATATGGCCACTACATTAGACATCTTGAAAGTCTTGTCATTGCTACTTTTGAATGGATGGTCATATCACCATGGAGCTTTAAATAAAAAACATCTTGGGCTTAATTGACAGTGGTACTGATAATAAGTTCAGTGTGGCCACTACAGTGGCCATTTTTAAAATATTGTTATTTCTAATCATCCATCATGGATGGTTGTGTCAACATGGAGTATTCACCAAAAGACTACTTAATATGTCTAGCTGATCTTAAATAAAAATGGTTCCGATCTGACATCCAATATGGCCACCATGGCAGCCATCTTAAAACTTTTGTTATCGCATCTCTACTTAAACAGAAAGTAATAATGAATTGGGGTTTTCATCATATGCTTTTGTATGATGTCCAGTTGATCTTAAATGAAAACTGTGCTCATCTGATGACCAAAATGTCCATCACAGCAGGGCTTATTTTTGGAAAAGTACAGTTAATTTATTTGTTTGATATATTTAACAGCTGAAAGTATTGTGTATTCTCATTGGGCCCAAAATTATGGTAGTTTTCCTATTGGGCTATCATTTTAGCCATGTGACACTTTAGAACCCACTGTTAGACTTTATTTTTCCTAACAGCCATTAAAAAGTACTCAGTATAGGTATTAGTCAGAAGAGTTCTTCTGATGTCTAGGTAGTCCTGAATGAAAACAATGTAAAATGACTCACAGTATGACCACCATGCTGGCCATGTTGAAAGTGTTGTTATCTCTGCTCCTCCTAAATGTATGCTTATATCAACATAGGGTTTTCACCAACAGACTTATGATACCTAGCTGTTGCCATTGGTAGATCCAATATTGATGTTACATTGGTTGTCTTGAAAATGTTGCTGTCACTACCCCCCCCCCCCCCGCATGGATAATTATATTGTCATCAGTATTTCACTCAAAGACTTTTAATGTTGTCTTGCTACAACTCTATAGTCTTCAACTAAGTAAAAGAAACATTATCAAGTTTTGTAAAATTCAACAGAAAATTTATTTCCTTTTAATCAAAGGAACTTAACAGCATTGTGAATTAAATCCCAAATAGTCCTATAAATTCTATCACATTTCCAAAAGTGTAATGTTCCAAATGAGTTCTATTGGTGTTCCAAATAAATTCCAATCTTGCATGTTCTGATATGTGAATGGTCTTGAATTTGCAAATGGTCTTGCTGTTTCAAATTGATGTAACCAAGAATATGTCCTTGAATTAAATCACAATAATCCTTAAAGAGTGGTTTTATCCTAAAGTCAATGAAAACTTTGTAATTCCAATGAAAAGTGGTAATTAAAATAAATAAATCTCCTCAGATAATAATTGAATACTTATAAAGGACCAATTCCACAACAAATGTTAAGATAGGAATAGTAATTCTGATGTAAACAACATTACATGTATGATGTATATACCGTCTTTCTTGACCTATGTTGCAATAAACCATTTTTGGGAAATAGTCTGTCATCTTAGTAGAATTTCCATCAAATTTGTATCTAAAAAAAAGAAAAGAAAAAGGTCATGTCTGTTTACATAAATATTAACAACCTGTTAAGAAAAGGCCCGGTATATCATGTTTTTCAGAGGGGAATACCAATGTCCTGAATTCACATCCAAGTTAACATGTTTACAAACAAAATTACATTATCTTAAAGTAAAAGCCCACAATAACAACAAAATTACTATTTAGTATGTTCTTTACAAAATGACCCGGGGCCACGAGTGGTCTAAAGCGCTCTTCGTTATGGATCACTGCCATCTTGCCTCTGTCTTTGCCAGTTCGAGTCTTGGATTCAGCCAATGTGGGTATGTGAGAAATCTCGCCAATAGCTTCTCGTGGGTCAATGGTTCTTTCCGGGGTTTTCCCAGGTTCTTCCTCCAATATTAATACTGGCCGCCATGTATAGCCTATCGTGTGCTGAAAAATGGCGTTAAACCCCACAACAACAACAAGAACAAAAGTATGACCCATAACAGTGTATAATCATTAAAAAAAATTAATATAGTATACATAACAGTCTGCTTAGTCTTTACCAAAAAAATGGTATTGTATTAAATTCCTGGAAAGTCTTCTCAGAAAAGCATCAATCCATTCTAGGGACTATTATTATTTTTATTGCAGTAAAAGTAGTATTTGTAGTTATAGTTGGGAGATTGTTGTTGTTGTTATTTTCTGGAATATAACAATGAATTTTGTGCATGAAAATTAGATGTTACTCAGGACTTGCTCTTATTTTTGCATAATATACTCCGAGCAATTTTTCTTTTGTATATCCAAGTAGGAAATGATGCAATTTGTATCTTCCAATTCACCAGTTTTGAAAACACAAATAAAAAGTGAGGGATTGTTCCTTAATTTATATTGAAATATTTTTCCAGTGATAAACTAGTTGCAATTGGAATTTTTTACATGATAATTAAGTGTTGGTAGTTTTTAATCAGTATATTGCTGCATTAATTGGCATCATCCTTTCATTTGTTAGAATCACAACTGTGAGCACGAAAACCTCAACCAGTGAGCTGTTTTTACAATTTTAATTTTATAATTGCCATAGCTGAACTTAAAACTACCTTATGTCAGATGTTTGGAATAAATATAACTTGGATAGTTTCAACATTTAAATTCAAACATTAATGAGTTTCGACATTTATTGAAATTCAAAGATTAATAAGTTTTGACATGTCAAAAGTGGTTCATATTTTAAAAAAAAATGGTAGCTAGTTGAAATGTTGGAAAGAAGAAGTAAATGATGTGACAATCCAATTTGTATCATACTGGCTGACTGTAAAAAAACTTGCATTATTAATTATTTTACAAACTCCGTGGGGCCCAAAAGTGGCAGAGTGGTCTATAGCGCTCACTGTTATGGATCTCTGCCATCTCACCTCTGTCTGTGTGGGTTTGAGTCTCAGGCTCGGCCTGTGTGGGTATGTGAGAAAGCTTGCTGGTAGCTTCTCGTGGGTTGGTGGTTCTTTCTGGGGTTTTCCCAGGTTCTTCCTCCACCATTTATACTGGCTGTCATGTATAGCCTATCTTGATTTAAAAAATGGCATTAAACCCTATAACAACAACAACAAATTCCATATCCTGCTGCGGGCTGCAGGAAATAATTCCATCGGCCATCAGTTTGAGACCTCGGGACTAGATACATATAAGCTGTACTTTCTAGTAATGTATGGCAACCTTAATGTTTCTTCTTACAATTTTTATACAACAACCATTTAATAATATTATATGTGCACCTGTTTTCCAGATGTCAGTCTGCTTGTTATTTATGTTGTTAGGAATAAGTTAGGCTCCCTACAGTCTGTGGTTACCAAACTGTTTGATCAGCATGCCTTTGGGAAGAGTCTGATTAATTTTAGGTATCAAAAATCAAGGTGACTAGGAATAAAAGACTGAAGATGGTTATCTACATGACGCATACTCACTGCTTTGACCAAACCATGCAAATGGCCCACATAGGAGACGAAAAAGACACTAATTGATTGAGAGAGAATGCCCAACTTGTTACATGGCGCTTGTGTTGGTTATTGTTATCTAGGAGATAATTGACTGTGGTGTTATTGCCCAGATTGAGTAAATAAGAATGGCAGATATAAAATTAATGGATGGAATAACAGAGATCTGAGCAGTGATATAGAATAGGACAACACAAGCCACCCCCCCCCCTTTAAAAAATAATAATAATAATAAAAATAATAATTTAATCAATTACATAAACAATATGAAATTGAACATGACATTGGATATACTTTCTCTTAGAAATAGAATTTCAAAATTTATAAGAAATGCAGTAATCCATTATGTTATACCGATAAAACAAATTTGATCATAGTGTTCGAGTGAACAATAAAACTCATTGCTCAGCATGCCGGGATAATCTGTTTGTGTCTCCTTCCAAATTCAGTGTTTGTGAAAGGTCAGAGTCGCTGTATTACTTTACCTCTTTTCTTTCTCTCGAGCCTCATTTGGGTCTTCCGCCATAACTTGCTTGTCTGTTCTCTTTCCCCACTGGTTTACAGATAGAGCACTTTTCCCCTTATGCTTTCCAAGACACGCTGTCTATTCTATGATTGAATGTCTTCGTGTCCCTCACTTCCAGACACCCATCCCATGGACAATGTTTTAATGAGAAAAGATACTTTCTCTTTCTCTTGGAGTGGGGCATCCACTTCCTCAGAAAAACTTGCACTGCCAAAACGTTTGGGGAAGAATATTTAAAACATTGAATTTTGTCATGGAAGCAGGCTTCTCATTTAACTTAGAATAATTTTCTCTGGTCTGCCTGTATTAATAACTATTCAGGAAACTGATTTTAGACACTTGTTTCCAAATGGCACTAGACTGCTCCAGCGGCCTAGTGTTTAGAGTGTCCGCCTCAGATGCAGGAGTTTGAGGGATTGAACCCCAGCAGTATATCAAAGACTTATAAAAATGTTTCTAACAGCTGTATTGCTAGGCGCTTAGCATTAAGATATTACTGTTAGGACTGGTCAGCCTACTATAATGTGACTAGGTGGGACATCATGCTACATGTCTGCGGAATGATACCCTAGTGCTAGACATCACTATAAACTTCAATACTGTAGAATTGTAGCGATATGACTGTAAAATTGTGAAAGCTACATTAAAATTTCAAATCACATGCACACGATCCAAATGGCACAGAATTGTCTCTGGTTTGTCTCTACGTTGCGTTTCCCGCCATTTAACCCCACGTTAATATCGCCTCTTCTATATCTCTAACCATTACTCTAGCAGGTCCTAATTAAAAATCAATCATGCCCTTTCCCACGCGACAGAGCATCCCATCTTTCACAGGCAGTTATTTATTGCAGGTCAATCCTATACGCTAAAGTTAATTGTTACATGTCACCTTGACTGCAACAAGATTCCACTTAGTTATGGTACAATAATCATCTTCCAAAATTCATACTGTTACGTTGATTTTTTAGTCAGAGTCACTGACCATTTAGGGAAATATAGTTTACTGACAATATCTTCTGTTCTTTGTTACCTACTATAAACCAGAGATTGCGGATGTCATGCATTTGAGACTAAAGACACCTATTGATTTGGGGACACAGATCCCCAAATACAGTTTCAACAAGTTACTTTAAGTAAAGTGTCGTATAATTTCAGCCATATTTAGAGATGTTTCCATGAAAACTTTTACAAAATATAGCATGGGACATATGTCACATTGCCATATGAAACATACTTTGCATAATATCAGGATCATATGGAATTCAAACCAAGGCATGGAAAATATCTTGCCTACTCAGGATGTTGGAATAAAGGCCTAGCGTAATGTCTGGTGAAGGAAAATGAGGCTTCTTGCTGCAAATAAAATGGCTTGGCAGACTTTGGGTGATGCAGTAACTACTGACAGTTTTCAAATTTGGCAAGAAATGTTTGTTGTGGTTTTGCTGTTGTAAACAATATATTACATTACTAAGTCTTGTTTGCGAGTTTAGTTTATATATTAAGATAATTATCACTTAGAGATAAACATGTTTACAGATGCTGAGTTACGTGTCTGTTTCCTTTTTAAATGAATGTTCTGGAAGCAACCTTGCAAACTAATGCATGACATACAAGCAAACCTAACAACTTGCTTACCTCCTACAGCAGAACAACTCGGTAACTGCCTGCGTTCACTGCTCGACAAACATGCCCCAGCTACCAAATGAAGAGTGTCAATTCAAAAGTGTTCTACATGGTATAGCAGTGTTAGGGACCAGCTTCGCACTGTTAAAAGAGACCGCCGTAAAGCTGAAAGGCTTTGGCTTTCCACCAGACTCACTATTGATAAGCAGATCTATGAAGCCGCTAAGAATAATGTCATAAATATAGTCCATGCAGCAATATCAGCCCACTACACTACTAAGATCATGGAAAGTTGCAGCTGCAAAGAGCTCTTCAAGATTACTAACAAGCTAATGTCAAGGAACAACTATACACCACTTCCAACTGCCTTCTCTCCAGTCGACCTTCCGGACATGTTTGCAAATTTCTTCCGTGACAAAGTACAAGCTTGACACCAGTTTCACTTGACTCGTCATCACCATACAGCTGGGATACAGAATTTGAGCGGCAACCATTAGCAGCATTTGAACCTGTCTTGAACCTGTCTCTATGGATTTTGTGCATACAATCCTGATGAAGAGTGCACTAAAGTCATGTGAACTTGATCCAATTCGAACATCACTGCTGTTTGAGTGCTTAGATCCAGTATTGCCTCGACTAACTGATGTTATTAATACCTCTCTCTCATCCTGGGAATTCCCATCATTTTGCAAAACTGCCATTGTAAAGCCTCTGCTGAAGAAACCAACACTAGACCATAACGATTTAAAGAACTACCGCCCAGTTTCTAATCTCCCATTCATATAAAAAAATCTTATAAAAGGTTGTTCTATCCCAGCTTGTATCTCATCTGAATTCAAACAGTCTTTTTAGCAATGTACAATCTTGCATATCGCCCTTGCCACAGTAATGAAACTACTCTTCTAAAATTAGTTATAGACCTCCTCTCTGCTTTGAATAGCGGAAAGATTACAGTCCTCACCCTCCTTGATTTGTCGGCAGCATTTGACACAATAGACCATGATATACTACTTCACCGTCTCCAACATGTATTTGGCATTCATGACACAACCTTACTGTGGTTCAAGTCCTACTTGGTCAACAGGATACAGATTGTATCTGCAAATGTAATACCCTCCAGCCCAGTTGATCTATGTTGTGGTGATCCACAGGGGTGTGTTCTTGGACCTGTTCTCTTCATTCTGTACACTCAGACGCTATCAAGTGTCATAGATCATCATCCAGTGTCTCAACAATTGTACGCTGATGACACCCAAATATACAAATCTATCCACCCAACTGAAGTTGATGCTTCCATCCAAGGTGTAGAGAGGTGCATTTCTGGTGTGAAATCTGGATGATATGTAACAAGCTGCAGATGAATATGATAAAACTGAGGCCATTCTGATTACAACACAAAGAGTTTCTCATTCACATCCTTTATCTAAAAAAATAAATATCAGCAACACCAACATTGAATTCACACAATCAGTACGAAACCTAGGTGTTACTCTGGACAGTACTCTCACATTGCACCAACACGTCATGAACATATGCAAGGCTGCATATCTTGAGCTGAGACGCATCAGCTCCATTCGCAGATATCTTTCAGTTGATGCCACTAAAACACTTGTATGTTCATTTGTACTTTCAAGACTGGACTATTTTAACTCAATTCTGTCTGGTCCATCTCAATATCTACTCCAAAGTCTTCAAAAAGTGAAAAACACGGCTGCTTGGATCATACTTAGAGTACCACGATCAGAGCACACCTCCCCGCTGGTCTGTAACCTACATTGGCTATCCATTCGATCCAGAATCAAATACAAAACTTGTTCTCTGTGCTACATTTTACTGACGGACTCTAGTCCAACATACCTATTTGACCTCACCCATGTGTACACACCAGCAAGATACTTACGCTCCTCTTCTGACAATCATATGCTCATTATTCCCACTATGAAAACAAAGTTATATGGACAGCGTTCTTTTGCATACCAGGGCCCAGAAACGTGGAATGAATTACTCACTGAACTTAGACACAAAAGACACAGTCATCCCATTCAAGAGTGCTATCAAAACTCACTTATTTCGACTGCAAGAACAAACTTAAAGGCCTAATAATGTTTCCTACCATAAATATTCTCACCATGTCTTTTATGTTTTCTAATTTCATGGTGTTTGTGTTTGTAATTATATTATTAGATATGTTTTTGATCTTATAGGTGTTGTATAATGTTGTAAAGAGCTTACATCTTTTTAATATTAAGCGTTATACAAAGTCCTCATTATTATAATTATTATTGTGAATTTAATGGCAAAATGAACTTTTGACCCTCATCCAGGTTATGCTATTGTGTCTTGGCTTTTGTTAGGTATATATGATTCATTCCATATCTTAACATTAGTCTACTGGAGCCAGTTGTGTTCAATTATATTTTGTGAAGATTTAATTTATTTATTTCAATTATTGATTGTAATTACAAAGTGCTCTTTGATTTTAAGACTAAATTACTTTCTTGGAATTATTGTGAATTTATTCAAGGATATTTTGGGTTATATTGTTGCGTTACATCGAGACTGTCAACACAGCCACACTATTCCAGACTTCTCGCACATCAATGCATTCAATATGGAATTTCTTTTGGAATACTACTGGAATTCATTTGAAATACTTGATACCCATTGGACTTAAGTTAGAATTTGTTGGGACTATTTGGGATGTAATTCACAGTAGTGTAAGTTCCTGTTAAACTTTTGCTTTGTGTTCTAGGGAAATAAGTTATCTGTTGAATTTTTTGAAAAACTTGTTGGTTTTCACTATATTCTGATACTTAGTTTAAGACCATAGAGTCATAACACCCGTCAGTGCTGTGTTTCCGGGTTTGCGGTGTAAAAGAGATGTACAATACTGGTATAATGTAGTGCCATTTTTCTTTGCATAGAACCTATTAATTGTATACTTTTTATAATAATGAATTTATATTTAAAAAATGCAGCTAGATTGCACTACTTGCAAATTGTCATATTGGTTCTTTAATTAAATTGGAAATAAATTAAAGGATACTGAGTTTCTCTTAAACAGGTCTAACATTGTTGCCAGGGGAAGGAGGGTCAGATCCTTGCAAATTTGTGATCATAACATTTTATGGCAATGAAATTAATTGTGAATTTTTTTGGGTGATTTTGTAACTGTCAATATTATGTGCCCAAAGTTTAAGCATGTCAGTGTAGATTAACAGTACATGCATACACGTTTTGTTGTTATCTATCTGTTTATAACAGCATGAACTCACTAGACATCACTGTGGCATGCAGTTATAGAAATATCTATTGCAGTGTGAACTGTGTTTGTAGCCATTAATTGAAGAACTTCAGGTACCATGATGGAACACTGCATTGCAAGTTTCTCAGATTTTACTTTTCACACAAGATTTATTTAGGATTCATGTAGAGCTTAAAGAAAAAAAGAAACCTGATAGCACAATGACTAGGTTCTCTCTAAATCAAGATTGTGCCCCTCTTGTAAGCTACCTGTCTGATCTGTTCACAAAAGGTGCTGTATAATTTGCCTCAAAGAAACCTTGATCCATTTGTCGAAATTATGCATTTGCACAAAAACTTTGAAGTATAGGTCTGGTATAGTAATACAATTTGCTCAGCTCTGAAAGTTTTGCCAGGCTAGCAAAATCTTTCCCCCCTCCAGCTTAAAGTGTCTCCCACCCCGCCAGGAATTGGCTAGTTGATTATGCCCCCTGCCAATTACACTATTAGAACATTTAAATAGCAAAACTAAATTTATAAAAACAGATACTATCTTAGTTTAAAAAAATTATAAGAACAAATCTCTGCCTTCCCCCAAAACTGTATTAGTTTTTTAAAACCAATCATATTAAAATAAATATTTATGTTACAACCTTCCATATTAACAAAATATATATATGTCCATTCTTCATTGAGGGGGTTGAATGTTTTTCTTATTTTGTTTGGATTTTATATATAATTAGAATATAAGATGAGGAAATATAACTTTTGTAAGGTCTCACTTGGAAGAAATATGATTGTCCCAATTTGTCAGTTTTTATCAGCATGTATAAAATAATTTTGTATTTTATTGAAGTTGCAAATTAAAAAGAAAACAATAGGATGTTTGCAACCAGTGTTGTAAGTATTCTAGGTGTTTCTTACTTTATGTATATTTAATGAAAGTGTCACAGGTGTGATGATTACAGGCGAATCTTATTGTTCTAACTGATATTTTGGGGATTCAGTGGATTAGGGAAGGGTGGTCAGATTTTGAAAAGAAATAAAGCCACAAAACGTGTCTATTTCAAAACCCACCAGAAATGTCATATGTTCTATACATAGTAATTATCACAGGTAATTCCAGGTGTTCCCTACAGGAAATTGGTCTATAATCCCATTTATAAGAGCATCTGGTGGCATAAAATCTTGGTATAAATAAAGTTGAATATCCTTAATATTACTTCTTGACTCACAATCATGGATGACAAGTTATACATTGATATAGTATCGGATGCTAATGATGGCACCTACCCAGCAAACCTGGCAACTATCAAACTCTCAGTAAGAGAAAGAGTGAATTGAGGTTAAAGGCTTTAGTGCAAGCAGTGGTATAAAGATGACTTCTTAGAAGAAAGGAAGTATCAGCAGTCCTAGCAAGCTTTCATTTTGGTAAGTAGTACTTTAAAAAATAATTAATAATACTATAATATCAATGAGAAATTCTAACATACTCAGATAACATGTACAGAGCCTGGGTCTACTGGCCGTAGTCCACACAAAGAACCCAATATAACACTACTTGCTAAGCTACTTAACATATTGATACATCCATACTCTATCAAAATCAATTATCCATCATTATTCCAGGAGTGGAATCTGTTTGTCTCTGCTCTCTCGCCCTCTCTCTCTCTCTCTCTCTTGTATCCCGTCTTTTTCACTCTTCCTCTTTGACATTATTGCTTCCTATCTCCATATTCCTTGTTTTCATCTCTTTCTTCCTCTCTCTATCTTCCTTTCTTTCTCCCTGTCTTCTGTTCTCTTGTCTCCCTTTTCCATTCTGTCTTCTTTTTTAACTATCTCTCTTCGTTAAGTCTTCCTCTCTGTATTCCTCTTGTCGTCTTAATCCCTTTCCCTTTCTTCCTCCCTCTTGTCCAGTCTTCCTTCTTTCTCTCTGCCAGTTCATCTGTCTGTCTTCCTCTTTCTTTCTCTTCCTCTACTCTCTTTCTTTCTATCTCCTCTATCTCTCTCTCACTTTTCTTCTATATCTATTCCTCTCGCTTTCTCTTTCTTCTCCTATCTCTTTCTTCCTGTTTTCTTCTATCTCCTCTATCTCTCTCTCTCTCACACTTTTCTTCTACGGCTATTCCTCTCATTCTCTTTCTTCTTCTATCTCTTTCTTTCTGTCTTCCTCTCTCGCTTTTTCGCTCTCTCTCTCCTTTCACCATCTGCATCTAGAACTCTCATATACTCCTCTTCCTGTCATTCTATCTCCCTCTGTCTCTCTCTTCGTTTCTTTTTCTATCTCAATTCCTTTCTCTCTTCTTTCTCTCTAGCTCTTGCTCTTACTCTCCTCTTTCTCTCTGTAGTACACAAAGTACATAATTATAAATTATAAACATTCTTTTCTTGTACTTTTGAAATATAATTGAATTGTTATATTTTTATTTTAACAGGTAAATACACTTGGTGGACATGGCAAAACATATGAGAAATGCCAGGAAGGGTATTACTGGATGTGGATGAAACATATAATAAAATATGTCAGTGACTGCAATAATTACAATAGAGTGACTCCAGGCCAATACAAGCAGTACCTCCTCTGAATTCGTTACCAGTGCCATCAAAAGTGTTGAGTTTAGTTGGAATCAATATTATATGTCCTCTTCCAATAAGAGACAGCAGGAACAAATATATTGTTACAGCCACAGATAATTTTTTTCAAATGGTCTGAGGATGAAGGTCTCCCCAACAAAAGTGCTGATCAAGTAAAAAAAATTCTACTTAATATCATATGTTGTCAGGGAAAAGAATTCACAAACCGTTCACTCAGTCTGGAATTTCTTAATAAAACCTTGCAAATGACTATTGTAATATAGTGTTAAGTTACTAAGAAGAAGTATGAACAATAACTGAAAGCTGTATTTTATTCCATGTAGGTGATTTTTGAAAGGTTATTAGTCTGAAATTGTAATCTGTATTAAATTTAATTGTAATCTGTATTAAATTTAATTTTAATATGCATTAAATTTAATGTAATGGCTCACTTGAAATAAATCCTATATAAGTTTGTTACATGAACTTATTACATGTATTATATTTCACATGTGGACCCT
This sequence comes from Sinohyriopsis cumingii, assembly GCA_028554795.2. Taxonomy (NCBI): domain Eukaryota; kingdom Metazoa; phylum Mollusca; class Bivalvia; order Unionida; family Unionidae; genus Sinohyriopsis; species Sinohyriopsis cumingii. Next base: position 67,806,957 of record CM068833.1, on the reverse strand, counting down.
TAAGCAGATTAAGAAAGAGTCTATTAATGAAAAAATAACCAATTAGTTGTGGTGGGGAAAAATCGGTTAGCTAATTCTGCCCACCCACCCCCACCGCCCGATTTGTTAAGTGACCCATTCTATGTAAAGTATTTCACTTGTAGGCCTTAAGTATATTACGAAAGAAGAACCCATTAATAAAAAGAAACTATTTGGTTGGGGGTGGGGGGAAATAATCAGCTAGCTGATTCTGGCCCTACCCCCCCCCCCCGCCATTTGTTAAGTGACCCATTACATGTATGATATTTCACATGTGGACATTACGCTTATTACCAATTAGTCCAGCTGGGGGGGGGAGAATTGGCTGTTAAACTGGTTGAGCTAAATTATACTCCGATATGTATGAAATTGTGGCATGTGCTGTACTACATTTAATAGTGACTCACAGTATATGCATGCTTGTTAGAATCTAACTGCAAAGTCTGAATATAATCAGTAAGAGAAATTAATGGTTTTTTGCTTTACAGTAAGAAGATATACCAAGGGATGTGGGGAAAGTTTAGGGTTGAAAATCATCTCAATCCAGATGGATTCAGCCTAAAATATGTATAATGATAAAGAGGGATCATAGCCAGTTATCTTCCTTTCAAAATGGTACGTGGCAGCATTGAACAAAGCAGTCCAAAATTATATGCGGTATACTTCCTATAGCATCTACATTTTGCTTTGCAAAATGTCTCAATCATATAGATCATAGACATTATCGGCAGTGAGAGGAGTTTAAATGACGATCTCAGTTATCTATGTAAAAAATATGAGTTAATCAATAGGTTAAGCAAACTAGGCATCAGTGATAATGTTGCCTGGCTCTGTCACAAGGCGTATTTATTGTAAATTTATACCAAGTCTTATTTACCTCTCCGTGACCATGTATTTCACATTTGTTCACCAAAATAAATGCAATGTTTTAAAACTTTTTATTGAGGATTAAATACGAAACTGTTCTCAAAGTTGTTTTGCTTTTTTACTGTCTTATAATGAGTTAATTAAAATATATCTAGACTGATCAATAATAGATTGTTCTGAGGAATGATAAAGTCCTATGATAACCAAATATCGGGACCAGGTTTTTCTGTGGCTCCACCTTTTGGAAAGACAGCTGGCTATGATCCCTCATTGAATCATATTCATCCATGTCATAATTCTTGTGTGCAGGGAAAAATATTGCTCTTTTATAATGTGACCAGGAACATTATATTTTCATTTCTTCATACAAAATATTTGAAAACAGTTGAGTAGATTCATTGCACTTGGTAACCATTTTATTAGTCTTTCATGAAATGAGGCTTATATATGATACTTTAAACATTTTAAATGTTTTATCATATAGTGTTGTGTTCATTTAAAAAGTTTTATAGAAATTAGAACTAAGCAGCTGAACACTGAAGTTTTGTATTATTAACTGAAGTGAAGATTATGCTTAAGGTGGAGATGGAATTAAGTATTAATATATTTGCATTGCTCCTATTCTTAATGTCTGGAAAGTTGTACTGTCTTTAAACTGCATTGTTTGAGGAAACAATATGGGCATTTACTGGCATCTATTGGTCAGTATGACTGGCCACATTTATTTTCAAACCTTGGTTAATTGCCTGTCCTGGTATGGAAGTTTAAGAAAAAGTATATAAATAAGCTATCAAATAGAGATGCTTAAAAGAAAGTTTGAAAACAAAACTTCAAAAAAAAGTAATATTTTATTTAGATGAAACTCGCAACCTCTTGTTCGACAGTGGGGACACACATAAACTATTTTACTAAGACTTGTTGTACAGTAATCAACTGACAAAGTTAGTCACAAAGACCTGGTCTCATCCTCCCATGACTACATATATCGCTATGCCTTTGGTTAATATTTCCTTACAATTTTTGTTATACAGTCATGAAATTTGATTATTTATTTTAAAACTTTGTTTTACCCATTTGCAAAGAAAATGTAGAACCGTGACCTACATTTCAGGTTTGGTTTATTATGTTCTTGGTTTACATTAAGCTGACTTTCTGAGATCTTGGATCCTGTTGAAATATGAAACTGAATCAATTATTGGCAAGAGTTGGTCAAAGTAACATATTAATGACCATTAATGCATAATTATCCGTATTTTAAAAAAATCATGACACTAATCATCACCTGTATATACATTTTCATTCATCAGTGGTAAAAATAGGTCACATTTAGCAAGAGTTGGTCAAAGCAACCAAGCAACTTGTTTATTTTGTTTGTGGTGCTGATCTAACACCATATGTGACTGTTATGGCAGCTATCATAGAAATATTGTTACTGTCATCTCATGAATGGATAATCATATTGACATGTGGTTTTGTACCAGATGATTTATTATCAAGCCTATATAAACGTAAATGACAATTGTTCCAATCTTCCGATCAGCATGGCTACCATTGGAGCCATCTTGAATTTGTTTTTGCATTCTTCTGAATGGATAGTTGTATAGACATTTGGTTTTCACCAAAAGGCTTTTAATGGTCACAGATGAAAACATTGTGGAGGTGACATCCACAATGGCCACTATGGCAGCCATCATAAAATTTAAAGTTATTTTTAATTCTCTCACATTGTTTGATTTTATATTTTATTTAAGTCAATTTATATTTTGGAAGACTTGAATGCTTGTTTGGTTTTACCTTGTCTTGTTACCTAAGTTCAAGCCCTATGACTTAACGTTGGTCTTTAATGATGCCAATTTGCACAGACAGTATGATTGCTACAATAACTATCTTGAAAAACATTGTATCTCTATTCTTCTTATATGAATGGTCATATCAACAAAGGGTTTTCACCAGAAAACGTCACCAAAAAAAATGGCCCCAATCTTGCATCCATTATGGTTCTCATGGTGGCCATTTTGAAAATTGCTTTATTCCTCCAGAATATCAGAGATAGTTTCCACTCCATCAGTTAACATTTCGGCCAGTGGACTATCATTGTCTGAAGGAGCTCTTGTTTTACTTAACTTGGCTGTAAAGCCAAGTGAGCTTTTGCTATTAACGCCTTTTTTGTGCTTTGGTATTGTCTTTCGTCCATCGTGCATCATTTTGTGTCCCTCAGCAACTGCTGTATTGATTTTGACACACTAATTTCAACCAGACTTGTCAACCTTGTAAACATGTTCAGTTTTAAAACATTGCATGTTTGTTTTATGGTTTTGAGTTAGAGAAGCTTATTTTTATTATCAAATATGGTGATTTTGAAAAAAGAAAAGGCTTTTTTTATTTATTGAAAACAAATTGACATGCTTTTTCACACTTCTTTCTTTCAGTCTTGGTAATGTTTCTTTTCTCATCAATCCAATCGGAAGTTTGTATTCATTTACATCTGTGCTTTTCCCATGTAAATTGGTGGTTTCATTAGTCTTACCACCAGTCATTGACTCATGAACCAAATAAAATAAGTAGATCAGTTGAGTCCAGGTACACATGCAAAGGGTCAGACAAGGTCTTATTCAAAAGAAGATGGACAAAAAGACTTTCATGACTTACTTGTATAAGAAATTTACATTATGATCCTGATATGCATTAATGCATGTGTGGTAAAGAAAGTGACCCTTCTGCGTTACACACAAAGCTGAAGTTTTCTATCAGGCCTATATTATTGATTGTGGCTATACTACAAATTCTTGTGTAACTGCAGAAATAGAAATAATGATCACCACTACAATGATTTTATTTTTTGTGGCAGAGTTAGTTTGAAATTATTTTATACAAACTGCAGCAGAGGATATTTTTACATGAGACAATTACCTCACTATATATATAAATGGCAAAAAGGTCACAGATTGATATTATAGTATTCTGAAAGAATGTATCGACATATCAAATTGTGGTTTCATTTTACCAGATCAGTGAATTATGCACAATGCTACAGGTAAAGATTACATTACTGTTTCACATAAATGTATCATAAAAATTAGTCAGAGACTTGTTAAAGACATAGCCTGAACATATTGATAATTTATTAAACTTAGAAATTGTCTTGGAGTAGCAGTGATGTATCGGCAAACATGACTTGGGAGAAGAAAACAATCCTGGAAAGTTCATTGATAATGTACAGGAAAGAACTGAAGTAGTTGACATTTAGAGAACCCAAAAATAAATAAATAATGCAATGATGATGATAGTGGTGACACTGAAAACATTAAGTGAATGTAGTAGCCTAAGAGTGATCATCATCAAGAATGAAATAATTAGAGAAAGATGTCTTTAACATTAATATCTTGAATTACGAACAATTCCTTTACATAAATAATATGAGACTTTTTTTCGACGATGAAGAATCTAAGCAAATGACCCAGTTATACGTTTTGTGGAAAGACATTCACATGCAAAGAGAAAAGCTATAGTGTCAATATACAAGCAGTGCTTTAAGAACATCAGACGTAATTGTACAAGCGGTGGTTATTTATGTTTTGGTACAATACATTGTGATCATATTAATAAGCACTCAGTGATTTGATCAGATACTGCATTAAAGAAAATTATGTTAAGACACACAATTATATTTGACATGTATCCTTGGTTCATGCAGACTGGTGTAACAATGTTTATAAAATGCACTACCACAGGTTTGCAAATTACTTTCACAGCGGTGTATTTTACAGCAAATGGCCATACAACCAAATACTGTCCACTGCGAGTATTTTGAAGACCATATGTATATGCTGAGGAGCAGATACACCTGATAATACGTTCACTATCATTCCAACAACAAAAAAATTAGACGTCCTGGGGGTGACTAACTGTTCTAAAGGGGTCACCTTTACTGATCACTGCCATGTCACATTTGCATGTGTTCAAGTCACAGGCTAGGCCAATGTGGGTATGTGAGAAAGCTTGCCAGAATATACATATGGTCTTCAAAATACTCGCAACAATTAGAAACATAAATTATGATTTTTATGAAAACGCAGATGATTATTTCTGTTATAATACAAGTTATAAATATATAAAGTTCACTAGCATTGGTATGTAATGGCTCTAGAGGTGTTGGCCTTGGAAAATGTTAACTATTAAGCAGAACTTGCCATTATGTATACTGTAAATTACATTTGCTCGCATGGCATGTTGGTATAGGTGTCTTAAATGTGGCATCTGAGTTAAATCACATAACTAGCTTTGCCGACCTTGTGGATCTATTCGTGAGTATTGTTGTGCACTCCAACAATGATTCACTAAGATATATGTCAATAAAAGCACCCTGTAACGCTATCACTGTTGCAGAAACGCATATGTTGATGAAGTAACATCCAGGGTTGAAGCAATTGCAGTTCATGATCCTGATAGAGTAAACAAACTAAAACAAAATTATTGATGGAATTTGTAATGAGAGAAAGATATTCCTTTATATACCAGTATCAGGAAATGCAAAAGTTCAGTGGGATATTTCCATTAGTCGCAGAGATTTGAGTGCTGTTTGCAGTGGTAAAATCAAACATTTTTTAGGTATCTTTATGCGGGGAACATGCGTCGAGGGTTACACAAATAATACAAAATGGCATTGTTAACCTAGATTTGACAATGGGACCTAGAATGCGTTGGGTAACATACGTACTAAGACCCAAACATATTTTATATTTTGACTTGTAAGTTGTATTGGCTTGTACCACCGCCTAAAATCGTTAATTATTTAATCCGTGGCGATAGCCCAGAATAACAGCCATCGTTGTCAGATGGGCCAATACATGGTTATGTTGTTGTTAAAGAATTGCATGCACTTGAGCATTCACCATCCCAGCAAATGTGTATTGAAATTACGTTTAAATTTGCTTAACATTATTCAAAATGTATGTTAATATTTATGTTGTATTGATCTGAGCAGATTTTCCACCAAGGCACATTTGGCTGAGATTTGGCTTAGTTTACCAGCCACATTGTTGCTGACATTGACCCAGATAAGATTGTGAATTTTGAAGATTGAACTGGTAAACTTAAAATGTGTAACGTGCTATTTGTGGAATCGACAAGGCAACAACCTTTGGTCTGAGTGTGGTATGAATCGCAACCACATTGACTATTATAGCTATACCCAGTGGAATTGTCGGAACCAGTGTCACAGATGGTGCTGGTAAAATTATTTCGTTATGGCTGCGTTCTGGAATACTTGTCTATTCTAAACTTTTCATGGAAGCACAAATCAGTTTCAGTACAATTAATAACTCGATGGCTATTGAGGATCAAAGAATTAGCATGGCCGAGTTTGAGTTAATGTTGGTGGGAATGGAAAACCACTGGTAACTCGGTGCACATGTACGAAACCAGGAGTTTGTGGATTTACAGAGAGTACAAGTCGAGTAATTTCCTTTTAAAATAAAAAAGTTTAAAAGTACCAAAAAGAAGCGCAGTTCATTGTATTTATCATGTCACAAACACGAAGACGTGGTTTTCAAGTAGAATGGTAAGAGCAGTATTTTGTTGGTTTCCAATTTAATTCACAATATTTTACTCTACATGACTATCCTCTTGCATGGACTGTTGGTAACTTTCATGGATTATAATCAACAGTTCACATGCATGCATGTGTGATTTCATAAGATATGAGGACTAAGTCATGTTGGATAGAGGGTTGTCACCTGTATCAGTAACTCTTACAAGTCTATAGTCATAAACTAAGTCATAGAAAGAAGAAAAACTAACGAATTTTGTAAAACTTAACACAGAATTTAATTATCAGTGTTTTAAAACGAAAATCTAAGAGTAACATATACTTGTGAACTGAATCCAAAATATTCAAATTAAGTTCCAAAAGGATGAAATGTTCAGAATAATTTTCAGATCCAAGAATATATTTGTTTGCCAACAATTCTGATGTGTCAAAATGGTGTCATTAAGAACTTGTTTGAGTAATTCACACAAATTCCAAAATCAAATTACAGTCCAATGAGCACTTTCTATTTCCACTGAATAATCCAAACATTTCCAAAATCAGTTTCTTTTTAACTTTGTAGGGACAGTTAATATCTAACCTAAATAGGATTTTGAAGTATTGGCAAGAGAGACAGAACTTTATCACCAGGTTGAAAAAGTCTGAACTTTGTACTTTTGACCTGCCTTAATAGTAATTTTGAGTGAGTAGACAGAAGATTATATCTTGCTACTTCACAATCCGAGATATAATTTAAAAAAGATTTGTATCCTCTGTATAAAAAAAGCATTTTATTTTAAAAAGTCCATGGATAATATATGTCCATAAACTAGCTCAAAAGAACTGAAACCAGCCATTGACAAATTAAACAAGATCTACAATATTTGGAACATGATGTAAGAAGATGTAAAAATGATGCAAGAACTTCTGATAGGTTTCGGTGACTCCTAAATGACCAGCCAAAATAGTTTCATGAGCTAAACTATGAATTTCCTGTCTATATGACATAAGAGCAACAGTTTGATAGCTCATCAGTGCGTGCCTCAGGTGTTCTCAATTTTATCATAACGACCCATTTTCCAAAACTATCAAGTTGTTACATCTGCAGAATCAGCTTCACTAATAACCCTCTGAAACAAACAGGAGATATCAGGATCTTTTTCCTTTCGACGACAAAAGCGAATGTCACTTGCCAGCCTGATTAGAAATAATAGAATGAGTAGTTAAAATATGATCACGATGATCAGTACCTTTTTATTGATCAGTAACAGGAGCAAAGGTGTCCTCATCAAAAATCTGACCAACACATGTGTCACGCAAAGGAATAATTTCCCGAAAAACATCTTTCCCAAGAGCGTTTTATTGCCATAGCTTTAGTAACTGCACAAGCAGGGTATAAATAAGGGATTTCGTTTTCAATAAGCCTGTCTATAAATAAACATCTTCAATGGGCAAGGAATCACAGCGCTGATAGTTGTTGGTCCTGAAACTAGGTGTGAAGACAAATTAACGTTATGGAGAGGAATTCGAAGAAACACGCACTCTACTCCCTAAACAAGAACACTTTCATCAGAAGAAGACTTCTCAGACAAAGGCCCTGATAATAAAATATTGCGAGAAGCTCCTGCTTCCCTTAATATTTTTATTGGGATAGGATTGACCCAATCACCAATAAGTGATATAAAACCTTTTGACATAAATGGCTTATAATTCTCCATATAATCTGACCGGGGTTTATTTGACTCAGCAAATGTATTTTTCCAATTCATGACAATAACCTTGACCTCAAAGAAATAAACTTTCTCAATAGATGTCTTTATTCTTTAGCAATAATAAATAATGTACCCGTTCTATTTCACTGAGTAATCAAAACAACTGTTTTTCTTCTTAAATAATAGCTACATACAACATAGAATTCGTTAGCAAACTCATTTTAACATATGAAATTATAATCCAAAATAGGAATGAATTCGATTGCTCAGTTCTCTTATATAAACCTTCAAGAGTCTTAATATGACTTTTTGTCGCAATATACCCCATGGTACAAATCTAACTACTGGATCTAACATTTCAAAATACCTGTTCATGTGATCTAATCTATAAAATAGGAAATAACATTTCTTTTAAGAATCCACCTATCCGACCTGTCCAGTGGGAAACAACCCAAAACGTGTGAATAGATTTACTACTTTTATTATTAGTAACAGTAAGCACGCGCGTCGGCATCTATTTATAAATGCTATGCAATTTTACGTTCATAATATCTTAATATAGACCCTATGAACGTGCGAATTTTCAGCTAAAGATAATCACTGCCATTTCCAGTCATGAATAATAAAATAATTATAGATCTACATAAATCAAAAACCTATATTATTACTCAACTGTTTGTGTGTATGTAAGTATAGCACGTATGCATAAACATTCCGACACTTTTCACAGGACAGCGGGATTTTGTGCTTGAACACTTATCCAAAAGCAGTTGCTGGATTGATTAAAATCAGATCTCCACTGTTGTACGTGAAGATCTGACACCGACAACTTGGGGATCGTGTTCTGGTAACATGTTATTACTATAATCGCTAATTTTATCAGCCAGTCAGATGAAGTCTTATATCTTTGCGCTTGGAGACTGAGCAGTGTGGATGAAGAATAACAATGTGTACGGAACGATTTGATTCACTGTCAAATTTTTTAAAGCTTCGCTTCTATTGGCAAATTCAAAGGTCACCAGAACATGACCCTTAAACGGTCGTCGTCATATCTTCACGTTTGACAGTTCTGATCTTATTGAGATTGCTGGATTGTAGTCTGTGTCTTTGGATAGTGATCAAAAAGCGGTTGCAGGATTATGGGACGCGTGTATCCCACTAAAAACAGAACGGGAAGCAAGATTGTAAATGTGTCGTATTAGATTTTAACTTTTAAAAAATAACATTATCTTTCTGAAAATTCCCATTTGGCTCCAGGAACACACAATGTTAAATTCCTGTTTGGCTCTAGAGTGCTTCTTATGTAAACCTACAGTATGGCATACTTTTTAAAACAAACTTCTCATCTGACTCTAAGGTTACCCATATAAGAACTCGCCGGCAATGAAACATTTAGAACGAAATGGAGACGGGTAAGAGCTGATTTGTGTGTGTGCGTGTGTGTGTGTGTGTGTGTGTGTGTGTTTAAAATTTAAATTTCACACAACTACATCAACATGAGTGGAAGCCTAACATTAGATTCTAAATCATGCCGGAAATGCATGGAGAAAAACAAGACGCGCATGACATTGATTCACCAAAGACAGACACCAGACTAGTAGAAACCGATACAATGAACGCACAATTCTGCATTGTTTTAACTACTATAGTGATATGGCTTCGCCCTGTATATTCCCAAAGGAAAAACGACTAATACAGTAGTGACATGTTTAGGACTTAAAAAGTTGCTATATGGTTTAAACCCATCAAACACTTCAGGAGTGGATGATAATATCAAAAAGTACTTAAGGCACTATCTTCTGAGTTGACACAAGTACTTACACACCTTTTAACAATCACTGAACATTTACAACATCCCAAGGATTGGTATCTGGAAAATAAATGGCATGACCACTACTGAAAAAAAGCTAATCACGCAATGTCCAATAATTACCGCCCGTTGTCACAGTCATTAGCGTTCTCTGCAAAGAGCTTGAACATATTGTCTATTCTAATCATGAAGCACTTGAACAACTATATGATAAACATAATGCATTAAGGAAATTTCAGAGTTCGAAACACACATTGCTCAGTTATTATTGATCGGGCTAAATATGTGGATACAGGTGACCAAGTAGACATTTTGTATTTTTGACTTTGAAAAAACTTTTGACAGGTGCTCCATGAATTGTGGAATTGCAAGCAAAGCTCAACGCTGGATAGGCGCTTTTTATGCTTCCGAGAAAAATATGTAGTGACAAATGGTCCCAAATCTGGCTGGTGTTACAAGTCAATGCTCTTAAAATAAGTAAAAATAAGTGAAAATCAACAAGCTTTGTAAAATTCAACAAATAATTTCTTTGCCTTGAATACAAAGTGAAAATTAAAAAAGAACTTACGGTATTACAAATTAAATCCAAAATAATCATATAATTATAGACACAAGTCCTAATAATTTAAAATTCTGAATAAACTTAGTAGAAATCCAAATTAAGTTCAATGCTGAAGGTGTTGGTGTGTCTGTGATGACCTGTATCATGCTGATATGCCAACAGTCTTTTATTGAAACACTAATAAAATTCCAGGTTTTAATTCACTGCAACTCCTAATGAATGTCTCTATCCAAGAATGTTATTTTTGGTGAGCACTCTGCATTTCCAGAGAAAAGAATCATTTAATTAAATAAATTGAGGAAATAAATTCCAAATTACTAATGGACACAACAATAATACAAATAAATTATTTGGCATGCGTGAATAATCTTTCCAGTGACAAGATTGTATAGTCCCCTACTTGACCTCAGTTCACACGTAAACGGATAAAAACCCAGAAGAAACAAAACGTTACCTAATACAAAATAACCTTTTACAAAGTTCTGAATGATTACAAAATAAAATGTTTATTATTAGAAAGTCTGTTACTAAAATTATAATATATGACCGGGACAATATCAGCTAAATTGTAGGGGAATGCGAATAACATAGACCCAGACCCAAATAAACAGATTTGCTTCTGCTAATAATGATCCTGATAATAACCCATGCATTTAGAGATTATTTTAGCTACGTATTAGTTGTTTACATAATAAAATACAAACATAAAACAATTCAGGTTAAGTGGAAAATAAACTTGATTTTGGACAAGGTTATGTGCTATATGCAATGTTACTTTACAATATCATATAATGAAATATAAAAAATAAAAACTAACAAACAATGCAAAGTAAATGTACATAATACTATAGTACAACGTAGGTTCTAGAGTACCGCAAGGAACAATACTTTGACCAGCACTCTTCTCCTAGCACCAGCAGCGACATCCTAATTGAAATTGACTAAGAACGTCGACTATTCACAGATGACTGTATATGCTACTGATTAATCAGAACCGAGCCTGATACTAAGATATTTCAAATGACATTAAAAAAGCTTGGACGATGGGTTCGAAACTGTGGCATGCGATTCCAACTTAACAATGCAGCATATGCTTATTGACAAGAAAGAAATGACATAAAACCAATATGTCGTATTTACTAGAAGATAATATGTTAGAAAACCTCAATCAAACAAAATATTTAAAGCCCACAAGTACATGTGATCTGATACGGAACCTTCAAATTTAACTCGAACTTTAAGCCAATAAAGACGTATCGTATCTTGTCGTCTTGCCCATAAAATGTGAAAGAACTCGCTAACAAAGTTTAGTAAGACCTATGTTAGAATACGGGACAATAACTCCCAGGGTTTAGAAGATGAAATTGAAAAGAATACGGAAAACGAGCAGCCAGGTTTGTTACATCCAATTATGACTATATGCAAGGAAGTATGACCTCGATATTGGATAAGTTGTCCTGGAAACAATTATAAATACGTAGATCGAAAAATAGATTAGTATTTTCTACAAAGGTCTAAAAGCAAAGCAAATATACCCTTCCATAATTTAATGAAGCCTAAAAGAACCAGAGAATAAATCAAGAGAACATACATATATGTTATCATGCGCACGAACTGGTAGTTACAAATTCAGCTTTATTTCCTCCCCACCCACCCATCCCCCTCCAATATTAACCACAACTGCCGAATCCCATGTAAACCTAATTAAGAAAGCTAGTGGGGACACGTTTTTTATATAAAAAAGAAAGTTATTTTTGTTGTTGTTGTTGTAGGGTTTAACGCCATTTTTTAGCACAAGAGAGGCTATACATGGCGGCCAGTATTAATGGTGGAGGAAGAACCCGGGAAAACCCCGGAAAGAACCACAGACCCACGAGAAGCTACTGGCAAGATTTCTCACATACCCACATTGGCTGAATACGAGACTCGAACCTACGCAGACAGATGTGAGATGGCAGTGATCCGTAACGGAGAGCGCTTTAGACCACTCCGCCACTCGGGGCCCCCAGTTCTTTTTGTAATGAAGCAAACCCGACATTATGATGTAGCACCGAACGTATTATGATACACGAAGAACAAGCTTATAAGATTCAGTTTTGTACATCCTACTTTGCGACCGCTCCGGTGGCCTAGTGGTTAGAGCGTCCGCCTCGGATGCGGGAACCCCGGCCGAGTCATATCAAAGACATAAAAATGGTACAAACGGCTGCCTAGCTCTACGCTCAGCATTACGAGGCTAGTGTTAGGACTGGTCGGCCTAGTGTCAGGATAATGTGACTGGGTGGGACATCATGCTACATGTCTGCCTTATGATTTCTCAGTGCTAGACATCACTGAAAACCACCACACATCGTAACGATATGACTGAATAATTGTTAAAGCTACGTTATAAATCCAAATCACAGACACACACACCTAATCTGCGAACCTATCACTTTTCACTACAATAGACACGAAATGGTTGTTTACATAAAATTAAAAGTAAAGTCATTAAGCTGCTTTTAGATACTGCTAAGGCGTTTTCTTGTTCATGTAAAACCTAATTAGAACCAAACTGAATCTACACTTTACTATCACTATCGAAACTTAAATTCAATTTCTACCAATTGACATTATTTCGATTAGCCGGTATACATGTATACTAGATTCGCGGTACTAATTATATACACAACTATGGACCAGTCTAGAAATAGGTGACCATAGCAAAGAGTATATTAGTTTTAATGGCCCATAATTAATACTGAAATGTAAAGTTTTTGCGAAAGAAAGTGACAATAACAATATACTTTTGATGTAAATGTTGTATTTGTAAAGACTTGACTTAAGTGCTAACACCTTATTGGTTGGGCAAGGTATATATAAAGCATTTCATGCGCATGAAGATGACATAAATATCGTTGCAGCCGGACATTTCGTTTTCACCACAGGGGCTCGTATCGTTGCTAACAATTGACCTGTCATACATGTACTATATAATAACTGCAAGGGAGAACACTTGTCTCCTTGCTCACGCGACCTATTTAAGAATAAACGCTGATATTTCAAGCTACGCTTTGCGTAGCTTAATAATTTGGTACCGATATTTAGCTCAGGCAGTCGACTGTGTATCCCTATCAAACGTTTGACTTAATATCATACCATTAAGGAATGTCAAATCATTTTCCCACGCTACTGCTCGACATGGCCGTGATCGCGCCCGCATAATATGTAAGATCCCGCTGAATGGAATACTGTCCTCTCATTGGTTGAAATAAAATGATGTCCTGTATTTATTTATAACTGATTTTCAGTTGGCCAATGAGAAGGTAGTATTTCATTCAGCGCGTTGTTCTTGTGTTGGTTTTGCTTCTTTCTTTACTTATTTTAAGACCAATGAGTCCTAACAAGCCAGATAACTTTGAAATTATGACTCGTAATTTTGACCTGAGTAGCAATAACAAGAACAATATATTGTTGTTATACATATATAATATATTCAATCTTAAATGATACTAATAAGTTCAGTTGAATGTTCATTTATAAGAAGTGAATTGATTCAGTTTTTGGATCCTTGGGGAAATGGATCCAGGGTCACTCGCAGATAGTCGTATTGCATCATAGCGATTGCTGAAATGAAGGAAACCATCGGGGTATGTTTGTTGTTGTTGTTGTTGTTGTTGTAGGGTTTAACGCATTTTTCAGCACAAGAGAGGCTATATATGGCGGCCAGTATTAATGGTGGAAGAAGAACCCGAGAGAATCCGGGAAAGAATCACCGACCCACGAGATGCTACTTGCAAGCTTTCTCACATACCCACATTGGCCGAACCCGAGACTCGAACACACGCAGACAGAGGTGTAATTGCAGTGATCCATAATGGAGAGCGCTTTAGACCACTCGGGGCCCCTGCGTATGTTTGAAAAGTACACTTCCATAGCTACATGTATAAAGGGAAACGCCTTGTGGTTTTTTTTGTTTTTTTTTTCTGTGCGTGGAGGTGCTGTGTATATTTTGTATACATGAAACTATTCTTTTATGTAACTATGAAACTGTTTTTGTCATGTACCTAAGTCGATGCCTTATGCAAAATGTCTTAATGGAGAAAATAAAGATTAATGAGTGAAGAAATAGTCTATACATAAGTATTGTTAATGTCAGCCGTGTTAGAAAGAAACATGTCGATACGACTATTATCTTCGGATAGTAGAGACAATATAATTTCCAAAATATCTTCCCTAGTCACCATATCCAATAGATGTTATTTCTGTATAGAAGTGCCTAGACATCAAGACAAACACTGTAAAAAATTTCATTACGTTTTACCCAGATATATTTGATACTGGTGAAATGGCCATTTTTCTCTGCTCCGGTTTGCTTAGGGTGTAGTGAAATGTGATTAGGTACGTTCAGGGATTGAGTTAGGTATAATCGATTTTTATAATCACGTTCCCCCCCCCCCCCCCGCCCCCGAAAAAAAAATTCCAACCCGGTCACCTTCTATCTCTTTCGACGGAAGTCCATCCAATTTGCCCACTGGATTGTTTTATAGTAAAATTTACATAGACCATATAATCCACCACCACCCTCTCTCCACCCCGACCTCCCCATGATATTTTGGTCATAGAATTAACATTGGTGTAGTGTATAACATGAGAAATACTTTGGCCAAGTGTCTTAATCAAGAACATTCATAACTTCAGAATGGTTGATTATTAGAAATTCACACACATTGAGGTTACCTCCACTTATGTCTAAACTCTGATGATAACCATTCATACCATTTCTATATTTCTTCAACGTTACAAATCGGAGATCACGTCTGAGTGGTATGCTATTTTGACGTAACAAAAGTTTCTCTCATACATAATGCAAGAGTCAATTAGGAAAGGAACCCCGATCATTAGCGCATGTTAAAGAACTTTGTTTATTTGTTTGTGTTGTTGTTGTTATTATTATTGTCTATCTGATCCGATGCGTTGGTGGACTTAACGATGGATATGTTTTCTTAAATTCGAGCCCGAAATTCGAGTCACCCGAAGCGAGCGAGATGAGAATATTTTGTGATTTTAAAGGCGAGCATGTTAGACCACTCGGGTCCATGAGCCCACGATTTTCCTTTTCTATTTGTTAAATTGTTATTCAGAATGTTTCTTTCCTCCCATTTCTGGCGGGAAGCCGTGCAGTTCCTATCTTAGGGCTCCTCTCTTCTACTGCAAGAGGTATGTCTGACTGCCCTTTCTGGAAATGCACCAACCCCTACCATCATCCCCCCCCCGCCCTTCTGTGTTTCGGCGAACAGGACCACTCGGTTTTAATTTTAATTTACTAGGTCAATTGCCCTCCTTGGATGTGAATAAAATAAAAAGTAAAACATTTTGGGATCAGCGACTTTAAAAGAAAGTTTAAACTTACAAAAAAAACAAATAAATTTTTAAAAGAATTGTGATGCCGCCGCTCGTTTTGAACTCGCGACCTCTTGTTTGGCAGCTTGGATTTCACAGAAAGATAAATGTGGGTGTTTTTATATGACTAGTTTGATTGCCCGTCCTAGGATGGGAATTGAAAAATAAAATAAATAAATAAATGTTTGAAGATAAATATAAAAAAGTAATTATAAAAATATTTTGCGAATGCCGCTACGAGTTCCAAACTCGTGACCTCTTGGTTGGCAGTTGAAACATATAGAAAGACAAATATGTTTTTTTATGTATAAGATATACCAGGGTTTCTACAATGCCGTGGTGTGCTTTTTTTCTTCCTTCTTTCAAGTCGGAAAATATGTTCTACCACATTTGATCAAGACATCAGTAATGCAATTTATTATTTCTTTGTATAGCTCTTTGATATTTTTATCCGTTGTTTATAATAGGCTTTCTATCTAAAAGTTACGATGCTGCGTTTTTATTTTTGCAGTTAATTTCTTTCTCTCTTTATTTGTTTTTTTCAGTTCAATATCGAATGACTTTTTTGCGCCTACACTTTGTTTACAAAAAGTGATATACTGGTAAAAAAATCTTCTAAATTCTACATCTCCAGTTAGCCAAACAAATATTTTTCCTCAGTCCATATTTTCTTGATATGACAATATATTTAAGAACTATAGATTCGATATATCTCATTTTTATTGGTGGTTCTATTGATTTGGTTATATTATTATTTCTGTATATCCCATGCATTTGTTTCAACGTATACACAAAGAAATATATATTTTTTACACCGACTCCCTTTTATCTAGTTTTTTTATACAATGTTTTTTCAAATATTTTCTAATTTACAATGTCTAAGATGTTGGATTATTTAGTCATCCCTCCATCATTACTTTATGAGTTTCGCTGCGGAGGTAATATAACTTCCCTCCCTATATGAACAGGATTATTTCTTTGTCAAAGTTATCTATCATACTGTCCTTCAAATCTACCTAGTTAAACATATACCATATGTTAATATACATATGTCTAAGCGACCTGCATTCGATCCATTAAATTCAAATTTTCATGTGCCTACGTTTGTAAGATAGTTCGTAGTTTTTCCCAATTGTGTTGAATTTGTATAATTTTATATCACCCCACCCCCACCCCCGCACACACACATAAGTCACTCCTAAACCTATTATACGTGTTGTTACAAGTTCTGGTTCGAGTCCAGTGTTGTTCCCCTGCCAGTTACTTATTAACAGAATTTCATTGTTTTGCATAATTAATTTTAGATTATATTGCTTTCCCGAAGTCCATAAATTCCTTTTCTAAATGTTTGAAGGCGTAGGCATCGGCTGTAAATTTTTTATTAGTCACGAACATGCTGTACCATTTTTAGTTCCTTTCTGAGGTTCGGGAGTTAAATTCCCTTTATATTTGTATTGTTATGTATTTTTATTCGGAGGGCTTCTATTGCTATTACATATGATATCATCGATAAGGAACAATCCTGATTCGCGGAACGTTCTATATTAAATTTCATCGTGCATATATAAGAAACTATATCTATGTAACTATACTATATTCTGTCAAAAGCCTTTCTTGATATATAAGATCAAGACCCCCTCCTCTCTTTAGTTTCCAAAAAAGCAATCGCTGTTTTTTAAGGATAGAACTTTGTTATGAATATAATGTTAATTATTGTTCCGACAAATGTTTTAATTCTGTTAGAAAGGATCTTACTACGTATTTTAAAATCTGTATTTAAAATAATATCGATATCCAACTCGTTATGTATTTTACATCTCCTTTCCCCTCGTACATAAGTGTTTCTACCCCTTCTTTCATCGTGGACGTCATTTCATTATTTAAAGAATATTAACATATCATATCTTTAATATTGGAATTAAGATATATTTTAAGGTAATATATAAATCTGTCGTTAAACCACCAGAACTAATTGATTTTCGTTTATGGAGTTGCTTGAATGCTGCAATTATTTCATTTGATATTATACGTTTTTCGCATTGAGACCTAGAGTCCTGTGGGATTTGCGACAATTCTATATGCCCAGCGTATTCTTTTATCTCCCCCTCCGTGATATATTTGTGTAGTGTATAGTTTTTTTTAAAAGCTGTATATATCTCCTATTATGTGTGTTGGTTTAGTTATGGTAACGTTATATTTTTTAGTTTTTTCATATGCCTGCTATTTCCTTCTCTTATTTCTTCCATTATTTACATACTTCTTGCTTTATTATATAAATTGGATAATTCTCCTGCCCTTATTTTCTGCCAGTTAATTTGTAATCTTATAAAGCTTCGTACTTTCATCACTTTTATTTTATCCTCTACGTTTTGTATTTAAATATTTATTGCATTTTCTTTGCCTTCCCCGTCTTATGTTTTGTTTGACTTGACAATATGTTTTGGTTGTTGATTTAATTTTGTTCTTAATTCCCTCCCCAACTCTTCCATTAGGTTGTAATATTCCCTATTTAAAAAGGTTTCTAACAGTACTTTAAGTATGGCTTTGTATTCTTCGTCTCCTACAACTTAGTTGTTTAATTGCCATAGGTTCTGAACCAATCTTGCCCAGCTTCACTTGGTAACAGGTCAATCGTAGCTAAATTAACGGTCGAATAATTCAGTTTTCTTGTATTTCTTTGCAGTTTTGACTGCATTATACGAATCTCTATTTCAGGATGCCTGAAACAGCTGCGATCAGTACACGTACTGATGAAAATAAAATTCAAACTTTCGCTTGCTATTATAGTGTAATTTTGTAACAGCTAGCAAAACTGTATATGAATTGGACGGTGACGACTACATTTGAAACTATGGAAGTCAGCCAAGTCTAAAACTTTCATCAAGATAGTATATATCCTTTGGCTTGTGCCCTTGCCACACAACTTTGGAAATGGTTCAGAGAGCTTCTCCATTTACCATCATGGATATAAAATAAAGGTATGCTGTTTATTGATAGAGAGTATTTGCTTCTATCGAGTGAATAATGGATATATTTCATTTATTTAATTTTTTTGTGGGTGGAATATATTCGTTATTCACTCAATACAAGCCGGTTTTACTTTATGTTCCGCTCGAACGTATTGGCTAGCAAAATGTATAATAAATTGAAGTAGAAGCTCTCTTACTGGATAATGTCAGCTGATCACCATTTATTTTCTGCTGTGTTTTTCTTGATAGTTGTATAGAAAATAGTAGTAGTAACAGAGCCTGCTTTATGGCCGATTGGACCGATGAGGTGCAATTGGGCCCAGCATTCAAGGTGCCCCGCGCGTTAGTAAATTTTAAAAATATATATAGAGAAAGAAAGTAACTTTAAATCGATGGAAGAAATGTTAAGTTCGAAATTGTATAAAACTTGTTTAAAAGTTTATTTACAAATTCAGTGCTCACAGGAGGCCACTCGCGTAAATCAAGGGGTCCCGCCAAAATAATCCAAATCCAGCCCCGCGTTTGCTAAGGCCACTGCTTAGTAATAACATAGTTCTCTTTCGTAACTAAACGTTGAATACACATAATCTAAAAGAAAACTGAAAAGTAGGTTGCTCGATTCCAACCTGGTACACCTGCGTGATACGTGGATATGTTTACCATTAAACTAAGAATAGTACGATGTTCTTGGTCATAATGTTATCAACGTCTATCGATTACATTAGGACAAAAACCAGTTTAATTTGATTGGTTGGTTGGTTGGTTGGTATGTGTACGTGTATTACACCAATTTATGTGGCTCTACATGGCGGCCAGTATTTGTGGTGGAAGAAGTACCCGGGAAGAACCACTGACCCACATGAAGCTTCTGGCAAGCTTTCTCGCATGCCCACGTAGGTAGAGTCAAGACTCGAACCCATGCGGACGGAGGGTAGTGACAGTGATATAATAAACGTGAGCGTATTAGACCACTCGGCCACCAGTGACCCCATTCACAATTTACTCCAGTGAATTATGGAAAAATATTTTAAATGGAAAATCCACTGATTCGCAGACTAGCATATAATAAAAATACGATAATAATCATCTGAAATTCATGTACATAATGATTGCTATATATACAGTAAATAATAACAAATTTAAACAACAATCTCTCCTACAAAATATTTGCAAAATCGAGCTATATCTAAATAACCACGCCTATGTTTAAGATTAAAACTTTATACAGTCCGAATTAAAACCATTACGCTATTCCGGATTACGGCCAGTTATTCCAGTCCCGTTTAATAAGTATACTAAAACAGTCTCCTGATTACGAGAAGTAATCACATAAGCCAATAT
Organism: Sinohyriopsis cumingii; assembly: GCA_028554795.2. Taxonomy (NCBI): domain Eukaryota; kingdom Metazoa; phylum Mollusca; class Bivalvia; order Unionida; family Unionidae; genus Sinohyriopsis; species Sinohyriopsis cumingii. The sequence goes on along the minus strand of CM068833.1, from coordinate 67,786,769 downwards.
TTTACGGATGCCGACAGCAGAACCCAGATATTCAGACCGTCCAACCATGTGATCACTCTATTTCGGTCTCGCTGTTAATCGTAATAGCGAAATACACTGTATATAATACTGGTAGGTGACACATATAAATTATACCTAGCGAGATACATACTTAACTTTTGGGCGACACATCAACCATTCGGCGACTGGTCGCCCAAAAGGTTGGTATTTTGCATGAGCGTACATAGTTTTACCTTTCGGCGACAGTAAATGGGCGACAAAAAATGTATGTTTGTCATTTATTTTATTTTACCACTCTTTCGTGTATTTTCATATTCCTTTCAGTATTCTATACAGTATTCACTATATAGGCACAATCATGACCCACACATATTCAGTATACAACGATGTCGCCGAAAGGTTGCAATTTAGACGCTGTCGCCTAAAGGTCGGATTTGTGTGTGCATATATATATATATATATATATATATATATATATATATATATATATATATATATATATATATATACTTACGGGGACAATAATTAATTAATTAATTGATATAAAGACAGTTTGAGAAACATTTAAATAGACTGTTGCATATATGTTAAATTATTATTCAGCAATTTAATGGTTGAAAGCATTAATTTGTGTTGATATTGTAATACGTCAGGCTGAAATATATTTCGGACGCCGACAGAACTAGGCTGCATTTTGTAAATGTGACATATAATATATGATGGATGAAAATAGCTTTTGGAGCAAATATGATGCTATATTGGAATTACCATAGTTGTTTTAACAATGGTTGATTGAATTAAATATTTTTGTAATAATTATATGGGTAACTTTCCTGCACTAAATAGTGTTCATGTTCTCGAGTAGGGCGGTGATGGTGCTTTTAGATTTATGTCAGTAATACGGGTCAGTTCCTTCTGTACCACCTGATTTGTTCATGAATAGCATGCGACACTGTGGACAATGAAAGTTACCACCATGTACCCATAGCTGTTGACAAAGACATACAGAATAACATAATATCATTATTGTCAGTCACGAAAAAAAAAACATGTATCATCAATATACCTATATACACCACTTTGAGATTTGAAAGTGACAAATAACATGCACAGTGTTTGTTCTGTGCATTTATATACCAGGGTATGTTTTAAAACGAAAGTAGTCTGCTTTCACTGTCTACTATTCCTCAACCTCCTGGCTACCTATTTGTTCTCACAGATGCCCGTGGTTTTCCATTTCCGCCAACAGTAATTAATTTACTGAGTGCCCTCTATCAACAATCCTTACAAATTTACTCTTTGTCAGTATAAGTTTGCCAACCACAATGTTGATATCACTGGATTAAATATTCAGTTATTGCTTTGTTTCATTATTGTCACCATCAATTGGCTGTTCCACCGGCTGGATTCGGCTTTTATTCACGATAAGTTCTCCATCAATTTCATATAAATACTACTTAACTTTCGATTCCATATTTGTGTCAAGACAATCTTTAACAAAAGCAACCGATGCTCCAGTGTCCATGGTATCTCCTACTTCACTGGTCACAGGTTTTGCGCGCATGGCAGCTTATCAACACTATATTCAATGTCCACGATATAAGTTTTAAATTTTCCAGTTACAGTGAGTATATACAAATACAATAAAAAATACACATTTTAATCTGCGGCATGTGACTGAATTATTGTAGGCAAAATATAAACGCAGTAACATACACGAAGTTCCTCCATTTAATTGGATTAGCACATGTGACGTTTTATAGGCAGTGTTATGAAAAAAGGGTCTAGCACTGAGCCAATCAACTTAAGAAGCATTGTCAGATCCGTTGATCCCCATATAAAAAAAAAGAAATATGCAACCACAAGCATAACAGGAAATGGCACATTTTGCGTTAACATATTACACTATTAGGGCAAAACAAAAGATTTAAATCGAAGTAAAAAGGAAATAAAGGAATCGCAGCAAGTTAATCATAGTTGAAGAAATAAATGCTTTGCATAAGGAAACATTTATGCAGATGGGAAGACCATAAGTCATGGTTAACATACTATTGTTTAACAAATATGTGTGTTTGGGTTTGCGGATAATGACTGAACATTAAAAGTTAAAATAAATGGTTATACTGCTAGAAACAGATGTCATACTACCATGAAATCAGTGAAAGGCAGACAAAAAACAAGAGCATGAGACAATGCTAAACACATGAGATTCATTCATGCAAAATAAAGACTAACATGAGAGAAATTTAATTTAAATCTACAAATGCATGCACTGCTAAGATCAGTGGAATCTTGTTAACCAGAAAACTTCTTCTATATTACTATGCCGATCACATTTACGCATCAAAATATTTTAGAATACAAATGGTCGGAATATAGAAAATCAAATAAATTGGTTGCATGCAAACAATAATGAAAAAAAAGCAAACATGACAGAAGGAATAAACTTGTCATGAACCAGTAGGTGGAATGTTCTAATTCCACCTACTACTAGCAGTGATGATGTCAAGCCCCTTCCCTAGCAACAAAAATATTTCAAATTGCACCAAATAAGACTAACAGTTCGAGTTCGAAACATGTAATATACAACATCACGATATTATCAGCAAATTTTCCTATGGATCAAACGTCAAAATAAGAATTATATGTGTTATTAAGTTCCCTCAAAAGAACTTAAACGAAATTCATATCTAAGTCAAAGTTTTTCAACAATCGACTTCTGAAAGTCAGAGAACTAGAGAAAGTGACATTGACAGTTAGTAGGAAGAACAACTTATATGGATAATTGGGACACCAATGGACTGTATGTAAGGTTAAATGTGTTTGCTTAGGTCTTGTTTCTTCATTGTCTTGAAGCTTCTGGATTGAAATGACATATCTATTAAATTTTCCTGCTGGCTCCCTTCATAACATAGCACACTGCAAATTCGTTGTTCGCATTTACATTATTCAAATACCGTGAAAGTTATCTGTCAGCATTTCATTATTCAGTACAATAATAAACTTAATTAATAAGGATGAAGTTTAAATTAAATCAAGAGTCAATAAATATTTGAGAGACGAGTTGTGATGATTTCACTCCCTTCAACTCCTACCGATTATGGTCGCCAACATTTCAAAATTCAGATCAATCGTATACCATGGTCGATCAAAATTTGAGATCCTTACAGTACTGGTATTCAAATTTCGCCACATATCTAAAGACTGTGGATTCTTTAATACAGATGGTATAAATATATTCATGAATGAAATTCGATAAGTGTTAATTGTGTTTAATTACGTATTGTTCCTTTATTATGTATATAATTTTAGCACCCTTATAGAATCATAAATGTTTGCACATTTATTATCCTGATATGTCAGTATTATATTTACTTAGGCCAATGTGATTTTTCTGGCAGTTTCAAAACCATATAAAAAGAATTATTTAGTTTAATAGAGATAATTTGTCTTTTCAAAGAGAAGACAATTGAACCGATCACAATAAATAATGAGAACACACGACATCAAAAACACAATCATAAATAATATACAACGAAAACTACAAGTATCGTCAAAATATACGTTATTATCTCTCCGTTATTTTTGCGTCACGTAATTATGTTTTCGGCAGGCATCTATTCTCTTGCAAATTGTTTTATAAAATCCTGTCTGCATCCGTTTAAATATATGACCCTTTTAATTGTAATCAAATATATAGTGACATTAAGTCAGGTACTGGGACACACAATGCAAATGTCCCAACACCATATATTGTGCATACACATTTGGCAGCGATATTCCAGATCAGGGGTCCTTCAGCATATTCTAGAAACTGAATGACTCGTAGCGGTACATTAATTTTCTCTTTTATCTGTTCTAATCATTTCATTGTTATATTCACTTATTCTATTATTTGCTATATAGAAAACTGAACAATTTATAACACATAGCAATTGAAATTTTAAACAATCCTTAATGTTTCCAAGAAATTTATTAACTAAAACCTTTCTGGGATTATTATAGTTTGCAAAACAAATAAAGCGATTCTTGTTCATTGAATAACTTTTATATGCATGTCTTCATGACGATTTCATCGAGGAAATATAACAAAGGCTTGAAGAAATGCATGAAGAAAAATGTAAAAGAAAGGCATCTAATACGAAAGTAACAATTGAAAATATGTTCTTCAACAAAAATGAATCTTGTTAAACGCATTTAATTCACCATCTAATAACAAAGTAGTTTGACGGATCATTCGCACCAAATGCTCCCGATTGCAGATGTTTGATTTGTGTACCGACATGGCAGTCTTGAACAGCAAACTGAAAGAACAAATCAGAAAAATATGATAATAATTAAGCTGTTAATTATTACTGAAATAAAACATAAGTAAAATGTACCAATTATGATACTAATGCATATGATGATTGCCTATGCAATGATGACAAAACTGAAAATAATACTAATAGTAAGAAGAAGAAGAAGAAAACAAATAAGCAGGGAGAATAATGTGGAAAACAATGACGAAATGTTTATCATATTATTGGTTATCCCACATTCAAAACTAAACATATCAACATTTATACCTACTAATCAGCAAATTATGTATTCATATTATACAGTAGATAACTAAGTGTCAGAAGTGAGAGCACTGAAATTGTTTTATTATATTTGCATGCTTTCTGTGTGTTTCAGATGCGTTTGACAAAGCACCAAGGTTAGGTAGATACCTAATATTACTTTATTTTTTGTATTTAATATTTTTGTTGCATTTCGTGAAAGAAAATACGGTTTGTGGTAATTACGTGGTTTGTATAAAACTGCACTTTAAGGTTGGTCACCACCAAACTTTTGAAATGACTTCTATGAAAGAACTGGTAGAACTGGGGAAACAGTTTGGTTATGAGGGGGAGTCCCTTAGAAATTTCGTTCGTGAAGAACAAGCCCGGGAGAGGGACCAAAGATTAAAGGAGAGGGAATTAGAGAGGGAAAAATTTGAAATGGAACAACAACTAGAAAGGGAAAAAAGGGAAACCCAGAAGGAAATGATAGAATTAGAGAAGTGTAATATCGAACTAGAGAAACAGGCTGAGAGGGAATTAGAAAGGGAAAAAAGGGAAACCCAGAAGGAAATGATAGAATTAGAGAAGGGTAAGATTGAACTAGAGAAACAGGCTGAGAGGGAAAGGATAGAATGGGAAAGGGAAGCAGAGAGGGAGAAGTTAGAAGGGGAAGATAGAAATCGGCAGAGGGAACATCTAAGAAATTCTGAGCTATTGCAAGCTAAAACAGAGGGGGAACATGATGTTAAACTGAGAGGTCCAAAATTGCCCCCATTTGAAGACGATAAAGATAATATGGATAGTTATCTAAATAGGTTTGAGAGGTATGCTACGCTACAAAAATGGAAGAAAGACGATTGGCCTCTCCATCTTAGCGCGTTATTGAAAGGTAAAGCGTTAGACGTGTATTCGCGTTTATCCACGGCTGATTCGCTCATTTACCCCGTGTTGAAAGAGGCACTTCTCAAGAAATATGAACTAACCGAGCAAGGGTTTCGCAAGAAGTTTAAGTATAGTAAACCAGATAGAGGCGAAACATTCACACAGTTCGTCAGTAGGACTTGCAATTATTTGCAGCGATGGGTGGAATGTGGTAAAGTCGTCAAGACATTTGAGGGTCTTGTCGATTTCTTGCTTCGTGACCAATTGTTAACAACTTGTGGCAAGGAGTTATATTTATTCTTGAAGGAAAGATCCTTCACAAATGTACATGAAATGGCCACACAGGCGGATTTGTTCGCCGAAGCTCGGGGAGGTTCGCAGAATGTCATCACGCGAGATGTCAAAGGTGGGAATCAGGTCAACGACAGAAAACCCAGGGAACCTGAAAAATCTGGTAGGAGTAACCAGGGGAAGCGGAGTGACATGCAGTGTTTCATTTGCAAGGAAGTGGGTCATATCTCCCACTATTGTCCTAAGCGGAAGGGACCAGTCCAGAAAGTAGCGGTATCCATTAGAGGCAGAAGATCGGTAAATGGAAAACTTAATGTTTCCCAGCAAGTTAAGCGGAAAGCGGTGCGTGAACCGGTGGTGCGTTCAGAGATCAGTCGCGATGTGATCCAATCAATCGGCACGTGTATTTTTCCAGAGGCACGGGTGCCGACCGCAAACGGCACTGTTAACGGACAAGAAGTCACCGTTCTACGAGACACGGGATGCACTACTGTAGTCGTGAAACGGAGCTTAGTCCGCGATGATCAATTGCTTGGGGTTAAATCACCTTGCATGTTGCTTGACCAGATAATTGGCCACGTTCCAGTTGCAAGGATAATGATAGATACACCTTTTTTGACCGGGACTGTGGAAGCTTTATGCGTAGCCAACCCGATCTATGAACTGACGATTGGCAACGTACCGGGTTCTAGACTCCCAACCATAGCAGATTTCCGATTCCCTATCATCCAGGCAGTGCAAACTAGGGCTCAGGTAAAGGAGGAAAATAAACCTTTGCGTAAGTTAAAAGTACCGGAAGCCATTACTGATATATCCCGCGAAGAATTCCAAAATGAGCAAAAACGTGACGCGTCTTTACGTGCAACCTCTGAGAAGGCATTAACGGGTACCGTGAGAAAGTGTAAGAACGGGGGTTCCTCTAAATTCCTTGTTCGAAAGGGTTTAATGTACAGGGAATACTCTACATCGGATAGGAAGTTCTTGCAATTAGTGGTTCCCCAGAAATTTAGGGCACATGTATTAAAGGTCGCGCACGAGTCGAGTATGGCAGGTCATTTAGGCGTAAAGAAAACAACGGATAGGGTATTAAGAGAATTTTATTGGCCTGGCGTCAATAGCGACATAGCGCGGTTCTGTCGCTCGTGCGACGTTTGCCAGAAAACGATCTCTAAGGGCAGGGTAACTAGAGTACCGTTAGGTCAGATGCCCTTGATAGATACTCCGTTCAAACGAGAAGCGATCGACATTGTAGGACCAATATTTCCGCATACAGATCGGAAAAACCGATACATCTTGACACTGGTAGATTACGCTACCAGATATCCAGAAGCCATAGCTTTGCCATCAATTGAAACCGAACGTGTAGCCGAAGCGCTCGTAGACATGTTCAGCAGGGTCGGAGTGCCCGAAGAGGTTCTTACGGATTGTGGAGCGCAATTCACCTCAGATCTTATGGCAGAAATTAGTAGGTTGTTGTCCCTTAAACAGTTACGCACAACACCTTACCATCCTATGTGCAATGGATTGGTCGAGAAATTCAACGGCACATTGAAGCAAATGTTACGGAGAATGTGTGCGGAAAGACCGAAGGATTGGGATAGATATATGAACGCCCTTCTGTTCGCATATCGTGAGGTTCCTCAGGAAAGCTTGGGTTTCTCCCCGTTTGAACTATTGTACGGTAGGACAGTTCGTGGTCCTATGCGCATACTTCGTGAACTGTGGACAGACGAGGTCGCGGACGAAGAAGTTAAGACCACATACCATTACGTAGTTGATTTGCGCGAAAGATTAGAAAGTACTTGTCAAATGGCGCAAGACGAACTCGCGAAATCTAGTCGTAGGTACGCCAAGTACTACAACCGAGGAACTCGGAGTAAAAAAATTGATGTAGGCGATCAAGTGTTGGTGCTTCTCCCAACGAATAACAACAAGCTGCTAGTCCAATGGAAAGGGCCATATGAAGTCAGACAGGTGAAAGGCGAAATGGATTATATCATTGATATGGAGGGGAAGTCCAAGACATTTCATGCCAATATGCTTAAACTTTACGTAGCGAGACTTGGACAAACGATTGATAAAGGGATTTTGAATGTAGTATGCGTTGCGGTGATAGAGGATAGGTCTGGTGACGAAGCGGAATTCGTCTCCAGCACAGAAATACCCCTTGAATACCCCATGGACGTTGGTAAAGAAAGTATTTACCAGATAAATGTATGCCCTGAGTTATCGGAGGGTCAACGTACACAGATTATGGAGGTTTTGTCCAAATATCCAGATGTGTTCACGGACAGACCAGGCTGTACGGGTCTAATTCGACACGAGATCAAATTGAATACCACTGAGCCTATCAGGATTAAAGGATATCCAATACCCTTTAATGCACGGGAGACAATCAGCGAAGAAGTGATGAAAATGTTAGACCAGGGAGTGATCGAACCTTCAAACTCCCCATACTCGTCCCCCGTGGTGTTAGTCAGAAAGAAAGACGGGACCAACCGGTTATGCATCGACTTTCGGCAATTAAACAAGATCACCGTATTTGATGCAGAACCAATGCCAGATATGGAAAGTGTATTTTCAAAATTGGCAGGTCATAAATACATTTCCAAATTAGATCTAAGCAAGGGATATTGGCAGATACCCATCGCCGATAATGGCCGCGAGTTGACGGCATTCGCGACTCCCAAAGGACTGTTTCAATTTAAAGTTATGCCTTTCGGGTTAGTCAACGCCGGTGCGTCGTGCGTTCGTCTCATGCGCAAATTGTTAAACGGAACGGAAAACGTCGACAGCTTCGTAGACGACATCTTTGTTTACACGCATACATGGGATGAAAATGTTAAGGTATTACGGGATCTGTTCGATAGACTTCACATTGCAAATCTTTCAGTTAGGCCTACTAAGTGTAGCATAGGGTATTCCAGTCTGGAATGTTTGGGACATCTGGTAAGTGGACTAGGCCAGTTGCAACCTCATCCAGATAAAATAGGAGCAATCAGGGATGCCCCTAGACCAGAGACAAAAAAACAAGTAAGGTCTTTCCTAGGTCTAATCGGGTTCTACAGGAAATTCGTCCCCAACTTTTCGGCTATTGCCAGCCCATTAACGGATTTGACTAGGAAGGGGCAACCGAATAAAGTTTCATGGGGTGTATGCCAGGAAAAAGCGTTTAACACTCTAAAACACAAACTGGTAAGTGCACCAATTTTAAAGTTGCCGGAAATAGATAAACCTTTTGTACTGAAGACTGATGCGTCCGATACGGGTCTTGGGGCTGTTTTGCTACAGGAGCAAGGGGGATGAAATTGCCCATTGCTTATGCAAGTAGGAAATTGCTCCCTAGAGAGGAAAAGTACTCCGTGATTGAAAAGGAGTGCCTAGGTTTAGTATGGGGAATAGGAAAATTCCATACATATCTTTTTGGGAGGGAGTTTACCTTGCAAACGGACCATCAGCCGCTTTTATATTTGAATAAAGCAAAGGTCACCAATGCAAGATTGATGCGTTGGGCGTTGTCTTTGCAACCATACAGTTTTCTAATCGAGGCAATTCGAGGGTCAGAAAATGTGGGAGCTGATTTTTTAAGTAGGGTGTAATTAGCAAATCATTTCGTTCGGTCTGAAAATTGAAAGTTTTAATAATGATTCATTGTTCACATTCCGTAATTGTTCTAAAAGTGATACCACTTTTTTTTAGGGGGGAGGTATTGTCACGGAATGGTGTAAATGTTGTTAATTAAATACATGTACTCGGGTTTCGTTTCTTTTCTCTGTACAACGATACCCGAGGGTGATTATAATATGGTCTATGTATTTCGAAATCGTGAGTACGATTCGTCCTGTGCCACACGTGCAAGGTGCCTTTGATAAAGAATAACGAAAATTCTAAAGGTATAAATACATTACTGCATGTAAAGGACCTTTACAATACTAATGGTTTTGTCAGCAAGCGGCCTGCTAAAAGGATTCGCACAACTCCAGCTGTAGGGCTGCGTTTTTGATGGTAGGAATATCCGGGGTGTCCGGTGTTGTCAGAGGGTAGAAACGACCGTGTGTCCGGAGCGTTTAAGGTGCCGGAGCGTCTAATGTCTAGCGTCCGGAATATCAAGAGTGACTAAGGTGACCCAGCTGTAGAGCCGTCAAAGGACCAGGGGGTCCGGAGGGTCTAATATTTCAAGTGTCCGGAGGGTCTAATATTTCAAGTGATCATAGTATTCCGAGGGTCCGGAGTCTATATTGGTTGTGAAATTGATTCGGAGGAGCTGTGGAGCGGATATGGTGCACGGGTGACGGAGTGCATCTCCACACATGTATTTTTAGCTGTATGCTAATTTTTGGGTTAGTAAGACCCAGTGTATTATTCAGGACTGGAAGGATAGATTGTATATCCGTTCTTGTTTAGTGACATAATTTCGCTACCTGAGCGAATACATTTTTTTTTACTATGTGTAAACGCTTACATTGTTTACTATTTGAGTGAACTATATTCATCTTTCCATTATTGAATCATTTGTGAAATCATTTATCCTGTATTTTAGGGTTACTGAACTAAATTTATTTGTATATTTTTTCCATTTTTGAAACTGTGCGTTTTTTTGTTAAATAGATCCAATATTTGGATTATAAATACGCACACATCTTCATAATCCACTACTCATATAAATCGCCACATTAAACCATATATCTGTGTCGTCAAAACGTGTTCTGTTGTTAATCCGAAATATCCCACCCGGTTATCTTGTTACAGCCATATAAATAACTTTCGTATCCAATAAGCACATGTTTTGCTGGATTTCGTACAGCAAACATTATTAGGGTGGTAACACCATTCTCACATTGCGCTCACACCCATTACTCCTCAGACAATAACCTCTTCTTGCCAAAGATAGTTTAATCATTGCTAGTTCAGATAATATATTTGTTAAGCTTATTTCTGGCAAGAGATGTCAATTGGATTGTCTTAGCACTCATATTTTGATACTCAATTAACTGTAAATGTAAACACATAATTTGTAGAAAACCTCATCGAATATCCGGTGAAAAGATATTGATGATAGTACCATATTTGTTTATAAGACTTACAATATCAGGACCTTAACAAACAAGATTCTTTCAACATCTTTCTTTCATTTAGAAGTACCTTAAATCCATCTGGGAGACATCCAAGGAAAATGCCGGCCCTCCCACCAATTGGTTCGAAAACTCTATCTTTAAATGTGGCAATGGGGGTGAACAGAGGAATGCTGTTACACATTGTCTTAACCTGGAGAAATTTAACAGAGTGAATGGTTACTGACTAAAACCGGAAAGCATCTTCTCCATGTAAAATGCATAATGAAACATAATATCGTTCCTCTTGTTTTTTATTCTCGTACCTAGTAACATCATTAGTGATCTGCTATGAAAATGGAAGACATTTACTAATTTATAATATGTATCTTCAGCCGTCTAATTTCGACTGTCTGTTTGTCATGTTTGTATATATGGATTTCTTGGCTAAAGAAGCTAATACCTTCTTCAATTAAAGTTTCACTATATTAGTAGAGTACAACAGAGGCTTTGTACTCTTCGTTAAAACTGCTCGCATTGATTTAGACAGACAAACCTTTCCGTTCATAAATCAGAATAGTTCGAATCTACGATTACGGAAACTAAATTTCATAAAGATTAATCAGGTGGAAGATATTTGTATCGGCCGTTTATTCAACAGTTATTGAACTAAAAGTTCGCTTCTTTCGATAGCTTATTCAAATTTAACTTTCTGCCTGAAGAGTCTATAATCAAAGCCTAATAATAATTTCATTTGGAAAAAGACCTAAACACCTTGTCTGATAATTACAAAACGAAATTTCGTCTGTTAGTTTATTATTAATTGAATTATTATAACTGCATACATTAGTCAATTTATTAATATTTTAACATATGCAAGAGAACTTAATAAAACTATCGTATGTTAATACGTACATTTTCACCTTTTATCCACGTCGTCGTAGAGCTGGCATTACAATTTTTAAGTACAAGTGCTTCTGAAGAAGTGTGATCTCCCCTTGCGCAATCTGATGCGCTAGCATGGGTAACCGTGAGGTTGTGTAAAATGCTTGAGATAGTTGATGCTTTGCTACAGACGTGAAGACCTAAAGTGAGCAACAATAGCATCCGAAAATAAACAAAAAGAAAATTTGCCGTCTCATTTGAATTTTCATCGTTAACCCTTACACATTAATGATACGATTTTATTGTTTTCTTTTTTAGCAAGCACTTTACTGCTCAGTTGCGAATTCGAAAATCATAGATACTGTAAGCATTACTCTAAAGCCCATGTAATTCTTACTCTGGTTTACAAGCATTTTAAAGGCCTTGCTGATAAATAATTAAAGTAGGAAATGCAAGTGTTGATACACACACACACACACACACACACACACACATATATATATATATATATATATATATATATATATATATATATATATATATATATATATATATAACACATATCACATACTAATACATATATTTGCCATCTAAACTGCGTTAGATAGACGACAGGCAACTATGTGTCCGTTACAGACTTTAGTTCTGTCTTTTTGTGCTTATTCATAATGACCTTTTCGTATTGATAAGTTGATTGTTTTCATTCTTGAATATATATTTGTATTCACATTTATTAAATAAATATATATCCCACTTATATACATATAGGATGGTTTTATTGAAGAAAGCAGATCACTAGGCCCACATACACAGTGATTCTTGAATACTAAACGCTCGTCAATGCGTTGAAGTACAGTCGCAAGGTAATTAGAGTGGAATAGAATCTAAGCAAAACAACGAACCTACAAGAGGTAATTAGAATATTGTACTATATTTAAAGTTGATCTTAGGCATTATTCTGTTTCAGTTTACATTACTACCGACATTACCATTCTCTCTCTCTCTCTCTCTCTCTCTCTCTCTCTCTCTGGCTGGTTTGCCATAACAGTTACCGACCTTCTTCATATCTCCATAAACGTTGTGGTATTTCGTGTGCGAAAATCCTCTATCCTCGTCTTTGCATAGATTTTCTTGATCTTATATTGATACGATGTAAACAAAGAGAGAGAGAGAGGCGGCCTTTGGATATTTTCATATTTAATTAAGAAATAATCCATTCTTAGAAACTTATATGTTCAAGATGCAGCAACATCATCAAGAAAGCAATAAATACCTTACATATTTTGTCACATATCCAAGACATTTACCTTACTGTTTCGACCGGCAATTGTAACTTTGTATCATTGGTTTTACATACACTTTATATAGGTCCCACGGGAAATGTTGACATACTGTTATGAAGAAAGATATTGTAGGTTACTTGTTGAAATTTCAGTTTCAAGGTTTTCATCTCGCCCAAGTTTTTTCTCTCTCACTCCAGATTTCTATATATTTTATCCTTTGTGCGTGAGAGGGAAGGGGAAAGCAAAAAAGCAGAGATTGAGATTAAATTGTGTACCATGTTGAATTCATTTAAAAAATGTAGATTATTTTTAATTTTTATCGTTATTTTCATACCTTACTAATAATTACTAAGTGAAAATTCATCATTGATATATACGAATTGACTAATAGCACACAGTTCCAAACACGTTTGTGTATGCGTATTATTGCGCCCTGCGCGGATAGTATCACTATATCAAATTGCTTTATAACAACACTTAAAAATCCTAGTTTCTTAATGCATGTGGTTTACATATATATATATATATATATATATATATATATATATATATATATATATATATATATATATATATATATATATATAAATCAGAAACAAGATACGCTAATTGGTTTGCTGGACCCATAAGTCAGCGTGATGAAGAAACAAAACTTAATTCAACATTACGGAATAAAATCAGCGTAACTAATATTTAGGTCAAATATGAATAGTGTTATAAATAAAGTAGCAAGGTATGAATATAAAATATGCTACATTAATTAGATATCTTTTCTACTGTCGCGAAATGAGCTAAAATTAATTTGAGCGGGTTTTAATGGATAGTTATTTCACAGTAGACATTATTTGATGGTACAGAACGATTAAGTACCATGTTGTGCTTTCTTGGTTTCCTCTGTAAATGTTCACCAGGATTATCGAACATCTATTGCGTGAATCACATTGTGATTTAAAACGATAAAAAAGCATTAAATAAACAAAATATCTAACGATATTTCCCCATTATCACTTTGCAACAATTAGCTGCATGACGTGAACAAAATTTCCATAACTAGACGAGTTATGATTGTGAAAGTTATAAAGAGATTGTTGCAGTCTTTGTTAATAGGTTTTCGTTTGAAACAACACATCAGCTCAAAAATTAATATTGAGTACCAAGGCAGTTGGAGGAAATTCCCTTTCTCACAAACGACACCACGGTTGATCTGGGTTGAACACGGATGGTGCACCTTACTGCATTTAAATCTGTCAATCTAGACAATTCTTGTGAGTCCGGCACATTAGAGGCAGACCTAGTACTGTTACCACATATCCTTTCTTCTTAGTTTAATTTTTTAAACGAAAACGTTTAGTGCATATATTTACCTATTAAATTTTCTGTTGCTTGCTTAGTACTTGTAGTAGATGCCGCTGTCGATGTGGCAGTAAGTTTTGTTGTAGAAGTAAATGCGAAGATAGTTGGTTCTGCTACGCTATTCGTTGCCGATTGCGTCAATGATGATGATGCTGTATGATTTCGAAAAATTAATAATTTTGTGGAATCAAGTTTCCTGTCGGGAAGTTCTAAAGCAAATCATAATAACTTTTCCACAGACACGTATAAAAGTCCAATCTATTAATTTCAATAATATTAAACGTATAATGAGTCATTTTGCAAATCAAAGATACAACACAGGTGTAAAGACCGTTAAATTACTTGCATTAATCTGAGGTTATTAATAGTTTAATAATATTTTAAACGCCATCAAAAATTGTTTCCTGCTCACCACCACCTCAAGACCATCATTCAACTTTATGTTGGGTTACCATAGAGACCGCATAATTCTTACAGGTGTATGTCTACTTTATTTCTAATTTGAATTAATCAAAGTCAATTTAAGATATATCTTTTCGTATATAACATTCCTTCGTCGCTACCTTACAATCCACTTATATGATAAATCATATATGTAACTTTTGCCATTTTTTTAGACCCAATTACAAACAAAATGCAATTGCTACACTTGGAGAATTGTTGTCATCTGGAAAGCATAATCAATTATATAGCAAAACCTTTTTCGAAGGCAAATAAAATACACTTAATACTTTTAGATTCATTTTCAAAATATGTCAGAATTTGTTTATCTCTCATGGAACATAATTTCCACATCAGCTTCTCTTGTTTTACATTTATACCTAATTATAGTGAACCATATCGGAGAGATATTACGATAATCCTTTTCTGTTGACGACGCAGATTCAAATTTATGCCATATCTTGCACATCCTTCCACATTTCAAAATCCCCTCTTTGACCGTTGCTTCAAATAAGTTTTATTTGAGAAAACGTAAACCTTTTTTTTCTTATATACTAATCCTTCGTCGCTACGTTACAGTCCACCTTTATGATAAATCATCTATGTAACCTTTGCCATTTCTTTCAGATCCAATTACAAACAACAGGCAGTGTTGTGATCTGGAAAGCATAATCAATTATATTACCAAACATTTTCAGAAGGCAAATAAAATACACTTAATACTTTTAGATTCATTTTTAAAATATGTTAGAAATTTTATTTTTGTCCCTCATGGAATATAATATCCACATCAGCTTTTCTTGTTTTACATTTAGATCTAATTCTAGTGTACGATATCGGAGAGTTATTAAGAAGATCCTTTTTTGTTGACTAAGCATATTCAAATTTATGTCATATCTTGAACATCCATACATATTTCAGAATCCCCTTTTTGACTGTTGCTTCAAATAATTTTTATTTGAGAAAAAGTAAATTTTTTTGAAGCAAATAATCTTCTCATATCCCTCGTTATTACTGGACACAAGTGTACGGTTTTACGCCTATCTCTATATATCCATTTCCTTTTACATTTAAACACTATTTCTACATAGAAGCACAGATATAACATTATTTAAGAACTGCTCACTTGAGTTTTAGTATAGCTTAAATTTTCATTTGGTGAAATCCGTGTTATTACCAATATGTCATAAAGAAAGTTTTATTGGTTTCTAAATGAAGCTATATTTATAGATTAGGAAATCTGCCCATAAATCAACACTTTGTCAATATTAATTTCTAGACATAGATCTAAGTATGTTATTGTCACGTATATTAAAATAAGTAAAACGCCTCATACAAAACATTATTAGACATTCAAAATCAATACACAAAGCACAGATGATAACATATATAAATTCGACCTATGCATAACCTTAACGGTATATAAGTTTACATGTATTCATTCATGCATACATAGTTATACATTTATCAGGCTATAAATTGGGCGTTGTTCCATACATACTTGTTGCCCAAAGGAAAGGCACACATACATAGATATACATACATACATAAATACATACATAGATATAGATACATACATACATACATACATACATACATACAATCATACATACAAACATATGTATGTGAGAACGCTTGCCAGTAGCTTCTTGTGGGTGGGTGGTTCTTTCCGGGGTTCTCCAGGGTTCTTATTCAACCATTAATACTGGCCGCCATGTATAGCCTATCGTGTGCTGGAAAATGACGTTAAACACTACAACAACATACATACATACATACATACATACATACATACATACATACATACATACATACATGCATACATACATATATACATACTTACAGAGGAAGAAGATTGAGGTAGATAGATAGATAGATAGATAGATTGACATCAATGTAAGTAGATACATTACCATGTGTACATGAGCATGGATCGTTTCTTGGATGTGGAAACGTGGCTTTGTTTGGATTAAAAGGAATAAATTTACAAGGGCAGTTTTCAGATGAATTGCATGTAATGTAATGCTTTATTTCATTTAGTAATAAGATACATTTTATCCATAATTTCTATATAAATTTTAATTTGAATATATGGATATAATTTAAAGAAAATGAATAGATTCATTAATACATATATTCACTTATATACAACATGTTTATTTCTAGATAGTACAATCAGGAGTTAGTGCCAGCGAATAATAGATGGACAGATAGATAGATAGACACGTGTATGGTTTGATGAATTGATTGAGAGAGTGGATTGGTAGAACGAAAGATACTTAAAGATATATAATTATATAGATAGATCGACGAATAGATAGATAGATAGATAGATAGATAGATAGATAGATAGATAGACTGATAGACAGATGATATTTTATATAAATATATACTTAAATATATAGATAGATAAATGGATGGATACGATGATAAACTAATGGATGAATGGATGGATGGAGAAAGGTAGATACATAGACAAATAGACTTTTAGGTAAATAGATATATATATAGATAGATAGATAAACAGATGGATGAATGGATAGGTTGATACATTGATGGATGGATGGATAGAAGATAGACAGACAGATATATAGATAGATAGTCGATAGATAGATAGATAGATAGATAGATAGATAGATAGATAGATAGATAGACAGATAGATAGATTCATGGATTCAAGGATGGATTCATTGATCGAATACCTGCAGCATGAAGTATAAGATCCGCTCTGCAATCTATCTCATGTTCACCAATAGTGATCGTAAGAAGTTTCTGCCATACTGAAACAATTTTCAAAACTAGATGCATGTTCACTTTAAATGTTGTGCATACATTCACTTTATACCAAAATTTATTTTTAAATCGTAATTAAATTATTGGATAGGAAAATTACGACTACTGTAAGACAAAGCAATAAAAATCAATCAGTACCAAACACTTTTGAAATTTTGGGAACTCAGGTGTTCCGCAGTGTGCAATAAATCAGATGTTTTCGTTCAACATTAAATATATAACCCAAAATCTAAGATAAACAGATGATGTCTGATCTCTGAATCACTTGTTAAATTGTGCAAACTGAATGAATAGTAAATCAAACTTTTTTCTATAGCAAATGGCACATAATCGGTTTCCCGGAGAAACCAAAACGAATACTAAATAAGATTGTCATCAACCTAACTTTCAAGGGTTCAAAATGTTCAAATAAGTAATATTGCATTATTGAGAAGAAAAAAGCTCTGATTTACGGCCCAAAGTATACAGGCCATAGTTATATTTTAAGAATTGAAGCGTTCTCACGATAGTGATGTGATCTGCATACAGTTGGGCTGTTTTCATATATTTCCCGATGTAGTACTGAAATAAATAAAAGTAATATCAGTCTTTTGGCATATTTCTAAATGTAAGTCGTATATCATGCAATAACTTCCAGGTGTAGTTCATATTTTTCTCCTCCTCTGGTAGACAGGAAACATTATTGTGTTTCCTTCATCATACATATTGTTGAAAATTCCCCTCAATGTTTCCAGGATATATTTCCCTTCTCAGTTAAATGTTTAATTTACAGGATTGCATGCATCATTTCACTTGTGATCAAATTTCAGTCCTGATTTTACTTCAGCTCTTAATATTCGTTTTTATCTATGATATAATCGTTTTATCAAAACAAAGAATTATATCAAATAGTAGAAATTTAAAGACACAATAAAATTAACACATTTTTGCTCAAATTTTATATCCCCTAAAATGAAATTTACATTAAATGGAATGACAATAACATTATAAAGGACTAGTGGACACACACACACACACACTCTCACACACACACACACACACACACACACACACATATATATATATATATATATATATATATATATATATATATATATATATATATATATATATATATGTGTGTGTGTGTGTGTGTGTGTGTGTGTGTGTGTGTATGTATATTGTAACGACTCTAGGTTCTTCCAAAAAGTAACAGGTAATAGGTGAAAAATACAAGTTTTGTGAAATTTAACAAACAATTTATATCCCTAGAATTGAAAAATGAAAATAAACAAAATTACGCTATGACGAATCAAAACTAAAGTTAATATAAGGACTAAAAAGAGAAGACCTAGTAACAAAATATCCTAAATGGATCTTAGTTAGAATCCCGACTAAATGCAAGGTGGAAGACGATGACTTCATTAACAGTCAGCGAAGTACTACAGTGTCAACAGTCTCTTGTTAAATCACATACAATATTATTCCAATAAATATCGATAAAGGTCCTTATCCAAGAATTAATTTATAACATTTGTAATTCCATGGAAAATAATCATTTGAATTCAGAATAATTAGTTCAGGCTGGACACAACATAAAACAACTTGACTTTTCAAGTGTTAAGGCAGAAATGAATGTTATTTCTCAATACATCAGTAATAAGTATAACAAACACAAACAACTTATTCCCGGAGGTGGGTCAACCTTCTAGAAAATATATGTTTATAACAATAAACATATGTTTGATATCACCTACTCCAGTTATGGTTTGAACTTAACTTAATAATTCTTACTCTGAGAAAGAATCAAGCAAAAGTGTTTTCCAAAAACTAGCACTGGTTCGGAATCGAAGTTAGACATTAGATGACTTTGTGAGTTCCTCGGCGGTGAATATGAAATCTTGATATGCATTTCCTTATTCCAGCACTAATCGTTTGGTTAATTGCAACTCCAGTTTGACTTAGGTGATTGAACTGTGACGGAGGGAGACATGTATTATTCGTCTTGTGTAATGCAAATTTTGCATGTAATGAGAAAGAGCTTTCTTGCATCTATTAGTTCGGCTTTAAATGTTTAACGTTCGACCTGAAACTGTGCTGGAAATTGTGTTTATTACTTCGATCTGTTCCCACGTCTTGCATCATTATTCTCATCAAGAGATGGACTTTTTCCTAATGTTATTTTCATTAGAGAAAAATGAACATCTGCCAAAATTTACCACAACCAGCTTACCTGGAATGATGATATTAACGCGGTTTTAAAGAACAATTATTTGACAACTGTTTACATGCGACACTCATGGGGATTAATATATTAAAAGTAAAAGGTATTAGCTCCACATTTACATTTCTAATATTGAGGGAATTTAACTTATTAATTCCCATTCACAGATATCAAGTTCCAAGTGATCATAAATCGAATAGTCGTGTCATTAAAATTCTCTCAAATCTATGATGACTAATATTACATCATCGTGACAGTTATTAAAATGTAACATATTTGGTAATGACCCATACATTAAAATATACAACACATTCAATAAACGTGCAGTTCGGCTGTGGTCCAAAAACCCAATAGTTGACTACAATATTCATTGACGACAATATGTTCTCTTAGGACATTCCTCTATAGGAGCGTCTTGTTAAGGTGTGTTGGAACAGGTAGCGTTGCACAACCACAGCCTTTGTACGAATTTATATTGTATCGATATGTAATTAGTTACTGCAAACGATCGTGTATAGTCTCTACAGTTATATGTATCTCTCTGTGGTAAACTCCAAGAAACCGTGGACTGATTTCATACTAGTTATACTACTGTTGCCGTTAAGATTTCCCCTTACGCATATACACACACACACACACACACATGTGTATATATATATATATATATATATATATATATATATATATATATATATATATATATATATATATATATAATTTTATTATTTATTTAGAAAGAAAGCGTAAAAGAGACAGAATGAGGGAGATGGAAATAGTCTTCTGTATCATTACATCTAACTTACGCCTGTATATCTCATGGTTCTTAGAACAATATATTTGGTTCCCATGAGCTGCAATGAATGAGAATTGTTTTTTGCAACCTAATAATTATTATAAATAAACTACTTAAATTAAATGGCACCATTTAACTGTTGTTATCATTGCGAACTTCAGGCGTCTAATACAAACATATGACATAGTATGAGATGTTTCGGACTCCTAACAGTAGAGTGTGCAACATAATTAAACCCCTATGTCTCCGCTGAAGATGGCATGATATTAGCAATTTATTACCAAGATTGCGGACGGAAAACAATTATTTGCTTTAACTAGTTTGTAATGTAAACGAAGCATTCTTCTAGTAATGAAACACAAGAGCTAACAATTACGAAAGTATAACGCAAGAAAGAAGATGGAAAAAGACCATATAACAAACTTGTCACACCAAATAATAGACGCTTCTAAAATATAGATGTGTATGCCTTTGTGATCACACCACAGGTAAAACATTCTAATTTGATTTCATTTCGCAGCATCATTAGATTATTTCTTTCCTGCAGAGAAAACGTACGTTCAGCTGGTGAGTTTACATATGCCGGTCATATAATATATCTAATTATAATATATCTAATTAGATACAAACACCCTACATTATTCAATAGTACCAGCTTCGTAAGTGTAATGTTTTATCCAAACAGCTAACGCAGCAGTAGGAGCACCCTCCCCAAATCTTATGACACAATTTAAGGTTCCTCTAGCATGGTAAGCATCACCAATTTACCATCTAATCTACCGCCAGGTATACGGTGGTATAAGTTTAAAGGTTTTGTAGATGCAACAGAAACCCATTATACCAATGTTATAATTATTAACTGTGAATAAAATATGATGTATGCATGGATTGAATTAACACTTGTACCTCTTGATATAAACATGAAATCTGCACGCCGAAATACGAGTATTTGTGGTATATTTGTACTATAAGGACTAGACAGATTTGTGAACTGACTTCCAGGATAAATCTTTGTGTCTATCCATCGCTTGTGATGAGGTTAGCCGATCTGAAAATTGTTTTTCACCCTTGAAATCCCTCAATATTCTTACCGTTTATGTATGATGTATTAAACATGCGTTGTCGATGCATACAAAATTATGTATAGTGTCTACGTTTGTGAATCTACCTAGTTTTCCCAATTTTTCAATGATAAAGTGTTAGTTTCTTGTAACAAATACGTAACGTATTAAACGTACATTATGTACATTGATCCTCTAGTTGTTTACTTTCCAGTTTTGTGTTCTATTCTTTGTTGATCTGCTCCACTAAAACATTATATGCCTGTATTGAAATTCCATCGTAGCCCATATAACTATATCTACAGATGTGGCATTCTATACTTTGTATTTAATTGTCTCTATTATTTTTTTTTTTTTGAAAATATGATACAGTGAACCCACATACTTGTGCTTCATAATCATGTAGTCTGAATAACTTGACTTCATACAGCAGTCGTATGAATCTTTCTGATAATCGTTCAGACACATTATTTGTGATAAATGTTACATAAGTATGAATGTTAACACAATCACCGCAACCTGTATGTCCTTTAATGCAAATCTATAACCAGGTTGCAGTTGTTATCATTGCATGATTCGTTTTCACAGCTATTTCGACTTGTGGTGAAAATATGTTTCATGTTCTATTTGACAATTTTTATTTCTGTTAAACCTTTCATTATTTAACTAATGCATTGTCCTGAGTAGAGGTATGCTCCGATCATAAGGAGGACACGTGTATCACGGACACAATGTTTAGTTTTGGGCCATATTGCACTCAGCTTGCACCGAAATCACACAATCGTATTGTATACACTTCACATTTAACAAGTTCATTCACCTACGGCTCATTGTAAATAAGATCTTTAATTTTCTAACTTGTACCTTGTTTCGACTCTTTGACTTAAATTATGAAAAAGAATAAAGCGAAACCATGACAAGATCTTTTTTTCTTTCTCTTCAATGCAAAGCGAAAATTTAACATACACTTACATTATTAAGAATTAAATCCCAAACTATCCTAAATTTCATATCACAAGTCAAACATTATAGTCATGAATGTAATGATGTACAACAAAGATGTACTCCAGAATGTCTTAGAATGAGTTTTAATAATTATAAAATAAGCTGTTAAGCTAATGATAAGGAGCACTTAATAATTTCAATGAACTATTTCAGTGAAAATATCCTCTCCAATTACGTCTCAACAGAACTGCAAACCCTGATCATAAATTTCCACATACTGACAAAAAACACAATATATATATATTGATTCAATTGTTCGACCAGTGTGCTAATTGTTTCAGCTGTGCTAGAATCATTAATATATTGATTGTGATTGAAATTATCAATGACGACATGTTGTTAGTTTTCAGAATGCATTTCGTATAAGCATATCAAGTTAAGTTATACTATACACCTTCACTATGTTTGCCGACTACACTAATTCGAAGCAATGCAAATACTTTATTAGGACTACTCCTGTTCAGGTCTGTTTCATCAAATAATTTGCAAACGTTTCTGTTTTCCTCTTCATCACATATATACCTATATCTCTAGAACAGTCGGATTTGACTGAGTGAATGATACGTTCTTTATCGTTTTTAGCCCCTTTGGCAACTCAAGAAAGATTATTATTGAACTACAGTTAAAACCATGGTGCAACGTTCAACTCATGCATTACTATAAAAATATTAGCATTGTGGCCAAATAAAATGTAATCACATTAACTTATGAATTCGGAAGGATTTTATTCTTACCAACATGTACGATGTTATGGTGAGTATCGTGTCCCGTGCATGTGCAATAGTTCGGTGAGTTGCTGTAGTCATGGAAAATAGCTGCAATGAATTGGAATTCAATATAAGGTATTTGTGTTATATTGCAGAACTATTGCGATACCCAACCCATTTATCACAGAGCAAGAACCTGGAAAAACTGTTTTCGAACAACATGATGACAACGAAAACATTAATCATTGCATACATTGTTGATCAATTCAGTAATGTGGTTTAGCTTGGATGGCTGGGTATTGTATAGAATTGCATGGTGTAGTGATATATTTCGACGAATTATACTACATTTAAAATAATGCATTATTTCATTTTCTTCAAGTTTAGTATACTGTATTTGATTGACTTTTCTAACATGGCATTGTGTTGTATAATATAAAAGCGGGCAAGTGGTCTTATTTTTACCCGCCATATGGTCCATAATCTTCTTTCTGCAGTTAATGTCTCTGTGATGTAGGTCAGCCAGGTAATGCCACACTAAAAATGAGATTATTTGTTACAGATAGTTTTGAGACATGTCACGTATTGGAATGAGTATACAATTCATGCTATAAATTTATATCATGGGTAATTGTGCGTTAACCTGCATCAATTGGTTTCTTATTTGTTTGCATATAAAGATTAAATATTGCATTGGTCGAAGAAGATTTCATACACGTTGTTTAAACAGAGAAGTGTAGAGTTGTTCCAGTTGACTCCGTTGCTATGGTAAAAGTGTGAATATGCTATTGAAAGCATGAACGGAATATTCCACAATTCCCTAAAAAACAAACATCTGAGTTGAAATGTTCAAGGCTCTGTATCAATTCTAAACACGGAAAGTACTAGTACTGAACGCTTTACATGAGCACCGATATGATTTCTTCTAAACGATTTGGCGAACCAGTACGGTATTGTAAAGGATTAATGTAAGGTATTGTCAACACCTTCGTTAAATTTAACCTTCGATTTATAATATTTTCAAATTTATCGCCATTTGAATTCAATGTGAAATAGAAGTTACGTCGAAACAGGCAAATATAACTGACTGTTTCTCTATTTCATGATTAAAGATTGAAATGCCTTCTATTTATTATGATTAAGTTCCTTATATCCACCTTTAAACCTCGTTATGTTGTAATGTATATATTATGATGACCGATTAATGAAAAAGACAAATAAGCATGTTGAACGTTGATCATATGAACTCTGGCAGTGGGGTTTTATTTTGTTTTTACCAATGGATTTGATATTCTACGAAAAAGATTTCAATTCTTTTGTCTGCATGTCGTTACCGACCAAATATAGTCCTGCAGTTCTGAAACCCTCATGGATTTGTTAGGAAACTATGCATACTTGCATGAAATGTAATTAAGTGTGTTAGAGGTAGCAACGTACTGTTATTCACGCTCACACAAAGGCCAGCATGTTGGCCTAGGTTATACAAATCTGCAAAAACAAAATAAACTATTATTGAACATTTGCATGTGATGTTCTGTACATATTCTAACCTAGGTGTATGTTTGTTAACAAAACCATAATTCCACACTAGCATAGGGACCAAATTTGTTTGTTTTAAACGGCCTTAAAAATTAAAACAACAAAATTTGCGTCCATAGTAAACTCCCTTTATACAAGGGCAATTATCTAGCATTTGTCTCAACGCCAAATGCTCAATAAATAATCTACAATAACGCAACCTCCACTTTAGCTAAAACAAAGCTAGAAAACATTTGACATAAAATGTGCAGGCTTCCGCAATACATGTTTCAGTCATCTGACACAAAACTCTCCTCATTTATATAAACACAATAGTGCATGTGCTTGACACATATTTCAAAAGCATACTTCCGCATAATAATAAAAAATAAAATAACATCAGAGACAGTTTGATTACTACTCTACATTTGATCTTAATATTCTGTGCGTATCCTGCACTCATTGTATGTTTATAATGAAAACCATACTTGCAAACATTCTTATTTAGGGTTAAAAAAAAAGATCTTGAGGACATCCAGGACAAACTTGTATGATATAACATATTTAAACGTAGGCAAATATGTACAGTAAAAGTTAGGTTTCTCACAATAAAATTATTTTAACGAGGACCAATTATCTACTAACATCAACAGATAATATTCCAGAAATGCAAAATCCTCTTAAGTGAAAGGAACTAAGAAAAATCGCACAAGATTATCTTATGTAATATGAGAAAAAGTGTCATAATTTAAATATGCACAGAAGTACAAATCTTTGACACGCACGTATTTAAAAAACAAAATGCCTCCTTCTAACAATAAAATATCAAAAAGCATACTAGACAATTGTTTATAGACTCGTTTGTATTGATAATTATACTTAATGCTTCGTGTGAAAATATGCATTTATGCATTTTTTCCTGCATATAGTGCTCAATTATAATATCCATATTCTGGTTTATAAATTTGCTCCAAGTTGCTACCCTTTGCCATCATTTCTTCTAATTAAAAGCTTAAAGTTTACAATTTAGATTGCAACATAAGAAAACACACTTTCGCACTGATTCCGTTTTCAGGGCCGCCACGTATCGCATCTAAACCATTTAATATGTGCAGAAATATACCTTTTATGCAACCTAATTTTGGAAATATGGTACTTATTTATATCAGTATTATAGATTGAGTTACCAAAGGGCAAACGTTAGTTAATGATATAACACTGAGTGATTATCAACTTACATTTGTACGAGCCATACTGGAGGCATTGATCCGATGGTGCTTTGGTAGAGATTGTTATCTGCTGCACATCTTCATCTGATCAAGTAATACGATAATTAATTATAAATGTCGCATCTTCACTGACTAAACCAAAACAATGCTCAGTATCAAATGGTATTTTAACAATATCGTGTTCCGGTATTTATTCAAATAATGGTGACAAAAGATATTTTTTAAATTACCCACCTTGAGGAACTGTTTATAGTTTTACATAACACTTTGATATCAAGCACACTATTTTTCAGTATACGACAAAATTATAAGTACCTGTTATCATAATGCCATTCTTTAATCAAAAATATACATAGTCCGATACATTTACATAATCCGTTTATTGCGGTAACGAACATATGTGCTTAATTGCTTACATATACAAAGTGCATACCGTCTGTGTGTTTCACGCATGAACATGGATCTCCAGAAGATTGAATGGTACCTATAGAAATATACAAATCGAGATCACCATTTTGTCACTTACTATATACAGCCTAACATGTCCTAAAGTTCAAATAAATTCAGCGGTTACCTGGTCAATCGGTCATTCTAATTTTATCCTGGCAAATTCCCTACATTCATCTTATGCTATTAGCGGTCACTTGCCATGTGTTTCGTAACCATGTGGCTTTACATTGCTTTCTGTGGTCAGGTTTTTCAACCTTTCCATCCTGTCTTCGGCGGTCGGCAGCCATGTACTTATTAGGTAGGCAGTGGTGTGATCGCGATTGCCGTGGTCACTGGACCTTATCAGCAATGACCGCAGAGTATGCTAGGTATGGCATGCATAAAGGTATTTTACGTTAATCGATGCCAGCATAAATAGTATTTTCATTCCATAATCATCAAAGTTCTCTCATAAAAGATAACTATAGTTTGATCTCAGTGAGTTTATAACAACCGCTTAATTGATCAAATTTTGCAAGTGTGGGTACACGTTTCAAGATTAATTGCACTAGATAATCAAAGTCAGGTGTTTCTTAACCATAAAAAACGTTTGAATACGAATTAATTAAATTCTACATATGGATCGAAACTTCGACATATGTTCTAATCATAGAAGAATCAGTGATAATGTAATGTTCATAATGGGATTACAAAGTGAACAGTAATCCTGTCTCTATCAATGTAAATATCCGGTATCAATTTAACATATTTACTAAAGATTTTCCTACCTTTATGTTACTTTTTCAAATGTTTGATTTTTACATCCTGTTCACGTGTAAATTCCTCAACACACAAGAACGAAATTATGAATAATTTTACAAGATGGATTAACAACATACTATTAATTTAAACATCGACATATTATGACAATTTCTGTTGAAAAGTCGATGTTGTTTGTACTGCTTCCAAGCGCTCTTCATGACACACAATATAATGGAATATTAGTATAGTATTACTCATTATTATTGATGCTTACTGGATAAGTGTAGTACTATATCATTTCTGCATGTGTCACTGTGAATCGTAGCCAGAGTATGCCATACTGAAACGAAACCAAATATACATACATATTATATTACAGGTTAGATGTCGTAAATGCATGCGACATAATAAAATTCACAAACATAACTAGAGTAAATCGAAGGTGAAACTTTTCATTAGTAAATGAAAGTATGAAATCAATAATGGTCTTATTTGCTATCCTTTATAAATTTCTCTTACGTACTTAAACAAAATCTTCTATTGGCTTATCACATAGAAGTCCTAATTTTGTCGCAGGTAAATTCCCAATCCACCATAAACAATGAAAAGCCACAACGTTATTGAGATAGCGAGAAACAATCTTCATATGTGAAAAATATATTTCAACAAATAAAGTAAAGTCATGTTTTAAAACACGGATTTAACGCATAACAAATACAATATATCCTAAAATCAAAGGAAATCGAAGAAATATGAATATTGTTTAAGAAAATAATTATACCAAATGCAAAAAGTCGTAACAGAAGCAATATGAAATAGAAATCAGAGCATTCAGTGTAAAAAGATGATGCAAACACTTATATGTACATATTACAAGTACATGCTATAGTTTCAGAGTTGTTGTGACATCTTCAAAATCAACATCTAAGCAGTGGTAGCACTTCAATCAACACAAATGAATTCCAGCAGAAACGATTTCTCAAAATAACCATAAGATTTACAAACTGTAAGTATCGATAAAGGTCTTAGTAAATTCTTTCTAAACAGATAGCAAACCGATCATACTACCGTAAAAGAAAATAGTATATTTCTTTTATTGGTAGAAAAATACCTAATGATTAGTATCACCAGTTTCGATACTATTATCACACTATTTCACGTTATTTTTCCTGAAAACTGAAATATCATTCTAATAACGGATAGTCAAACCAACTTCTCTTGCAATAAGGGAGCAAAATGATGCGCATTGAGGGTCTGAAAATAAAACATTATTCTTTGAGTTTTGATACTTTTAATGAAGGGTGTTGAAACATAATGCCACACTTCTCCCCCTTTCTAACCCAAACCTTAGCGCTTTTAACTATGATTGACTCTTGATACAGAAATATACAATGCTTGTAGCATATATCTGCGTTACCTTTCGATTTTTTAAAAAGAATATTCCGCATATTATATAATTTGATTTTTTTATAAAGCTTGGGACAGCTTATTCTTATATTGCGCCAAGTGCAATTTGAGCCATCAATGGTCATGCAGTCTTTGCATCTTTAGATGTAATAGACAAAATAAACAGAAACCCAGATTTATTCGGTTAATCATGTACGGCAATAAAGCACAGAACAAAGATAAGCTGTCATCTATGTGAAGTTATATTTTGCAGCTGCAATTACATAGTGGAAGCGTAAATTATCTGACACAGCGATGTGTTTTTCAGTTTTAATTTAGACATGAAGCAATCTAGGCATTGCATGTTTCCTACCAAACCTACTGAACATAAGTCTAACCAGGTATGCGCCATAGTATGAAAAGACATTTCAAATTAGTTCATGTGAACTGATGACTACTTTATAACAGGACAACATATACCGGATATTTTTAGCTTTTATTAAATAAACATTTAGTGCTTCGGGTTCACATATGTTATATTTCACAAAATCTGTTAACACCAGATGTGCCCGCTGAAATGATCTTACAGGACTGCACATTTTAAATATTTAAATGCTTAAATTAAATGAATTGGTTTGATTCCCATACTGCGAATATTGACTTAGTCTTTTAGATCAAGGAACTTACATGTGTGATGACTCCTGCAGTGATAGGGCTGTGCCTGATGCCTGTGCGAGGTAAAGTGTGTCCGATATAAATCTGAGAAAGAATATTAAATCCATGTGCTGGGTATACAGTCAACTTTCCCTTCACTCTAAATGTGTTGTCTTTGATGATTGGAACATATATGATACAACTACTTAACGTTTTATATATATATATATATATATATATATATATATATATATATATATATATATATATATATATATATATAATTAGGCATTTTTATGTCTGTGTAGCGTATGGCAAAATGTTCACACCTTCATACCGGAGAAAATTGTTTCCTATAGATATCGTGCTAATTTAACATGTATATCAGGAATACTTATGTCACTCTCAATTTGTGAGCATAGCAATTACTAAGTTTCCGAAATAATGTGTTGTGTTTATTCGAAACTATGAATTAGTTGTGTACATTATCTCGACGCGATTTCCTCAACTGATTGCGAAATTCAGTTTTGTGTGTAATCTATCAGACTGTAAAATTGTGAACCTAGAACACTGTTCTAACCTCGAGGGTCTTAGCTATGCATGTCGTCTGTAGTTTGAAATTTCCATTAGAGTAAAATAAATTACATTCAAGTACTAAATACAGGTGTTCATATGACTAACTTGTGAATATATGGTTTCACTTTTCTCTTTGGAATCCAAATATCTTATTGCGTTTTTCGATCGATCACGATGTTAAGAAAACTATTGATAAAATAACTTTAAAAATGTTCCAGATTTATCTAATAATCCTTTTCTTCCTTACACAGATCGTTTTCCCTGTCTTCCACATACGTACCTTGTTTGTTTTGTGTGATCTTATGACCGTACTCATTTATTCCCATGGATGATTCCTTGACATTAAACATTTTTAATATTGTCTTTCAGATGAACTCGCACCATGTACACTTAGAACAGTTCCCACTTTTGGTTAGCCGTTTAAAAAGTAATGAACGAGTATTTGATTTTGATCCTAATACTTTTGTAGTTGTGTTCTAGAGAATACACTTATAATCTCTGAAGCCTCTAAGACCTTCTCTGTGTTTAAACTGGATTCTGTCCTGTCTTATTTATACTCATGTTTGTTTCCTCGCCATCATTTTACCATGTCATTTGTTTTGCCTGTCGGCAGTTATGTTATAGTTCATTAAGATGTAAGGGCGAAATCAGGATCATATTTAGGATAATAACATGGACATCTTTATACATGCATTCGACATCAATTATTGTAACTAATTGTTAGAGAATGATGAAAATGACAACTTTATACATTGCATCAATACATTATGCACTTTAATACCGTTTTATACATGGCCGATATTGAGTTCATTTATGTTCAATTTATTTTCTTCTGTTTAGCATGGATGTTTAGTGTTTTCGTTATTCCTTCAAATATATTTTATGTTTGTAAAAATTGCATAAAGATCTTAATAAAGATCTTAATAAGTACAGTATGCCTCATCGTAATAGCAATGACGAAATTGAAATAACAGTAACCTCGAATTATTCCTGAGAAAAATACATTGAAATTATAATGCAGTTACGTGAACTGCAACCTAACACAGCACTTACAATCATATGACTGTTCGTTCCAGCACTCGTGAATATTGTCTCCGGTATCTACAAGGTATTAAATAGCAAAGAAAATTCAAAATATTTTACGTATAATCCTTTTCAACGTAACATGAATTATTATTATGGACTTTTAAATTAAAATACTGTGCGAAAAGTGTATTTTCTTCTTCCTTTAATTTTTCGATGTTTGATTTAAATAATAATTTCGAGATATTATTATTAATACACGTATACAATGACCAATATCGTGGAGATGGATACGAATTTTTGTTTTCACTCATATATGTTTAGCAAGCGGTATTTTTGTTCATATGCATCTTCTTCTAGTCCTGACTTTTCGCGTGATGTTTTTATTTATCAATGGTTTAATACACAAGCTGAATATTAAGGAAATAAGAAAAGAGAACTATTTTGTTCCATGTGCACATTAGCAATAACAGCTGTCGAAACTCATTCTTCTTTCACTACTACTATGATATCATCCTGTCAATCTAACAGGTTATACAATACTTATAAACATTTAGGGTGGAAAATATAACTGTTGTTATTTTGCTTACTTGGAACAATCGGGTAAGTGTGCATGATATTTGACCCAGAGCAGTTACAGTAATCCGGCATGTGTTCGCCAAATCTTTCTGCAATAGAACAGTGCACAGAGGTCTCAAGCAGCAATGCATATATATGGCACAAATTTAATAAATACATGCCGTTTGCACGAAAATGACATTAAAGAGATAGCGTTTTAGTCTATAAATGATTAAAACCTGACTTAATGTAGATGACTTAAGGAAGCAGTGTTACATATGGAGACTGAAGTATTGGACTTGTGCAAGTGTGACCATTACTACCATCATCCCCACAATACATTCGTCATCACTGATATCTTTATTGTCTTCTTCTTCTTCTTTATCTTCTTCTTCTTCTTCTTCTTCTTCTTCTTCTTCTTATTCGTCTTCTTCTTCTTATTATTATTATTAGTAGTAGTAGTAGTAGTAGTAATTCAATTAATCTTCTTATTTTTCTTTTTCTTTTCCCTCTTCTGCACTCTTCTTATTATTATTATCATTAGTAGTAGTGGCAGTAGTGTTAGTAGTAGTAGTAGTAATAGTAGTAGTAGTAGTGGTAGTAGTATTAGCATTATTATTCGTTATGATGAATATGAACATGGTATATATGATAATAATAATTAGCACATGGGCAGATATATAACATATAATTTGTATCATTCAGGTCATGTCAAGCGGGGATGGAGACAAGTTTTTCGACCAACCATTTAGTTTATAAAGATTATCAACAGGTACTAAGAGAATGAATTGCTATCAGAAAGTAGAGTCTGATGAAATATAAGGACCGATGGAAAGTACTATTCAAAGAGAGACCATAAATTGTGCAGTGTGAAAAAGAAGACTATAACGTAACTTTATAAATCTTTGGAAATTACGGTACGATAATATTCCAGATGATACAGGACGAAATATACAGTCAACAACGATTACTAGTAAGCGTATATACTAAATAAATAAGGGCTGACATGATTAAAATGTATATAGATACAGGTGAGAGGGAGTTAAACTATAGCGAATATTGCAAGCCTAGAAAAAAAAGTAATTTTGACAGTGAAATATTTAGGAAGTTAAAAGTTTACTTAGAAAACAAACTTGACCTTACTTTAACTTATAAAACTTGTATGGTTATAGGAATTGAGGCACCCTGGAAAATAATGTCAGCTGTTCATATTATCCTAGTATATACTTCATGTCGACTTCCGTAAGAGTTCGGACTTTGGGAATCGCATACCAGAAATAGATTGATAAAAGTGCCTGAAAGTCTTTTATATATGCGTTAAAAAAAGGAACATAGAGAATCGGAATTATATTTGTTGTCAATGAAAGTGCACTCTCCTCATTAATACTACCTCTTATGTTCTTATCAAATTATTTGGTTATAACTAAGACAGAGTTACATTAAACAATAATTCATTTTATATGGCATCTACGTCGAAATGAATAATAAAGAAAATCATTTTGAAGCCGTTCAATGAACGAAGGTCGATATTAACTTCGAAGCAGGAATGCAAAAGCTCAGTACACAGAATCTTTCTAACTACTCAAACAACATTAACTTAAACCAGAATGAGCCGCATTCAGATAATGGGAAAGGATATACAAAACGAATCGGAAATTTATTTTGAGTGGATATAAAAGGGTACTATATTTATTGATGTCTATCATTTTCAGGTGAACGGACTTTACACATTCAGTGAAATATACGCAAATTCGTCTTATATGGTCATCTCTCTATCAAGTTGGAAACATACCTAATGCAAATTTGTAAAGATATATATTCGTCGATTCTACTGTAAACAATGATGAAATACAGAATTTGTATAAATAAAAAACAATTACGAAAGGTTAAATGCAAAGTTTTTGTTTGAAGGTATTGCACTAAAATGCAAATTACTTCAACTGGAAAATGGCGAAAGTTGGTATTTGACCCACTCACCCCCATTACCACGCACAATCCTCTTTGAAAGTCAAGGATGCATAGTAAATTTTGAATAAATGAATTCAGTGCAAATTTAAAGTATATCTCAAACAAATGATAACATTTAAATTTGTCTTTATAAACTAAAGTCACTCGTTATAATTCTAACTTTTGGTAGGCTTAGAGTGTACCATAGAGAGAAGGCGGCAGATTGTTTTGAAAATCTGTTTTGATTTGAGGTTCTTTTATTGGTGATTTTAGCTTAAACTATGAAATCCTTTGCATTGTTCTATTACATTCCTGAAATACACCATCCTTTTTACTACATGTTAGTTGAAACATTATTCTACAACATTACGTTAAATGACGTTTCATCCTCGTGTGCTAACCTTTCAACTTTTGTAATACCTGACCCTAATGATGAATTCCTGTGATTTTATTAAACACTTTTTTTAAGGACTATTTTTCAAAATAAACTAAGTCTATTTCTGCTCATTTACTGTTTTCCCATTCCGATGTTGCGAATCATCTTCACAGAGGCACGTTATGGTGCTATTAGTTTTTGCCATTTTAAATAAGGTAACATATCTGGTTATTCTTAAAATATTTTAGGCAATAAGCTGATATAATTATCAGAGTTGTGTCAGTGTTTTCAAGACAGTGATACAACTTGGTCACACGGACATGAATTCCAACAAGTCAGTTAATGCGCTTGTCACATGTTTATTTCTTCATTTTCTTTCATGAACACAAGTGTCCACATTTATCAACAAAGAAAAATGTCACAATAGACCTCTAATATTAAATTTCACCTTCTCTAATGATTTGTTTGTTTCTTTGTTTTCGTGTTTGTTTCTTTGTTATTTTTAGGAGGGCGATACTGGGTTAGATCTAAGACGATTGCTCTTATTGGGTTTAATTATATCGTTCCTTTTGTTACCTCATTCATTTGTAT
Organism: Sinohyriopsis cumingii; assembly: GCA_028554795.2. NCBI lineage: Eukaryota > Metazoa > Mollusca > Bivalvia > Unionida > Unionidae > Sinohyriopsis > Sinohyriopsis cumingii. The sequence goes on along the minus strand of CM068833.1, from coordinate 67,752,428 downwards.
TTGTTTAATTGTTCACATTTGAGAGGATCGGTCCGATGGTTTAACAAAGCTGATGTTTTATCACTTTTGCAAGTGCCAGATAACGAAATAGTAGCAATTCATTGTGTTAAAGTAAATGATATTTGTTACCTTTTTGCCCATATTATACGGATCGTGTATCCAGACCCATGATGCGTATAACGTGCATACAGTACAAACAAATATGTTTTGTTTATGAATGAGTTAAACGAAAACGGAAGAAACAAAAACTTTCTGAGTTAAGGATAGGCGAAGACAAAGAGTGTAAAGAACTATTCCTCACCACTCAGATACATAATAGCCTGTTTCATGCAGTCATGGCCATTTCGTTCATGATAGAGATGATCCAGCATTCTCAACACTGAAACGTACAGCAAACTTTTTATTAATATGTATCAGTCTATACATCAACTAGAATTCATGTTGGACAATATGCCTGCATACCGGCGTCAACATTGTTATCTTATGTTTACCTAACAACGTAGAACCTTGTTTTGATCTGAAGAATCAAAAGTTAGTTTTAATGCGAATTGAACTCAGGAACTATTACAATTGCGTATGGTTAAGTCGTATTCATTTAAGATAATACAATATGGAGAAAGCGCTTTACACAAAGACATACTTTGAGAAACAACTTTTGTCGTGCTTATGTTAATCCATCCAACAGCCAAAAAAGGAATTACATCCCTACATTTGCAGACTGAACATGTAATAAAAATAAAACTGACAACCAATAAAGGAAGTCAAACTCCATTCTTGCTTGCGCAAGTTATAGCATAGGTAGACTCCTCAAATAACACCGAATGAACAAAACATTTGTATAATAATGCATACTGAGTCCATATTTACATTCTGTAGTATCTTTGTACTTATATTACGCTTCAAATGATATGTATTGTGCTTCCATTAAACATGACCTTTTAAATGATATATACTGCTCATAAAACATTTACATATAGTGTGCACAAATCTGACATTGATTAACCAGTATTGTAGCAAACGTTGATTAGTTTAGACAATGTTCCTATCCTGGCATATGCTTCATTTAGTTTGTTGGAAAGACACAACCAGGTAGCACTTCATATTCTAAATCAATATTCTAAGGTCACTATGACTAGAGTCATAATGGCATTACAATACACTCCAAGTTACCCAAACATAAGGGACTGTTTTCATGTATGATGACATTATTGGAAAATTCATGTAAAATAATCTTTTTCCACCATAATTTATTTACATAACAGACTTTACCACTTTTATGAAATAAACAATAAAGAAAATCAGTTCCATTGACGAAAACCAATGATATAACTCTCCTTTAAATCAAAATGTACAGTTAAAAAATATCAGCAAATAGTTTGTACAATTAAATGACGAACGATCTAGATTATATATTTTGTTCAACTACTATAAGTTATAATGCCATTTGACTAAAAGCAGGGTGTATACCTCTTTTGATTACATCGCAATAACCTAAATACTGTTATAAAATTAGAAACATTTGAAGCACAGGCGTTTTATGTTTATGTATCATATTTTTGAATGCAAATATTTTAGACTATTCCACACTTCCACATTTTAGTTACACGACTATGTATTGTTGCATTAAACCTTGGTTTTCGCCGGTGCAATTATGCGTGTCTCTTAGAGCCAATAAATCTGAAAATAAATCAAAACAAATATATTTAAATTCTTTGGCTGCAGTCAAAACTAAATATATATTATAGTACCTTTTCTAGAATAAATAATAAATCACTGAATCCAAAATAGAAGCTTGAAATGCGGATAACAAATCGAACAAATCCTTCACCGACATACATGTATTAGTACCCAGCGACTTGAAGCAGGAATAATACACGTAAAGGCAATGTATTTGGTCCTAATTCAACTGTTTCCAGATTGGTATTGATGCTGATTACAACATATGTGTATTACATACGCTATTATGTCAAATTTGAAACAACCTCCTAGTGCGAATTGAGACAAAGATTGCAACGGGGACATATAATAACGTTCTAAAAAACATCAAGAGCATAGGATACAGCAGAACATATCAATCCTTAGTCTCATTCTTTCATCCATACTGCATAATTAGGTCTATATGCACAAAACCTAAAACAAGCGACCACTCAGCAAGTCTTTGAGGTATATCATTTAAAAGAATTCCATTATGCAATACAGCAGAGCGTCACTATGAGAGGCGTAATTGTCTGCCAACTAAAGCTGAGTGGAGATAGGTATGCAAGAAAGAAGAGCACCGAAAATACCCCATGTAGTCCCCAGAACGTTTAGCAAAATAAAGAAATCACATACCGACGGACATGATCAAAACATTCCATATTTCCTGCACATTCACAGACATTTTATTGCCATCTGCTGTCATAGTATCGCACAAAAGATGACAGTGTGGTATACAATATTGTGTGCAAGATCTGATCTAATTATGATCTTTTGAAGACAGACACATTCAGCAGGATGATAAGCTTTTGTGATCTGCCTTTTAAGCAGCAATGGTGTGAACAGTTAACGATATAAGAACATTTTAGATTCTCCAATGGTGACATGTTTGATAACATCTAAAATCAACGCGAGAATAGGAAAGATATTACTGAATTCGGTACCTAATAATCGTACTAGATGTGGCATATATCAAGACCCAGGCAGCTGGTCATTTCATAACTATAACATATGTTCCAGTTTAGTCTTAAAAATATCACTTGTATTCCTCGAATTATAGATTTGCCTCTGGATTCTTTTGGCAAAGACCGCTCATGATCTATATAAGGTGTGAATGACGCATTTCCACAGTGACGCCATTTTTGTACACAGTCTTCCATACATTTTCAGTTTTTACACGTTCGCCCTACTGAGAGCTGACACAATTTACTCGTTTTCCTGAAATATATGACACCTTATTTTTCTAGACAGTCTTTTTGTGCCACGAAAACATATATATTTCTTGCGCCATTATGACCAGATCCTAATCTTATACAAGAACAATACTAGCGCAATCAGCTACTGAATTCATGTTAACGAACCCAAAGCAAAAATAGTTCTACAACATTTTTACACCGGTCACAAATCAATGTATCCACACAATGGAACAGTTCTGATAACAACTATGAAACACCCGGAAAGTGGTTTTCTAATTATCTAGACCCTACAACAGAACAGTTCTAAAACACTCAACTTAGATGCATTATAGGTCATCATTATCCTACACTGAAACAGGTCTGAAATGTTTTAACACGGTTAAACGCTTTTTAATAATATATATGATCCTATACCAGAACATGTATAAAAAAATTGGTTTACAATTAGTCAAACCCTGTAGAAACGTATTCATACTCAAACTTCGTGCCACTGAGGTAGGTAAATCGGCTCTAAAGATAATTCAGGCGCTTCATATTTATGAGAGTGGTTTTTATACCATATTTGTGCTTTTGAGTTATGAACATGAGCATTTCAAAAACGATTCATGCTAAAGACTCAAGACAATTGTACCCGAAATACACAATGCATAGAAATTCCAGGCCGACTAAAAACATTTTTGCTCTGTTGTGAACTGACTATTTGAGAGCTCTTTCTAGAATTAAGTTAGGTACAGCCTTTATCATTGTATGTAGACTATTTCAAAAACAGTGGTAGCCAACTCACACGTGCATAGAGGTCTATAATGTTTGAATCAGTTTAACCGAGTTCATTTGATACTGTTATAATGCAATGGTGCATGATGGTTAAACGGATACAATAAAAACTAAAATTAATCAGTTTCGCTACGCAGACATGTCTGTGATTTAAAGCGGTATATTTGTGTTATTCTTTTAGTTGGTTCAGTACAAAAACTATATATATATATATATATATATATATATATATATATATATATATATATATATATATATATATATATATATATATACAGTCGTACTAACAAAGCATATAAGTACATACATACAAACAAACATACATACATACATACATACATACATACATACATACATACATACATACATACATACATACATACATACATACATATATACATACATACATATACACAGTCTTACATATATTGCATAAAAGTACTACTTAAAAAGACTTAATTACCCACCTCGATATATGTGAGAATCACAGGAAAAGCGCCGTATCTGTCCACCACTGTTCAACGTACTGCATGCCACTAATAGAGATAAAAATATATTTATATGTGATGATATGATATTAACCGACACCGGTAAATTAGACAAATAAATTAAGCACTATTTAGAGAGATACAATGAACGTAAAAATGATAACACTCTAAACGGATCTGAGTAACATTTTATTTTGAATTTCAGTGACATTATATACTGAGCAGAGTTTAGAATGAAGAACATTTGAAAACAGAAGGGAATTCAATTTACAAATAATCGTCTTCCAAACGATATTAGTAGATGCATATCAAGTTCAAAACCAGAATGATACACAGGATCTGAATTACGCCATCTGAGAAATAAACTTTCTAGTTTGGTGTGTGTGTGTGTGTGTGTGTGTTTGTGTTGCATGCAGGTGATTGCATATGGTTTAAAAATGTCAATATTTTCTAATGTTATCAATGCTAATGTTTACATTATTTCATGATATATTATCGTATTGGGCAATATATGGATAGGGTGCCGCTATCTGGGTATAATAACATAAGGCAATGAATTTAACAATATGCCGCCATTTTGAAAAAAAAATCACTTTTAGGAGTAGGAAGAATATAATGGCACTATTGCTAAATAATTACATTGGTATGACATTAAGACGGTTATGGAACTTTAATATAAAGCCATTAAAAGTGCCAACAGTTTCCATGATAAACCTTTACTGGGACATACCATTTTGAGGAAAGTGGTATGTAATGTTAAAACTACAACTGCTACCCAATACGCCCTTTAACTGTCCTAATAATCTACTGACTAAATGTGAAACCTATTAACCAATGAAAACAGCTGTAGGGCCAATGCATACACAAGCATACTATCAACAACGTTTGGCGGACCAATATTAAGACCTACGAACAAATAAGCTATTTAACTGACTTCTAAACAATCATATGCTGACCAGAACATAAACTTTATAGCCTACGACAGAACAATATTGTTAACATTCATGCTCAAAGAATGCTCCCGCTCACCTACTGAACAACTGCACCTACTAAACACCGATAATATTAGACATATTTACACATACACAAACAGAATACCACCAGCAGTTGTGAATTAGTTATAAAGAGTAGATCATTTATATTTATATTATAATATATGCTATTGGTATGTACCCATATTTGTCTAAAATATATATATATATATATATATATATATATATATATATATATATATATATATATATATATATATATATGTGTGTGTGTGTGTGTGTGTGTGTGTGTCTGCCCTTAGACGCTTGGGTACTATATCAATCAACCTACGTGTTGATTACTACGGCACAAATTTGAACATGCCTACCCTTTTTTGAGGTGATAGTAGGCGTGCGTGCCAATCCTACGATTTTCTTTGACTGCTATCAGATATATCTGCTTCTTTTTAGTGTTAGAATACTCTTACACTTTCATGGGTCAAATATCATTTGAGTTTACGCACATGTCAGGTAAGGGTACACATGCCACAACATGAAACGGTATACATTACCTAATGTGTCTGTTGAACAGAATAAACAGCAACATCTGGCCACATAAAAAAGTCCTTTCTGGTGGGTCAGTAAGTCCATCAGATATTCTCAAAACTAGGATATAAAAGCAGATGACGAGCAGTGTGGAGAGCGTTAACCATCCGATCAGCTGCAGAATAATCAAATAGGCACCGACTGCATCTGAACGTGTACCCGGACGTACGACAGTGTCCTGCCACAGGATTCAGTTACACCAGATGATAAATTTAGGGCGAAACTGCCCAACTTTTCTTCATCTAAATGAAATCCACGCAAAAACTATGTGACATTACTCTCCTCCCTCACCATATACATTAAAGTAATATAGAGAAGTCAAAGCAGCATAGAAGCAGGTTTGCATACACTGTCAGGTGCATCTGCAAACATACAGAAAGGCGGTTTATGGTGTCGAGTCGATTTGCAATGGACCGAAGCACCAATGGATCTCGTCATCACCTACGTTACTGAGCACCCCATTTTAGATCACAACGCTCACTTCCCCAGCATGATGAAAGACTAGGTGCTTTAAACATAGCCTGCTCACCTTAGCCCTGATCATCTTATTGCTGCTGATGCTGATCCCACCTTAGCAGCGAAATTCTAATAAGACTACATAGATGAAGGAAATTGCTATCGGTGTCTGAAACGTGCATATGCTAATATATATCATCAGATAGAGAACTGACCAGATTCAACATCCAGATAGAAGGACCGAGTGGTATTTTCCTATATGAAGAAGGATGACTTACTGAAACAAAACCGGCTACACCTTCTACAAGAGAAGCTGAACTAAACATGAACAATATTAAGCTGGTGTTTCCCTTGAAATCAAAACACAGCTACTTGGAAATCTCACAAACCTCCTAAGAGTACGTGAAACACATCAAATTGAAAATGAGACCCTTCGGTCTGGAAAATGACATGAGATATCATTAGCGAATATGCACCAAAAATGACCAAGCCAGATGAGTTAAAGGACTCATTCTATCATGACCTCGAGGCTCTTATTACAGAAATATAAAAAGCAGACATGCTCATCTCCCTTAGTGCTTACAATGCTAGAGTTGTTAAGAAGAAAAACAATTCAGCATCCCAAAGGGCAGTCTTCAATAACATCAAGAGGGAGGACTGTCCATTGCAATCTAACATAGCTGAAAGACTAATAGCTTAGAAATAGGGCAAATCAGATTCAGATATAAGTAGACAGTATTTAAATGATACATTCCTATGCTACTTGAAGATAATCTAAGAGCCGGAGTTACAAAGAACACATCCAATATCTAGTTATGTGAACACCAGCCTGTGTAATGACAAGGAAAATATCTTCATAGACGGATAGAACACTTCGAAAGCATCTTCCACCAACAGTCATCATTAATTCACGAAGCAACTGATGGACTGCCCTAGTGGAAATCAACATATTCTTCAACACTTACTGAAAATGTAAAAGCAAACCGCATGCACCAAATGGCAAAGCACCAGGAACGGACACATTTGCAGCAGATGTGTACAAGGCCTGATGCTCACACGTGGCACAGAAGCTGACTTAATTTTCCATTCAGTGTGAACCCAGGAATCTATAAACAAGGAGTTCATGGACACGTCAATAGTCTACTTCTATCAGATAAAGGGGAATCCTAGATCCAAATATGAATCAGTGAGTCTTTTAGCTGCCATTAGCAGGGAAAATCCTCGACATAATTCTGACTAATCGCATTTTGCACCGTTCTGAACAATAGCTCCTCTCTGAGGGTATGTGTGGCTTCAGGAAATATTGCCGGATCACGTATATGGTGTTTGCAGCTCATCATCTACAAGAGAAATGCCAGGAGCAGAATTCCTGTAAATAATATTCATATTCCTAATATAAGACTTTGACTCAGTCAGCCGCGATGACTTTTGAAGATCAAGCCAGACTTTATTTCCTCAAAGATCGACAACAGATGCCTCAGTGACTTCAGGTTCTTCATTCCAAAGAGACTACAGCAGAAGACATAGCTATCGAAAGCGACCATTTGCGATATACTATTTGCTGAATACTGGTAGTTGAATGCAAAATATAAGATTGTTACGCAAACGTTCAGTTTTAAAACATATTGGTGTAAAACCAGTGTAAAGCAAACAGAGATAGTGCACCAATATGCAGAAGCAAATCATGAAGTAACGTTTACTGTAACACTAAATGACCTTCCTGGTAGTGAACAAATTCACGATTATTGGAAGCATACTGCAACCTGCAGTCGACATCGACCGCTCATGTGGCTCTATGGTTAGAGCGTCCGCCTCGGATGCCGGAGGTCGTGGGTTTGATCCACAAGAGAGTCATACCAAAGACTTACAAAAATGGTACTAACAGCTGCCATGCTTGGCGCTCAGCATTAAGAGGTTAATGTTAGGACTCGTCGGCCTGGTGTCAGGATAATGTGGCTGGGAGGGACTTCATGCCACATGTCTGCGACATGATGCCCCTGTGTTAGACATCACTATAAACTGTCACACTACAGACATCGTAACGATATGACTGAAAAATTGTTAAAGCTACGTCAAAAATCCAAATCACACACACACACACACACAAACATTCGAGATCGATAATGAAACAAAATGTAGAATCGCTAACGCAAGAGTGGCCCGTGGCAGAGAACGCTCAAACTTGTGTGAGCACAGGGACATTATTCTACAAAAACGCTTAAGGTCTATCGAACAATTTCTGTTGCCCACCCTGTACTTTGCTAGCAGAACGGTGTCAGTTTATAGGAGACCTGACAAGAGGCTGAACTATGTTCACATTCGTTTCCTTACAAAACTAGTAAAGATAAGATGGCGGAACAAGTTTCATGATATTGCGCTTCACACTCAAGTAGGATTGCCAAGCATTCAAACTATGTTAATTAAATCACAGTTGAGGTGTATAAGTCACGTCGCTATGATAATAGATGAGCAAATATGAACGACTACCATTTACGACGAGCTTAAGGAAGGTAAACGATACTATTGAGGTAACACTAAATATTCCAATCTTCCACTGGATTCATCCTTAAAACACTCGAACAGTACCATCAGTCTTGGACAAATCCAACGCATGATTGCTCCACCTGGCTCAGTCTCGTCCATGCAGGATTTACAGACATGGAACAAAGGCATAGCAGGAGCGCAAGCAGCGTAAATCTCCGAAATGCAGTAAATCCTCTTTTGATCAGGCAAATCGAATCAGCATCTCCTGTCGAGTGAACAAGAGACAGTTCAGAGAACAAACTGGCCAGTACAGTCACTCACGTGATATAGGCTCCAACCAGGTGTGTTTTTGCATGGTTATCTTCTAACTGCATGGACCATCGACAACTTGTTTAAGCACCCCTTTCCGTTTAAATTGTGATATTATATGTATAGATGTGGTAGGACTCGTCCTAATGATTATTATGTGCACGTCTTCTTCCGTAGATACGTGAATGCTGGTTAATTAGACGAAGCGTTGATTCGTCGGTACGTATATTAACATTTCCTTCATTTGCATGGTAATACTATATTTTTGTATGTTTAAGCACCACAATTCTTTCCTTTGGTTAGTATGTGTAGACGTTGGTCAGGAGATGGGTTGGTGCCAGTCAGTCAAATTGAATAGCAAAACTAAATGTTAGCCAGTCAGACAATGATGTTAACATATTGTGCCTGTTTAATCAACCATATTCTTTTTCTCATTGGTAGGTGTATGTGGTGGTCAGCAGATGAGTGGATACTGGTCATATGGACAACCGCTTGGTTAATAACCATTTGTGTAATCATTCATGCTGCTAAGAAGGTGATATATTTTTCGCGTAGTGGTAAGTTCTCCTGCTTTGTGGCTTTTAGGAATAGGCGTTGATCGGAAGACCAATGATGTTCAGCTTAAATAGCGTGTTTGTTAGTAAATGTAAGTTATAGTCTGTCAGATGACTAGATAAAGGTGTTCTTTAGCAGATCAGTTGAAGCTGGTTAGACAGACGCTCTGATGGTCTGTATGCATCTGTGTGAATGTTCCCAACACTGTCGGAGGGATGTTAACTTCGATTATGTGTAAGCAATCTATGTAATTTTGTTATTGATAAGGTGCAGATGTTCCTTAGTTGATGAGATGATGTTTCCCAGTAAAATAGTGAACTTTAATTAATTCTAAGTAAAAATGGTCATAAAATACAATCGATAAAAGTGCTTATTTTCCTTTATGAAATTAACTAAACACTTAAAACCTTTTCCTTAAGAAGAAATATATTGAATAACGTGCAATAAATATGTTAAATAACGTACACTAATTAAAATAATAAACATATATTAAACAAAATGTATAATACCGCATCCTCCAAATCACAGACAAAATTTACTTGTGTCGAACGAACAACGGATATATTTCTTCAAGTTGATTAAAAACACATAAACTTGTCATAAACGCGTAGAAATATATCCGTTCTTCACTTGCAATTAGTACATTTCCTTTATGTATGCTCACATGCATAGGTTTGCGCGTTGTTTAACCGACTGAACGAGCCGACGTATCATGGCATCCCGACCGGTAATAATAGCAGTTTACAATATGTGTTCTCTTAGGTTTTCACACCATAAAATCTACTACAAGATGATTATGTTTCATAATTCATGGAAAAACAAATCCCTTAGAAAACAAATTGCATTGAAAAGAAATATGAATAGTATGGGATATATACATGTTGCACACTTCCTTGATAGGTAGCAATGCTTACTACTACACCAGTAGTCCCTGCAAGTAACAAACGAGCTGACCAAATTTCTTGATGATGTTATCGATGTTGCTGACCTTCACTGAACACATATATTTTTCGCAGTTCAGTATCACACTTATTTCTAGTAAAATTATTCTTGACTAGCAAATAAAATGAATCAATTATACCTTGTGATGCGAAAGTTAAGGTTACTATCCATACTATTGTTGCTAGAGAGAAATCTGAAAAAACAAAATCAGAATAAATAAAGTAGCCTCACAGGCGAAACACATAAATGTCAAATAGCTGGTCTTAATTTGCAGAGCCGAACAACACATTTAAAAGATAAATAAATACGTCAATATATAAACAAGAAAATAAATAAATAAAAAAGCAAGCAAAGAAACAGATAAATAATTTAAATAGACAGATAAATAACTATATAAACAAATAAACACACACACACACGTATATATATATATATATATATATATATATATATATATATATATATATATATGTGTGTGTGTGTGTGTGTGTGTGTGTGTGTGTGTGTGTGTGTGGTTCAAAGCTTATTGTATATAAAGTAAGGCAGATTTATGATGTTCGTTCGGCCCATCAGAATAGTTTAGAATGTGTATGTGTTATGTCACATAGATAAAGTGCTTTAATCAAAATAAATTCCCACGTGGAAATAAAAATTCTGTATTTGTAGCAAATAGCCGTTCGGCTTGACTGAAAGAGGAATGTCACTTTCATCTATTAATCACACTTAATGAGCTTGATACACAATTATGGGAAATCATCACGATTACGTAATTTACAAAATAATACAAAATGAAGCCAACACTATATATTCAGAGTTACCACAGCTGATTTGCAGAGATCGTGTAGCTGAAAAGCCAGGCATCACAATTCACCCCACAACATCAATAGATGATCATGCTCATATGGAAAGTTGAACGAAATCAACTTTGTCATGGACATCACAATCACTGTGTTTCAGACATATTCAGAATATCTTACCGGGTTTCATTTTCTAAACAGACTCTGGTCTCTTGGCGAGGATCCTTCTCCTTCTCTTTCTAATGCCGAAATTAGTTTATCGACTTACATTTGCTGACCCAATTGAAAGTCAAATATACTCACATGGAATACACCAGTATATGAACTATTGAAAATACATCCGTTTGGAACTCATAAAACTGAATGTTATTCCATATTAGCACCTGTAATGACAGAACATAATATGGTCCGTACAAATATAATATATATTTTTACTTACTTATATAAACATAGATGCTACACATTGAGTGCATATACGTCTTCGTGTTATATGCATGCAGCACGTGATGTTGACGTGTTCTAACGACTATTCTGTTCAAATATAATGAAGAACTTTTATATATTATCATAATGACATTATCAACTTGTATTCGCTATTGAAAGTGTTCCATGGATTCCTCATTGTGGCCATGAACACTACTATAGTGGTATTCAATGAATAAATTCAATGATATAATGAAAATGTGAAAGAAAATAGAGGCATATTTATCTCTCTCTCTCTCTTTATATATATATATATATATATATATATATATATATATATATATATATATATATATATATATATATATATAATTAATTTTATTCATTTAATATCACAATATTAATCTTTATGGCCACAAGGAGGAATCCATGGAACACTTTCAATAGTGAATACAAGTTAATAATGTCAGTATGATCATATAGAAAAGTTCTTCATTATACATATATATGTATATATATATATATATATATATATATATATATATATATATATATATATATATATAGAGAGAGAGAGAGAGAGAGAGAGAGAGAGAGAGAGAGAGAGAGAGAGAGATAATTATAATTATACACCAGAAAGAAAGTACTATGCAAACCATGGATTCTATATGATAATGCTAGATAATAGTAGGCAGAATTAATCTTTAATACAAATAATACCATCTTACATGTTAGAAAGATTTCAATACATAATCTACGGAGATTCGAACCCTGGTCCGCGGGTAAAACGGCACCATGCACACACGAACCCATATTCCTTCACGACACATATCACCAAACAATTATGCTACTTAATCGGAGTTATATACATTCGTGTGTAGCAGACACACTCGCGTGACGACACATTAATTAATTTTAATCTATCCACATAGTACTATGATCCCTATTCTCTATTATTATCTCCATATACCTTGATTTATCTCATAGAAATCCGGAACCACTGCGTAGATATATGAGAATTAATTACTAGGTTGTCATGCGAGTGTGTCTCCTACACACGGGTGCATATAACACTGATTACGTAGCATCATTTTTGGTGATGCGTGCTTGGTCGTGAGGAAACATGGCATCGTGTATGCGGGCAAGGCGATGGGTGTCGTTTACCTGCGGACCTGAGTTCGAGTCTCCGTAGAGTACAATTTTTAAAACATTTATAAACTATATGATAGTATTATTTGTATTATATATATATATATATATATATATATATATATATATATATATATATATATATATATATATATATATATTCATAGAAGAAAGTACAGTTATATCGCGATGCCACTGTATACATCAAAGTGACATATATTTTCTATTTCTCGAGGATATTTTTAACGATCTGGTTCTCTTAGAAAGTTATAGCGATGTCGGGTCCATGTCTAGCGTAGTTTGCTGCTCTCGAGTTTCATTGCAAATGACGAAATATCGATATAGCGTTTTATATCGTTCTATTAAAAATGAAAAGCCCCAAAAAAACTTCATGTAAACGTGATGGTTTTCCTAATTTTAGGGTAATACATGTTAAAGTAATCGACGAAATAAGACATTGAAAGGTCACCCCTTGACCTGAATTTTGGTTATCAATGTATGTGGGCCAGTCAGGTTATCATCGTGTTTGAAAATAGCCTTATTCTGTCATGTCAGTAAAACCATTTTAGATAAGACAATTTTCGTACTGTATCCAAAAGTGTATATGTGTGTGAGTAACACCAAAACAATGTTCAAATAGCGACTTACAGGTCACAACGTCAGCCACACTTCTCAGTCCATATAGTGAAAATTGATTACATGATGACCTTATATGCATTTCAACATGAATCTGGCTTCAAAACCCAAATAGTATCATTTCTCATGCATGATTATTATTATCTTGCAGCCAAATTACTTTTGTTTTCTTATGCCAAGTGACAACTGCTGCGTTATGTCAAATGCAGTAGCGTCACTGGGGGGTGCGGGTGGCGCGGACCGCAACTGGTGACCCCATCAGAGGGGGTTACTCCATAATGACATTACTAGGGATTATGTATGGTCTGTTACGGAAGGAGGTTCGTGGCGGTGACACCATGAGTTACCGCGCTGAGTGACACCAACCCTAGTGACGCCACTCGTCAAATGCTTTCTGTTTCCTGGTAACCAAATGCTTTATGTGTTCTTACATCCAAATGAATTATGTTGTTGTTGGGGTTTTTTTGTAGCCAAACGACCATTTTACCCTTTTAGAGAAATTTTTCAGATCAAAACAATGTCACTGCTGATTTGTCCGCTTTGTATATCTGCATGTGCATTATTCATGGATATGATGCACTGTAGCTATACACGGTAGGTTTTTATTCGAGATTCTCTAAGATTCACTTATATAAACGTTATTAACATTATAGACAGGTTAAACGTGCTGTTTGTGCTGAGGAAGGAGTCAGAGCATTTTAAATGATTGCACAAAGGATAGATCTACTAGTATAGATTTTTATTTGTGATAATCATTGTAGAAAAACGACAATCATAAAATGAACTAAATTGAAAACTCATTTGCCAATACAGGCGCATTTTTGGGGAGAATATATATATATATATATATATATATATATATATATATATATATATATATATATATATATATATATATATATATATATATATATATATGATACGCTCTTGAAGGCGGGGTCTGAGTGGCCGAGTGGTCTAAAGCGCTCTCCGTTACGGATCACTGCCATCTCACCTCTGTCTGCGTAGGTTCGAGTCTCGGATTCAGCCAATGTTGGTATGTGAGAAAGCTTGCCAGTAGCTTTTCGAGGGTCGGTGGTTCTTTCCGGTGTTTTCCCGGGTTCTTCCTCCACCATTAATACTGGCCGCCATGTATAGCCAATCGAGTGCCCATCCATAAACGTTTGTCATCTTTATTGTTCCAAAGGGTAACTCCAACTCACTAACGACAAGAAGCACCTTCAAATGGATCTCATTTGCAAAAGAAAAGATGGGTTATAGGAATGTCAGATGTAAATTAGGACTTTGCAGTTCTAAATTGGGGTTCGACTTCCTGTCGACTAATATTCTAGTATATACGGCATATCAACTGCCTTTGGGTTTTCCATTTAACCATTTATAAATAGCAAGAATAACAATCTAATTCCCTCGGGCTGCAGGAAACTGTTTAATCTTGTAACAACAGCGTATCACCGCGGATTGTTATCTAACAATTAGAGATGCTATAAATTTTATTTAGATTTGTATATATTTGCACATGCAGTACAAACGATGTACAGTATTGTGCATTTATTTTTATACGATTCGTCGTTGCTTGCATTGTGCAGTATCGACAGTCAAGTCTCCACACAGCTCCAACCCTAAAGTATAATGTGCATACGTTGGAGTTTAAAGCGATTTAAAATGTCACACTATGTTTTGCTTACGACCCTGGTTCGCCGAATCTGCATACGCTCTCATCATGTTGCAAACGTTACTGTAATTAACAAATTGGAACCCAACATCTTAGCGAAATGCATTCCCTTGATTTCAGATCAAGTTGATCATACCATACCCACGAAAAATATATTGCTGAATTGATTGATTGTGGATTTTACGGCTCGACAACATTGTAAGGATATATAGAGCCACAGAAATGGTTATATGATAAAAAGGATTTATCAAAAATAGTTAGCAATAAAAGTTGAAAACACAACGAGGATATATTGGTAATATATAAAGGTTCCTGATCAACAGTGATTGTGTGGATAAATGTCATTAGATAATAAAAGAAACATTAGGATAATTAAATGTACATGTACGGGTTAAAATGCACATATGAAATAGGAGAGCAAATGAGCTATCTTTCTAAGTAGAAGTTAATTTTTTCAAGAAATTCGAAACGCAAGACAGACTTTGCCATATCAATACGTTAATTCATATGCTGAACATTGTATTAACGATTTTATGTATGCAGGCTATCTACACAATTTACCGTAAAGTGTTTCATGGTGAATGGTTCATTGCAAGAAACGCACTCAGTTATTTTTCAACCATTACTACGTAGTAGACATATTGCAATTTTTTGAAAGACTAATTCGACCCTACAAATGTTTATTTAGGAATAAGGATATTCCCCTCATGTTAGCATCGGTAGTGGTGTCAGATTATCTGCTTTTGCTCGTTTTGCCTTTTTGTGTTCTGACCATTTGCCATAGCCTCTATTTCCCATGATTTGAAAGCAAACCACATACCATATGCAGCCTGAAAATGATCAGCACTAATTATCTACGTTCTTGAGGCTGTATAGTAATCATTATACATCAGTGGACAACGTAATAAACGAACAAGTGCAACTATAATCTAGATTAGTTTATTTAGCGTGCCAGAATAATTCAGAGTTGTAAGTTGTTTGATTTAATCAAGCAACGTATAAATGTCGACGTCATTATAATTCAAAGAGAACTTATTAAAGCTTCAATCTTTACTGAGCTACAACACATGTATAACAATACTGGGAATAGTTCTAGTAAACTACAACAGCGACGGTGCAACAACTAAAACAATTTGCATGTAAGCGAAATAAACAATTAACATATAGGCACAAAATAAGGGACCCATGTGGCAGAGTGGTCTAGTGTAACGAACACTATTGACCGTGACCCCTCCAAATTGCCCTTCTGATACTTTCGCAGGTTAGCAGCAGAGAGGGTGAACAGACCACTTAAGGGAGTGGTCACCCTTGTGTTTTACCAAAAAAAATAGTGACCCTTCATAGAGGTCAATTACCACGTCTACGATTATTGTTTGTCCCAAACAGAATTGTAGACGAGCCCTCTCTGCTGCTATCAGTCTTGGGAATCATCATCTGAATCATGGGAATCTTCATCTGAATCATGGGAATTTGTTCTATGTTTCAAGTAATATTCAAGTTCTGATGGTGGTTTTTCTATTTTTGGATTTATGTTCTTTCTGTGTTTATAATATATCATCAAACTTCTGTATCGATCTCCACCGCAATTTTTACAAATCTGATATAATCCTCTAACGCCGTTGTTACATCCAACACAACTTCGTGGACCAGCATGAGGATTTTTCTTTATAAGATAATTATGTTTCTTGCAATATTCTCCACGGCATTTTTTATTACAATTGTTAGTGGTTCCTTGATGTAACCACGCACAGTTTTTCATTATATTAATGATATCTGTTTAATTCAATTTAATTTTATCATCACCCCCCTCTGCTGCTCCTCTTCTGCTGATATTAATTAAATTATTATGTTATAATAAAATGATACATCCAGAATCTCATACTGCAAGAACAGCTCGAGAACGATTAGAAGCAATTAAAAAATTTCTTCCTGTCAAAGACTCATTTAAAAAAAATCTACAAGCGCAGCAAGAAGCAAAAGTTGAGTATGAAGAAGACACTAAAAAACTGTTTAAACCCGTCACTGCAGCTACTGAGAAAGTTGCAACTGTCATCAAAGAAGATCTTCTTCCGGTGTCAGAAAAAATAGCAAGAAGAACTAAACAGGCAAAGAAGATTTTACGAGACCTTCCAACTGACATAGCTGCAGCTCAACCTCCACCTGTTGGTGAGGAAGTACTTGAAGGTATTGGAGAACTTCGTACTGAAGTCGCCGATGTGCGAAAAAAACTTGCATCTAAATTCAAATCAGGAGAAGAGAGCTTAAAATTAATTGCAAGATTTAACGAAGGAGTTGTTGAGGAAATTAGAAAAACTGAAAGAGAGAAATTACCTGAGATGATATCAAAAAATATATCTAATAAATCTAATTTTTTAAAACCCTTTTATGGAAAAACAAATGATGATGATTTCATTAAATGGATATATCGCGTATATTACAATAAAAAACAAGCTAGAGGTCAAGAATTTAAAAGATTTAATGAAGAAGTAAATAGACTTAGAGGGAGACGGGAACAACTAGGACAAGGAGAGTCCTCCCAGTATCAGCTTCCTCCACCTCTGCAACAAATAGAACAACAGCAATCTTCTTCGCCGCAGCAAAGGTTGAAGTCGGAAATTAAAAAGGCTAAAGAGTCACTTAAATCATACTCCTCGAAGAAAATTCCTTCACCTTTACGTAAAATTTCTGCACCGAAAATGACATTTACACCGACAGATTCACCACCTGGATCACCCCCGGCCACAACTGAAGTACTTACTCCGGTAATGCAACCACCAGTATTTAAAACACCTCAAGATGAACCTAAAACAGGATCTGGTTTATGTCCTGATAATATCATCAATGACGTGTCACGGTTAGAAGTTCTCATAGGAGGAAAACGTGCCGGAAATAATTCACCAGAAATAACCAATGAAGCAGCTGATATTTGTCGGCGACTATTTCAAGGTGGTATCATGGATATCGACGTTTACCGAGAACTTATTGATGAGCTCGTTGATGACTAGTTGTTAGATAAATGGTAAATAAAATAAGATGATTGTGCATAATAATCATCGTAAGCCCACACAGGTTAGAGCGGTAAACTCACGATTACCAATCTATAGTGTTATTTACGGAAATGAAATTGGTGATGTTATTCAGGGATTATTCACGAGGATAGCTCCAAAAGTAGCACCTGTAGCAAAACAATTATCGATGAAGGCTATTGATATTGTTCGTGATAAAGCTCCTGGTGCAATTGTCAATGTTGCTGGTAAGGCGTTCTCGGCGATCAAAGAAAGACTAGCACGATTATTGCGACGAAAACAACAACCACCGGTGAAACTGGCAAGTACTGAGGTGATGCCCGCAGATGTTAGTAAAATAATAAATCAGGCTGCAAATCAAAAACTAGCGGCGATATCTGAAGAAGCAGAAAAAAATATAACAGCAAATTTAATAGCAGGAAGCGGTCTTCGTCGACGATGATCATCATTTGAAAAATGGTAACTATAATAAAAATGTTCAGGCGCGAATCAGACCCAGCATTTGATATGGAGGCACCTGTCCTTAAGTATGAATCTATACGTGATTATCAATTTTATTCTTATGACGCAAGACTACCAAATCAGCGAGGGAGAATCGAATTACAGGTTCATGATACAAGTAGATATTTCTTGCCCGCTGAGGCATTTATTGAAGTAGAAGGTGAACTTGTAAAGGGGGATGATACGGCATATGGTGCCAATCTGCGTGTTGGTTTTGTCAACAACGGGATTATGGCACTGTTTGATAGCGCCACACACATGATTGATGGAAAAAATATTGAATCAATTCAGAAGGATGTTGATGTTGCTACAACAATAATTGGTCTGGCGAGATAGTCTGACGACTTTACAAGATCAGCCGGTCCAACAATGATGTTTGCTAAGGATATTACCAACAACGCTGATCATATCAGGTATGCTAAAATACTGACACCAGTAGGTACTGCATCTGATCCACAACCAGTTGATGATGGTCCTGAATACGCAGCCAGACCAGCTGCTGCTTTTGATGTTGTAAAAGGTGATAGCGTGACTTTCAACTTAGGATTTGCAACACGTCAAGCAGCGTTGTCAGGAAATAATAGAAATTTTTCATGTGCAATTCCACTGTCTCACATCTTTGGATTTTGCAGAAATGTTAGAAAGGTCATCTTTGGAGCTAAACACACAGTTGTGCTCGTAAAAAAAGGTGATGATAATGATGCAATCTGGCGAGGTTTTGCTGTTGATGACGCTGGTAAAGTAAATATATCGAAGCTTTCATTGTGGATGCCAGTAATGACTCCATCTATTACTGAAGAACAAAAATTACTCTCTTTTATGGATCAAGGCGGTAAATCATTGCTATCATGGTTAACAGTAACCACAGATGCTATTCAAAGTAATGTTAATGGTTTATTTACATGGCATATAGCATCACAGCAAGGTGTTTCTGCACCACGACATATTTTTATTGCACTACAAGATAATGCTAGGATAAATGATCAAGAACGTTCACATATGATATTTGACAACCTTGGAGTTAATGAAGTTTCCTTACGGATAAATGGACATCAAGAACCAGCTGAAGATATATTGTTAAATTTTGGTCAAAATCATGTAGCGCGTGCATATCATCGTTTAATGTCATTCATGGGACGTGATCAAAATATAGATACTGGGTTGCAAATATCACAATTAGATTTCAGAACTTCATATCCGATTTATTACTTTTCGTTGGAACATCTTGATTTATCCAAGCAATCTGTCGTTGATATACACTTTCGAGCTCGTGTTACTAACCCTCCTCCTGATATAGCTGGTCCACCTCTTATTCGAGGCACCTACAGAGCGATCGCGGTCATACTTAGCGATAAAGCCATGTTACTTGAAGGTGGTAGTGGTCGAATGAGGGTCGTTGATGCACCGGTGGAAAATATTTAATTGTGTTATTTAGAAAAATATTATTTATATAAAAATGTCGTATAGTCATGTTAATGTTACTCTGACCCCCGGTCAGGTAAAAAAGCTTCAATCAAAAACCGCCAACAAATGCGGAACTAAAATATCACTAAAACGAGATCATATTAGTGGTGGTCCAAACAAATTATCGTTGACAAATAATCAGATTAAACATTTCAATAAGGCTCTGGAATCAAAAACTGGAGTTCAATTCCATCTCTCCCCGAGCGCCATCAAAGACATGGTTAAAACGGGTGGTATATTTCCACTACTCGCGGCTATTCCGGCATTAATAGCTGCAGCTGCTCCAGCCGTAGCAAAAGCGGCCGCGTTAGGTGCTGTTGGAACAGCCGCTGAAATGGCACTAAAGAAAGCAACAGGGCAAGGATACAAAAAAAAGGGGCGCGGCTTAAGATTGCCAGGATCTCGTTGGGGGAGAGGCCTAAGGCTTCCAGGATCATTTCGTTAGACGTTCCAGCATCAAATTTTGATTTACTTAATGCCGCTAAAAATTTAAAAATATCTGCCTTTAGAGGTGTTTTTATGCGAGATCAATTACCGAAACAACCAAACAAACTAGAAACAGGTATTATTAATCTCGATGAACGTTCTGGACCTGGTACTCATTGGGTATCATACGCGGTTGATCCGCGTGGAATTGTTTATTTTGATTCGTACGGGTTAGCTCCACCTGTTGAATTTATCAAGTATGTCGCACCACTTCACGCAACAACCAGAGGTTCCAAAGTTTGGTATTCAACGCTACCCACACAAACAATGACAGATCCGCCAATATGCGGCCGTGCAGTAATTAATGTACTCGACGCTATATCAAAATCATCCAGGCCGCCACATAAAGTCGTGCACGATTATACAAGCAACCGATATGTTGCGCGTAAGGCGTTTTAAACAACGGGTCTTATTATAATGGTTGACATTTACGGAAGATCTTCTTCACGCGTTAAGAAAAAGTCCGGCGACGTTGATCTGTCGAAGTATGTGACTAAGGATGACCTCGCTGATATCATGAACCTGGCTGGAGTTGACCCAGATGAAATTGTTATTTTTCAGGATCGATATGGTAAACTAAAAACCAGCAATATCAAATGGAATGATATAGTCCGGCGAGTACTCGGTGCAGTTACGGATAATATTCCCGTGTTTACTGACGGTGGTAGAATCAGAGATTCAAGTATGTCACTTAAAACCATCAGAGATGAAATTGCAAAAAGTGTTGCTAATCGTATGAAAAACACCGGTGACACAATGATGGGTGAACTTAGCATGAACGGGAACAAAATAGTAGTTTTAAGAGATCCAACATCTGACGAAGACGCGGCAACAAAAAAATACGTCGACGTCATCTATGGCACCGTAGACGGTAAATTATCCACGTTACGGGCTGAGTATGACATTCACGCAGGAGCTTTTGGAAGATTTCGAAGAAATTTTCAAAAAATCGATGATGCCATAGATAAATTCTTCGGTACTCCACGCGCCATTGACATGAAACTTTCTGATATCAAAACTGACCTAGACACGATCAAACGAAAACAGCAAGACATCGTAGCGGGAATTCCTGAGATTATCAACAAAACAAATTTGATTAAAATTCCAGCTGAAATAACTCCCGGGCATATTACAAACATCGTATGCACGGTATCATCGGGATTTGCAACATGGTCGCAGCAAAATAATACTATCAAATATACCGCAACAGTCACTGGCGTGTACAGGCTGTCTGTGTTCAGTGCTGCAAAATTTGAAATATTTACAACGTTTCCATGGCGTCATTCCACCGACAGGTTTTCCGGGGTTGTATCTGTTATATTAAATAACGGAACCGAGGAAATATTTATTCTGGAAGCAGATGATAAGAAATTAACCGCAACATCCTTCTGGTGGTGTTTGGAATTTGTAGCTGAAACACCTCAATTGGTTACTGCATAAAAATATATATGGACGGTGCACAATACAGGTACAATCAAGCACGTGAATGGCAGGCGGCGCTAAAAGATCAAGTTGATCAATATACAGTAAAAGTAAAAAAATATCGACGACGATTGGTTATCGTTGATGTGATTGTTTATTCAGTATCCGCTGTTGTTGCTGGAACCGGTGTAATATTATCAGCGTTGACAACGATGGCACCAGTAGCTGTAACTATTTGTATTTCAGCAGCAACAACTATTGCAGGTGTGCTTAATATCATCACAAAAAAAATATGTACTTGTACGAATGAAAAATTATCCGATTACAAAATAAAATTACATACAGCGACGGTAGCATACTCGAAATTATCCTCGTTGTTATCAGCGAGTCTCAGTGATGGAATTATATCTGATTTCGAATTTTCAATGATAACCAAAATATACGACGAAGGTATTAAAGATACAAGTATCAATAATGACAGAATTACTCCAGCAGATCGTGACCAACACAACTCCGCCAAAGATAACGATGATCTCGGTAAGTTCAATTAATCCTGAATTTAGTG
Organism: Sinohyriopsis cumingii; assembly: GCA_028554795.2. Lineage (NCBI taxonomy): Eukaryota > Metazoa > Mollusca > Bivalvia > Unionida > Unionidae > Sinohyriopsis > Sinohyriopsis cumingii. Next base: position 67,729,811 of record CM068833.1, on the reverse strand, counting down.
TTAATTTTCCCACTGCAATTCCAGTAAAAGAAATAGCACTAGCACAATTACGAGTATATTACAGCTGGCCAAATATCAGATCAAAATCATTTAATGGTACACCAGCAAATAATTCGCTCGTATTTGCTAACAACAACAAACCCGATGGAACACCTGACTGGGTTGTTGTTGGAATACCAACCGGCAGTTACGAGATTGAAGAGATCAGTGAGGAATTTGCGCGTAGAATAAAATCAATAACGGGAAAAGAATCAAAAATATAAATTAATGTTCATGAACCCACCCTGTCCTCGACGATTGAAATAAACTCGCCTGATTATGCTGTTGATATTTATCAATCCACGATAAGATCCGTACTAGGTTTGCCTGAAATATCACCACCGATAACACCGATACCACCAGAACCGAAAAAGTCTGATTATATCACAGATAGACAATCATATCATGAAATTAATCCATCATACGGGGAAGAACTACGTATTTTAAAAAATAAATCAATGCTCGGCAAGGTTTTAATTCACGATTTTGATGAGTTATGGGCTTTTAACAATTCCGGGGAAAAAGCAAATATTTTTGCTATTTATCGGAGTGAGATTATTAAATATTTTCAGGAAATCAATCAAGAATGTAAAAAACAACTAGATCAACTGAATCAATATTTTAACGAACATATTTTTGACATATCAGCGTCATCGCGTGAAAAAAATCATCACGCGTGTGGAAATATTAAATCAGCTTATATCAGATATGGAATATATTAATAACCGAATAGTTCAAGCAATGCTTAGTTTAGGATTTTCTGAAGGAACTTTTGCAAAAATATGGTTAGATAAATATAAATTAACAGAAGCCGATGTACCAAATTTTAAATTTCCCGGGTATAGTGTAACCGAGTTAAGAAAATCTGTCAGTGATGTCATTGATGAGCTTTTTCCTAAAATACTCGATGCATGGAGAAAATTAATTCCACCAGCAGCTGTTCTTAGACATGATAATGATCCACACGGCGGCGGGAGACACGTATCTCCGGGAATCGTTAATATAACACCGACGGTCGCGGTCAATCTGGTTTGTGACGTAATCGATGGCAGCTATCAAATAGATCTCGGAAGATCAAATCAGGCTCAACAAGGATACATCCTGTACACGTTCACACCACAAGTTCCCCCTGGAAGTTTAATCGTGCAAGAACCAACTAATCCTGTGTATCTGCGGTGTCACAATAATATGTTAACGCGAATCAATTTTAAACTCACAGACCACCTTAATCGCTTAATTGACATACGTGAAGAAGAGCTTGTAATAAATCTGTATGTAAAGTCGTAAGACTTTATCGTAGATCTTTGATTTTAAAGATCCAGTAATGTACCAGCACGTGAGGGTTTTTATACACTTGAAAACGCGCGTTTTCACAAAACAGAGCAATTTAGTCATTGATGAACACGGAAACGAGGATTTCTTATTAACACAAGAACAGTTAGATGAACTCCGGCGCACTCCTGCATCAAAGTCGAATAAATATATCTGATGAGGTAATTCATCTTTTTTAAAATGTTTTATTTTTTTCTGAAAATTTGATCATTTTCACATAAATCAGAATCTTTGATTCTAAGTACCAACTCACCCATCAGAGTCATAAATTGCATAAATCAGAATCTTTGATTCTAAGTACCAACTCACCCATCAGAGTTATAAATAAATAATAATTCAGAAATAAATAATTTGTAAAATTAAGAAATTTGTACAATTTTATGTTTTTGATGGGGTAAATGGTACTCAAATTAAGAAATTTGTACAATTTTGTAAATTTGATGGGGTAAATGGTACTCAAATTAAGAAATTTGTACAATTTTATGTTTTTGATGGGGTAAATGGTAGTCAAAATTAAGAAATTTGTACAATTTTGTTAAATTTCAGTAAAAAAAAACAAATTAATTCAGTAAATAAATAAGTTAATTCAGAAATAAATAAATTAATTCAGAAATAAATAATTTGTAAAATTAAGAAATTTGTACAATTTTATGTTTTTGATGGGGTAAATGGTAGTCAACATTAAGAAATTTGTACAATTTTATGTTTTTGATGGGGTAAATGGTACTCAAATTAACAAATTTGTACAATTTTGTAAATTTGATGGGGTAAATGGTAGTCAAAATTAAGAAATTTGCACAATTTTGTTAAATTTCAGTAAAAAAACAAATTAATTCAGAAATAAATAAATCTGAGTACCAAGTAGCCCATCAAAATTATGAATAAATAAATCTGAGTACCAACTAGCCAATCAGAGTTATAAATTGCATAAATCAGAATCTTTGATTCTAAGTACCAACTAACCCATCAAATTCAGAAATAATATTTCTGATCAAAGATCTCAGTCATCTTCATCGGAATTACTACTTTGGATCGTTTCACCAGTAACGAAGTTACTCTCTGACATAATTTTTCTTAATAGTCTTATGCGAGTACTAATCGTTTTCTTTGCCTCGTACTCGTGGGATAATAACGATTTAATTCTTTCTACGGCGGCAGAGAGAGGAACGAACTCCTTCACATGATCATCTTCTACGGTAGCTAGCGACTGAAACATTGCCGCCTGAATCCGTTTCATGAGCCTGTATTCAGATGATAGCGTGTGTGTCCCCTGGGTTTTACGTTCTTGTAAAATCTCAAAGTCAGAAACTATTTTTTCAGGATTTAGTTCATCAGATATATTAATTCCATCTTTTTTCAATTTTTTAATAGCAACAATTACATCATTGATATTTTCATGGTTCATTATATAATATATAAATCTTCAAAATAAAAAAAAAATGTCCCTAGAACACCTATCGAGTGTTTAGCGAGTTCGTCGGGATGTTTCAGGGACAGCACAACATATACAATGAAATGGTTATATACAATGAAATGGATATATACAATGAAATGGTTATATACAATGAAATGGTTATATACAATGAAATGGTTATATACAATGAAATGGATATATACAATGAAATGGATATATACAATGAAATGGTTATATACAATGAAATGGTTATATACAATGAAATGGTTATATACAATGAATGAAGAGCCCCTATCGAGTGTATTAGCGAGCTCAGATTATGAATTGGACGGCACAAACATATAACTAACTAAGGAAATGGATATATACAATGAAATGGTTATATACAATGAATGAAGAGCCCCTATCGAGTGTATTAGCGAGCTCAGATTATGCATTGGACGGCACAAACATATAACTTAACTAAGGACAGTACAAACATACACGCTCAGCAAAAACCCACCCACAATAATTAATAATCCAGTGGGTGATACGAAAATATGTATCACCCACAAGTCAATATTGTGGGTGGGAATTTTGCTGAGCGGGGGGGGGGGGGGGGTTTGCGGTTCCCCCCACTATTATAAAAATCGCAATTATGCGTACACCACCGACAAATTGTCAGCCATGGGGATTTGATCCTGGACCGCGAGCGTCACAGTCCAATACCATACTGATTGAGCTATCAAACCTTGTTACGAACATATGTTTTGGAAGTTAATATATAGTTAAGCTATATAGCTAAGGAACCAATATTTACACTAAACAGCGGTTTCTGAATAATAACAGTTTCTGTATTTATAACAGTTTCTGAATAATAACAGTTTCTGAATAATAACAGTTTCTGTATTTATAACAGCGGTTTCTGAATAACAACAGTTTCTGTATTTATAACAGCATTTTTCCTAAGCAGACTGCGAATCAATAATAACGGTGGCATGAACACACCTGCAGATCGATTACCATGACAACGGTTTCTGTTTTACACACAGCTTCCTGCGGATCAATAACATTGTCATGATCTCTCGTAATGTTGTATGACGGGAAATATTTAAAAACCATAAATAATACTTCTACGAGTAATTAATTACGATGTAATTAGTTAAACTGACTAATTACGATCATAAAAAATCAAAATCTACGAAGAAAACTATATATTACAAAGTAATCTCCCTTTTATATAATCAAAATTCAGTAGTGTATGGAGGACCTACTGTGACATAAATTAAAAAAATTAATTCAATGTGGTGATGATAGTTAATAATGTGGTGATGATAATTATTGATACTGAAATGTAATTTTCTGTTTATATTTCTTTGAGAAAGCAGATCTTATTATATTTTCTGCGATAAATTGTACCAAACGCGAGTCAATATCAAAATATTTAGCAGCCGCGTTCATAGACTGAAATATAATTTCTTCACCGGTTTCTATGTTTGTAGAAATTACCGCCCTTCTAGAAACTGTCTTACATCTTCCTGTATTACCACGTGCAGAGTTCACGCTTCGAGTGACAACTCGAAGGTTGTGTAGGGAGTTATTTTGAGTATCCCCGTCAATATGATCAATAACAAGACCGTCATTGATCATCCCATTATGACATTCATACGTAAATCTATGACATAGATAATGTTTTCTCTTCCCAGCAGTAGACATTAGATAACCAACATTAGTAATATAACCAACTTGTCTCTTCAACTTGCAGTGTCTGATGATACCATTAATATTTGATTCATAGTTTGTTATGACAGGATGTGGGACAAATATATTTTGCTCCATTATAATAATATTATACGTTTAAATCATTGTTTGTCTGAAATCTTGATATATAATCCCTCACGGATTTTATAGCGTTTTCACCGCTATTATTTTTTTTGTCATAATATCTTTTAAGTTCTCTGAACCGTTTTCCGCCGCACTTTCCACATAATTCTGTTTTTCCCCGCACTCCAATACCACACCTCAGACATGGTATTGGTCCTAGACTTCCTCGTCGTATGTTTTGTGAGTGCATCCAACAAAATTCCTTTCTACAGGATTTGTTGCATCGATTTACTGAGCCGATCATCAACCATCCGCATTGAGACATTGTATATATATATATAATTTTCTTTATTTAAATATTTGTTTAAATTATATGAACGAGTTTGAGAGATTATCCCAAACTAGGCCTGTTAAATATAAATTCAACCTTGACAGATTATCTTCTGACTTGCCAGTGCGAGATTTGGTTGATCCGAAAAATAAAAGTTTGATCTCGAAAATTCACGACGCCAAGAAAGAATTTTGCACGGATGGTGCATCTCATACATGGTCAACGTTCAAGATCATACGCCTTGACAAAGTCAGTGTCGACAAAGTCACGGACGCCACAATGAACGACAAGCGAGCGGCAACTATCATTAACTACATCGCTGAATACGAGGGCAATCAAAAATATTTCTTCAGAGTAAAATTTATTGTATTAACAGAAACAGGTAGTTGGATTATCCGTGACAAATATGATCCTGTCCTTGGCAATAATAAAAGTATCATATTAAGTAAAATTTCCAGACCGGGTCTACTGACGGGTATTGACAAACCGTATTATGAGCGAGCGTATCCTGTAACAGCGGTTATTTATGGAATTTATGAGATAAATAAAAAACCCAACGTTGATAAACTAGCGCCGATGAAATTTTCAAGGTTAAATTGTGTAGCCGAACGAGTAATAGAACACTTTACAAACGTGACGCGTGGAAATGGATTAACTGATTTAAGGCGTGAAAAAATAAACTCGTGGGCTGATTCAGTTAAGGATACCGGTGCTACAATAAAAGATGTTGCTGAGTTAGGAAAAATATTAAAATTTCCAATAACTGTGGCGACAATAACGGGAGAAGTACTGTACCAGTCGAAATATAAATCGAAGGGAGCTCCAATAAATATTATCGATCATAACGCGCACGCATGGACTAACGCAGTAACAATATTTCCACGTGATCGAACTGTTAGATTTTACCCCACAGATATGGGGGGGGGTATGTTTGATTTTATTAAAGAAATAAGTAAAATCGATCCTGTATCGGTATGGTTATTTAAAAGTAATGAGGAGGGTGAATTTGATCAGTTTGTCAAACCGAACGGTGAAATATATCGCACAGAATCCCTCCATGACGAGATGAAAAATCTCGCGACGTTTTTCAAGTACAAGCACGCGGAAAATACTGACAAATTACTAACTAATTGTTTTACCGTTCCATCTGTTGCGGCTCATTTCGCCAGAGAACGAAATTCATGGAAACCAACACGATTTGATTTACTCGAGGACGTACGCGCAAGTTGCGTCGAATATGGACATGGCGGATTATGGAATACCAAATACAATTACAATGATGTTATTTCGGTTGATATGGTTGCATCTTATCCAGGAAGTTTTCTGGGATGCGGAGATTGTTCTGTGTACTTTGAAAGATTTGGTCACCCTACAAACGAGATGACGCGAGTGGCAATTAATGGACCATTACCTGATTTTGATCTGACTGGATTCGCCTGTATTGAATCATTCGAGTTTAACGAAAATCTTCAGAAGATTTGTTATGTTTGGTTTGGTAGACATTTTTGTGAAAAACGTTGGGCACCTATAGTTTTGTTGCGATATATGCTAGATTGTATGATACTGACATCGTTGGTGGTCAGTGAGGCGATTATATCATATCATGCACAGACCAAAGTTTGGTTGCCCATGTCAGATTCTGAAGTTATTAGCGAGTTTAAGGATGTTTCCGAAGATGATATTCCTAATAAACTCAAAACCGCAAAAGATCCCGGTAGAAAAATTATAGGTAAATTTACTCAAGGTGGTGCATATGATTATAAAAGACATCACGCACGATTAATTCTAGATGATGCCGAGTACGATTTTATAATCGCTGATACAACGGCGAAAAATATATTTGTAAATCGAGAGAGTGTTTATTTATCCGACGGAACAAAATTAGGTACGATCGTTAGTTACATAAATGACGTATCCCCGCAATATGCTCATCTAAGATCTTCCATGTTGGCTTATGTTTCTATAAATTTATTATCGATGATTAATAGATTTCCTGAGACCGCAGTCAGAGTCGCAACGGATTCGTTTTATATTTCAAGTAAATATTTAGAACATGTTAAGAAATTTACAAATGATGATGAACGATGGGGTTCGTGGAGAATAAAAAAGGAACTATTACACAATTATGTAGAATCAGCAGATGTTCCAATGAGAGATTTTTATCGTAAGGGTAATAAAATATCAGAAATGTCGAAAGCACCATCGTTGAGTGATCCAATAACCAGATATAAGACAGTATATCTCAATGGACCTGGTGGATGCGGCAAAACAACTCGAACGATTAATGTTTTTAGAAATTCAGATATAATCGTGCTGACACCCACACATAGACTCGCACGTGAGATGAAACAGCGGCAAGTACAATCGTGTATGTATCATAGTTTCTTTCGGTGGCGCGGAGATACATGGACTCCTGAACGGATGGGAGAAAAATATATACCTAAAATAATTATTTGGGATGAGATATGCACGGTCTCATTGGATACATTAAAAATGTTTCTTGATTGGTTGTTGACGAAAAATACCGCTATAATAATGTGTGGCGATCATGGTCAACCGCCGCCCTTTGTTGGACCATCTCCACATGCTTGGTTAAAAAATTTCGTTGATTATTGCGAAGAAATAGATGATGATCATAGAGCTCTTGATGCAAATTTGAAGGAATTTAAAAAATTAATCAGATTACAATCAAACAAAATTCAGTGTGAAATAATACGTGGAGTGATCTCAGAGACATCAATGAGTGATTTTTTGAATTTATGGAGACCCACCGATTTGATCGTAGCAAGTAAAAAAATAATCAGAGACGCTTTACAACAGCAGTTATTTCAACTACATAAAGAAAAATATTCAGAATTACCCGTACCGTTGTGTTATAGACCATCAGATACACGAAAACAGAATATTAATGTTGATATTCCAGGACCCTTGACAGAGTCAAGGAAACAGAATCTCGTATTAAATGATATTGTCGCTGTTGATATCAGTGTGGTCGAAGATGCAATACACGCTGACAAATCTCCATGGGTGTTGGGATACGCTATGACAATCCACTCGTCTCAGGGATTAACTATTTCTGATACACGAGTCTGGATTGTAGACGATCGCATCGAGTGGTCAAATTTAGATTATTTGGCGGTATCGAGGGTCAGAAATATATCTCAATTACGTAGAATCATAATTCCTGAAATCGTTGATAAATTTAACATCATCGATGATGATATAATAAGAAAAAAATTAATCGGATACAAACAATCTGATAAAAAAAATAAACGTGACTTTGATCTTGATGTTGAATTTATTATTGAGTTAAAACAGCAGCAGAATAATCATTGCGCCAGTTGTAATTGTATAATGTTATGGCGGTATTCGAGTAATGATTCAAGACAATTTACCGTAGATAGAAAAGATAATAGTCGCGGTCATACACGAGAAAATACCATGTTAACCTGTCTTGAGTGTAATCGACGTAGAGGCGCTAGTTAAGTGATCGAAATCACTGAAGTGATCGCGGTGGTAGTTGTGTATCCGCGGAAATTATTTGTAGTTGTTCACGTGTAAATCCACGTTGAGGAGCGGCCGAATCTAATCTGTAGATTGCAGGTCTGGAAACACCTGCGTTTCTCCCGGTGGATCTTGTCACGGTAGATATTTTGTGTGTGGTAACACTCCAAATAGGATCAGTCGCTCTCGCTTTACCACCTTCAAGTTCACCAGGCTCATATAAATATCTGACTGTAACATCACCTAATATTTTTTGTTTTCCAACATCTTTTCGTTGTGTTGGTATATTTTTTTTGTGACCGCGCTAATGGGTTTCATGTTGGTTGTTCGTGTGATCTCATTATTTAATGCAGCTATCACGCCTGGTAATCTTGCAACCCATTCGCGAGATCTTTTATCCTGAATCAATTCCTTCGCGTATTGTTATCCAAATAACCGCTCAGAGAGTGTTCGATTAAATCGCTCAACAATTGCTTGATCACGATGAATTGCAGTATGCCCTCGTCGTATTTTGGTATTATGTTGTTTCATCAACGATGATACTGGACCAAGAAATTCCTTGCCAGGATCAACCTGTAGTAGCTGTGGCCATCGTAGACCACCTCGTGGTCCACCACCTCGTTGATAAATTCGTTCAAACGCATCGGCTACTTCAGATGATGTTTTCGCTGATAGCGGCTCTGCTTCTTTATATCTACTTGCAACATCAACTACGGTTAGCGCGTATTTGTACGTTTTTCCACGCACAGTATCATGCGGTAAAAACAGAATATCAGCTTGATAAACTTCATTAGGAACACTGACATCGAAATACGCGTACTGAATTTGTTTAGGACGTGGTAGATAAATTGGCCATATTGCCTGCCTGGACAACCACGCTTTAGCAGTAGAATGTTTAACCGCCGCTGCATCAGCGAGTTTACCAATTGCTGCTTTGCCTCTCCAGCATCCTCTCGGTGAATAATAAATTGATTCCATTATTAATTACCAGCCCCAATCGCTAATTTACCTTTCATCGAGGATCTTACTAACCAATTAGCTAATGATTCTCTAATATTTTTATTTTTTATAGAATTTAATGAATGAATTAATTTTACATCTGCAATATTCCTATCTTGTAGATTTTGACTTTTATAAGCTACATCATGAGCATGACAAGCTCGATCAACAGCGTTTATTGGTTCCTCGCCTGGTTTTGGTTGATCTTGATTATCGAGCCTGATATCGAGTCGAGTACCAGGACCGCAATAATTATATCCCGGTAGATGTTTTTCTCCACTGTATTTAGCCCATGGAGCACCTGGAAACTTTGACATCAAATTAACAATATCACCACCGCGCTTATTAGGTAAAAACGAAAATTTCTTTCTACCGCATATAGAACATTTTCCACCGTATGCTTTTTTTTTGGGTTTTTGTTATAACTGTAGCTAAATCAGCGGTTGGAGTTTTAACTTTACAGCGTAAACAATATAGATTCATGTTATAATATATATGGATATAATTGATTTCTCAGCAACTCGGCAACGAGAGCCAGTTAAGCATCATCCTGCGCTACCGAACTCCATCAGAATGATTATCATAGGACCATCTGGATCGGGTAAGACGCAATTATTACTTAATCTGATAATGAGATGGTTGAAATGGGATAAATTATATTTAGTAGCACCATCCGTTGATGATCAGCGATGTTATGATGTACTTAAAGATTTCAATGAAAACGCGCGATTACTGGATGAGGATAATGATGTTATAGAGTTTATAACCGATATTGATGAAGCACCATCTGTAGATTCCATAGACGGATTTATTAATAATTTAGTTGTATACGACGATGTGATGCTAGATAAACAATCAAATCCAGCCAGAATATTTTCCCGAGGTAGACACAAAAATACAGACGTGATCTATGTTACTCAACGATATACACAAATTCCGAAGGTGATCAGAGACAACTGCAACATTTTAGTTGTGTTTAATGGCGTAGACACACACACGTTGCGAAATATTCATCAAACTTGGTGTGGTGGTGACATGGATATAATTAAATTCAAAAATTTCTTCTCACGAGCGCAAGCTACTCCGCATGGATTTATAACAATAAATTTACATGATCCAAGAACAAGATATCGTGTGGGTCTTGATAAAATATTTGGGTAACAGGGGAGCAGCAGGGGGGGTGATGATAAAATTAAATTGAATTAAATAGATATCATTAATATAATGAAAAACTGTGCGTGGTTACATCAAGGAACCACTAACAATTGTAATAAAAAATGCCGTGGAGAATATTGCAAGAAACATAATTATCTTATAAAGAAAAATCCTCATGCTGGTCCACGAAGTTGTGTTGGATGTAACAACGGCGTTAGAGGATTATATCAGATTTGTAAAAATTGCGGTGGAGATCGATACAGAAGTTTGATGATATATTATAAACACAGAAAGAACATAAATCCAAAAATAGAAAAACCACCATCAGAACTTGAATATTACTTGAAACATAAAACAAATTCCCATGATTCAGATGAAGATTCCCATGATTCAGATGATGATTCCCAAGACTGATAGCAGCAGAGAGGGCTCGTCTACAATTCTGTTTGGGACAAACAATAATCGTAGACGTGGTAATTGACCTCTATGAAGGGTCACTATTTTTTTTGGTAAAACACAAGGGTGACCACTCCCTTAAGTGGTCTGTTCACCCTCTCTGCTGCTAGGTTTGATCCCAAGACAATATCAACAACAGCAACACATTTGCTATGTTATTCCTGCCTTTCTTGTTTCGCTATGATTTACTGCTGCTTGGTAGCATCATTATATTCAATATGTGTATAGAAAATTATAATTTCAATTGGAACACTATATTTTGCACATTTCTCCTTCAGTGTCTTTATTTATCGTTTTAGCTATATGCTATGTAAAGCATATGTGACTATAATAAACGACTGATACTGTTACTAGTATCACTGTTTTGACACAGTTAAATAGCCACAATTTACGTACTCGTCCAATTCTAACATAATAATTATCATCCGCTACCTATATTTTACAAACAACGGACTGTTTTTGAACTTTAGTGTATTACATTGAACTTTTCCTTTCTTTATATGGACATATTTAAATCCCGTAACCACCCAAGTTAAGAACTAGTGTACATCTCAGTCTTCCAGTAAACCTTGAAATATCTGAAGATTTCACTGTTATGACCCCAACTCCGGTTCTTTTGAACGCAACTCTTCATATCACAGATCTGTAGTCTACAACCTGGATTCGTGGAAATCGGTGGAAATAAGGTTTCTATCATTGCTTTCAGAAGAAACAGGCATAAATAAAGAGTGCAGTTTCAACTGGTAAATTGTTTCTGACCCTGACCTATGACTTCCAACGAAACCCGTTTACATCTCTGAATGTTTGTCCGAATAACAGACATTCAAGGTTCACACTTTTCATTAATGTCATTTAATAATGATCCTGAATCACTACGGGTATCTATTAAAATGTTGCATGAATAATTGCTGTTAAATGATATTTGATGTTGGTATTAAAATGGCATACTATTACCAGGAAATGTATCCTTTTTGGTTGATAGATATTGGCCATAACTGTTAACAAGGGTCAAACTGCGAGCAGTATTACCATTCCGCTGTTTTCTGGTGGTCGTAGATCAGTCATTTGGGTGTATCTGATTGATGTCTTCTTCGAAACATGTGGAGGATTAAACAATTACTTTATATTTTTAATTGCAAATATTGCGCCCATTTTGCTCTTTTTTGAACGCTATATGACGAGGATGGGGACGTTTTCAGCGGACAAATGCAATCAGATCGGGGGTCAACTATGTCATAGAATCGGACAATCTTTTACTTAAATGACGTAATGTCAAACAATACTCGAGAATAATAAGTGTTTGATATTATCTAATTTCTAATCCTAAAAATGAAAAAGTATGTACTTACGCCACGCATTAATCATTTCAGATAAAAATGACATGAATCAGTAATAAATACGTCAGCTTCTTCAAGCAATAGACGTTATGACCATGCTATTGTTGCATTCTTGTGACAATGTCATATTTATATTTAATTGATATAAAACAGTTTTGTGTCTTTGAGTTTCACCATTTAGGCTGATTTATACTATTTATTCTTCAAATTAATGTATATACCTGTCTACATGATATTTTGTTAATACAGATTTCACAACATAACAGAAACTTTTTCAGTTTACTGAAGATTTTCTGTGATTAACCCATTCTAGCAAATCAGTCCCGAACTGAGTGTTTGATACTCATACATGTGCAATGCTCAGTATGCATTTCTTTTAAATATCCAAGTGTATTGTTTTTATTGCCCATTCAAAATGTCGGCAAATTCTGCGGCACAATACGATATTCCTGTAAACATGGGATCACGTGTTGTTTTAAGTCGAATATCATACGTGCTGCAAGAAAGAACGATCGTCCTTTAAATAAGGACGTGGTATTCATAAAGTGCACAAAACTATCCCACATTTCGACCATCAATGCATATGAAAACGTGATTTCTAAATGTCAGCAACAAGACCCACTCCATGACATTCTTGAACCTGAGACACGAAAAATCATATATGCTGTGTATCTTTTAGAATCACACAAACATATATCATGTATAAAACTATCAAATGGAATACTGCAAATAAATCCAAGTTTCCAATTAGAAAAGTTGTCCTACATATACAAAATTGTCTGCTATCCAAAAAAGTAAACTTGCCGCTAGAATTGAATTGTCGGAAATTACCTAGCGTATAGCCTGTTTCCATATTTTCCCCCATAAATGAGACGTTGTGAACACATTATTTCCTAGTCATTGTTGTTTCTCTTCAACACAATAGCTTATTTTTTATAAAATGTTTAACTTTACTATTTTAAGATCGGGTTAATTTGCTTATTATAGCTTGACATATATTGACATTGTTACGTTAAATGTTGTAAGCCCAGCTATAAACATGACCAAATTACTCGTCTGAAATGATGACAGAAACATTCCAAAGTATTCCATTTCCATGTTCCGATATATACTCTCTGCGTGTGTCTTTCATAGCTATGCACATAACAGGTCGACAATTCGCGATACATAAAAACATGAGAATTATCCCATGTATCCGAAATTAATATTTTTTAACAGATTATTCGGGTGACAATTACCTCCTTTCTAATGGTGATCATTGCAGCATTATAATTTCGTCACGCGGTCGAATTCATTAAGAACTTTGCTTCAATATTGGTACCGTAAACAAGTTGCACGGTAATTGTCGGATTATTTTTGGAAAGATATTGTGTAGGTTGGCTAGCATATTGCCTGGCATAGCACAGAACAAATTGGTCTTTTTGCATATGTAAAGACCGCCCATTCAGCAGCGGAAAGGGTAGCAGAAAAGGAAAACAGAGACAATTTAACCACTGTCAGTGCTAGTCACATATGTTATCAAATAAATTGATCCTACTAAAGTAGCTGAGTGAGTGATAATTAGCACCACCTAAAACATATTGGCCGTGGGCCGCCAAGAAGTTTTGAACGAGCTACCTGCACGAAAACCAATCCAATGATTACTAGTGTCGAATTTTGTGGTAGGGTCTAGTCTAAAACAGATTTGTCCATAACACGGATGTTAAAATGTGTGCTTTGATTGACCCCAAAATACGTTAAGCTATTGGATGGGGCCACAATACATGAGCCTGCACAACATAAGTACATGTTAATGAGGAAGTTTAATTGCACCCTCTTAAATCTTTTTTTAAAGTCAGATCATACTTGAAAGCTGCTACGTTTGAGGCAAATGCAAAAGTGGCTTTCATAAACAACGTCTGATGTTTATTTACGACACTTACTATCTGAAGGTCGTGGACATAAGCAAACATATGCCTGTCAATAGCAAATGTATGAATTTAATATATGCCTGTCAATAGCAAATTTATGAATTAATTTTAATGAGTAACGAGCACAGAAAAGGTTGATAGTAAATATTAATTGGTACATGGACTCTGTTAATGCTGCTAAAGAGAGAAAGAAGCTTCCAACCGCCACGGGCTTAATTCCAATGGCGACTGTTGCTATTGCAGTTAATGAGATTATGTTTCAACGACGTAATACCTACAACTGGGGCTTTGCTATTAGGCGCCATCTCATCGACAGCCACAATGAAGTTGTATTATGATGCCACTATATTCCATATATTCATTTTTGGTAGTGACATAGACATACTATTTTGAAGAATCAAGCACACCCTTTTGCTTATATGCATCGTGCAAACGGTGCCGCTGACGGACTATTTGGTCTTATCGTTATATATACGTGGTGGAACTGAACACACTCTTGGTAGGATTTAGCAAAAACGTTTACTTTAAGCACACGTGCGTCGGCGAGAGTGTCAAACATTTGGCAGTGCAACTACTAGCATCATGGAGAATAGCTATTGACATACCTATACATTGTTAAATGTTCTGGATACAGATCGAAATACAGGACAGCTACATAACAGACAAGTACTTTGATAAATAGGGCATCCCCAACGTTACCGTGAATGTAATATTACAGATCTAGTATGAATTTATTTGCGTACTTACCTCATGCTTTTTGAGGATACGCCAAACTTTCCTGATGTCAATTCAGGAATTCGAATATATCTTGATGACTTCTGCCTGTATACTGCTTATCACGTTTTGACTTATGTAAACTCATTAAACGTACAAAAGACAATGGCGCAGATGTTCAAGTCGTGTGGGCCGTACAATCCAATTCAGCTGCAAACTATTATGTCATTAACATAATTACCACAGACAGGTTTCTTAATCTGGACACTCTTAGAGGTAAGATAAATGTGATTGTTTAATTGCATTGCTACAGCGTCCACATAGTTGCTTTGACAATATTATTTGCACCGTTAAATTTGTTCAAATGTATTAGATCATGATTTACATCCCAGTATGTGTTGCTTTGACGGCATCGTATTAGCAGCATATTCACGCTGAACAAATCCAAATAGCTAATCCATCAAACTTAACAACAATCAACTGCACCAAGGAAACACATTCCAACACGTAATAAGGATTTGCGCACTCTCTATCTCTCTCTTCAGCACATCAGTTGTTTTCTGGCAACGCCATATTTGTGTTAAAATGATAAAAAAACAAGGTACACTGAGAAATCATTTCACAAAGTCTTTGACAAGGATACGCTTCCAAAACTATTAACCGTGATGAATGTTGTCTGAGTCTATGCGAAGTTGTCAAAAACTACATATCAGGCGACAAACAAAGGATTGTTGAAATAATTGTAGATCCTGCAGTCTTCCACGGTTCTGTTATATTTTACAATGATTAGAACCGGTAGTGTATTCGTTCGCTTGCAGCCAACAGCATCTAACTTATATATTTATACTTGCATCATTCAGTGATGTACTATACGTTTTCTAGCATCATTAGTATGAAGATATGCTGAACTGTGATTGGACGTTCATTAATATGAATTCGATTTGAAAGTAGAGGAACAAAATATATGGATAAAAGCATATTGTAGAACCATACCGCTATTGCTTAGAGTTATTTACATAGTCAAAGCACTTACATATTTCTCTAATCAAGCTGACTTATTGGTACGTTTCGTAATGGAGTCAGTGATCATGGTTGTTGATGTGGTGTGAATAGCTGCCTGAATCGACTGTTGCACTCATATACCAGAATATATAATAGCATACGCGTTTAGTTTTACTCAGACGTAATTAGGATATAAAGCATGCTCAATATGAAACTACTTGTCAAAATATTGTGTATATTTTAGCGTTTAAACGTGATCCAGAATAATACATGCACAAAAATTTGATTCGATAAAGATCACGAGCATAAGATTTATTATGATAGCCCAAGCGATAACGACAGCTATCCGTTATGTATTTTCCCTGTGTTTTGTTAATAGTCACACACAGAATATCCGCACTATCGTAAGCCTCATTACTAATTCAATTAAAACTAGGATATTTACAAATAAATTAAAGACAAGCTAAATATGCATGATAAGGGATTTAATCATTGCAGGTAACCATACTTACCATTAGACAAGCAAGCAAGCCAAGTAGCAAAATAGATGATCAAACGACTTAACAATAATGTTAGATGACATATGCTGACTCCCTTTGAGAACATACAATATTTGGTAAGTCATTCCAAGGAATTGTCAAAACTATTTCTATTAGAAAATCCAAAAGGACTGGCGATAAATTAAGCCGTTTCAACATTACCTTGTGATGCGTTAATCAAAGTTAGGATCAACAGTATCTGAACTGCAATAACCACGGAAAATATATACAATAAATCTAGAACCTTCATTGTACATTTCTTTCCTCTTTTTACGCAACACATTAAAACGTTATGTACATATTATAATTTATGTTGCTTACATGTAAGCACGACGCATTCATATAAATTGGTACATTTTACTTCCATCATAAAGACTATGGTCATAAGAGAAAGATAATCGTTCATATCTGAATAGTATATTCAGTGTATATTCATGCATACGAGCAAGGCAATTTTGTGACTGGCCGCGTGTTAAATAATCACAATTCATCATTTATAATATTTATAGTAAGCAATCAAACAGTGTCACACTCCCATAATTTGTTTTTAAAATAGAAGTGCAACCATTGAAAACCAATGGAGATCAAAATTATTCGTAAGTAAATAATAAGAATAACAATAAAATTAAATAAATTAAAAGGTATTTAAAGATATAAATGCAGTATCATAAATGTGTTAGATATTACAAGATTCAAAGCTTATTTTACACAAAATAAGGAAAGTTTATCATGTTATTATATCGCATAATAATATTGTAGAACGTATGACTTCTACCACGGAGAGAAAATTAATTTGAGCTAATTCAATTTCCAGGCATATCGAAGAGCAGTAAATGTAATACATAGTACGAAAAGTCATTCCGGATAAAATAAGAAGAATAGTATTTATATGTATATGCCACATTATGTGATATATGTTATTCGTTATTACGCAGTTCTCCATTTATATCCATAAATTCATAAATCATATGATACTTCATCTTACAACATTATGATCTTAACATTTGATCTGGGAAGTAGAAAAAAAAACGACATTCATATCACTTACGTAGGGATATCCCAAAGACTGCGTTTGAGACATATTTACGTAATTTAGTGAGATGACAAATACTGCGTTTGAGACATATTCACGTAATTTAGGGATATGACAAAGACTGCGTTTGAGATACATTCATATCACCTATTTGAGACACATACAGTACATCTTACCAATCTTCATAGGGGCCTCGAGTGGCCGAGTGGTCTAAAGCGCTCTCCGTTACCAATCACTGCCATCTCACCTCTGTCTGCGTGGGTTCGAGTCTAGGATTCGGCCAATGTGGGTATGTGAGGAAGCTTGCCAGTAGATTATCGTGGGTTGGTGGTTCTTCCTGGGGTTTTCCTGGGATATTCCTCCACCATTAATACTGGCCGCAATGCATAGCCTATCGTGAGCTTAAAAATGGCGTTAAACCCCACAACAACAACAACCAATATTCATTTTTGGCTCCAACGCAGATCTCCGTGCGCATATATGGCCGAATCGAAAAGTTGATATAAATTATCTGATTTACATTTCTGTCGAATGTGTTCATATTAATGACATCTACACATGAACACTTTAAAATAAACTCTTTGTGAGCTCATTTAACTTTTCGTTATTAAATGTTAGCATCATTCACAATATACTTTAATAATATGTATACGAAATTAAGATTTTGGAATAAACTGCGCACGGGACAAAAGCAGTCTAATTCCATGATCCCAATCCGTAGCATGTTACGAGTATATATACGACTTCGTGCCTTATGTTTCGAGAACGTAACTGGCGTGTTTTCGAAAGACAATTCTATAATCGTGCAGTACTTTTCCATCTTATAAAAGTAACATTGTGTTTCGTCTCAAACTAAGTAACAGAAAAAGCATCAAGAACAGGTTTAGTAAAAAGCAACACAAAAGTGACAATTTTGTACGAACGTGACATATTGTGAATTAAATTCCAAATAGCAATACATATTCTACTAAAATTGCAATAGTGTCGAGCCTTCACAAATGAATTTAGTATTGAATGTACTTATGTACCAATCGTGCTCAACATGCCATATACCATCGTTCGGATGTTCCAGTTTTCTTTGCTGTGTCACAATGTCATAATCCAGAATGAAATTGAATGAATTCGCAATAATCCAAAAATAGCGTTTAGTCCAAAACTTCGATGAACACTTCGTAAATTTATTCTGTCATTTAAATACATAATTCCTTACACATTATACGTAGACAGAACTAAAAGCGATTATAATATTATATACAAATAGAAATTAACACTCTTGTTTATACGAAACCTATATAATACCTAAGATAACGTAAGATTACCAGGATGTCGGCTATTGGTTCGCTTCTAAAATTTTCTAAGGTAAAAGGCCATATTATCTTAAAGTTGAACCTACAGTCATGAACAAACACTAACTAAATAGATTGTAAATGATAATTAGCTTACACTACGCAACTCATTAATGGATAAACGTTAAGCACACAACTTAGATATATATAATACATTTTGTAGCATTTATTCCACAATGATAATGTGTATTGTTTCCCTCTCTATAGACTGTAAATATGCCATTGTGGTATTAAGTATAATAATTAGGATACCCTCATATACTACTACCACTACCACCACCAAGGAGGTTAATGATAGTTAATTGCATTGGTAATGATTATGTTTGTTGAAATAATCACATAATAACATATATCATATATTAATCTACCTCACAGGAAATGTTCTAGCCTAAACGACCACCTGTACAAATTAATTGACTATCGAAAAATAAGTCTGTTATTCAGTACATCACGATATTAGCCAGAAGGTATGAATTAAAATACTTAGATAAACAAATTATGAGTTACATTAACAGAATCAGCAGTAGAGTTGAAGGTTTAGTTCATGCCAATTATTTGATTTTCGATTATCGAAATTTTCACAAGTGTGAAGAAAACTACCTTAAATTAGCAAATATAACATTGCGCCCAAATATAACATTCACCAATGTGTTACAGGCAACTTTTCAATCCGGTACAACATGTATATGTGATAACCCACGGGCGTATATAATCCACAGGTTCTTGTAAAGAATAATAAACGAGCAAAATATGTGTCGACTTCTTTCATAATAAACATAGTGTAAAATACCAGAATATGGTATATCCTCCCCTCTATTCACTATTGAACCGCAGCAGGAACATGTCAACCACAAATGGTCAATTCAAACTTTATTTCCTAAATTTGATACGTGCTCTCTTAATTAAATACAGTGGTAAAACCGCAATATCCGCTACGACAACAGCGATTCAGAATATCTAAGACTTTAGTAAACACAGCAACATTACCTCTCTTCATAAATAAATAACTCATTAAATTCAAGATGTTATTTTTATTATGTTGACCTTGGGTTCTTGTTATTATGTCATCTTTAAATTTCGAACGTATGTAGTTGAAATATAAAACATAATTACATAAACTACTTTGGACTCATTTATTACACTATTTCGAGCTTAGTGTGCTGCTTGAAAAAAAAATATTACTACAACATGGTTAACAGAGTAAAATTCAAATTGCATAATACGCAGAAATACATTCCCTGCTAGGGGAATGCATGATATGGAAAACATGGATAACTGATAATTTACGGTAATCATGGGTACGATAATAACGCAACTTCTGCCTGGACTACTGAGGAATCGGTCTCGTGTCTGTTGTAACATAAATGTACAAAGCGTTCTTTCGAAGCGACAAACTTTATTTCTTCTAACCGTAAATATTCTGGTAGGAAACCAAGGCTGCTGTTTGAACAATGTGTTATCTTTGAGTTGAATTATATGCTTAGGCTAGAGTTCAAGTCATATAGGTCATGTCGGCATTCAACACCGACTCTTTCAGTAATGGGTGTTGTCTTTTAGAATTGGATTCTGCATGCCTTTAAGTGGCAATCAGTCACTTTATTTGGATTCGTATACATCCACATTCCTTTGGAAGTTTGGTATTTACAAGCCCCGATAGGTGCATAAGGAAAAACCAATCTTAAAGTACATATACGTTTTTGGACGAAATGAACCTAAATGTACAATCCGGAATGAATGTCGCGCGCTGTGATGTTACAATGAAAGCAACGCATGTTGATAAAAAAATTCTTGGAGCGGTTCCACTCGATGCTTTTCTTATTGTGACCCAGGTTTAGCACATGGCCAAGATTGTAATGGTCCATAGCGATAGATAAGTTTCGTCCGGATGTTTATATATACTCACGGGGACAATACTTAATTAATTAATATAAAGACAGTTTAATAAACATTTAAAAGGACTGTTGCATATATGTTAAATTACTATTCAGCAATTTAATAGTTGAAAACATTATTTTGTGGTGATATTGTTATAGATCAGGTTGAAATATATTTCGGACGCCTACAGAACTACGCCGCATTTTGTAACTCTGATGCATGATACATGACGGATCAAAATAGCTTTCAGAGTAAATATGATGCTATTTTGGAATTACCATAGTTGTTTTAATAATGGTTCATTGAATTAAATATTTTTTTAATAATTATATGGGTAACTTTCCTGCACTAGATGGTGTTCATATTCTCGAGTGGCGCGGTGATGGTGCTTTTAGATGTATGTCCCTAATACAGGTCAGTTCCTTCTGTACCACCTGATTTGTTCATGCGACACTGTGGCCAGTGAATGTTACCACCATGTACCTATAGCAGATGACAATGACATATAGATTAACAGAATATTATTATTATCAGTAACGAAAAAACACAGGTGTCATCATTCTACCTATATACACCACTTTGAGATTTGACAGTGACAAATACAATGCACAGTGTTTGTTCTGTGCATTTATATACCAGGGTATGTTTTGAAACGAAATTACTCTACTTTCACTGTCTACTATTCCTCAACCTTCTGTCTACCTATCTGTTCTCGCAGATGCCCGTGGTGTTCCATTTCCGCCAACAGTAATTAATTTACTGAGTGCCCTCTGTCAACAATCCTTGCAAATGTACTATTTGTTAGAATAAGGTTGCCAACCACAATGTTGATATCACTGGATTAAATATTCAATTATTGTATTATTTCATTATTTTCGCCATCAAATGGCTGTTTCACCGGCTGGTTTCGGCTTTTATTCACGATAAGTTTCCCGCCAGTTTCATAGAAATACTACTTACCTTTCGATTCCGTATTTGTGTCAAGACAATCTTTAACAAAAACAACCGATGTTCCAGTGTCCATGGTATCTCCTACATCACTGGTCACAGGTTTTGCGCGATGGCGCGTGGCAGCTTATCAATACTATGTTCAATGTCCACGATATAAGTTTTAAATTTTCCAGTCACATGTATATACAAATACAATTAAAAAAAACACATTTTGATCTGCGACATGTGACTAAATTATTGTAGGCAAAATATAAACGCAGTAACATACACGAAGTTCCTCCATATAAATTGGATTAGCACATGTGAGGTTGTATAGGCAGTGTTATGAAAAAGTGTCTAGCACTAAGCCAATCAACTTAAGAAGCATTGTCTGATCCGTTGGTCCCCATATAAAAAATAAAAGAAATATGCAACCACAAGCATAACAGGAAATTACACATTTTGCGTTAACATAATACACTCTTAAGGCAAAACAATAGATTTAAATCGAAGCAAAAAGGAAATAAATGAATCGCATTAAGTCAATCATAGTTGAAGAAATAAATGCTTTGCATAAGGAAACATTTATGCGGATGGGAACACAATAATTCATGGTTGACATACTATTGTTTAATATCTCTGTGCATATGGGTTTGCGGATAATGACTGAACATTAAAATTTGAAATGAATGGTTACACTGCTATAAAAATGACGTTAATGGCCAATACTGCCATGAGATCAGTGAACGGCAGACAAAAAACAAGAGCATCAGACAAAGCTAAACACATGAGATTCATTCATTCAAAATAAGGATTAACATGAGATAAATTTGATTTAAATCTACAAATGCATGCAATGTTAAGATCAGCGGAATCTTGTTAACCAGAAAACTTCCTCTATATTATTATGCCGATCACTTTTACGCATCAAAATGTTTTAGAATACAAAACGTCGGAATAAAAAAAATTAAATAACTGGTTTGCATGCAAACAATAATGAAAAGAAGCAGACTTGACAGAAGGAATAAACTTGTCATGAACCATTAGGTGGAATGTTCTAATTCCACCTACTACTAGCAGTGATGCTGTCAAGCCCCTTCCCTAGCAACACAAATATTTCAAATTGCACCAAATAAGACTGTAACAGTTCGAGTTGGAAACGTAATATACAACATCATAATATTATCACCAAACCTTCCTATGGTTCAAACGTCAAAATAAGTAGTATATATGTTATTAAGCTCCCTCCAAGGAACTTAAACGAAATTCATATCTAAGTCAAAGTTAATCAACAATCGACTTCTCAAAGTCAGAGAACTAGAGAAAGTGACATTGACAGTTAGTAGGAAGAACAACTTATATGGATAGTTGGGACACCAATGGACTGTAGATAAGGTTAAATGTGTTCGATTAGGTTTTGTTTCTTTATTGTCTTGAAGCTTCTGGCTTGAAATAACATGTCTGGTAAATTTTCTTGCTGTCTCCCTTCATAACATAGCACACTGCAAATTCGTTGTTGGCATTTACATTATTCAAAGTGAAAGTTATATGTCAGCTCTATGAGAACATTTCATTTATTCAGTACAATAATAAAGTTAATTAATAAGGATGCAGTTTAAATTAAATTAAGAGTCAATAAAGAAGATATGTTTTGGCGTAAAATTTGAGAGACGAGTTGTGAAGATTTCACTCCCTTCATCTCTTACCGATTATGGTTGCCAACATTTCAAAATTCAGATCAATCGTACACCATGGGCGATCAAAATTTGAGATCCTTACAGTAATGGTATATCAAATTTCGCCACATATCTAAAGACTGTGGCTTCTTTAATGCATATGGTATAAATATATTCATGAATGAAATTCGATTAGTGTTAACTGTGTTTAATTACGTATTGTTCCTTTATTATGTATATAATTTTAGCACCCTTATAGAATCATAAATGTTTGCACATTTATTATCCTGATATGTCAGTATTATATTTACTTAGGCCAATGTGATTTTTCTGGCAGTTTCAAAACCATATAAAAAGCATTATTTAGTTTAATGGAGATAATTTGTCTTTTCAAAGAGAAGACAATTGAACCGATCACAATAAATAATGAGAACACACGACATCAAAAACACAATCATAAATAATATACAACGAAAACTACAAGTATCGTCAAAATATACGTTATTATCTCTCTGTTATTTTTGCGTCACGTAATTATGTTTTCGGCAGGCATCTATTCTCTTGCAAATTGTTTTATAAAATCCTGTCTGCATCCGTTTAAATATATGACCCTTTTAATTGTAATCTAATATATAGTGCCATTAAGTCAGGTACTGGGACATACAATGCAAATGTCCCAACACCATATATTGTGCATACACATTTGGCAGCGATATTCCAGATCAGGGGTCCTTCAGCATATTCTAGAAACTGAATGACTCGTAGCGGTATATTAATTTTCTCTTTTATTTGTTCTAATCATTTCATTGTTATCTTCACTTGTTCTATAATTTGCTATATAGGAAACTGAACAGTTTATAACACATAGCATTTGAAATTTTAAACAATCCTTAATGTTTCCAAGAAATTTATTAACAAAGACCTTTCTGGGGTTATTATAGTTTGCAAAAGAAATAAAGCGATTATTTTTCATTGAGTAAGCTTTATATGCATGTCTTCATCTGTATGCATGACGATTTCATGAAGGAAATATAACAAAGGCTTGAATAAATGCATAAAGCAAAATTTAAAGGAAATGCTTCTCACACGAACGTAACAATTTAAAATATGTTCTTCAACAAAATTGAATCTTGTTAAACGCATTTAATTCGCCATCTAATAACAAAGTAGTTTGATGGATCATTCGCACCAAATGCTTCCGATTTCAGATGTTTGATTTGTGTACCGACAAGGCAGTCTTGAACAGCAAACTGAAAGAACAAATCAGAAAAATCTGATAATAATTAAGCTGATAATTATTACTAAAATAATAAAATAAGTAAAATGTAGCAATTGTGATACTAATGCATATGATGATTGTCAATGCAATGATGACAAAACTGAAAATAATACTAACAGTAAGAAGCAGAAGAAGTAAACGAATAAGGAGTGAGAACAATGTGGAAACCAATGACGATTATAATACGTTTATCATATTATTGGTTATCCCACATTCAAAGCTAAACATACCAACATTTATACCAACTAGAAAGCAATTATTTATTCACATTATCCAATAGAAAACTAAGGCGCTTGAAATACTTTCAGGCTGGCATAACGTATCGCTTGCATTAATTCTAATTTGGCGCCTTCCGAATGTTCTCCTCTTGTATAGAGTGTGAATATAGTAAAGGCTTATCAGACTATCCTCGTTGTGCTTGTCTTCCCTTGCCATCAGAGTTACGAAAACTAAAATTGAGCATGTAGACAAACGAAGACATTACTTCATCTTAGTTTCGTCATTTGTAACAATGATTTTTGTGTAAGCATTATTTGTACATTTTATTCAAATTATTAGGTTTATAAAGTGATTAAATATTGTTCGACATCGCATTTAGTCTGAGTTGTTTTATCGTATACATTCGAATGCAAGAAATATCAATGAAATTAACGAATAAGCTTCCCTACTGCATCAAGAAAAAGAAGTTTTGGTATCGAAATATTATAATACGTTCCTTCAGCGGGGTTCGCAATTTTATATCCTACGTTGAATATTTGAAAATGTATGTATTTGCCAAATAAATACCTTTTGTATGCAATAAACACACTTTTTTCTGGATTTCGCACAGTAAACATTATGAGGGTGGTAACACCATTCTCACATTGCGATCATATCCATTAGTCTTCAGACAATAACGTCTTCCTGCCAAAGATAGTTTAATAATTACTAGTTCATTTGTTAAGCTTATATCTGGCAAGAGAAGCAAATTGGACTGCCTTAGCATTCATAATTTGATACTCAGTTACATGTGAATATAAACACATACTTTGCAGAACACATCATCGAATAACTGATGAAAAGATATTAATGATAGTACCATATTTGTTTATAAGACTTACATTATCAGGACCTTAACATACATGATTCTTTCCAATATCGTTCTGTTACTTATAAGTACCTTAAATCCATCTGAAAGGCATCCAAGGAAAATCCCGGCCTTCCCTCAAATTGGGTCGAAAACTCTATCTTTAAATGTGGCAATGGGGGTGAACAGAGGAATGCTGGTACATGTTGCCTTAACCTAGAGAAATTTAACAGAGTGAACGCTTACTGACTGAAATAGGAAAGCATCTGCACCATGTATAAGGCATAATAAAACATAACATCGTTCCTCTTTTTTATTGTTTTAACAATGTATACTAGTGACATCATTAGTGATCTATTATAAAAATGGAAGACATTTAATAATTTACAATATGTATCTTCAGCCGTCAAATCAAATGTCTGTTTGTCATGTGTGTATATGGATTTCTTGGCTAAGGAAGGTAAAACCTTCTTCAATTACAGTTTGACAGTATTAGTGGAGTACAATCCGAATATTCCGAATCTGCGATCAGGGAAACTAAATTTCATGAGGATTAATCAGGTGGAATATATTTTTATCGGCCGTTTATTCGGTAGTTATTGAACTGTAAAATTTCGTTTTCTTGGATTGCGTATCCTAATTTAACTTCCTGCCGGAAGAGTTTTGAATCAAAGCCTAATACTAACTTCGTCTGGAAAAAAGGTCTACACACCTTGTATGATAATTAGAAAACGAAATTTCCTTTGTTGGTTTATTATTACTCGAATTATTATAACTGTATACACTAGTGAATTTATTTAAATTTTGACATACGCAAGAGAACTTAATAAAACTATCGTATGTTAATACGTACATTTTCACCTTTTCTCCACGTCGTCGTAGAGCTGGCATTACAATTTTTAAGTACAATTGCCTCTGAAGAAGTGTGATCTCCCGTGATGCAATTTGATGCGCTAGGATGGGTAACCGTGAGGTTGTGTAAGATGACGGAGATAGTTGATGATTTGTCACATACGTAAAGACCTAAAGTGAGTAACAATACCATCCGAAAATAAATGAAAAGAAAAATTGCCGTCTCACTGATTTTTTGTCGTTAACCCTTACACATTAATGATACGATTTTACTGTTTTTTTAGCATGCACTTAACTGGCCAGTTGTGCATATTAAAATCAAAGACACTGTAAGCATTACTCTAAAGCGCACGTAATTCTTCCTCTGATTTACAAGCTTTTCAAAAGCCTTGTTGATTAATAATTAAAGTGGGAAATGCAAGTGTTGTTATATATATATATATATATATATATATATATATATATATATATATATATATATATATATATATACAACACATATCAGATACGAATACATATATTTGCCATCTAAACTGCGTTAGACAACTATGTGTCCGCTACAGACATTTGTTCTGTCTTTTTGTGCTTATTCATAATGACCTTTTCGTATTGATAAGTTGATTGTTTTCATTCTTGAATATATATTTGTATTCACATTTATTAAATCAATATACATTCCACTTATGATATATACATGCAGGATGGTTTTATTGAAGAAAGCAGATGACTAGGCCCACATACACATTGTTTCTTGAATACTAAACGCTCGTCGATGCGTTGAAGTACAGGCGCAAGGAAATTAGCGTGGAATAGAATCTAAGCAAAACGACGAACCTACAAGAGGTAATTAGAATATTGTACTATAATTAAAGTTGATCTTAGGCATTATTGTGTTTCAGTTAACATTAGTACCGACCATACCATTCTCTCTCTCTCTCTCTCTCTCTCTCTCTTTCGTTGGTTTACCGTAACAGTTACCAGCATTCTTCATAGCTCCATAAACGCTGTGGTATTACGTCTGCGAAAATAGTCTATCATCATCTTTGCATGGATTTTCTTTATCTTATATTGATACGATGTAAACAGAGAGAGAGAGAGAGAGAGAGAGAGATGCGGCCTTTGGATATTTTCATATTTAATTAATAACAATCAATGATTAAAATACTTATAATATGTTTAAGATGCAGCAACATCATCAAGAAAGCAATAAATACTTTACATATTTTTTTCTCATAACCAAGCCATTTACCTTACTGTTTCGACCGGCAATTCCAACTTTGTATCATTTGTTTTATAAACACTTTATCCAGGTCCCAAGGGAAGTGTTGACATACCGTTATGAACAACCATATTGTAGGTTACGTGATGCAATTTTAGTTTCAAGGTTTTCATCTCGTCCAATTTTGATTTTATCTCACTCCAGACTTCTATATAGTTTATCCTTTGTACATGAGAGGTGAGTGAAAAGCAAAAAAGAAGGGATTGAGATTAAATTGTGTACCATGTTAAATTCATTCAGAAAACGGAGATTATTTTTAAGTTGTATCGTTATTATCATACCTCACTAATAATTACTAAGTGAAAATTCATCATTGATATATAGGAATTGACCAATAGCACATAGCTCCAAGCATGTTTGTGTATTCGTATTATTGTGTCCTGGGCGGATAGTATTAATATATCAAATTGCTTTAGAACAACACTTAAAAAGGCTAGTTATATATATATATATATATATATATATATATATATATATATATATATATATATATATATATATATATATATATATATATATCAGAAAAAATATACCCTAATTGGTTTGCTGGACCCGTAAGTCAGCGTGATAAAGAAAAAAAAACGTAATTCAACATTACGTAATAAAATCAGCGTAACTCAGATTTAGGTAAAATATGAATAGTGTTATAAATAAAATAGCAAGGTATGAATATAAAATATGCTACATTAATTGAATATCTTATCTACTGTCGAGAAATGCGCTTAAATTAATTTGAGCGGGTTTTAATAGATAGTTATTTCACAGTAGACATTGTTTGATGGTACAGAACGATTAGGTACCTTGTTGTGCTTTCTTGGTTTCCTCTCTAAATGTTCGCCAGGGTTATCGAGCATCTATTGCGTGAATCACATTGT
This sequence comes from Sinohyriopsis cumingii, assembly GCA_028554795.2. NCBI lineage: Eukaryota > Metazoa > Mollusca > Bivalvia > Unionida > Unionidae > Sinohyriopsis > Sinohyriopsis cumingii. The sequence goes on along the minus strand of CM068833.1, from coordinate 67,701,065 downwards.
GATTTAATACGATAAAAAGCATTAAATAAATAAAATATCAAACGATATTTCCCCATTATCACTTTGCAACAAACGATAAATAGACGAGTCATGATTGAGAAAGGTATAATCAGATTGTTGCAGTCTTTGTTGATAGGTTTTCGTTTGAAACAATACATCAGCTCAAAAATTAAAATTGAGTACCAAGGCAGTTGGAGTAAATTCCCTTTCTCTAAAACGACAAAACGGTTGATCTGGAATGAACACGGATGGTGCACCTTGCTGCATTTAAATCTGTCAATCTACACAATTCTCGTGAGTCGGGTACACTAGAGTCGGACCTAGTACTGTTGCCACATATCCTTTTTTGTTAGTTTAATGTTTGAAACGAAAACTTTTAATGTATATATTTACCTATTGCATCTTCTGTTTCTTGCTTAGTACTAGTAGTAGATGCCGCTGTCGATGTGGCAGTAAATGTTGTTGTATAAGTAAGTGAGGAGATAGCTGGTTCTGCTACGCGTGTCGTTGCCGATAGCGTCAATGACGATGATGCTGTATGGTTTCGAAAATTTAATAATTTTGTGGAATCAAGTTTCCTGTCAGGAAGTTCTAAAACAAATCATATTAACTTTTCCACAGACACGTGAAAAAGTTCAAGCCATTAATTTCAATAATATTAAACGTATAATGAGTTATTTTGCAAACCAAAGATACAGCACAGGTATAAAGAAAGTTAAATTATTTGAATTAATCTAAGGTTATTAATAGTTTAATAATATTTTAAAAGCCTTCAAACATTATTTTTGTGCTCACCACTATCTCAAGACCATCATTCAACTTTATGTTGGGTTACCATAGAGACCGCATAATTCTTACAGGTGTATGTCTACTTTATTTCTAATTTGAATTAATGAAAGTCAATTTAAGAGATATATTTTCGTATATACCAATCCTTTGTCGCTACCTTACAACCCACTTATATGATAAATCATCTATGTATCCTTTGCCATTTCTTTCAGGTCCAATTACAAACAAAAGGCAGTTGCTATACTTAGTGAATTGTTGTCATCTAGAAAGCATAATCAATTATATTACAAAACCTTTTTCGAAGGCAAATAAAAAACACTTAATACTTTTAGATTCATTTTCAAAATATGTTATAATTTTTTTTATCTCTCATGGAACATAATATCCACATCAGCTTTTCTTGTTTTACATTTAGATCTAATTCTAGTGAACCATATCGGAGAGTTATTACGGAGATCCTTTTCTGTTGACTAAGCATAAACAAATTTATGTCAAATCTTGCACATTCTTACACATTTCAGAATCACCTTTTTGACTGTTGCTTCAAATAATTTTTATTTGAGAAAACGTAAACCTTTTTGAAGCAAAAATCTTCTCATATCCCTCGTTATTATTGGACACAAGTGTACGGTTTTACGGTTTTACGTGTATCTCTTTATATCCATTTCTTTTTACATTTAAACACTATTTCAACATTGAAACACAGGTATAACATTATCTAAGAACAGCTCACTTGAGTTTTAATATAGCTTAAATTTTCATTTGATGAAATCCGTGTTATTACCAATATGTCATAAAGAACGTTGTCTTGGTGTCTAAATGAAGCTATATTTATAGATTAGGAAATCGGCCCATACATCAACATTTTGTCAATATTAGTTTTTAGACATAGATCTATGTATGTTATTGCCGCGTGTATTAAAAGAAGTAAAACGCCTTATACAAAAAATGTTAGACATTCAAAATCAATAAAGAAATCACAGATGATAACATATATAAATCCGATACATGCGTAACTTTAACGGTAAAACATAGTTATACATTTATCAGGCTATAAATTGGGCGTTGTTCCATTCTTACTTGTTGCCTAAAGGAAAGGCACACATACAGAGACATACATACATACATACATACATACATACATACATACATACATACATACATACATACATACATAAATACATACATACATACATACATATGTGATAAAGCTTGCCAGTAGCTAACCGTGGGTCGGTGGTTCTTTCCGGGGTTTTCCTGGGTTCTTCTTCAACCATTAATACTGGCCGCCATGTATATCCTATTGTGTGCTGAAAAATGACGTTAAACCCTACAACAACACCATACATACATACATACATACATACATACATACATACATACATTCATACATACATACATACATACAAAGGTAGATAAAGACATAGATAGATAGATAGATAGATAGATAGATAGATAGATAGATAGATAGATTGTCAATGTAAGTAGATACATTACCATGTGTACATGAGCATGGATCATTTCTTGGATGTGGAAACGTGGCTTTGTTTGGATTAAAAGGTATAAATTTATAGTGGCAGTTTTCAGATGAATTGCATGTAATGTAATGCTTTATTTCTTTTAGTAATAAAATACATTTTGTCCATAATTTCTATGTAAATTTTAAGTTGAATATATGTATATAATTTAAAGAAAATGAATAGATTCATCAATACATATATTCACTTATATACATGATGTTTATATCTAGATATTACAATCAGGAGTTAGTGCCAGAGGGATAGAAGGAGAGACACGTGTATGGTTTGATGGACTGATTGATATGGAGGATGGGTAGAAAGAAAGATATTTGGGTATAGATAGATAGATAGATAGATAGATAGATAGATCGATAGAAAGACAGACAGACCGACAGACAGATAGATTGTTATGTAAATATATATTTAAATATATAGATAGATAAATGGATGGATGGATACGATGATAAACTAATGGATGAATGGATGGATGGAGAAAGATAGATACATAGATAGATAGACTTTTAGGTAAATAGATAGATAAAACAAATGGATGAATGGATAGGTTGATAAATTGATGGACGGATTGATTGAAGATAGATAGGTAGATAGATTCACGGACTGATTAACTGATTGATTCATTGATCGAATACCTGCAGCATGAAGTATACGATCCGTACTGCAATCTATCTCATGTTCACCAATATTGATCCTAAGATGTGTATGCCATACTGAAACAATTTTCAAAACTAAATGCATGTTCACTTTAAATGTTGAGCATACATGCACTTTATACCAAAATTGATTTTTAAATCGTAATTATATTATTGGATAGGAACATTACGACTACTGTAAGACAAAGCAATACAAATCAATCAGTACCAAATACTTTGGAAATTTCGGGAACTCGGGTGTTCCGCAGTCTGCAATAAATCAGGTGATTACGTTCAACATAAAGTATATAACCCAAAATATAAGATAAACAGATGATGTCTAATCTCTGAGTCACTTGTTAAATTGTGCAAATTGAATGCATAGTAAATTATAAAAAATCTATAACAAATGGCACATAATCGGTTTTCCGGAGAAACCAAAATGTCTACTAAATAAGATTGTCATCAACCTCACATTCAAGGGTTCAAAATCTTCAAATAAGTAATACTGCATTATTGAGAAGAAGAAAAAAAAAAGCTCTGATTTACGACCTAATGTAAATAGGCATTATAATTTTTTAAGAATTGAAGCGTTCTCACGATATTGATGTGATCTGCATACTGATGGGCTGTTTTCACATATTTCTCGATGTAGTACTGAAATAAATAAAAGTAATATCATTCTGTTGGCATATTTCTAAATGTAAGTCGTATATTATGCAATAAATTCCACGTGTACTTCATATTTTTCTCCTCTGGTAGACATGAAACATGATTGTGTTTCCTTCATCATACATATTGTCCACAATCCCCCCCCCATGATTTTTTGATATATTTCCCTTCTCAGTTAAATGTTTACTTTCCAGGATTGCGTGCATCATTTCACTTGTTACTAAATTTCAGTCCTCATCTTACTTCAGATCTTAATTTTCCTTTTTATCTTTGATATAATTATTGTATCAAAGCAAAGAATTATATCAAATAGTAGAAATTTATAGACACACTAAAATTAAAACATTTTTTGCTCAATATTTGTATCCCACATTATGAAATTTACATCAAATAGAACGTCAATAACATTATAAAGGACTAGTGGACACACACACACATAAACACACACAGAATCACTTGAATTCAAAATAATTTGAAGAAAATAGAATAATAAGTTCAGGCAGGACACAACATAAAACAACCTGACTTTTCAAGCGTTAAGGAATAAATGACTATTCTTTCTCAATACATCAGTAATAAGTCTAACATATTCCCGGATGCGGGTCAATCTTCTAGAAAATATATAAGTTTATAACAAAAAACACATGTTTCATATCACCTACTGTAGTTATGGTTTTAACTTAACTTAATAATTCTTACTCTGAGAAAGAAATAAAAGTTTTTTGCTAAAACAATCACTGGTTCGGAATCGAGGTTAGACATTAGATACAGCATTTATATGATTAGTTGTTTATATAAAAAAAAACCGACACGATATACAGAACTGAAGTTTTTGGACTATATCTAATCCGGTAAATACATTTACATTATAATCGCATGTAATGGAATAGAACATATTTAAACTAGCAAACAAGCACTTAAATTAAATCATATATATATATATATATATATATATATATATATATATATATATATATATATATATATATATATATATATATATATATATATATTCTGGTGAATTATTCTGGTTAAAAGGAATGTATGATAGATAATTTGACCATCACACCTGGCTAAGATCCTGCCAAAGCATTTATTAATATATCACTTCCTTTCTCACTAGCACAAACATATACAGAAGGAAAGTCACGGCATCGGCGAATTGTGATTGCTTATGTTAGCAAATATATCACTTTGGAATATCTGCGCCATCTATGTTGTTGTTGACAGCTGCCGAACTATAATATGTTTTGGATATAGAATATTGTAGTAATGTTGATTATTTAAATAACTATTAACGTTTTGCTCTAAAGCAATTAACACAACTGCCTTCTGGCTGGCTACGTATTAAAACAATAAAGCATCTGCATCTAACTGACTTTTAAAAGTATGCAGATTAAGGGAAAAACATGTGATTTAGATAAATTCTTCTTATCTGCGTGCAGAAATTAACCTCTTCAGATTTATATTTAGTTTAAGAGAATGGCTTTGTGATTTCCTTGGCGATGAATATAAAATCTTTATATGCATTTCCTTGTTCCAGCACTAATCGTTTGGTTAATTACAACTCCAGTTTGCCTTAGCGATTGAACTGTGCCTGGGGGGGGGAGACATGTATTATTCGTCTTGTGTGATGCAAATTTTGCATGTAATGGGATATAGCTTTCTTGCATCTACTAGTGCGGCTTTAAATGTTTAACGTTCGACTTGAGACTGTGCTGGAAATTGTGTTTATTTCTTTGATCTGTTCCCACGTCTTGCATCATTATTCTCATCAAGAGATGGACTTTTTCCTAATATTATTTACAACAGAGGAAGATTAACATCTGCCAAAATTTACTACAATCGGCTTATCTAGAATGAACATATTAAAGCGGGTTTAAAGAACAATTATTTGACAAGTGTTTATATGCGACACTCATGCAGACTAATATATTAAAAGTAAAAGGTATTAGCTCCACGTTTACATTTCTAAAATTGAGCGAATCAAACCTATTAATTCCAATTCACAGATAACAAGTTCCAAGTGATCATAAATAGAATAGTCTTGTCATTAAAATTCTCTCAAATCTATGATAACTAATATTACATCATCGTGACAGTTATTAAAATGTAACACATGATAAGATAGATTTTAAATGTTAACCTAAAATGGTTTATCTTACGAGTGAACTAAACTTTTAACATGTTTGGTAACGACAATTACATTAAAATATACAACACATACAATAATCATGTAGTACGGCAGTGGTCCAAAAACCCAATAGATGACTCGATATATTCATTCCCGACAATCATTTCTCTTAGGACATTCCTCTATAGGAGCGTCTTGTTAAGGTGTGTTGAAACAAGTAGCGTTGCACAACCACATTATTTGTACGAATTTGTATTGTATCGCTATGTAAATAGTTACTTCAAACAATCGTGTATAGTCTGTACAGTTATCTGTATCTCTGTGTGGTAAACTCCCAGAAACCTTGGACTGATTTCATACTAGTTATACCACTTCTACCGTTAAGATTTCCCCCTACGTGTAATTATATATATATATATATATATATATATATATATATATATATATATATATATATATATATATATATATATATATATATATATATATAATTTTATTTTTTATTTAGAAAGAAAGCGTAAAAGAGATAGAGGGAGATGGACATTGTCTTCTGTATCATTACATCTAACTTACGTCTGTATGCCTCATGGTTCTTATAACAATATGTTTGGTTCCCATGAGCTGCAATGAATGAGAATTGTTTTTTGCAACCTAATAATTATTATAAATAAACTACTTAAATTAAATGGCACCATTTAACGATTGTTATCATTGCGAACTTCAGGCGTCTAATACAAATATTTGACATATTATGAGAATTTCGGACTCCTAACAGTAGAGTGTGCAACATAATTAAAACCCTATGTCTCCGCTAAAGCTGGCATGATATTATCAATTTATCACTAAGATTACGAACGGAAAACGATTATTTGCTTTAACTAGTTTGTAAAGTAAACGAAGCATTATGGAACTATTCTTCCAGTAATGAAACACAAGAGCTAAAAATTACGAAAGTATAACACAAGAAAGAAGATGAAAAAAACAATATAACAAATTTGTCACACCAAATAATAGTCGCTTCTAACATATAGATGTGTGTGCCTTTGGGATCAAACCACAGGTTAAACATTCTAATTAGATTATTTATTTTCTGCAGAGAAAACGTAGGTTCAGCTGGTTTAGATATGTCGGTCATATAATATATAGAATTAGATACAAATATTCTACATTATTCAATTGTACCATCTTTGTAAGTATAATGTCTTTTCCAATCAGCTAACGCAGCAGTCGGAGCACCCTCCCCAAATCTTATGACACAATGTAAGGTTCTTCTAGCCTGTTAAGCATTACGGATTCACCATCTAATCTACCGCTAGGTATACGGTGGTCTAAGTTTAAAGGTTGTGTAGATACAACAGAAACCCTTTATACCAATGTTGTAATTATTAACTGTGAATAAAATATGATTTATGCATGGACTGCATTAACACTTATGCCTTTGATATGAACATGAAATCTGCACGCTGAAATACGAGTATTTGTGGTATATTTATAACATAAGGACTAGACAGATTTGTGAACTAGCTTCCAGGATAAATTTTTGTGTCTATTCATCGCTTCTGATCAGGTTAGCCTTTATGAAAATTGTTTTTCACCACTAAAATCCCTCAATATACTTACCGTTTATGTATGATGTATTAAGCATGCGTTGTCGATGTATACAAACTTATGTATAGTGTCTACGTTTCTGAATCTACCTAGTTTTCCCAAGTTTTCAATGATAAAGTGTTAGTTTCTTGTAACAAATACGTAACGTATTAAAGGTACGTTATATACATTGATCCTCTAGTTGTTTATTTTCCAGTTTTGTATGTTATTTGTGTTAAATGTTACATAAGTATGAATCTTAACACAATTACCGCAACATGTATGTCCTTTAATGCAACTATATAACCAGGTTGCAGTTGTTATCATTGCATGATTCGTATTCACAGCTATTTCGAATTGTGGCGAAAGCATGTCTCATGTTCTTTTGACACTATTTTCTGTTAAACCCTGCATTATTTAACTAATATATTGCCCTGAGGAGAGGTGTGCTCAGATCGAAGGAGGACACGCCTATCATGGACACAATGTTTAGTTTGGTGCCATATTGCTCTCAGCTTGCCCCCAAATCATACAATCGTATTGTATACACTTCACATTTAACAAGTTCATTCACTCTACGGCTCATTGTAAATAAGATCTTAATTTTCTAACTTGTACCTTGTTTCGACTCTATGACTTAAATTATGACAAAGAATGAAGCGAAACCATAACAAGATCTTTTTTTTTCTTTGTTTCCAATGCAAAACGAAAATTTAATATACACTTACATTATTAAGAATTAAATCCCAAACTATCCTAAATTTCATATCACAAGTCAAACAGTATAGTCATGAATGTAATGATGTACAACAATGATGTACTCCAGAATGTCTTATAATGAGTTTTGATAATTATATAATAAGTTATCAAGCTAATGATAAGGAGCACTTAATAATTTCAATGAACTATTTCAGTGAAAATATCCTCTCCAGTTACTTCTAGACAGAACTGCAAACCCGGATCCTAAATTTCCACATACTGCTAAAAACAAAAACGAATAGAAAGGAAAGTTAGGTATTGAGTTCTAGTAAACACCGTGTTTATAAATAAACAGTTATAGACAAGAGTCAGGTATGAAAAAGCTATTTAATGAACCCTATGAATATATGTATACATACATACATATATATATATATATATATATATATATATATATATATATATATATATATATATATATATATATATATATATATATATATATATATATTGATTCAATTGTTCGACCAGTGTGCTAATTGTTTCAAATGTGCTAGAATCATTAATATATTGATTGTGATTGAAATTATCAGTGACGACATGTTAGTTTTCAGAATGCATTTCGTATAAGCATATCAAGTTAAGTTATACTATACACCTTTACTATGTTTGCCGACTACACAAATTCTAAGCATTGCAAATACTTTATTAGGACTATTCCTGTTTAGGTCTATTTTATCAAATAATTTGCAAACGTTTCTGTTTTCTTCTTCATCACATATATACGTATATCTCTAAAGCAATTGTATTAACAGTCGCATTTGACTGAGTGAATGAAACGTTCGTTTTTGTTTTTAGTTCCTTTGGCAACTCAAGAAAGATTATGATGAACTACAGTTAAAATCATGGTGCAACGAACAACATAAGCATTGCAATAAAAATAATAGCATTGTGGCCAAATAAACCGTAATCACATTCAGTTATGAATTCGGAAGGAGTTGGTTGGATTTCATTCTTACCAACATGTAAGATGTTATGGTGAGTATCGTGTCCCGCGCATGTGCAATAGTTCGGTGAGTTGCTGTAGTCATGGAAAATAGCTGCAATGAATTGGAATTCAATATAAGGTATTTGTGTTATATTGCAGATATATTGCGATACCCAACCCATTTATCACAGAGCAAAAACCTGGAAAAACTGTTTTCGAACACTATGATGACACGAAAACATTAATCATTGCATACATTGTTGATCCATTCAGTAATGTGGTTTAGCTTGGGTAGCTGGGTATTGTATAGAATTGCATAGTGTAGTGATATATTTCAACGAATCATACTACATTGAAAATAATACATTATTTCCTTTTATTCAAGTTTAGTATACTGTATTTTAATGACTTTTGTAATATAATATAAAAGCGGGCAAGTGGTCTTATGTTTACCCGCCATATGCTCCATAACCTTCTTTCTGCAGCTAATGCTTGTGATGTAGGTCAGCCAGGTAACGCCACACTATAAATGAGATTATTTGCTACAAATAGCTTTGAGACATATCACTTATAGGAATGAGTATTTAATTCATACTATGCATTTATATCATGGGTAATTGTGCGTTAAACTCCATCAAATGGTTTCTTATTTTTTGCATATAAAGATTAAATAATGCATTGGTCGAAGAAGATTTCATACACGTTGTTTAAACAGAGAAGTGTAGAGTTGTTCCAGTTGACGCCGTCGCTATGGTAAAGGTGTGAATATACCATTGAAAGTATGAACGGAATATTCCACAATTCCCAAAAATAAAAAAAAACATCTGAGCTGAAATGTTCAAGGCTCTGTATCAATTCTAAGCACGGAAAGTGCTAGTACTGATCGCTTTACATGAGCACCTCCTTGACTTCTTCTAAACGATTTGGCGAACCAGTACGATATTGTAAAGGATTAATGCAAGGTAATGTCCACACTTTCGTTAAATTTAACCTCTGATTTATAATATTTTCAAATTCATCGCCATTTGAATTCAGTGTGAAATAGACGTTTCGTCGAAACAGGCAAATATAACTGACTGTTTCTCTATTTCATGATTAAAGATTTAAATGCCTTCTATTTATTATAATTAAGTTCCTTATATCCATCTTTAAACCTCATTATGTTGTAATGTATATATCATAATGACTGATTAATGAAAAATAGAGATAAGCATGTTGAACGTTGATCATATGAACTCTGGCAGTGGGGTTTTATTCTGTTTTTACCAATGGATTTGATATTCTTCGAAAATTATTTAAATTCTTTTTTCTAAATGTCGTTATCGACCAAGAAGACTTGCATGAAATGTAACTAAGTGTGTTAGGGGTAGCACCGTACTGTTATTCACGCTCACACACCGCTGAACATGTTTGCCTAGGTCATACAAATCTGTAAAAACGAAATAAAATATAATTGAAAATGTGCATGTGATGTTCTGTACATTTGCTACCCTACGTGTATGTTTGTTCACAAAACCATAATTCCACAATAGAATACAGACCAAACTTGTTTGTTTTAAACGACCATAACAATTAAAACAACAAAATTTGCGCCCATAGTAAACGCCCTTTACACAAGGTCAATGATCTAGCATTTGTCTCAACGCCCAATGGTCAAGAAATAATCTACAATAACGAAACCTCCACTTTAGCTAAAACAAAGCTAGAAAACATTTGACATAAAATGGGCAGGCTTCCGTAATACATGTTTCAGATATCAGTCACAACAATCTCGTCGTTTATATAAACGCAATAGTGCATGTGCTTGACACATATTTCAAAAGAATACTTCACATAATAAGAAAAAATAAAATAACATCAGAGACAGTTTGATTACTAGCCTACAGTTGATCTTAATATTCTCTACATGTCCTGCACTCAGTGTATGTTTATAATGAAAACCATACTTGCAAGCATTCTCATTTAAGGTTAAAAAAAAGATTTTGAGGACATCCAGGACAACTTGTATGATATAACATATTTAAACGTAAGCAATTAAATACAGTAAAAGTTAGGTTTCTCACAATACAATTCATTTAACCAGGACCAATTAGCTAGTAACGTCAACACATAATATTCCAGAAATGCAAAATCCTCTTAAGTGAAAGAAACTACGAAAAATCGCACAAGATTATCTTATGTAATTTGAGAAAAAGGGTCATAATTTAAATATGCACAGAGGTACAGATCTTTGACACGTATTTAAAAATCAAAATGCCTCCTTGCTACAATAAAATATCAAAAAGCATACTAGACAATTGTTTCTAGACTCGTTTGTATTGAAAATTATAATTGATGCTTCGTGAGAAAATATGCATTTTTGTCTGCATATAGTGCTCAATTATAATATCCATATTCTGGTTCATAAATTTGCTTCAGGTTGCTACCCTTTGCCATCATTTCTTCTAAATAAAAGCTTAAATTTTACAATTTAGATTGCAACATAACAAAACACACTTTCGCACTGATTCCCTTTTCAGGGCCGCCACGTATCGCATCTAAACCATTTAATATGTGCAGAAATGTACTTTTTGTACAACCTAATTTTGGAAATATGGTACTTATTTATATCAGTATTATAGATTGAGTAAACAAAAGGCAGACGTTATTTAATGATATAAGACTAAGTGATTATCAACTTACATTTGTACGAGTCATACTGGAGGCATTGATCCGATGGTGCTTTGGTAAAGATTGTTATGGGAATTATCTGCTGCACATCTTCACCTGATCAAGTAATACGATAAAAAATTATAAATGTCGCATCTTCACTGACTAAACCAAAGCAATGCTCAGTATCAAATGGTATTTTAACTATATCCTGTTCCAGCATTTATTCAAATAATGGCGACAAAAGATATCTTTTAAATTACCCACCTTGAGGAACTGTTTATAGTTTTACATAACAGTTTGATATAAAGCACAATATGTTTTCAGTACACGACAAAATTATAAGTACCTGTTATCATAATGCCACTCTTTAATCAAAAATATACATAGTCCGATATATTTACATAATCCCTTTATTGCGGTAACGAACATGTGTGCTTAATTGCTTACATATACAAAGTGCATACCGTCTGTGTGTTTTAGGCATGAACACAGATCTCTAGAAGATTGAAAGGTACCTACAGAAATATACAAATCAAGATCACCATTTTGTCACTTATTTTATAGAGCGTAACATGTCCTAAATGTCAAATAAATTCAGCGGTTACCTGGTCAATCGGTCATTCTAATTTTCTGCTGGCAAATTCTCTACATTCATCTTATGCAATTAGCGGTCACTTGCCACGCGTTTCTTATCCATGTGGCTTCACCCTGCTTTCTGTGGTCAGGATTTTCAACCTTTCCATCCTGTCTTCGGCGGTAGGCAGCCATTTACTTATTAAGCAGGCAGTGTTGTCATCCGGATTGCCGTGGTCACTGGACCTTATTAGCAGTGTTCTCCGAGTATGTTATGTATAGCATATATAATGGTATATTACGTTAATCGATGGCTGCAGAAAGAGTCTTTTCATTCCATAATCGTCAGAGGTCTCTCATAAAAAAGAATTGTAGTTTGATCTCAGTGAGTTTGTGACAACCGCTTAATCGATCAAAGTTTTCATGTGTGGGTACACGTTTCAAGATTAGTTACACTAGATAATCAAAGTCAGGTGTTTCTTAAACATAAATAACGTTTAGATGCGATTAGATGCGAATTAATTAAATTCTAAATATGGATCGAAACTTCGACATATGTTCTAATCATATGAGAATCAGTGATGTTGTAATGTTCATAATGGGATTACAAAGTGAACAGTAATCCTGTCTCTATCAATTTAATTATCCGGTATCAATTTAACATATTTACTAAAGAATTTCCTACCTTTATGTTACTTTTTCAAATGTTTGATTTTTGCATCCTGTTCACATATAAAGTCCTCATCACACAAGAACGAAATCATGAATAATTTTACAAGATGGATTTACAACATACTATTAATTTAAATATCGATAAATTATGACCATTTCTGTTGAAAAGTCGATGTTGTTTCTAATGCTTCCAACAACTCTGCATGACACACAAAATAATGGAATATTAGGATGGTACTGCTCATTATTATTGATGCTTACTGGATAAATGTAGTACTATATCATTTCTGCATGTGTCACTGTGAATGGTAGCCAGACTATGCCATACTGAAACGAAACCAAATATACATACATAGTATTTTAGAGGTTTAGATGTCGTAAATGCATGCGACATAACAAAATTCACAAACATAACTAGAGTAAATCAAAGGTGAAACTTTTCATTAGTAAATGAAAGTATGAAATTAATAATGATCTTATTTGCTACCTTTATAAATTTCTCTTACGTAGTTAAACAAAATTTTCCATTGGTTTATCACATATAAGTCCTAATTTTGTCGCGGATAAATTCCCAATCCACCATAAACAATGAACAGCCACAAGGTTATTGAGATAGCGAGAAACAATCTTCATATGGGAAAACTATCTTTCATCAACTGAAGTAAAGCCATGTTTTAAAACACGGATTTAACCCAGAACAAATAAAATATATCCTAAAATCAAAAGACATCGAAGAAATATGAATATTGTTTAAGACAATAACGATACCAAATGCAAAAGGTCGTAACAGAAACATAATGAAATAGAAATCGGAGCATACAGTGTAAAAAGACGATGCAAACACTTATATGTACATATGACAAACACATATAATAGCTTCATAGTTATTGTGACATCTTCAAAATCAACATCTAAACAGTGGTAGCATTTAAATCAACAAAAATGAATTCCAGCACAAACGATTTTTCATGCTCGAAAAATAAGTAAAACAATACAGTCCTGAACAAGTCAGATAAAGATACAATTTCAAAATAACCATAAGATTTACAAACTGTAAGTATCGTTAAAGGTCTTAGTCAATTCTTTCTAAACAGATTCCAAACCAATCATACCACCGTAAACTAAAAAATATTTTTTTCTTTTACTGGTAGAAAAAATACCTAATGATTAGTTTCACCAGTTTCGATACTATTTTGACACTATTTCACGTTAATTTTCCTGAAACCTGAAATACCGTTGTAATAATGGATAGACAAATCAACGTCTCTTGCAATAAGGGAGCAAAGGGAGGCGCATTGAGGGTCTGAAAATAAAACATTATTCTTCGAGTTTTGATACTTTTATTGAACGGTGTTGAAACATAATGTCACACTTCTCCCCCTTTCTAACCCAAACCTTAGCGCTTTTAAATATGATTAACTCTTGATACAGAAACATACAATCCTTGTAGCATATATCTGCGTTACCTTTCGATTTTCTAAAAAGGATTTCCGCATATTATATGTTGTGATTTTTTAATAAAGCTTGGGGCAGCTTATTCTTATATTGCGCAGAGTGCAATTTGAGCCATTAATGGTCATAAAGTATTTGCATCTTTAGATGCAATAGACAAAAAAACAGAAACCCGGATTTCTTCGACTAATAATGTACGGCAATAAAGCACAGAATAAAGATAAGCTGGCACATATGTGAAATTCTATTTTGCAGCTGGAATTACATGGTGGAAGCGTAAAGTATCTGACACAGCGATGTGTTTTTCAGTTTTAATTTAGACATGAAGCAATCTAGGCATCGCATGTTTCCTACCAAACCTATTAAACATAAGTCTAACCTGGTATGCGCCATAGTATGAGAAGGCATTTCAAATTAGTTCATGTGAACTGATGACTACTGTATAACAGGACGACATATACCGGATATTTTTAGCTTTTATTAAATAAAGAATTAGTGCTTCGGGTTCACATATGTTATATTTCACAAAATCTATTAACACCAGATGTGCCCGCTGTAAATGACCTCACAGGACTGCACATTTTAAATTTTAAATTAAATGAATTGGTTTGATTCCCATACTACGAATCGTGACTTAGTCTTTTAGATCAAGGAACTTACATGTGTGATGACTCCTGCAGTCATAGGGTTGTGCCTGATGCATGTGCGTGGTAAAATGTGTCCGATATAAATCTGACAAAGAATATTAAATCCATGTGACGGTTATACAATCAACTTTCTCTACACTCTAAATGCGTTGTCTTAGATGATTGGAACATATATGATACAACTTCTTAACGTATTATATATATATATTACTAATTAGGCCTTTTATGTCTTTGTAGCATATGGCAAAATGTTCACACCATCATTCCAGATAAAAATATTTTCTATGTTTTTATTGCGTCAATGAATTATTGTATAAAACATGCATTCATTTCCAGTTTGTTTCGGATTATTGTGTGCTACGGTTGTTTTACAGTATGGCTGCTATTACATCTATATGAGAAAAGAATGATATGTAAATGTTAAAAATTGATTTCATGTTAAATGCAACTTCTTTCTCACGTTGCAACTCTGATGTTCATTTTATATATTACAGAACTTTGATACATAATTTTATTTGTGATGGTAATAAGTTGTGGATTTGTAGGAGACCATGAAAATAACTTTAAAAATGTTCCTAATTTATATAATAATCCTTTTCTTCCTTACATAGATCGTTTCCCTATTTTCTAAATACTTACCTTATTTGCTTTGTGCGATTTTATAACCGTACTCATTTATTCCCACAGAGAATTTCGTGACATTGAGCATTTTTAATATTGTCTTTCTGAAGAACTGGCATCATATACGCTTAGAACAGTTCGCCTTTTCATTAGCCGTTTAAAAAATAATGAACGATTATTTGATTTTTGATCCTTTTAGTTTTGTAGGTGTGTTCTAGAGAATACACTTATAATCTTTGAAGCCTCTAAGACCTTTTTTTGTGTTTAAACTGGACTCTGTCCTGTCTTATTTATACTCATGTTTGTTTCCTCAACCTCATTTCCGTGGCATAAGTCACCGATTCTCAGTTTACCACGCAATTTGTTTTGCCTGTCGGCAGTTATGTTATAGTTCATTAAGATGTAGGGTCAAAATCAGGATCACACTTAGGATAATAAAATGGACTTCGTTCTACATGCACTCGACTTCCAATCGCTTTAACCAAGTATTAGAGATGATGAAAATTGACACTTTATACATTGCATCAATAAATATTTTCTTCAGTTTAGCTTGGATGTTTAGTGTTTTCGTTATTCCTTCAAATGTGTTTTCTGTTTGTAAACATTGCATAACGATCTCAATAAGTACATTATGTCTCATCCTAATAGCAATGACGAAATTGAAATAACAGTAACCTAAATTATTCTTGAGAAAATTAAATTGAAATTATAATGCAGTTACCTGAACTACAACCTAACACAGCACTTGCAATTATATGACTGTTCGTTCCAGCACTCGTGCTTATGGTCTCCGGGATCTACAAGGTATTAAATAGCAAAGAAAATTCAAAAGATTTTACGTATAATCCTTTTCGACGTAACATGAATTATCATTTTGGACTTTTAAATTTAAATACTGTGCGAAAAGTGTATTTTCTTCTTTTAATTTTTCGATGTTTGATGTAAATAATAATTTCGAAATATTATTATTCATACACGTATAAAATGACCAATATGATGGAGATGGATACGAATATTTGTTTTCACTCATATATGTTTTGCAAGTGGTATTTTTGTTCATATGCATCCTCTTCTAGTCCTGACTTTTCGCGTGATGCTTTTATTTATTAATGGTTAAATATACAAGCTGAATATTACGGAAACAAGAAAAGAGAACTATTTTGTTCCATGTGCACACTAATAATAACAGCTGTCGAAACTCATTCTTCTTTCACTACTACTGTGATATCATCCTGTCAATCTAACAGGTTATACAATACTTATAAACATTTAGTGTGGAAAATATAAGTGTTTTTATTTTGCTTACCTGGAACAATCGGGTAAGTGTGCACGATATTTGACCCAGAGCAGTTACAGTACTCCGGCATGTGCTCGCCAAATCTTTCTGCAATAGAACAGTGCACAGAGGTCTCAAATAGCAATACATATATATGGCACACATTTAATCAATACATGCTGTTTGCACTAAAACGACATTATAGAGATAGCATTTTAGTCTATAAATGATTAAAACCTGACTTACTGTAAATAAATTAAGGAAGCCGTGTTACATATGGAGACTGAAGTATTGGAGTTGTGCAAGTATCACCATTACTACCATCATTCCCACAGTACATATCGTCATCATTGATATCTTTATTATGTTCTTCTTCTTCTTTATCTTGTTTTTTCTTCTTCTTCTTCTTCTTCTTCTTCTTCTTCTTCTTCTTCTTTTATTATTATTATCATTATTATTATTAGTAGTAGTAGTAGTAATGAAATTAATCTTCTTATTTTTCTTATTTGTATTATTATTATTAATAGTAGTAGTAGTAGAAGTGTTAGTATTATTATTATTAGTAGTAGTAGTAGTAGTGGTAGTAGTATTAGCATTAGTATTTGTTATGATGAATATGAACATCGTTTATATGATAATAATAATAATTAGCTCATGGGCTGATATATAATATATAATTTGCATCATTCAGGTCATATCAAGCGGGGATGGAAACAAATATTTCTACCAGCTATTTAGTTTGTAAAGACTATCAACAGGTACTAAGAGAATGTATTGCTATCAGAAAGTAGAGACCAATGTGAGCTTGAGTCTGATGAAATATAAGGACCGATGGAAAGTACTATTCAAAGTGAGACCATAAATTGTGCAGTGTGAAAAAGAAGACTATAACGTAACTTTAGAAAGCTTGGGAAACTACGGTACGATAATATTCCAGATGATACAGGACGAAATATACAGTCAACAACGATTACTAGTAAGCGTATATACTAAATAAATAAGGGCCGACATGATATGATTAAAATGTAGATAGATAGAGGTGAGAGGAAGGTAAACTGTAGCGGATATTGATAGCCTAAACAAAAAGTAATTTTGACAGTGAAATATTTAGGAAGTTAAAAGTATACTTAGAAGAAAAAAAAATTTGACCTTACTTTAAATTATAAAACTTGTATGGTTATAGGAATTGATGCACCCTTGAAAGTAATGTCAGCTGTTCATATTATTCCAGTATATACTTCAAGTCGACTTCCGTACAAGTTCGGACTTGGAGAATCGCATACCAGAAATAGATTGATAAAAGTGCCTGAAAGTCTTGTATATATGCTTTGGAAAAGGAACGTATGGAATCAGAATTATATTTGTAGTCAGTGAAAGTGCACTCTCATGACTAATACTACATAGTATGTTCTTATCAAATCATTTGGTTATAATTACGACAGAGTTGCATTAAACAATGATTCGGTTTTTATGGCATCTACGTCGAAATGAATAAAAAAGAAAATCATTTTGAAACCGATCAATGGACAAAAGTCGAAATTAACTTCCAAGCTGGAAAGCAAAAGCTCAGTATAAAGATGCTTTCTAACTACTCAAACTAGTCGCATTGGGATAATGGAAAAGGAGATACAAAATGACCCAGAATTATATTTCGATTGGATAAAAAAAGGAACTAGATTTATTGATGTTTATCATTTTCAGGTGAAAAGACTTTACACATTCAGCGAAATATACGCACATTTGTCTTATACGGTCATCTCTATATCAGGTTTCGAGACATACCGGATTCAACTTTTGCAAACATATGCATTCATCGATTCTACTGTAAACAAAGATGAAATACAGAATTTGTATAATTAAAAAACAATTAATAAAGTTTAAATGTTAAGGTTTTGTTTGCAAGTATTGCACCGAAAAGCACATTAATTAACTGGAAAATGACGAAAGTTAGTAGTTGAAAACTCCACCCTCATTAACACGCACAATCCTCCTTGACAGTCAATGATGCATAGTAAACTTTGAATAAAGAATTCAGTGCAACCTTGAAGTATATCTCAAACAAATGATACAATTTAAATTTGCCTTCATAAAATAAAGTCACTCATTATAATTCTAACTTGTAGTTGGCTTAGAGTGTACCATAGAGAGAAGGCGACAGATTATTTTAAAAATCTGTTTTGATTTGAGGTTCTTTTATTGGTGATTTTAGCTTAAACTATGAAATCCATTGCATTTTTGTATTACATTCCTGAAATACACCATCCTATTTACTATATGTTGGTTGAAACATTATTCTACAACATTACGTTAAAGGACGTTTCATCCTCGTGTGCTAACCTTTCACCTTCTGTAATACCTGACCCTAATGATGAATTCCTGTAATTTTATTAAACACTTTTTTTAAGGACTATTTCTCAAATTAAACTATGTATATTTATGTTCATTTATTGTTTTCCCATTCCCATGTTGTGAATCATCTTCACAAAGTCACGTTATGGTGCTATTGGTTTCTGACATTTTAACACGGTAACATATCTGGTTATTCTTAAAATATTTTAGGCAATCAGCTGATATAATTATTAGAGCTGTGTCAGTGTTTTCAAAACAGTGATATAAATTGGTCACAGGGACATGAATACCAATAATACAGTTAATGCGCTTGTCACACGTTTATTTCTTCTTTTTCTTTCTTAAACACGTGTCCACATTTATCCCAAAATTAATGTCACAATAGACTTCTAATATTAAATTTCACCTTCTCTAATGATTTGTTTGTTTCTTTGTTTTCGTGTTTGTTTCTTGTTATTTTTAGGAGGGCGATACTGGGTTAGATCTAAGACGATTGCTCTTATTGGGTTTCATCATATCGTTCCTTTTGTTACTTCATTCATTTTTATTTGTTTAATTGCGAGGATCGGTCCGATGATTTAACAAAGTTGATGATTTATCACTTTTGCAAGTACCATATAAAGAAATAGTAGCAATTCATTGCATTAAAGTAAATGCTGTTTGTTGCCTTTCTGCCCATGTCATACAAATCTTGTATCCAGACCCATGATGCGTATAACGTGCATACAGTACAAAACAAATATGTTTTGTTTATGCAAGTGTTACATTACCGTTAAACGAAAACGGAAGAAACAAAAACTTTCTGTGTTAAGGATAGGTGAAGACATAGAGTGTAAAGAACAATTCCTCACCACTCAGATACATAATAGCTTGTTTCATGCAGTCATAGCCATTTCGTTCATGATAGAGATGATCCAGCATTATCAACACTGAAACGTGCAGCAGACCATTTATTAATATCTATCAGTCAATCATAACCTAGACCTTATGTTGGACAATAAGCCTTCAAACCGGCGTCACCGCTATTACCTTTGAATCATATGTATACGTAACAACGTGGAACCTTGTTTTGACCTGTAGAATCAAAAGTTAGTTTTAATGAGAATTGTACGCAGGAAAAATTACAATTACGTATGGTTAAGTCATATTCATTTAACATAATACAATATGGAGAAAGAGCTTTACACAAAAACATACTTTGAGAAACAACTTTTGCATTGCTTATTTTAATCCATCTAACAGCACACAAAAAAAAGAAATTACATCCCTACATTTGCAGACCGAACATGTAATAAAAATAAAACTGACAATCAATAACGGAAGTCAAACTCCGTCCTTGCTTGCATAAGTTTTAAGCATAGGCAGGTTCCGCAAACAACATCGAATGAACGAAACATTTGTATAATAATGCATACTGAGTCATAGTTAAAATTATGTATGACCTTTGTACTTATATTGCGCTTCAAATCATATGTAGCGTGTTTCCATTAAACATGACTTTTTAAATGATATATACTGCTCATAAAACATTTACATATATTGTGCACAAATGTGACATTAATTAACCAGTGTTGAAGCAAACGTTAATTAATTTAGAGAACATTCCTATTCTGGCATCTGCTTCATTTATTATGTGAGTTAGACACAGTCAGATAGCACTTCATATTCTAAATCAATTGTGTATGGTCACTATGGCTTAGAGTCATACATGGTATTATAAACAATATACAAAAAATTGAAAAAACCTAAATGATGTTATAAAATTAAAACCTTTTGTAACGCAAGCGTTTTATTTTTATATAAACACAATTAAATGCAAATATTTTGAACTATTCTACACTTCCAAATTTTCGTTATATGTATCAAACTGTTGTATTCAACCTTGATTTTCGCCTGTACAATTCTGCGTGTCTCTAAGAGCCAATAAATCTGAAAATAAATCAAAACAAATATATTTAAATTCTTTGGCTGCAATCAAACTAAATATATATTATAGTAACTTTTATAGAATAAATAATAAATCACATAATCCAAAATAGAAGCTTGAAATCCGAAGAACGACTTGAAGCAGGAATAATACACGTGAAGACAATGTATTTGGTCCTAATTCAACTGTTTCGAGGGGACCTCCAGTGGCCGAGTGGTCTAAAGTGATCTCTGTTGCGGATCACTGCCATCTCACATGTGTATGCGCCGCATCTAGTCTCGAATTCGCAAATGTTTGTATGTTAGAAAGCTTGCTAGTAGCTTCTCGTGGGTCGGTGGTTCTTTCCGGGTTTTCCCGTGTTCTTAATCCACCATTAATACTGTCCGCCATGTATAGCCTATCGTGTGCTGAAAAATGGCGTTAAACCCCAAAACAACAACAACAACAACAACAACTGTTTCCAGATTAGTATTCATGTTGATTACAATATGCGTGTATAACATGTGCTATTATGTCAAATTTGAAACATCCTCCTAGTGCGCATTGAGACAAGGATTGCAACGTGGACATGTAATAACGTTCTGAAAACATACAGAGCATAGGATACAGCAGTAAATATCAAACCTAAGTCTCATTCTTTCATCCATACTGCATAAATAGGTATATATGCACAAAACCTAAAACAAGCGACCACTCAGCAGGTCTTTGAGGTATATCATTTAAAAGAATTCCATTATGCAATACTGCAGAGCGTCACTACGAGAGGCGTAATTGTCTGCCAATTAAAGTTGAGTGGAGATATGTATGCAAGAAAGGAGAAAACCGAAAATACCCCATATATTCCACAAAACGTGCATTAAAATAAAGAAATCACATATCGAGGGACATGATCATGACATTGCATATTTCCTGCACGTTCACAGACATACGTATTATACAATATTTTGTGCAAGATCTGATCTAATTATGATCCTTTGACGACAGAAAAATTAAGCAGGATGATGAGCTATCACGCTCTGCCCTTTGCTCTGCAATAATGTGAACGGTTAACGAAAAAGAACAGTTTTCATTCATGGTGACATGTTTGATAACATCTAAACTCAAAACAACAATATAACAAATATTACTGAATTCGGTGCCTAATATTCGTACTAGATGTGGCATATAACAAGACCCATGCAACTGGTCGTTGCGTAACTATAACATGGTTCGAATTCAGTCTTAAAAATTTCACTCGGAAATATATTCTTCGAATTATAGCTTTGCTCTGGATTATTTCGGCTAAGACCTTTCCAGAGTGACTCCATTTTTATACAACCGTTTTTCCATATATTTTCAGTTTGTACACGTCCGCACTACTAATAGCTGACACAGTTTAGTCGTTTTCCTTTTACACCTTATTATGCTAGACAGTCTATTTTGTGAAAAGCTGTATCCTAATATTACACAAGAAAAGTCCTTGCGCAATCAAGTGATCAATTCGTGTTAACGAATCGAATGCAAAATTAGTTCTACAATATTTTACCGCCGGTCACAAATCAACATATCTCCATAAAAGTACAGTTATGGAAACAAGTATAAAACACCCGGAAACTGGTTTTTAAATCAGTCTTCTAGACCCTACAACATAAGAGTTATGAAACATTCAGCTTAGAAGCACAATAAGTCATCATTCTCCTATAGAGGAACAGATCTGAAAGGTTTTAAACACGGTTAAACTTTCTTTTAAAATATACATGCTCCTATAGCAGAACAAATAAAATAATTGGTTTACAAGTAATCAAACCCCGTCAAAACATATTCAAGCTCAAATGACAAGTTCGTGCCACTGAGGTAGGTGAATCGGCTCTAAAGATAATTCAGGCATTTCATATTTAAGCGAGTGGTTTTTAGACCATATTTGCGCTACTAAGTTACGAACATATGCATTTCAAAAACATTCATGCTAAAGATTCAGGATAATTGTACCCAAAATATATTTGTTGTTGAACTATTTTGGCATAGAAATTCCAGGCCGACTAAAAATAATTTTGCTCTGTTGTGAACTGACTATTTGAGAGCTGTTTTTAAATATAAGTTATGTAAAGCCTTCATCAGTGTATATATAAACAGTGGTAGTCAAATGTGCAGATCAGCTCCTAAGTGACTCGCACGCGCATAGACTATGATGATTTTTTAATCAGTTTAACCGAGTTGATTTGGTACTGTTCTAATGCAATGGTGCATGATGGTTAAAATGATACAGTAAAAGTAATGGGTTTCGCTACACAGACATGACTGTGATTTAAAGCGGATTATTAGTTTCATCCTATTGGATGGTTCAGGTATATATATATATATATATATATATATATATATATATATATATATATATATATATATATATATATATATATACTATTATTTAAGGTGGGTCGTGGGCAGTTTTGTCGTCCTCAGACGGTTTCGTGGGCAGATAAAAGTTCGTGGGCAGATTTCCATCTGCCCACGAAGCACGTCGTCCTTTTCTGCACTCTTGCCACAAATATCAATAAAATAAATGCATATTTACGCTGCTGAATGTTAAATATTCGATAAATATTCATCTGCAAAATAAATAATTGCCTTTTTACCTATTTATTTCCATTTTTTCATTAATGAATTGAATTGAATAGCACAACTTGAGTTACCTCCCATTATGTACTAGTATATATTGCACCTTAAAAATAGATTGACCCGGAAGTAGTATGTTTCAAATTTACTGCCCATGATGACAGGGGGTCGTTACAAAGAAAATCAAGGGCTGGGGTTCTAACCTGTAACAATATAATATGTTAATAGTGTTACAGGTTAGAACCCAAATCTGTTGATTTTCTTTGTAACGAGCCACTATGCCCGTGATTATTATTGTGAGAGATCAAAACTGCCCGGGAACCAGGATGTGGAGTGAATAATCTGCCAATGTCGCCAACAAGCACCATACATATATACTATTTATTTTGATATCTAAGAAGTTTTCAATAATGCTAATTAGTAACATTATAATGAGTGAGCTGTTATATGTCTTTCGAAATACCTCTATTCACTATTGCTGGTCTTGAGCCCAAACTAAGAGGATTGTGGCTGTCATTAGAAATACAAGTGATACCATTTATTTAAATCCAGGCTTAGTAAGTTCATAACTTCACTTAAGTTCATATTATATGCTGCTGCATTTTCTTCTCTCAGTCTACCATTAACAACGACAACAAAAGAAAAATGGTGTTTACTCAGAATTTGTTCCTATATTTATCAAAAAATTTGTTTTGGAACAGATATTTTGTTGGAAAAGCTGAAAGAATAAAATTGGGGGAAAATCATGATGGTATAATAATACAATTGTTTACTTATAATAAAAGAATACTGGATTTAGTGTACAACATCCTTGCAATAATTAAATGGCATTGTGAATATGCAGAACCCCAATTCTTTAATGTACATGTACTGTTTAAGGTACAAAACTGTTTTGCATACTTCATAACTTATTTCTCTAATAGTGCAAATAATAGGAGACAGAAGACATTTAGAAAGAATTAATTTGTCAAAATAAGTTAAATATCAAGATTAGTTTAATGGACGTTTGAAAATTTACTATTAAAGTAAAATTGCCTTTTTTTGAGAGAAAAATCCTAATAGTAATACACGTAATTTTATTTAAATTAGCAGTAATGTAGAGGATGCTGATTTATTTATGAAATATACCATAAACGTGTGTTTCATGTTCATTACTCCAAAGTAAAATACCCAAGAACCACCTCAGAAAATCAGTAATGACATATTCACGTAAAACACAAAACACAATTCTAAAAAAGTGATGGAGATGCAGTTATCAGCTGTGAGTCACATAGCTAACACATGTTGAGTAGCAGACTGGATGATTGGTATGGAACGAATTGTATTTGCCTTGTCAGAATAGTTGGTAAAGATTTTAAGAGGACTTCCTGGTTGGAAAAAAGTGAATTGGAGAAATGTATTATTTTTTTCATCGTATGTGTCCTTGTTTCACTTCATTAATAATAATGATATGACTTTTGACAAATCTTTTTGTCCGAGTGACTCAATGCTGATAAGTGTAAAAAAATGTCGAGGCTGCGATAGATGTGTCCTCTGTAGAAATGGGTGTTTATTAAACTAGGTCAAAATTAGGTAGTGTAAAAATAGGAAGTGGAACAATACACAATATGGAAAACGCTCGCTGTGGAAGACATTGGGCGGACATACAGACACATCAAGATGTATTTAATAAGATTCATACACATATTATATACTGTTGTATAGCTCTCCTTGTATGCTTCAGATTTATACTATAAACATTGAAGTTTGTGATACCGAGACAAACGGCAATGGAAGATGCACGTATCAAGGTTATGAAGATTGTTAAATTCACAAGCGATACAGAGTCAAATATACCAAAACTTTCATATTGCATTTTCTTACATTTCTACTATCACAGATCGATTTAGACTGATGCGAAACCTATCAATTTATATCAAATTTGTCAAAATCGGGGTTTATTTACTATTGTTATGAGTTATTCACCTGTATGGAAAACGATCGTATAGGAAGACATTAGGCGAAATGACAGACAAAGGAAGATATACTTAATAAGATACATACACATACTATTTACAGTTGTACGGCTTTAATTATATGCTTTAGATATATAGCAATAGCATCGAAATATGTAGTACGATTGCAAAACGGCAATGGTAGATTCACGTAGCAAGGATATGCAGATCGGTAAAGTCGCACCCGATATTCAGTAAAAAGAACAAAACCTTCTATTTTGCATTTTCACACATGTCTATTGGCACAGATCGATTTAGTATGATTAGAAACATATCAATTAAAATCAAATTTGTCATCTGATATCAAATGTGTCAAAACCGTTGTTTTTGCGATTGTTATGACTTATTCGCCCATATGAAAAACTTTCGTATAGGTCGGATCTAGGTGCACGGACAGACAAATAAAGACGTGCTTATTAAGATATATACACACATTTTATAATATTGTATAGTTTTAATTCTATACTTCAGATCTCTAATATTAGCATCGAAGTATGTGCTACAATCACAAAACGGGAAGGGTGTATTAAAGTAGCAAGCATATGAAGATCGGTAAAGTCGCACCCGATATTCCGTAAAAAGTGGAACTTTTTTATTTTGTATTTTCACACACGTCTATTGGCACAAATCGATTTAGGCAGATGAGAACCTATATATTAATATGAAATTTGTCAAAAGCTGTGTTTGTTTACTATTGGTATAAATTATTCACCTATATGGAAACCGTTCGGATAGGAAGGCATCGGGTGCACAAACAGACATATGAAACCGTACTTAATAAGATACATACACATATTATTTAATGTTGTACATCTTAAATTATATGCTTCAAATCTATAGTATTAGCATCCAAGTATGTGCTACTATCGCAAAACGGGAAGGGTAGATGCACATATCAAGGATATGAAGATCGGTAAAGTCGCAAGCAATAATGAGTCATAAATACCAACTTTTTTGTTATTAATTTTCTCGACTTTTTTGGCACAGATCGATTTAAACTGATGAGAAACCTATACATTGATATTATATATGTCGAAATATATGGTTGTTTAAGATTGGTACAACTAATTTACCTATATGGAAAATCTTTGTGTTGGAAGGTATTTGGCGCACGGAAAGACAAATGAAGACGTACTTAATAATATATGTAAACATGTTATATGCTGTTGTTTAGCTTTAATTTTATGCTTGAAATCAGTAGTATTAGCATCGAAGTATGTTGTAACCCCCTCCCCTTAGTACGCTACTGCAAGCAGACTTTGTTAAATGCTAAGAGACACTAATTGCTCGAAAATTATAATTTAAAAAATATTTATGTATTTATGGACTCGTATATTATAACCTTATAATGCGCCTTCATTTTCCATCAGGTAGGTCTCCAGGTCGAGTTGTCATGAAAAACAGGAACCAGTATCGTACATTCTTTACTAAGCGACTTCTCCGATGGTGCAATGTGTCTATAGAGCGTCCGCCTCGGATGCGAGGGGTCGCGTATTCAAACCCCGGCCGAATCATACTAAAGACATAAAAATGGTACTAGCAGCTGCCTCTTTTGGTGCCGATCATTAAGAGGTTAGTGTTCGGATTAGTCGGCCTGGTGTCAGGATAGTGTGACTGGGTGGGACAAGTTTGTCTTATGTCCGCTAAAATGCAAAAGCCTACTGAACCAAGTCGAACAGGTTACGTATTATACAACTTATTTTCGAGGTTTCAGCGCCCCCCCCCCCCTTAAATGCGTACATATATTATCAGTATACCTCCATGCTCAAGCCTATGCATTTGGGTTACCCCCACCCCACCCTTCTATGCGTACATACTAAATGGACGGCCCCTAACCATTCATGAGATGGTATTGATTCAAATTTACGAGTGCGATTGTGATGTACGCATTTCCCTACACAAACACGGGATGGTATTATTCAACCGTACATGTCCACAAAACTATATATATTTATAGATATATGTATACAACCATGGTACATCAATTAGGTATCTAATTACATAATGACAGTGTAGTGGTTAGCAAATTTGAGAAATATACTTTTTTATTCAGACACCATGCCAAAAGGAAAGAACTAACTTACAGTTTACGCTGAACTAAATTAAATTTACTATTTTTGTTTCCAGCATGGTCGGAATATGTTTACATGTTTCATATTAGGAAACAATTTGCATTATGGCTAAGTATATCTAAGAAGGAAATAAGATGTTCTTACAAACTCTTATTTTGTTGGTGTATTGGTTACCTCTCAACATATGAACCATTCTTTGCCATCTCACGATTATAATCCGTATGTACTTAAGCGTTGTCTCATTTGTAGTGTTAATTTTTAAATGTATACTTTGCTTGTAAAATGATCCCACTTTATATAAATGTACAAACACCGCAATCGTGATGTGCTTACAGGAATACATTCTTCTGAGTTCTACTGAAGTCAGTTATTCAGTATAATTTGTAAAACGATATGGACTGATTGATAAAAGTGACTGTTTTCTTTACTTTGGTTTGTCGCAATATTTTTCTAACACAGTACTAATATACACTGGTCACACATGACGCACCAAAGAAGCAGTTGTAGTTAATTCTTTTTTACCTGTAGTAATGGGATTTTTACAATATATGGCTGTGGCAGATGTACGTCGATTATCAGACAATGGTCGGCTTTTGCACTATTCGCTTATTTCCCTACTTCGAGTGCGGACTGATTGACCGTTAAGCAAAATCTCAATTAATCTCTGCGATTTATGTGCAACGTACGATATTGTCCCCAGTGTTTATTTAATTCCATCATCGTTTAACAAAACTTCTTTTCTTATCCTCTCTAAATCAACTTTTGTTGACCAAAGACAATACATTTTATAAGCAAGGCAGAACGCAAAATCACATTACCCATCCACGAGTACAATGAAAATATGTAAACAAAAATAGTTAATAAAATTCCAAGGTATGTATAATATTGTAATATATTTTGGAGTATGCGCATTTGTTTACCGCTCTCCATTTTAAGGATTCCTTATATACTTGCTTGAATATGGGAAGTCGGTGCTGGGATTATAGTCTTTAGACCAAAATAATTAGCCAATTACTAGGGGCAAACGTTACGGAGTGAAGTGTAAGTGAGTTTCAAGATGACATGGTTTACTTTTGGTGAATTCAGGTAAGAGCCGCATGAGTATCCCTGTCACTCAGTAGTCCCTATTCAAATCTAATTGCGTGAATTGATCGTGTGACTCCAGGTGCAGTATTTATGACTGGAGATTGGTAAATTATACAATGGAATCAACAGAAAAGGACTGTTCCGCCGTCGGCGGGCGCCATTTATTGTTGCTGTGGTGGTAAATATGTTACAAAGTTACAGGCGAAATGAAGCTAAAAATCATGATTTAAAAGGCCTAAGGTGGCGTAGTAAAAACGGTTCCCTGTATTAGGTTGTTGAGTTGTGTAGTTTCACGGCGTGAAATACTGGCGGTAAGTTACGGAAAGTTAACGAAGAGAAGCTTTGCAGTTGTGACATTGACATACAATTGGGAAGTTGGGATTTGTGGTCATGTATTAATTAGAGTAACATTACTGATAGATTGGACGCGTTGGACTTTCCAGTTTGCAGAAGTAGTTGTACAGGATTCCTTTGAATCGGGGAAACCTATGACTCGTAGCGGGATTCGCGCAAGGGCTTGACATCGCTCGGTCAAGAAACCCATTTGGTTGTACAATATTTCTTGCGTGAGCATAATGCAAATGTGTATATTGGCTTGCACTGTTTGCAGCTATGATGTACGATGTTAAGATCTCAGTCGGTCAGGATATTCTTTAACAATGGTATCTTTTTCCTAACACGTATTTCAATACGGTACCATTTACCCCTTGCAATAAAGTATATCAGTTGGAGGTTGAGGATGAACTAATCGATATTGAATTTCTCTAAGTACTGTTTGGTCAATGTTCGGATCTCATTATCTTGTTATTGCAAAAAATATATATTGGTTATAATCAATTACACCTTTAGTTTTATGATTATTTAGACATTCTATATAAATCCAGCATGGTATCAGTTAATATTTCGACGATATTGTTATATGTACATTTGAACATGTATGATTATAAACAGTAAAATTAGGCATTTAAACTGTAGGAAAAAAAATTCTACTGAAAAATGTTTCATCAGCATAAAAAACTAAGGCTTGTCAAATCCGAGACTAGCAATATTTTATAGTACCTATATTTGCTCTTTTCAGGCCAAGTTCTTACGTAATGGCTTGTTTTAGTAGATTGCTTGTTTTTGTGTGGGGTTTTTTTTGGTGCTCCCACACAAAATGCGCATGCGCGGAATTTATTTTCCGTTGCCATGACGTATAAAAGTTACCGGCCATGCACCAACATTTTTCTTTATACATCAGATTTGCATAACATGATTAAAAGTAGTTATACTTTAACAAAAAGAACCAAAAAAAACCTATAAAGTGTACAGAAAAAATAATTTAATTTCTCGAAATAAAAGTATACATCACTGTTACTTAGATACGATTTTCCACCTATAGAGGACGCCAGCAGAAAATGACGTACATTTATCCCCACAAGACGAAGTACTGGGGGGGGGGCCGGCACCAGACAGACCCCCCACCCCACTTTTCCAAAACATTATAGTGTTTTATGTGTATTTATCCACCCCACCCCCCATGTGTTGTATGTTTTATATCATGCAAAAGAATTTAGGTCAAAAAAATTTAATTCTCCTTTTTAACGGGGTATTTCTTTTAAAACCTAGTTTTATCTATAGGGTTGTTTTTCCGAATAGGTTTCTATCTTTCCATCACCTGACTTGAAATCCCTTCGCTATACTCTTGGTTGACCTTGGCTAGAGGTTGCCTATATCCCGTGTGTGCTATATATATATATGCTATAGTTTGTGTATGCTATATTTTGCTTCCATGTTGGGATAGCCTTTATTTTTTCCCAAATCTCCCCAGTAATCTTAGGACCTTATAATCGGATCAAGAAAAGGTTTATTTTTATTTATTTAATATATTTTTGAATTTTGGCTAAGTAACGGTGTATTATAATTTAATTAAGAAAAAAAAAACCTAATGTGTTCTGTGTGCAAATATATTGTGTCATTATTCACATATTGGATTTGTAAATTGAAATCCGCTGTACTCGAGTTGGAGTCCATACACTTTTTTATTTGCTTGTATTTCTCCCACCTAGAGTTAGGCCGTCTCAAATTATTTATTGGATTTCTGCCAAAATCTCTAAAAATGGTTGTTCTTCCCACACACACACACACACACACACACATACACACACACAGTGGGGATTTACCGTGCAGTGCGAGAGCTGCACATTTTGAGCAAATAGAATTAGAAGAGAGACTTATTAGATCCTTTGTTTTCGTGTATGTATGTAAAGTTTCCTATATGAGGTGTTTTTCCCGACTCTTTCATAGCCCCATGACGTCATTATCTCGTTCTTTTCCCATATAGTTTCTCTGTCCCGATAATTAGGATTTGTGATAGTTTACGTAATATAATTAAAGTCTATTTAATTGTTTAATTTTAATTGTAATGGATAATAAAAAGAAACTGAAGCTGTTTAGGAAAATTTATAAGAATCTAAAAGGGTGGCGGCTACAGCAGATTCCAATCCGGGGTGGGGGTATGAGGGCAAGGGTTCACTTTGTGATGGTCCCCTTTAAGGGGAGATTATCCATTGCCCCATCTCCCTCCCCTTCTTTTCACCCTTTGCAGCCCCGTCCCTCCCATTCACAAATCTTCCTAGAAGTTCTTTTTTCTAATTAATTTGAAAGGATTACAAAAAAATTTGCCTATTCATTTTTTTTATGTTTATGACTTGGTCACACGCCATCATGGTTTTAGTTATGTTATCTGTTATTTTTCCTATTAAAGTTTTGTTAAAGTTGCCGTCTTGATATAAAACTTGGTTTCTTCTGTATTTTTATTTCTTGGATATCTCCATAATTAATTGTATCCTGTCTTGTTTCCTAAACTCGCACTGTGCCATCGCATGATATTTTGTGAAGTTCGCACATTTGCACATGAGATAATTTACATGTATGCATATGTCGTGTAGATATCTGAATATCAAGCTTTGTATTTTTGGAGAGCCGATGTTGGTCCAGTACCTCTAAGGTCTGTCCCAATTAACCGAGATATTTCCTCCTCTACTTTATTTTTAATTTTAGAGGTTAAATTTTCCCTTATCCAATTATATGTTTCCTTAGTTTCAATTCCCCAAAGTTCCTCATTTTCCCTATATTTACATAAAAGTTCCTTTATACTTCTAAAGGTCCTTGTTGTTTCTAGTCTTTTTACCAGTTTATTATTTTTGTAGATGTCACTTATGTTTTTCATGCTAAAACCAAACCATTAAATGTATAAAGCTTCCTAAGGGGTTTTGGGTTGGATATTTACTTCTTTTACATTATAAATTAAATACTAGAGAGGAGGCCTAACTCGAATCGGGAGAAACACAAATAAATAAAGAAAGAAAGTGCGGACCCTGACTCGAATACAGCCTACCTCATTTTGAAAATAGACTTTAATGTGAGAAACACCACACCATAGTCAATCACATAAAACAAACGGTTTTATTTTAATTTCAAATGGTAGTATACCGTTCATCTCGCCGGAATTCTAAATTGCAAATTAATTCAAAAGCAACTAAATTTATACCAGGACAAACAAATAAATTTGAAAAGTCCATAGAAAAATATATATTAAGACAACAGAGACAAATTTGACATAGTATTGCTGTCCCTACACACAGACTATATAGCATACACACACCATAGCATTGATACACATAGCATACACGGAACATAGAAAATTCTTGACAAAGATCACTAAAAATCAAGGATATGAAATCTGAAAATGGGAATAAGACCCATGTTTCAGACTACTACCCTTTAGAAAACACTAGGACTAATTATAAACTAAAAGTTTGATCAAAATTCCTTTTTTAAACTTTAAACAAGCACACACATCTTGGGGCATACAAGAGTACATGAAAACACTTTATTTTTTGTGTGGTGGGGGTCATCTGTCTGGTGCCCCCCCCCCATGATACTTTCGTAATTCATACCTGCGAAAGATTATCATTTGCACTCACATTGTATGTTCTTTAAAATAATGATTTTTTTTTTTTTATTTGCGAGATATCGTCGTATAGTTAACCTGGATACAATATAATCTTGGTCCGTTTGCACCTTGAAACTTATCATGCGTGAATGGCAGGCGCCTTCAAGCAATCTGGTGATATTTTCGTCTCTTTTGCGATATTTTTTTTATCTGACATTAGCGATACACACACAGTAAGGATGCATACGCATGCCGGCATCCGCTACATTTACGGAGTTCGTCGATATATTTTGTTCTGTAAATTTCGCATGATGAAAAAAGAAGGAATACATTATAACAATGCAAGGTTAGTTTCTTTTATTTTATTTTCAATCAAGTGTTTGTTTATTGTACCGTGCCGGGGCGGGGTGGGATGGGGGGGGGGGGGCACAAATTCAACACAAAATTAGTTCCTTTCTTATCTGCATGGAATAATGGAGCAAATATGATTGACGATATTGACTGGTAATAACAAACTTTCAATTTACGCGCGCACACACGAAGACAACTTGAAAAATAGAAACAAACAATAAAATTAACTGGTAACTTCGCACTTGCTCAAGGCTTTGTAGTTACAGTGGGGGGGGGTCTGTGCTATTATCTGGTTAGGCATGACTATTTCGCAGAAATACAAACAAATCTTTTGAGATGAGCATAAAATACAATTATTTCTTTTCCTCCATACATTTACGATGCTCTCAAAGGACCCACATATTTAGGTAAAAGTATGACCGTTACCAGGCGTTACCGAGTTGAAAATATGCCGAGTAAACTTACGAATTACGCCACGTACAATGTATAAACAACACTTGGCAACTTTTAATGATAAAAGATGGTGTTTTTATTTATTTACTTATTTATTTAGTTATCAGAACTCTTTCAGAATAACAATGTAACTGCCGATTATACAGCTCGCCTCTAAGAAGATTTTCGTAGTTTCCAACTGCCATGCATAAAATAAGTTTATGCCAAAGTGATCGTGACCTACAAAATGTTGGCCATTGTCACAGGGCATAAAATTCATAAAACAATAAAGAACATTCCTTTTTGTTCTACCAAAGCAGCGGAACCATAATGAGTTGATAAAACACAAGGATATTTGTTGTTATTTTGCAAACCATTGCTAATAAAATCAGCTTCAGAAACTATTATTATTGTCCGCCCTAGAGGAAAGATTTTACAAGGTGGAAATCACTGACTGTCAGTATCCCTGGAATGACAACCAGTATGACAACTATAACTAGTTTGTGCATCAGTAAATAATCTTGAGTAGCCACTGCACCTGAAATGCGTGCAGTCCATTCATCGAATACCTCCTATTCATTCATTGTATAATACACATTTTACTTACTAAGAATACCCTATCACAGTATAAATGTTTAGTCATAAATCGGGAAAGTTTACAACTGTATATGCATATTTATTTCTATTTTAACCGTACTGTCATAAAGGTACTTCTGTGGAGGCTAGTGTGTATATGTCATGATGAAAGCTTATGTCATTAATAGTTTTCTTTCTTTGCTCTTTACAAAAAATCAAAATAATAAGACTTTCGTTATCTTTTGTCAGATTTCATATTTTCTTGAGAATTTTTTTAAAAATGTATCTGGAAAGTAAACATAAAAAATACGATAATTTAAAAAATGAAATTTGGGTCTCCATCTAAAGAATTTATATATTCTTAGTTACTACTCAGTAATTTTTAATTATTCATAAATGATTGTAAGATAAATTAGTTTTACAGTGTAAAAGTGCGAGTTTGCTCCATTTACAGAAGGGTTTACTTGCTATTCTCTTTGTATAATTCTCCCAGCTTTAAACTACAGATACAGAACATTACATAAGACAGCGAATTTCAGTCTTAACCTAAAGCTCGAGGCTGGAGAAGAGGTCACTAAATTACCGTTTCCATAGTTACACACTGGTCAGATAGAGCAGTCTCCCGCAGGTATCATTCCCTATAGATGAATTAGAGGCCAAGTAAACTGCCTTCATTTCATGAGCTATACTAGTGTAGTATAGATGAAATAAGTTTTAAATTGCAAAAGTTGTCTCTTTTGTAACCAAAGTGCAAATCAATAAAGAAATATAATGACATGTAAAATTATATGAACAGCAATGAAGGATCTTTTCACGAGAGTCGCAAAAGATTGAAACTATTTAACGAATTTCATAAATTTCATTTTAAATAAACTTAAATGTAAGATTATGTTATGTGTATCACATGACAGAAATGATATTCAATAAAAAGCATAAAAATAGGTTACATAATTGACTTTAAATTACATTCGTCATTACACCTTCAATTCATATGTCGTCATGCCGGCATTTGCTGAGTTACTGGGTGTTATTAAACGTATCATATAGTTACGTATGATACTGGAAAATATCATATGGGTATATTAATCTTAAGAGGAGCAACATTGGCTCAGTGGTTAGCGTCTCAGACCTGCGACCGAAAGGATGCAGGTTCAACCCCTGCCATCGGATCAAATCCTCGACCTTATTGGAAAATAATGAGATAACAAGTACATTCTACAAAGACATGGAACCTATTACCTCCACTGAAACGTACGAAATGATCATCTAAATTTGCAACAAGTGATCAGGAGAAGTGCGACCTGTTGAACTCGGAAGTTTGATATGTTACACGTTTAAAAAATTATGATAAACAGTTACCGCATTTTGAAGTTAGAAATGAAACTTTTATTTCTGCCATCATTATATATAAACAAGAAATTATAGATGTAGTAACTAGTCTTGACCTAAACAAAACCGCTGGAACCAATCCAATAAGTAATAAACTTGTACAAGTATAGTTGAAGAAATGTATGTTCCATTGCAAATACATTTAAATAAATCACTCCCAGCCAGCGTGTTCCTAACACAGTGCAAGCTAGCGTATGACATACCGATGTATAAGAAAGGAGATAAAACACTACCGTCTAAATGCAGACTAATTGTTGACTTCAGCTAAATTATATACACTATTCATAAGTCCAACCTTAGAATATACTTCTGGAGTCTGGGATAATTGTTCTATTGAAGATTCGGAAAGATCAGAATAAAGAGGGGAAAATCAGATGGAAGATGCACGGATCGTTCCAGATCTATACCCATTAATTCTTCTAGATAGTCTCTTTATGCGGAAACTGCTTGGTTTGCACAACGAAGGAAAAGGAAGAGATTATGCATTATGTATTCGATTATAAATACTCAAGTACCTAACTATTTAAACGAACTTCTTCCACAAAGGAGATATGAGGCATCTAATTATCGTCTACGTTACTCTCAAAGTATCACACCAATCTCAACCAAACTTTATATTTTCACACGACCTTTTACCATATACGATTCGTCTTTAGAACTCTCTGCCTGATGATATCCGAAATCCTCCAAATCTTTCTATTTTTAAGAAACGTTTCTCTAATTTAACTAACGGGTCATCACACAAGCAGAAAGACATCTTATTGTAGGTGAGTAGTCACGTCACTTTTCAATGATAAATCTAGACTTAACCAAGAAGTGTATTGAAAGGTAGAGCGAAAGAGCTGGGATCTTTGGCATTAGGTAAGGGGCAATAGACAAAGTGTTCAACTTCTTCATTATCATAAGCACATGCACACGTGAAAGAGTTAACTAAATTCACCATGTAAAGGTCGGATTTCAGGAGACTACCTGCTTGTCTAAGTTTAGTATGTAGGATATTAAGGTGACATTTGTCAGTAGCGTAATTTTAGCGTGATGACCCGTTAGTTGAATCAGAAAAACGTTTCTTAAAAACAGAAAGATTTGGAGGATGAGAAACCTATAAACTAATATCAAATGTGTTAACATCGGTGGTTCTTTACAATTGGCATGACTTATTTGGTTATATACAAACCATCAAAAAACGGCAAGGGTAGAAGCGGGTAGCAAAGATATGAAGATCGGTAAGTCGCAAGCAATACCGAGACAAAAAAGGCAACTTTCAAGGTAGCATTTTCACACATTTATATTGACACGGGTCGTTTTAGACTAATGAGAAACCAATGACTGGATATCAAATAGGTCCAAATCTTTGTAGCTTTTTTTACGATTAACATGACATATTTAGCCTTATAGAAAACGATCATGTTGCACGGATATAGGCGCACGGACAGAGAAATGAAGATGTACTTAATAAGATACATACACATAATTTTTACTGTTTTATTGCTTAAGTATATGCTTCATATCACTAGTATCAGCATCGAGGTATGTGATACCATCGCAAAACAGCAATACTAGAGGCACGTAACAAGGATATGAAGATTGGTAATGGTAAAGTCGCAAAGGATACTGGGTAAAATATATAAACTTTTCTAGGTTGCATTTTCACACATTTCTGTAGGCATAGATCAATTTAGACTGATGAGAAACCTACCAAATAATACCAGATTTGTCAAAATCTGTGTGTGCTTACGATTGGTATGACTTATTCGACTCTAAGATAAACGTTCGTGTTGTAAAGATCTAGGAGCACTAACATTCAAATGATTATCATCGAATTATATGGTACCATCTCAAAGCGGCAAGGGTAGAGGCACGTAGGTAGAATATAGAATATGATGATCCGTTGATGATCCGTAATATTGCAAGCGACACCAAGTAAAAAATATCAACTTTTTTACTTGCATTTTCACACATTTATATATTTCACAGATCAATTTAGACTGATGAGAAACCTATCAATTGATATCAAATTCGTCTAAATCGCGTTTTTAAAAAATTACTAATGTTATAACTTATTTGCCTATATGGAAAACGCTCATTGAGGAAGACATTGAGCGGACATACAGACACACAAAGATGTACTTTATAAGATGCATACACATATTATATATTGTTGTATAGCTTTCCTTATATGTTTGAGATCTATAACATTAAAATTGAAATATGTGGTACCGTGGCAAACTGCAATGGTAGAGGCACGTATAAGTCGCAACCGATATCGAGTCAAAAATACAAACTATTTTATTTTCATTTTCACACATTTCTGTTGGCACATATCGATTTAGACTGACGAGAAACCTAACAATTGATATCAAATTTTGCTAAATCGGTGTTTATTACTATTGTAATGACTTATTCACCTGTTTGTTAAACGATCGTATAGAAGACATTAGGAGAAAAGACAGACAAATGAAGACGTACTTAATAAGATACACACATATTATTTACTGTTGTACAGCTTTAATTATATTCTTCAAATTTATAGTATTAGTATCGAAATATGTGGTACAATCGCAAAACGGCAATGGTAGTTTCACGTACCAAGGATATGAAGATCGGTAATGTCGCACCCGATATTCAGTAAAAAGAACAATCTTTTTTATTTTGCATTTTCACACATGTCTATTGGCAGAGATCGACTTAGAATCATGAGAAACGTATCAATTGATATCAAACTTGTCAACATCGTTGGTTGTTTGCGATTGGTATGACTTATTCGCCTATATGGAAAATATTCGGTTAGGAAGGCACTAAACGCAAGGACGTACAAATGAAGACGTACTTCATAAGACGCATACACATTATTTACCGTTGAACAGCTTTTATTATATGTGTCAGGTTTATAGAATTAGCATCGAAAAAATGTGATACGATCGCAAAACGGGAATGGCAGATGGACGTAGCAAGGATACGATGACCGGTAACGTTGCAAGCGATACTGAGTGAAAAATACCAACTTTTCTATTTTGCATTTTCACCCATTTATATTGGCACAGATCTATTTAGACTGATAAAAATTTATCAACTGATATCAAACGTGTCAAAATCGTTCTTTGCGATTGGTATGACTTATTCGCCCATATGGAAAACTTTCGTATAGGTCAGATGTAGGCACACGGAAAGACAGATAAAGACGTGCTTAATAAGATACATACACATATTTTATAATTATGTACAGCTTTAATTCTATGCTTCAGATCTATAGTATTAGCATGGACGTATGTGCTACCATCGCAGAACGGGAACGGTATATGAACGTAGCAAGGATATGAAGATCAGTAAAGTCGAACCCAATATTCAGTAAAAAGTACACTTTTTTGTATTCTGCATGTTCACACATGTCTGTTGGCACAGATCGAGTTTGACAGATGAGAAACCTATATATTAATATGAAATTTGTCAAAATCGGTGTTTATTTACTATTGGTATGACTTATTCGTGTATATCGAAACCGTTCGTAGAGGAAGGCATTGGGCGCACGAACATACATTATGAAGACGTACTTAATAAGAAGATACATAAACATATTATTTACTGTTGTACAGCTTTAATTATATGCTTCAAATCTATAGTATTAGCATCCAAGTAGGTGCTACCATCCCTAAACGGGAAGGATGGAAGCATCAAGGATACGAAGATCGGTAAAATCGCAAGCGACAATGAGTCGCAAATAGCAACTTTTTTATTATTCATTTTCACACATTTTTTTTAATTATTTTTTTTTTTTTTTTTTTTTTTTTTTTTTTTTGCACAGATCGATTTAAACTGATGAGAAACCTATAAATTGATATCATATATGTCGAAATCGGTGGTTGTTTACGATTGGTACAACTTATTTACCTATATGGAACATGTTCGTGTAGGAAGGCATTTTGGCGCACGGAAAGACAAATGAAGACGTATTTAATAAGATATATAAACATGTTATGCTGCTGTTTAGTTTTAATTTTATGCTTCAAATCAGTAGTCAGCATCGAAGTATGTTGTAAACTCCCCCTCCCCTTAGTATGCAACTGCAAGCACACTTTGTCAAATGCTAAAAGGCACTAACTTTCTTGAAAATTATAATAATCAAAAAAAATTCCGGATTCGTATATTATAACGTTATAATGCGCTTTCATTTTCCGTCAGGTGGGTCTCCAGGTCGAGTTGTTATGAACAACAGGAAACAGTATCGTACATTCTTTGCTAAGCGATCGCTCAGGTGGTGCAGTGTCTGTACAGAGCGTCCGCCTTGGATGCGAGAGGTCGCGGATTCAAACCCCTGCCGAATCACACTAAAGACATAAAAATGGTACTAGCAGCTGCCTCTTTTGGCGCCCATCATTAAGATATTGGTGTGAGGATAATGTGATTGGGTGGGACAAAATGCTGTATGTTTGTGGCATGATGCCACATTGCTAGACATCATTATAAACTGTCACAATGCAGACATGGTAGCGATATGATTGCATTTTTTTTTAAAGCTACGTTAAAAATTACACACACACACACACACACACACACACACACTTTGCTTAGTTATTTGCTATTTGAAGAGATGGAATATTGTTCATATTTCAACCGCTTTTTATTAATGATCATCGATGTGACCAACATATACGATAATAATACTCCCGATGATGATGATGATGGTTGTTGTTCTGATTTCTGTATTACTACTGCTCCATGGGTATATTATATATCGAACTTGAAAACAGAAGCACTACCAGCAATAAAGCAGCTTTGAAAACAAATCGCACTTAATCGATATCAATATATATTGACATCAAAATGAACGTCAAATGCTCTGTGCAACTGTATCGAAATGAACTATTACATGCTGGTTTTTTTTTTTTTTTTTTTTGGGGACAGTTTTAGACCGAAAAAAGTAGTACTTCAAGGCTCTGTCTATGGTATAAATATGTTCATGTACACTTTTCCATTGTAACTTTAAGTGTATAGACTGCAAATACGATGAAGCACAAATCGAGGACGTCGAGTGTTAGCATTGGAACAATGTTACTACTTCGGTCGAGAAGGATAACGACCTATATATGTATTCCTGCCCACTACCATGTAGGATGTATCAAACTGTATATTACTCAAGCGCTCTTTGTCGAGCGTGCTGGTGTGTGTGTACAAAAACAAATGGAATATAATAACTTTAACTGAAATATATACAATTAAATTCTATATAAAAGTGATGCGGCACCTGGGAGTAAAGCAAAAATGGAAGAAACAAATTTCCGGATCGCTACTATCAACAGCAATGGGATAGACAAAGCGAAAGCAGACAAAGTAGCCAAAGAAACAAACTTTGGTGTAATAATGATACAAGAAACACACTATAGAATTAAGCCAGAGTTCGAAATTTTAGTAGAAGACAAACTTAACGCAATAAAGATATGCAACAATTTTGCAAATAATGATATTAGAGTTGGTTGCAACAATAATATTTTTAAAAAGCTGGGAAAGGTTTGAGGAGGGGGGAATTTTTTAAGGGACGGTTGCTACGTGTTAAAATGTTTAATTGGCGTATTATAAATGTGTACATGCCAGCTAATAGAAATAAGAAACTAATTTTAAAGAAAACTTATACACCTACCTACAACAATATTCGATGGAAAATCTAATCATAGGGGGAGATTTCAACTGGGTAACTATAAATTAAACCAGTCTAGCAGGATTGATAAATTTTACGGAAATTTTTATGATCCATTAATATATATTAATACTGCAATAACCAACCAAAAGCTATCAGACCATTTCATGCTCACTATTGACCTAAAAATGAAAAAAATAGAAAAATGTGGGTCAGGACTATGGAAACTAAATAATAAGATTTTAAATGACAAAGAATATGTCGAAATAATAATTAAAAAAAGAAATTGAAACCGTCAAAAATGAAGAAAATATTAATATAATAATTGATTGGGATGTTTTAAAAAACAAAATAAAAGGAATAAATATTCAGTACTCAAATAGAGGGCGGAAAAACCCCAGAAAAAAAAAGACAAACACGAACTCAAATTAGAACTAAGCAAAACAACAAACGACGATGGAGAAAGAAAAAAAAAACGATTGACAGACAAAATTAAAATCGTTGAAGAAGACGAAAATCAGGGGAGAATAATAAGGGCGGGAAAATTTACAAAGATCTACAACGAGGCAAAAAACGTATATAAGCGAGAAGAATTTAGAAAAGGGGGTGATACAATTTTAAACAATATCAAAATAAACAATGTAACCCATACTGTAAAAGAAGATATCCTAAATAATATTTCCAAATATTATAAAGAACTATACACCACACACCACACAGAACATATACTTCAGCACAATCGACAGCTACTTAAAAAATGTCGACTGTGAGATGACATCAGCAGTACATAGAGACCAATGTGATGATGTCATCTCAGATGAAGAAATCACAAAAAGTATATCAACACTCACAAAAGTCACCAGGGAAAGATGGACTCATCGTGGAATTCTACCAAAAGTTCCACGGTGAACTGACGCCGATCTTAAACGCTTTGTATAATAATATAGTTTTAAGTAAAAATAAAATGACTAAATCTATGAGGGAGGGAGTTATCACAATTATATACAAAGGGAAAGGGAATAGAGACGAGATTAAAAACTGGAGGCCTATATCACTTTTAAACACGGACTATAAGATTTTAAGTAGGATTTTAACAAATACAGTAAAGGGTAGGATAAACAAGATAATTAATGTAAATCAAACTTGTGGGGGAGGGATATACAAAACAATATTTTAAACATTAAAACTATAATTAACTACATAAATGAAACTGGTATGATGAGTGCTATGGTACTCTTCGACCAGGAGAAAGCTTTCGACTGATTTGAACAAAACTGTATAAAGAATGTTTTTAAAAAATTTGGTTTCGGACCCAATTTCCAAAATGGACCAAAATCCTACACACTGGGATAATTAAACGGGAAATGCACGAAAGAATTTGAAATACAACGATCAGTGATACAAGGATGTCCACTATCAATGCTAGAATACGTAATGGCAATATAAATCCTACGTCACACGATAAGAAACAACCCAGATGTGCAAGCAGGGGCGTATTAACCATTAAGCAGACTAAGCACGTGCATAGGACACCAGGGCCAAAGGGGGCACCACAAAGTTGAGAAAAGGGTGAAAAGAAAGAAAGAAAAAAGAATGAAGATTTGTAAAAAAAAAACTGATACAACTAGTGCAAATTGATCATGATGTTCTGTTTCTTGATCATGGTACACCCTAGGGTTATCTTCTCAGGTGTACGTGGAAAAGAGGGGCGCGCCAAGATTTGTCAGTGCTTAGGGCACCAGTGAGCCTTAATCCGCCCCTGATTATACAAGGCATACAAATACCAAACCTAAAAAAGAATTAAAAAATGCTCTAACATGCATATGATTGCAACATCTTTAGAAGAGAGGGGAAATGCTATAAGCGTCGGGTTCCAAAATAAACCACAACAAGCACGAAATCTTAAAAATAGTTAACTGGAGGGGCAACCACCCTGGATTATCGCCCCCCCCCCCCCCACACACACACACTTACTGAGAGACACTGTAAAGGCTCTAGGGGTTTACTTTGGTAATAAAAAAAAGAAGCTGTAGAAAATTATGAACATATTATCAATAAAATAAGAGAAAATGTGAAAATCTGGCCATGGCGCCATTACCTATCATGGAGCGGGCCCAAGTGGCCAAGACTTATTTATACTCAAATATTAACTACATAATTAAATCCATAGATATGGATAATACAATTTTAAACAAAACAGACAACGAAATAATAGATTATATATGGAATCATAAAATGCATCATGTAAAAAAAGAGACATTATATAGGGCCAAAAGTAGAGGGGGCTTGGGGTTGCCGAGCCCTCTACTACTATAATTAACTAACATAATCAATAGATTAAAAAAAAAATGCACTCAGACCCGGCTACAGCGTGAGAAGCACCGTACATCTACTGGTTCGGCTTCACCTTGAGAAACCGACCAGAGATATACAAAAATAACAAATTAATATAAAAAAATCGAAGTGCCACGCAAACATATGAGAACTAATTTTAAAATATAGAGACAAAACAGATTTATGCAAAATTTAATAAGTAAAAGTCACGCTTGGATTAGGGAGGAGGTAACCAAAAATATAAAATGTAGAGTAGAGCAGGACAACTGAGGGTGTAAATTGGACAAAAAAATTGGAAAAATTGGGGAAAATAAGATCTGTCAAAACACAAAGTATAATTTTTAAATACCTGCACAACACCTGGCTAACAGGCGAAGAAACAATCAAACATCGTATGCTGAGGATAATGCCGAAATGCCCTTTATGTAAAACAGCGAACTTCACCAAACTACATACGATTGTCCAATGTGATAAAACTAAACATAATAGGATAAAGTTAATAATGAAAATTTGCAAAAAATATAAGTATAACAAAAATAACATTTTATTCATAGATTTAGACTACGAAAACAAAATCGTTCTAAAATGTATAGACTATATAGTAACTACGATGATATCCTGTGGACAGGTGATAAAGATTTTTAAATAAGATACGTGGTAAAAATAAGAATATTAACCACAACAAGAACTCAGTACGTCTTACGACGAATAGATACTTACCGTCA
Source organism: Sinohyriopsis cumingii (assembly GCA_028554795.2). NCBI lineage: Eukaryota > Metazoa > Mollusca > Bivalvia > Unionida > Unionidae > Sinohyriopsis > Sinohyriopsis cumingii. Next base: position 67,656,740 of record CM068833.1, on the reverse strand, counting down.
GGTTGATATAACGCAATTGATGTTGGAATTGGGGGACAGAGGGGGAGGGAGGAATAGGTATTACAGACCGAAGGGTCGCGTAGCGCAATTGCGAGCTGATGCCATACCCATACCCCCTCCTCGCACCCCACAACAGCCATATTTCAAAGAAAATTTCAAATTCTATTTCAAATATTTCAAAGAAACCCATATAACTTTTTTTTTAAAAGAGAAAATGGAAGAAAGGAAGAAAGAAAAAAATAAAAGAATTTTGTAATTTAATTTTTTTTCTTCTTTCTCTGAAAGAAAATTCTAAAGACATATATAGGAAGGGATACAGGGAAAATATAAGGGGGAAGTAAATGGCGATGACATCATGGGGCTAAGTCACAGGGCTCAGTGAAGTGCATAGGCCCATCATGAGTCTTTGAAAACACCCAATGTAGAACATAAACAGACAAAATAAAGACACAAATACATACTGTATAACACTTAGTTTAAAACCCTACTAACTTCTCCCGCACTGCATGGTTGACCACTATAGAATAATGTGGTCTCATAAATACGTTTGGATCTTTCAATAAAGCATAATCAGATAAACTAAATAAAGGAGGCCTAACGCGACCCAGGAAAAACACATAGAGAATAAAGAAGCGTGAACCTTGGATCGAGCGTAACCTACCTATCAACATCTTTAAAGACTATTATGAGGAACGACACATATTATCACTCGAATAATAAAATAGGAAATTATTTTTTTTAAACAAAATCTAAATAGTACACCATTCCATCGTCAAAATTAGAAAACCATAAAACAAATTAAAAGATACAATATAACATCATAAAGGAAGAAATACAACTGGGAAAGATATTTGATCTATACTTGCTGTCTCAAACATAAAGAAAATATAGCATACACACAATATAACACCATTACATATAGCAAACACTGAGACCTAGGCGACATATAGCAAAGGTTACAAAACATTTCAAGGGAATGAACTTCGAGCAAGGTGAGGGAAACCAGACTCGGACGAACAACCCTTTAGATAACACTATGGAAACATAAATACCCCATCAAAAATTCTAAAAACTAAATTTTTTATATAAAATTTTGTTTTAATAAAACGTAGAACACATCTGAGGGGGAAATACACAAATATAAAATACTTTTTATTTTTTTGGGGAAATGGGGGCATCTGTCCGTTGCCCCCCCCCCCCCAAAAAAAGTGTGTGTGTGTGTGTGTGTGTTATTATACCCATTACATTACTTGCAAAATATATATGGTGCTGACATTTTTGGCAAGAGGGAGACCTACCGATATTCTGCATATAATTATTTTAATGTTTTTCAGAGCGAGAGTATTGGGGCCTGATCTGTTCAATATATTTCTCAACTGATACAGCAGGTATAATCAGAGGCTTAGCTGGGGGGGGAAGGGGAGTACATATGTCCCCGGGCGCCAAGGTACAGGGGCGCCAAAATGAGGCTTACAACGTTACATTATAATAAGTAAACAAGGGTAATATTAAAAAATGTGATTAAACGGGGAGGGGGCTGGGGCGCCAATTTTATAGTTCGTCCCCGGGCGCAAAATATCATAGCTACGCCTCTGGGTATAATAGAGACCCCCCCCCCCCGAGTTTGCCACAGAGCGCTCGTGTAATATACGGTTTAATACAAAATACATGATTGTGGGCAGGAATATACAAAATTTGGTCGATATACATGATCGTTGGTATCTATTCAAACGAGGGCCATGAAATACATTAGCAAATTCCTACAGTATTTTAAGGCAGGCGATTACGAATTATTTAAACCACGTTTTTCATCTGTCACAGATTTTATAATCATTTTGAAGTGGCTGCTTTATCTCGAGGAAAACGAGCAGTAAGTGTTATACAAAACAAAATCTTAATAGCAATTTGATCACTTTTGCGTCATTTGACAGTAAGAATAGTAATAAATAGAGGATAATTTCTTTTCCTACGTTAGGCCTAATACCTGGTATGTTTTTTTGTGTGGTACACACACAAAAAACAACCCCAAAACAACACTAACAACATTTTAAAAAACCCACAAAAACGAGTGCCGTGCCGAAGCCACGGGCTAAAATGCTTTATTATCATTTTTTTTTATTTATAGCATCAATCACAAATTGAAATATATACAGTATTAGCGTTGGAAAAGAAAGTTTTCTTTTTGTTATATTTTTTTTTCTCACCCTAGCGAAACACTTTCTGCAAATGACCTTAATAAAGAAAAATAATAAATTAACCTAAACCACTTTGAATGTCGACCGTATCTTTTATTTACACGGCATCATGCGCGGAAGAAAATACCAACTGAACCGGGATTTCAGACAGCAGATGAATTGAAGTTGATTCATTGAACATCATTAGCAATTGTACAATCAAACAGATGCAACAATGAAAAGTGGAACTATGAAAAATCGAGAATGTTAGATTTGCGAAGGATTTATTCCGAATCATTGTCTGCTAATAGAGAATTCATGTCAGTTGCTGTGTCGGCGATGCCCACACAGCGCGCCGTCCAAATGTGAAGTTGCGTTTTGCTGACAGACATAACACTGTGCCATAATTTATCTGATGGCATGTAAAGAAGCTGCTTAAATTATAGTATTTAAAAGTTTCTTCATTTTGTAAGAGCTCAAGAAATTAATTCTGGTTTGAAAGACAAGATGACGGTAAAACTCAGAAGACGTAGCTGTACAGTACCGTTGGTGTTGGAGACATCATAATAAAGGTAACTGCGTTAACTTCGCTTTTTGTTTGGTAATTTGTTGGATATTATCTTTTGCTGATCTTCTTTGAGCTTGGAGTAAATTTTACATTCTGAACATTTTTATTTGCACTTATCTGCTTAATATGTATTGCTGGGATATCATATAGAATATGAAGTCAGTATAATGGTACTATATTACATATTTGAATGATAAAAGACTGGTAAATGATATAATGATAAACTACAAAATAAATAATTTGCCCAATATCCCAAATATGTTAATTAAAACAAACATTGAATGTAAATTCAGATATAATGAGCAGTTGTAAGAAGTAAGAAATAACATTTTATCCATTGAACCTGTTATGTGTTATCATCATCAGTTTTAAAATAAACACATGGAGACAAGTTTGCTTAAATTCTAAAATTAACACACACACACACACACGGTATTTTAATCTAATACAGAAATGGTGACATTGATATATGCAGACCAATAGTTTTTTTCTTCTACAGATATAAATTAAAAAGCCTAATTCTGAGAGTTTCACCTACAACATTCATGATGGGAAAGGGCCACTAATTAAGAGCTGACATATGTGGAAGAAAAATACCATCCATGTTGAAAAGGGCTAGAGGTAATGTGAGAAAACATAATTTATCAATCTTATTTAACATTATTGTTGATATTTTATCTCAACTGGTCAAAAGGCTAAGTGGGTTTATGTAATGGTCCAGAGTGTGTTATTTATTTCACATCCCCTTCTGTCTTTCAACAGTAAGAAATTAGCTACTTTGGAGTCCATAGTTCTGATCAATTTGTTTATATAAAACTTGGTTTTGGGCTTAAATCAACATCTTGGATAAATCTAATAATGAGGAAAATCCAAGTATATACATGTGATCATGTATAAGATTAGTTGAGTTTTTTAACCAGCCTAAAAGCCATACTTCCACAATATAGGCTAAAATCATTAAGTTGTCCTTGAAGTTTGATGAGTGTTAACCATTAATAATAATAAGGTGATCTTTCATCTGAGTATGTTACCACCGCATGCAATATTTATACATGTAGTGCAGTTTTTACTAAACGTAGAATACATGCTTATATAAATGAGATCTAGATTGAAGAAGTGAAGATGCATACAAATACATGAGGTTATAACCACTACTGCTGATTCAAGTTTGATCATGCTTGGCCATTGGGCTTATAGAGTCAAGTTTCACAATGATGCTTATTATGAGTGTGATAAAGGTATGGTAGTGAAGTGACCTTGCATCTGATTGGCAGAGTTTCTTATGATTTGCACAACAGTGTTTATGATCCAATTTAGATCTGACTTGTTTAATTATTTGCTTGTATGTCTGAGGCTATAAGCAAAATCTATGCATATAATGTGGTGGTTCTACATCTCACTAGACATTCTTGCTACTGCTCTTAAAACTATTTCTCATTAATTTCATCAGACTTGGTGAATAGATTTATCTCATCAAGATATAGCAAAAGAGCAATTTTGTAAAAAAAATATTCATTCATATTAAACTCAAATTCTGCATCTGATTGGTTGACCTTGCAAATACTATAAGGGCTCTATTTCTGACAAAAAGATTATTTTGATTTAATGTAGCAGAAATGCTTATATGATCAAAACATTGAACATATTTGATGACAAATAAGAAATAGTTTTTCATGCAAATTTGATAAACATTGATAAATCGGTTCATATCATTAAAAGCTTGGAAGAGTTTGATTACATGCGAGACCATCACATATTAATCATTCTTTATTTAGAGAATTATTTTTGTCAGGATTTAGTAAAATATGTAAAATCAATATGGACTGGTTTTGTTATGTACAGCAACACTAGTTGTTTACTGAGTACTGAGGGAATTGGAGTAAGGCAAGGGTACATTGCAGTAGGTAACCTGGTTGACTTGATAACAGGATTTTAACACAAACATTTTTATCAGGAGTCTAGCATACTAACCGTTGATTCACTGCAGATCCTGCCCCCATTAGTTACCTTTTAATACATAAAGCATTTGGGTTTTTTATGTCACAAATCCCATAGGGATTAAAATTAACATCATAGGTCTCACTGGATAGTTTCGTATTTTGACATCCCTCTAATTTTTAAGGTAGAAGGCATGAACCTAATTATCACAAGCCTAGCATTTATAAATTTACACATAAGCTAAATCTATAATGTGGTTCAGATTTACTTTGAGTTAGGCATGGAAATAGGTTGGCTTGTTGGTGACTGCCTGTCACAGTTAGATGAGCATTGGAGATCATATGCGTAACTTAGTCTGCAAATGAGCTGCCGACTTTTATTTGTGTCTGCTACAGAGGTAAATATAAAAAAATCTTGATGGTAGAGGGGTGATGAAAAGTATGCTAATTTGTTATAGTACTAGTGAACTTTATTCATGCATAAGGCACATACTGATTCTTTTAGTTGCCTTGTCACAGAAAAATATTGAAAATAGCTATTTCTAGTAAAAAATTAATGTAAAATGTACCTGCATCCTTTGACCCTACCAGAACCAAACTAAAAGCTCAAATTTGTGCAGCTGCTTTTGCTCATCACAAACATAATTGGGAGTATAACTGCTAACCCTACCCTCTAGCACACATTTCATTCATTCATTGGATTAAAGTCACGTGCACCTTTCGGTATGTGCGACTGTTTAGTTTGTACTTTTTGAATTTAGCGATTAACTTATACAATGCCCCCAAGCAAGCAAGCCGAAGCCCAGGTGCCCCAAAAGGTCCCGCCCAGGCTCTCGTCGCTGCAACCTTCTCCATCGTTGTACTCCGTTGGTGGTCTGTTTCTGCATCCTGCATCTCCTTCCTCTCTCATTTCAGGCAGTAACCGAAGCACACCAGCAGCAGTATTATTAAATTTTCGTTGCAATCAATGCCCAGTTCCCTATATTTATTGGGCTATTCCTGTACTATCTTGCCAAACATGTGATTGTCACATACGCTTCAGATATTCCTGAGTTGTGAATTTTCCTATCTTTTGTAAGGTCTATTAAATTTTGTGTACTTTGCGTACTTGAATTTTCCGGAAATTTTTTCACATCTAGTAGGCTTTTAGTAGCCCTTTATTTTGTTTTGGAGATCTCAATTTGGTTAAGTATTTCGTACGTGTGGCTTTAAACCAATCAGTGTGTTTCAGGGCCAGTAAGTTGTTGGTCAAAAGAGGGCTTTCGTGGGTCAGAATGAAAGCCCTATGTGGTAAAATTTGTTTGTAAAAAAGAAAAAAAAAAAGAAAAGAAAAGAAAAAAAAGGTGGGTAGGGAGTGTGTATGCTATATTTGTGTGATGGCTATAGACATTTTTGTTCGTTTTTCTGCTTTTCCCACATATCCCGACAACACACATTCACGCTCACTTTCTCATTCACACTTATAAGTAGATGTGGGGGGGGTGGCCTTATTTATTTTGTTTGATTTCGGGAAGGCAATTCTTTTCATACTGGGGGGTGGGGGTGGTTTGATTATTTGAGGCATACTCTTTTCATTGTTTCTGCCTTCATTCCCCAAGGTCTGCAAGTGTCCTGTTCTTTCTTCTTTTACTGCCTTAGGACGTTTAACTTCATTCTGTGCCTTTTCCTGCTCTTCTTTATTTCAGCTCTTTCTGCCTTATCCCGTGTCCGTTTCTGTTTTGGTCTTCTCGTCCTTTTGATACTGCCATGTTCGCCGTGAGATGTTTTCTTCGAGGGAGGTGGTTTGATTGCCTTTGTTTCCCTTCGCTTTGACCACTTGGCTATTTACCTGTTATTTTTGTTTAGCTTAGCTATTTGTGATTTATTTTAATGTATATTTTTTTTATTTTTATTTTTTTATATTTTTTTTTTTTTTTTTTGAACCTACGGGGCCTAGCATGCCATTATAATTCCAAAACAGTGATTTTGTAATATTCGTCCTTATCTGGTTTTTATTGTTCGGGTTATGAGCGGCGGTGTCAGTCTGTGAACCCACTAGCCCGAGCCGGCCGTCACAATTCCCAAACAGTGATTTGTAATATTTTGATTGGTTTTTTTCTTTTTTGGTTCGATCTTTTAGGTTTATTGGTTTTAATTTCTTTACATGGTCTCTCTTTATACCCAACCCTTCATTCGGTTTAGATTTGTCCCCTTTTGCCTATTTTGTTAATGAATGTCATGATGTTATTATAGGTCATTCCTATGTTATTGTTTTTTGCCACAAGTAACTCCGGGTATGTCCACCGTTCTCCTATTTGTTCCTGTTGAGATTTTAGTTCGGCCCTTTCCTGGTTGTATTTGGGGCATATATTTATTAAGTGTGCGATTGTTTCTGGAGTTGGGCAGTAGGGGCAGTTTTCGGTTGGTCCCCTTTTTATGTGTTTCCCTGCGCATCCTGCCAATAGTGTTTTACCTGTTCTTATTCTATTTATTATTGTTATATCGTATGGATTTTTGAAGGTCGGACTTTCGACTTTTCTACTTACTTTTTTCATCATCGTGTGTATTAGACTGTTTGCATCCGATTTTTCCCATAGCTCTTGCCACATGTCATTGATCTTGTCCCATGTTATTGATTTAAGTGACGCTGTATGCTATATTTTGGGCTTTTGGTTCGTTTGTGGCGTTTTTTGCTTCTGCATCTGCTTTGTCATTGCCTGGGATTATGGATGTGAGAGGGTATCCATACGAATTCAACGTGTTTGTTTGTTTTTTTCAATCTCTTTAAGTAGCGATCTTGCATGATTAATCATATTAGGTCTGCTCTTGGATTGGTCCGTTGCTAACGATTGTAGTACACTGTAAGAGTCGCTTAGAATGACTGCCTTAGTTGTGGGGTATGTTTTGACGTATGTTAATGCCATTAGTATTGCCATGAATTCTACCGTGTATATAGCGCATTGGTCTGGGAGTCTTTTTCCAACGGTGACATCTAATTTTGGGATCACTATCCCTGCTGCAGTTTTATTTGGATTTTTGGTTTTTGATCCATCTGCGAAGATTTGCGTGTATGTCTCATATTTGTTGTCAATGTACGTTAGTATTGATGCTCTTAGTCCTATCGGGTCATTTTGTTTTTGTCCTAGTTTACGTAAGCTAAGATCTATTTGTGGTGTGGGACAGGTCCACGGGGGGTCTGGGTAGTACCTTATTTTTTCTGGGTTGATATTTGCGATTTGAAATTTCCTTTTTAATTCTATAATTATTTTCCCACTAGGTATTTTTTTATTTTTTCCTTTTGTATCGAATGGTTTGTCGCATGCTAAGAGGGCTTGTAGCGTGAGGTGGTTGGGTTGGTGTATTGATATTCGAGTCGAGTATCGCAGCATCAATTCCTTCTGCCTTAGGTCTAGTGGGGGTTCTCCTACTATTATTAAGATATCTTGTGTGGGGGTACCATTTAGGACGCTGGTGCATACCCTTAGCGCTTTTGATTGGACTGTGTCTAGTTTCTTTAGTAACGTGGCGTTCGCCGCTCCATATACCTGGCAACCGTAGTCCAATTTTGCTCTTATAAGTGCTCTATATAGGGTAACGAGTGTTTTTTGATCAACCCCCCAATTCACCCCTCTGAGGTTTCTGTGGAGGTTGATGTCTCGTTTGCACTTCGTTACGAGTTCTTGGATATGAGCTGCCCATGTGAGTTCGTGGTCGAATACCATACCTAGGAGTGTCGCTTGTTTTTCGAATTTGATGGGTACCCCCTTTAGGGTTAAGTTTGGAGTGGGTGGGGGGTGGCCACCTCCCGGATTGGAAACTATGCCTACTGTTTTTAGAGGTGACAATTTAAATCCCCATTTATCTGTCCAATTTCCTATATCGTTTAGTCCTTTTTGTAAGTGCTTGGTCGTTTCTCTGCTGGCCGGGTTGCCAGTTTTCCATACGGCGCTGTCATCGGCGAATTGGGATAAGTCAAGGTGGTTGGGTTTTACCGCTGTTTCCAGGTCGTTTATCATTATATTAAATAAGATGTATCAGACTTCTTTATTACGGCCGAAGAGAATACGACCTTCCCAAGCTAAACACTCCAACCCTGTGACTACGCCTACTGCACCATCCTTAGTGATTTCAACGAAATCATCATCAACAGTACGCAGTCCAGAAGTAGGCCTTGGCCATGGCAAAGGCTTAAGACAGTTAAAGTTGATTGTTTAAACTCACCCCTTACACCAAAAAAGGCCCTTTTCAGGGCCATCCACGTCTCTCGAAAAGAGATAGGCTTTCAATTGCCAATAACTAATAAAAACCATTTTACCCAATAGTACCTGTCTGTGTATGAGTGTGCGTGAGTGTAGGTTGTTATTTTAAAATCAAAACCCAAAGACACTTACCTTTTATAATTAATTTATTCTTTTATAAATATTTACAATTCACAATTCACAACAGAGCACTTTAAAAAGTTCATAGACTTATTCTGTCTCATTGTTCACTCTCTGTTTTTTTAATTTCTTCACCGTCATAGTCTTTTCCTCCTCTTCCTCTTCACTTTCTTCCCTTCTTTTCTTCTCCTGTTTCTTTTTCTTCACCTGTCTGTTTTCTTCCTCTTCTTCTTCCTCTTCCTCTGAAGAATCCCTCTCTTCTTCTGACTCCTCTTGTTTCTTTTTTGGGCAGTCTGGTGACCAATGTCCTTTTTCTTGACAATAATAACAGGTATCTTGATTTTTGTCTCTTCTAACCCCTTTTTTTTCTTTTTTGACGGTCTGGACACTCTGAAGACCAATGCCCTTTCTTCTGACAGATATAGCAAGTATCTTGACTTTTATCTTGAAAGGAAGGAGAGTAGTCCCTCGGCTGGTCTGAAGAGAATTTTCTAATGACCCCTCGCAAAGCTCTGATGAAACGTTCGATCTTGGTAGTCTCTTCCATTGTTGTGCTCAGTTTGAGAGTGAAATGAATAGTGAAAGGACAAGACACATACCCTTTATATACGCTGGTCTGCTATGACTATAAATTAATCCATGGTGTTTAAACTTTAGTCATTTGACTTTTTGCTATCGAGATGAAATGATCCAATTCATTTGAGAAGAAAGAAGAAGAAAGTAAGAGGCAGAAACGTGATCTATCGCCTCGTACTAGGGCTGAAGTCTTGGCACAAATTCATGCCAGTGATTTTGAAGAGGACATGAGTGAACCAGAATCCAAACCCTCTAAACAAAGTTTACCACCCTTAGTCAACCCTGAAAAGTACTATGACATTCGAGAGACGGAAAAGCGTCCCTCTAGAAAATTTAGAACTACGGCTTACAAATACACAGTGAAGTTTAAAGATTTCAAGTCTGAAGTACTGTTAGAGAAAGCAAAAGGGTTCATCACCGACATGTGGGATTCTTTGCTCACCACACTCAAGCGACAATGTCAACCCAAAGAAGATGATCGCTTGAGACTTTCCATACAACATGATGGCTTGAAATCCCCTGTTTGGATCGAGTTTAGCAGCCCTGCAGAATTAACCACTTCCAAAGTCATGGACAAGATTCAACACGTGCAACAATCTAATGACCAGTTTGACATCACCGATAGAAAAGCCACACTGGACATGACCCACGTCTCTCCTCCTCAAGGGACCGGACAATGCAGAAAGACCTTATTGGTCAACAACCTTCGCATTACCAAAACAAGTCTTGTCCAAATTAACAATTTTCAAGACCACATGTGTTTAGCCCGAGCCATCGTGGTGGGATGAACCTATGCCGACAAGAACGACACGGTAGAATGGAAAAGAGCCTGGGAGAACATTCGAAAATCGAACCGAGCCAAACAACGAAATGAAGCAGAACTTCTGTTACAGAAAGCATGCCTGTCCAAAGACACATCCTGTGGCATTCCTGAGATGCAAAAATTGCAAGATGCCCTAGCTCCACGATACACCTTGAAAGTGCACCCTCAAGAAGTGCGCGGGTCTCTGTTGTTTCGAGGGAAAGACTTTAAGGATGGAAAATACATTCACCTCTATCATCACGATGACCATTTCGATACCATTACCACTATCACTGGATTCCTGGGATACAAATATTACTGTGAGAAATGTGACTTATGATGGTTATAATAATCGAGAGCAACACAAACATTGTGGATCGAAATGCTCAGGATGTTTGGCCTCTCAACCCTGTCTGAGCGAAGGGCAAGAACCAGTGCATTGTCCTGCTTGTCTGCGCACATTTGTCAGCCCTGCCTGTTACCAACAACATCTGAAGATGCAAGGTTCACAGAAGAAATGTGCTTGCCAACTCCTGAGATTGTGCCCAATGTGTGGACAAGGTCTATGTATCAACAGTACCAAGGCACACGTATGTTCAGGAAAGAAAAAATGTCACATTTGTCACTGCATTGTGGACTTGGAACACCAATGCTACATACAAAAATACCAATCCCAACCAGAGAAAGAGGATGGTCACAAGAAGAAGAAAGGCAATTTCATCTTTTTCGATTTCGAATGCATGCAAGAGACCAGTATTCACATTCCTAATTTCTGCGTGGCTCATCGAGCGTGCGAGAAGTGATTCAAGAACCTATCTTGAGTTATTGCCCTCACTGCAGTAAGATTCCTGGAGGGCGTGAAAAAATCTTTCAAGGACTGAACACACTAGCCGATTTCACACAATGGGTCTTAGACCCCATCGACAAGACGTGGAGCCAAGAGGACATCGAACATTATTATGGAGATTGTCATCACCATGCCACGGTGATGGCTCACAATTTCTCCGGATACGATGGACAGTTTCTTTTGAGATGTTATACGGAACGTGGCATCGAGCGTCCTAAAATCACTTTGAACGGAGCCAAAATCATTTTCATGCAAGTGGGACAAGTGCAGTTTAAAGATTCGATGAGCTACTTAGCCATGCCTTTGAGTCGAATGCCTAAAATGTTTGGAATGACAGAAATGGCTAAAGGGTACTTTCCACACTTTTTCAATACAGAAGCCAATCAACACGCCGTTCTACCCCATTTGCCTCAGGCTCACTATTACGACCCTGACAACATGCGTACTGAACGAGAAACTTTCTATGCTTGGTACCAGGCTCACGCCTCCGACCCTTTCGACTTTCAGGAAGAAATGCTAAAGTATCGTCGTTCCGACATGGACATTTTACGGCGATGCTGTGGAAAATTTCGAGAACTGTTCATGGAACACGGAGGGGTTGATCATTTAAAAGAGGCTTGCACCATTGCCAAAGCGTGTTCCTTAGTCTACCGACAACGATTCATGCTTGAAAACACTGTGGCTGTCATCAGTCCTCAAACGACCAACTATGTCAAACGTCAATACTCGGTCAAAGCCCCATGCTGGTTGCATTACTTGTGTGACAAGGAAGACAAATGGATTCAGCATGCCCGCAACGGACAGGGCGAAAGATCATCGGAATGCATTCGGTCAATGGCTGGGACTTAGAAAACCCCAAGATCATGTACGAGTTTAACGGTTGCTTATTTCACGGATGTCCCGTCTGTTACCCTGACCGCGGCACTAAAAATCAGTTCTTACAACGAACCATGGAAGACTTGTACCAGGCCATTTGTCAGCCACGCCTAAAGTTAGAACAGGAAGGATACCAAGTGGTGGAAATGTGGGAACACAAATACAATCACCGTTTGAACACCGATCCTGAGTTTAAACGCCTCATGGAAAGTTACCAGTTCATGGACCCCCTGAACCCAAGTAATAGTTTGTACGGAGGAAGGACCAATGCCACCTGTTTGCTGTACCAAGCTGACGAAGAGAAAGGAGAAGAAATCAAATACTTGGACGTGTGTTCACTGTATCCCTATGTGTGCAAATATTGTTGCTTTCCTGCAGGGCACCCACAATTGTTCACCGAACACATCGACCTAAAAAACATTCGACAATACGAAGGCTTGATCAAGTGCAAAGTTTTGCCTCCCACGAACCTATACCATCCCGTCTTACCTCGCCATTGCCAAGGCAAACTTGTGTTTCCTTTGTGCCGTACTTGTGCTGAAACGTGCAACCAAGATCAACCTTATCATCACACCCAGGAAGAACGGGCCTTGACGGGGACATGGGTCAGCGTAGAATTGTTCAAAGCTCTGAACATGGGATACCAACTGTTAGAAGTGTACGAAATTTGCCACTTTCCCAAGACACAATAATTCCACAAGGGTGACCCCACGCAGAAAGGCATTTTCGCAGACTACGTGGATGCCTTTTTGAAACTGAGCAAGAAGCCAGTGGCTATCTGTCCTGGTGTCACACTCCCGAAGACCAAAAGACATTCAGAGAGAAATTCTGGGCACAAGAAGGCATTACTTTAAATCACATTGAGAAAAACGAAGGCAGGCGATCGTTTGCCAAAGTGATGTTAAATTGCTTGTGGGGTAAAATGGCACAATGACCGTGTTTACCCAAGACGGAGTATTTGACTGAACCTTCCCGCTACTTTCAGATGATTCACGACAAAGCCAAATTCATGAAACACGTGGACGTCGTTCGTGAGGATTTGATCTTGGTGAATTACGAAGAAGATCTGAACTTTGTAGAAGATGACCCCTTTGGAAATGTCATCATTGCAGCTTACATGACAGCTCATGCTCACTTAAAATTGTACGAAGCTTTAGAACTGTTAGGGGAACGTGTCTTGTACTTTGACATGGACAGTTGCATTTATATCGATCACCCGAGTCAACAGCACCCTGACATCGAAGGAGACCGTTTAGGAGCCTGGACAGACAAGCACCCCGATGACAAGATTCTAAGTTTCGTTAGTGGTGGTCCCAAAAATTACGGCTACGAATACTGGGACAAACAAGGAGAAGTGCACACGAAGTGTAAAGTGAAAGGACTTACTCTGAATTATCGTACCAGTCGAGTGGTCAACTTTGGCATATTGAAAGAAGCCTTGCAGTCTAGAGAAAGTGACCACCTATCAAACCAACAAGATTGTACGTTTACCCACACACCACATCGTCAGTCGACCCTTGGAAAAAGTCTATCAAATCGTGTAGCAGAAGCGAGTGCGGCTTCCCACCCACTTTACTTTGCCGTATGGACATGTCGGTATAAAACATTGGTTGTAAGAGGATAGCCACCCACCAGAAGGATGACTTCGCCGCAGCAAGAATCGAGTGAGAAATCCAGTGAGAACTCCAAGTTCAAACCCTACCATTTTCCAGTCTTCTTACCTGATTATTGTGATTGTGCCCGTCGATTGGACACGTTTCAAAAATGGTCTACGGATAGGGAAGGATTACCTTCTTCGTATGTTTTAGCTAGAACAGGATTTGTCTACTTCGGACCCGAGTCAGGATTGGGATACGAAGTACAGTGTTTCGCTTGCGGACTGAAGTTACGAATGGATCTATGTATCTACAAAGATTCAGCTATTCTGGAACATACTCGATGGTCTCCGCACTGCCCTTACCTTTCAATGGCCTTTCCACCCATTAAACTACGGTACAATTATGATGGTACCTTCCAAAACTAGACATAAACACATTGCATCCTATTTCATTGTTGTTTCTTTTCCACATAATAGCTTATTTTTTATAAAATGTTAAACTTTACTAATCTTTTTTCAAGATCACTTTAGTTTGCAAAAATATATCTTGTCATTTATTGGCATTCTACATTGAATTTTGTAAACTAGCTATAAACCTGACCTAATTACTCAACTTAACTGCTGACAGAAACAGTCTACAGTAAATGTATTTCATTTCTATAGCTCGATGGATAAACATTACATCTTTTAAAGCTGTACACAGAATAGGCCGACATATCACGAGTCAGGAAAACATGGGGGTGGTATCCCCTGTGTCCAAAATTAATATCATTTTGAATAGAATATTCTAGTGACAATTGCCTCTTTTCAAATGGTAAGCATTGCTTTTTTTTATTTTCATCAATCTGTGAAATTCGGTATGCATTTTGCTTTAATATTTGAGATGGAAACCTTAGGTGCATAGAAATGTCAGACAGCATTGTACATCATGGATGGTGTCCAACATACTTTTATGATCATAAAACAAAATCCCATTTTTTAGTTATGGCCACTGATTTAAAAAATATTCATCCAAGCTAAATATAATAATAATAATAATGAGGACTTTGTATAGCGCCTAATCTTTAGAAGCTCTAAGCGCTTTGCAACATTAGACAACATAAAAACATACACAATGATATGATTACAAAAACAAACACCATGAAATTAGAAAACATAAAAAACATGCTGAGAATATTTAAGGTAGTTAACATTATTAAGTCATTAAGTTTGTTTTTGTAGTCAGAATAAGTAGTTTTGAGAGCACTCTTGAATGGGATCACTGCGTCTTTGTGTCTAAGTTCAGTGGGCAATTCATTCCATGTTGCTGGGCCCTGGTATGCAAAAGAATGCTGTCCATGTGACTTTGTTTTCATAGTGAGAATAATGAGTATATGATTGTCGGAAGAGGAGTGTAAGTATCTTGCTTGTGTGTACACATAGGTGAGGTCGGATAGGTATGTTGGACTAGAGTCTGTCAGTGAAACGTAGCACAGAGAACTAATGTTGTGTTTGATTCTGGATCGAATGGATAGCCAGTGTTGGGTACAGAGCAGCGGGGAGGTGTGCTCTGATTGTGGTACTCTAAGTATGATCCAAGCAGCTATGTTTTGAACTTTTTGAAGTCTCTGCAGTAGATATTAAGATGAACCAGACAGAATTGAGTTACCATAGTCCAGTCTTGAAAGCAGTAATGAACACACAAGTGTTTTAGTGGCATCAACTGAAAGATATCTGAGAATGGAGCTGATGCGTCTCAGCTCAAGATACGCAGCCTTGCATATGTTCATGACATGTTGGTGCAATGTGAGAGTACTGTCCAGAGTAACACCTAGGTTTTGTACTGATTGTGTGAATTTAATGTTGGTGTTGCTGATATTTATTGTGTGAGGTAAAGGATGTGAATGAGAAAGTCTTTGATAAGTAAGTATGGCTTGATTTAAATTGTGTTTTTCATGTGACTTGCCAGAGATTTTTAAATGAATTGATAAAGTAACTTGAGACACATTTCAAAGTACATGTTTTAAAAATATTCCATTGATTATTGCTGGCATTTAGAAAAATGCAATGCATCCTTTGTTGTGAAACTTATTTTAAAACATTGTATTACTCATGCAGAAGCCTGCTTGAAAACTAATGGCAAAGCAAAGGCAAATGGAATGGAAGAGACCATATCAGAGACCCTCAAATATGCACCCAACCAACGCAGAATGATAAAAAACAAGGTAATCCAAATGACTCTTATTTCATCAATATTGGATTCAGTTTCGTCTTTTAAAGCATAGTATTTGCAAAGCGGATGCATTTCTAAACTGATAACAAAATCAGCTTATCCTATTGCCCAGGACTATCAGAGCTAGAGTCCAGCTAACTACAATATGCATATATCTTGTCTGATCGGACAAGTGCCTCCATTTGGAATTTTTATTCACATGAAATATTTGGATGAAATAAATTCATCTTTGTGCAAATTGATTGCACCATCCACTTGCCAGAAATGACAAGTAAGTGCAAAGTTATCTTGTATCATGGCTTAACGATAGTAAGGGAAGCACAAGTGCAGTGAAGAAAATTTCATACATTTTTATAATGCTGATTAACATGACTTCTGCATATGTAACTAGTGCTGAGATGATATGACTTTATTTAAGCATTACAATTTTGTTTTAATTTGCAGGTGCCTGAGCAGAAGAAGTAATAGATAAACTTTACAGTGGAGTTGGAGACTGATTCTGATTCATAATCTTAATTAAATCTAGAAAATAAACATTAAAGTCATATTAAAATATCTGTTGTATTGTTTCCTTCTTTCATTTGTCTCTTAAAAACAAATGTCTGAACCTTTAGTCTGTAAATTCAGTGGATTCCTTATCAGCCCATCTACTTTTACTTTACACCATGCTACTTTAAAAAAAAAATGAATTATCCCCATTGGGGTAGGTCCCCCCAACCCCCCACCCTACTTTGTCAACTTACCTGCCACATTTAAATCTAATGGAAGACCCTGCTGTAAAGCCTGTTAGTAAAACTACCCAACAAGAGGATTTCATACATTTGCAACTCCTAGATGGATGGTAATGTTTTCATTTTTGTAATGTAGATTTGGACATTCTTGCCACCAGTATGGAATATGTGTTTCAGAAACACAAGCAGCTTTCATCAGATTTGCATATAGGTTTTATATGTTGTGAGTATGTTGTAGGAAGTTTTTTTAAATAACATCATATGAGATGATGCCAGTGGAAATGGCAGAAAAGTGTCTGTATTGTTCACCAACTACACCTTGTTCTTACAAAATGTGGCTGTTACACATTCCCATGATGATGTCACTGACAGCCATCAGTGAGGAATGCCCCAACAAGCATAATACAAATTGCTTCCATTGTAATTGTTACAATTCCATTCTGACCACTCCGGTGTCCTAGTGGTTAGAGCGTCCGCCTCAGAAGCGGGAGGTCATGGGTTCAAACCCCAGCCAAGTCATACCAAAGACTTACAAAAATGGTATTAACAGCTACCTTGCTAGACGCTCAGCATTAAGAGGTTAGTGTTAGGACTGATCGGCCTGGTGTCAGGATAATGTGACTGGGTGCAACATCATACTACATGTTTGCAGCATGATGCCCCAGTGCTATACATCACTATAAACTGCCACACTGCAGACATCGTAGCAATATGACTGAAAAATTATTCAAGCTACGTTAAAAATCCAATCACACACACACAATTCCATTCTACGATCCAGAACCAACACTAATTCCGTACTACAGTTCTTGCATTTCAATCCAATTTTGCTTTTGAAATGTAGTGCCACTCAATTCATAATGAACCCATTCATTTCAAACACTCGCAAATACTTATTATTCCTGTCTACAACTGAAAAATATCTATATAAAAAAACGTGTAACTGTGTTTTATGCAAGGGCATGGAGATGCACAAAAACTTGCACCTGAAGCTTGAATAAAACCCCGACTGTGGATAAGACTTTACCCATCGATTACCCCAGCTTGGGGATAAATTCCGACCGTGGCGATTTATTATATATCCTATGACTGCTCCAGCTTGAGGGCAAAATCCAAGCACATCCCTAAAAAGATAACAAGTATAGCGGCTCTTTACCTTCTGTAAATGCCACTTGAGCTTCCTGATGCTGTTGTATCTGCCATTTGACAGAATCACGAATGTGGATATATTTCTTAATTGCCTCTAGTTGTTGAGCTAGTTTAGCTGTATGAAATTCCTTTGTGCAGACTCACTCATTATTAATATTACAACAGTGATTTAATTACACATCACCTGTCAGCACACCGATGATAAGTCAGTTATTTTATAACACACCAACAAGCTTGCCCCTTGCACCCCCCCCCCCCTTTTTATTTTATTTGGGCACCTGTGGACATGAATCTGCAAGGCTCAAATTGTCATTTTTAATATAAGATCTCAACATTTTTAAGGCCTTAATTTTAAAGACATCCTTAAAACCCCCAAAAGGTTATCAACTGGATCACCAGCCTTCGTTTAGAGTGACAGCAAGTATATATATATATTTAGGTCTAAGGAAACACAATAAAAATGTTTGATTTAACAATGACATATTTGCCTCAGGTCTGTGATCCTGAAGTGAATATTAACTGTCCATTTATTTTCTTGGCTTTTCTTTACTAGGAAATTGATTATAGAGATTTCTGCAATGGTGAAGGCAATGTAAAAATTGGTTACTATAACATACTTTTTACGCCATGTTTGAAAAAATAAATCCAATGGAAAGGTTATAGTCTGAAAATCTTCATTAAATTAAGTTAATATAGGGGAAAAAACTTTAAGAGTTCATAAATATTTTTCAGTGCTGAATAAAGATATAACATAACACTTTCTGCTGTGATTTTAATAGTTTCTGAGAGCATGAAAAATTTCTAGAACTATAATGTATAAATGTTTTCAAAAGATTATATTAATGTGAGGGAAAAGTCTGTTATGAAATAAACTGACAAGATCTTGTATGAATTCATGTTATCTTTAAATATGATATTTGTGTGAAAATATCTGGAAGAAAAAACAAGATGGTGCCACTCACACATACAATGTGGTTGCCACAGTAGCCATATTAAGAAACTTTTTATCGCTACTTCTGAATGGATAATTGTGTCAGCGTGTCAACATGTGTACAAAATACTTATGTTGATGTCTAGCAGGTCCTGAATGAGAATTATGGTGCTGTACAGACATCCTATAAGGCCACCAATGTGGCCATCCTGAAAATCTTGGTATAACTACTTCTCCTGAATGAATCGTCATATCAGTGAAAGACTTCTTATGTCTAGTTGGACGTAAATGAAAATAGTGCCAATCTAACCTCCAATATGGCTGTTTTAATGGGCATCTGGAAAACCCCTTCCTTGCTACTTCTCCTAGATGGCTGGTCATTTTGACATTGTGCTTTCACTAGATGACCTATTTGATGTCTGGTTGGCCGTAAATGGAACTATGCATATGGTTTTGATGTCTAGTTGGTCCTAAATGTGGTTTTTGCTGCTCATAAACTTCTAATGGTATTATAGTTGGTTCCTTAATGAAACTGCTGTACAAAATTAAAAGGCCTTCTCACTTTCTGTCAAGTTGGATACAATTATCTTTACCAGCTAGGATTTCTTGATCCTCTTTTTTATACATCAACCCTTCGCATATGTAGTTAGCTAAAACAGTATTTTGAACAATTAATTGCCCTCTTGCAAATACAATCCCAATTGCATGCTTTTACCAGTGTGAGAGCTCCTTATATAAGTAGCTAAGTATTCAGTAACTGAATTTCCACATCCACATGCATCAACTCAGAATTAAAAGTTGCAAAACATATACAAATTTGAAAATCTTGAGACATGTGTCACTTTGCATGGTGGGTGTTATGATTTAAATGCAACAAGGAAATTGAATTAGGGTTAATTTCTTTAAGCTGTATTCAATCATGGGGCCCTGGATTATAGAATGGTCTAGGCATACACATCACTAATCAACTCTCTCTAGTCCAACCAATGTGTGTATATGAGAAAGCTTGCCAGTAGCGTTATGTGTGTTGATTTCTTCCAATAAATATGTTGGCTGCCATGTAAAGTCTATGATGTCCTGAAAAATGGTGTTAAGCTCCATACAAGCAAGCTAAACAATCAATGATATAATGGAACAGTAGACACCATTTTAGCTAAATATGCCAAGAATTGATTTAGAGACTTGGTTAGTGATGATGACTTAAAATTGGCAAGGGATTAAAAAGATAAAAGAAATGACCTTTCATGGCACTGTAATATAACAAATGAGGAAAAACAAAAGTTTATTGCATTTGAACCTTTTGTTTTTTCACAGTTTCAATTTAAGTCATAAGGCCCCTTATTTTGCCTTACCAAACATATAGCAAGTTATTACCTCAAGCCCTAGCACTAATAATGCCTCACAAGTAAGCAGTCTTTTATGAAGTCTCAGGTCTGAGTATATGTCTAGCAATACTTATGTCCAGTTTGTTTATAAAATTCTTTCTCACATGGTACAGTTTTCAGAGAGACACGATAAATTCAACAAGTGTGGTAATGAAGGGACAGGCATTCTTTATTTATGCACACATCCCAAAGGGACATTGCTATGTTTGAATCAACACTGAACTGAAGAATGGAGCATCAGCTGCATCAATTAAAATATTGTGGCCCACACAAAATACTGCAAGGACTATAATCAATTTATGAGTGCAATGGGCATGAATTACTGTAGCAGACTGGAGGAAGTAATCCGAATTTATTAATATCTTGAAGCTAAATATAGTAAAGTTTTCATCTATAATCTGTGGAATCATTTTTGCACACAGTTTGCAGGATTTGTCTTTGGGTCATCGTTTTTCTTTTTCTTCATCTTTCTAGCTTATGGTATCTTGATAAGTCTTATGGTGCCGTGCAACTGCACTTGATGATTACCACAGCCAGTGACATTGTATCAAATCTTCTGGGATCAGATGATTCAATGCAAATTCCACATAACCTATCACCATCCTCATGTTTGCCATCTGACTTACTAAGTTATTTTGCCTAAATAATAATAAAAACAATCTGGTCTGATGTATTGATAGCGTTCTGAATGACCATAATATATTCTCTGTATCTATCCTAGAAAATCCTGAGTGGATTGCTGTTTGGTTTTAATAAACCAAAGTAATCCAATGAAAGGCATTTTACAGACACAAGTGTCTGTTTCCTGTATGCAGTGATTAAATGATAGTATTATGTCTTTATTTTTTTAAAACTGATGATACATATGATCACCTTCAATGTGCAATATTAGTTATGTTAATTAACGAGTGGGCAATATTTGAATTTCAAAGATAAAAGTGTATGCCATGATCACTTTAGTAGGATGATTTGACAAGTGAGGTTATCTTTTCTGTTTGAATAAATATTGTTAACTAAACTATTTTCGCAAGTTATGATATAAGAATGATTCAAAGAAAGAAAATTCATTAAATTGAACATATAAAATGTAATACTGCAACAGAGTCTAGATGAACTATTTCTTCAGAGACACAATCCAGACTCTGTGGCAGCAAAATTATCAAATAGGACACAACTAAGAGACAATCACATTTTCAGTCACAATGGTTTGACAATTATCAATGGCTTGAATTCATTGACTGTGAAGGCAAAGTGATTTGCAGTTACTGCAAAAAAAGTTCCCAAACTGTCACAGATTTTAAATTCTACCAGTGGACTTGTAAGTGTAACTGACAAATTCAGGATTTAATCAAGCAAGTCTCATGATAGTATTATACCTAATAAAGCAAAATGTAGCACAGTATATTCATGACACTTAGGCTAGCATGTACAAAATATTCCTCAAGTTACAGTTGCTAGCACTCCACTAAGAAATGTCATTTTATAATAAATAAAAATGTAATGGAAAAAAAAATCGATAAAGTGATTGCACTCTTTAACATAGCCTACTACCTAACTCAATAATGAAAATGATTTGGTTCATTATATCTTTGTGTTTTATGGAATAAATGCATACATCTGATTGAATTTTAGGCAAGAGACTGAACTTTTGGGTTAAGTTAAAATGTATGTGGAACAAATGCATTTTCTAAAACTACTTGTATCAGTGTGCATTGTGACTTTTCTTTAAGATAACTCTAAATGGTACTGGGTATATATCATTTTCTTCAACTGCACACTGTTGTCTTCCATTTGATTTGATGACTTACAGCTATACTGTCTACACAGTAGGCCTCAACGTCAGGAAAAATTCTGTATACTTCAGTTACAGCTGAAATAAGTTTTGCATTAGTACCTGAATCAGACAAAAAAGGTTGTGTTCTGGTGTGTGAATAGAAATGGCTAAAAGTAATATAGACAAAAGCCATAAGAGTACACAAGTTACATATGAAAACCACCAATTCACTTGCATGTGTGGCATACAAGTTCAAAGATTTGCTTCAAGTTTATTTGTGTACACAGATTGTTCAACTCATAAGATATTTTAAGAGCTATTTCTCTATTGTATGCATAATTCATTTACAAATGTGATTAGTGGGCCACACCGAAGGCCATACTATTAGTTCACTTGGCAATATGGTAACGTCAGCTGAAAAGCATAATCATCCATTAAAAGAGCATTATGATATGAACATTAGGTATTTAGGACATATAGATTTTTCTTTTCCAAATGGAGTCCAAGTAATTATTGCCCAATCCAGGTATAATTTTGTACACAAGTAAAGAACAAAATAAGATAAATCTTCATTTATTTGCAATTGACAATACACTTCTTAATGAATATACACTTTTGCATTTATTTTGTATCACTTGAATAAACAATATTTCTTTCAGTTCATTTTAAACTTTTATTTTATATCACTTGAGTAAACAATATCTCTTTCGTTTCATTTAACACTTAGAAACAGGTTCTTCCAGTTACAATAATCAACTCTGGAAACAATAAACAAACTGGAACTTTTGACCTAATTATATTACATTTACTAGGGTTAAAACAATAAATTCCTTAACATAATAAATTAACAGTTCCAGTTAATCAAACACAAAATCACCTTTTATACAGGGTGTGAACTGTTAATATTTACAGGATAAAGCTTATAGTTTCCAAATTGATTGAAGCTTACATGTTGCAGTTGCTGGCACATATCTATTTCCAGCATGGTTTGCATACATTCCACCTTTAATAATTTTGTTACTTCCCTACCCCACCCCATTCAGTAACAAGTATCAAAAATCAGGCTCATTCTAAGGCAAAGTCTGTAACTTGTGTACCACAGTCATCAGAGAGACAAAGATGCAAAACTTTATGATGCCTGTCAAAGGAAGAAAACAGTTTGTTGTTTACCCAAGTTTTGAACCAGTTAACTTGAATTCTCAGACCATCAATTGCTACAGCCCCACTAATTACAATTGTTAGGGAATAATGAGAACTCACCTTCAGTTATCTGTGTATATATATAATTTTAATAACCAAGAATACCGGATGTCTGGAAACATTATAGCATTCAATGGTAACGTCAGAACTGAGATGAGAGAATTAAACAAGCATAGTACATGACATAATATATCCATAAACTATTGACTGGGAAAAATACTACAGAACACCATTTCTGCTGGCAGTAAGATGTTGAACCTATATGTCATAAATATCAGGTTGGACATCTAGGACCAGTAATATTCATAATGGGCAGTACCCCCCCCACCCCCCCCCCAAGTGAGAAGGGCCTGATTTGTAATCTAAGCCACCCAACCTATCACAGCCTTTATAGTACTTGAAACAAATATTGAGTAATAGTAAAACAAACTCTGAAAGTTATTAAAACCAATTTGTTATATTTCCATAACTCTGCATAGTTAACTGTGCAAGCAGACTTAAACATATCAGTGTATGACAGTTAAATTGAGCTATAGCATCGATTAACAGAAGCTACGAATTCATCAACAAGCAGTGAACAATCATCTTCACAATAAATGTCAAACATTAGCATCCATAAGCTGTCAAGACAAGTTGTTACACTGGATATATAATCATCCATTTATTTCAAACAAGCTGTGAAAAACGAACCTCACGTCCGCTATATGTACGCTGGCCATTGCAAAGGATGCCTTAATAGATTAATGTTTATCGTCGTGTCTTGACAACCATTTTGCGCGCGCACACCGGAAAGTCATGCTATATATTTGTTACTTGTGAACGTATTCGTGGGCAGTACGCTATATATTGTTCCCATGGCCGTATTCACGGGCAGAATGCTATATGTTTGTTCTTCGTGAACGTATTTTTGGGCAGTTACTTTGTCATCTTCAACCTAAAGGTCAAAACTGCCCATGAAATATATATATCTGCCCACGAACCGAAAACATGAATAGGACTATAACATAAGTGTATATACTTATTTTCAACATATACATAATTACTATGTAAGAAATACAACCTATGTATATGTATTTTGATTTGAAATGTAAACTATATCATGTCCTTCCCGTAAACCCACTTTCGGGATGACTGCCCACAACGCACCTAAAACGTGTATATATATATATATATATATATATATATATATATATATATATATATATTGTTGCCGTCATATTAATGCTTATCATTTCCCTCCAATTCATTGCATAAATTATGAGTATCATTAGGGCAAGTTACATGGGTGTATATGGTAGCTTTAGTTGAAGGATTGTATGCGGTCAAATATGGTAATGTTAGAAACAAATAATACCTAGTTTACGTCTGATGCTGATAAAGATTCTGATCCATAGGAGTGTTAGTCTGCGTTTATCATCACTATTGTTTTGATAAACTATGGCTCTGGTGTACCAAATTGTTATATGTAAAGTACAGTCGTGTTGGGCCCTAGTTTGGGTGAACGGTATAAATTGGCTGCGAATATATTTTGTGTTGGATGCTATTGTTTGCAAGTATTGCACCAGGTAACAATTTTGGTGGCAGGGGTGGGATAGCAAAGTTGTTGGAAATGAACATTCAAGCGCACAAGTACCAATGTTTTGTCTGTGTAGTGTAGCTGCAAATTGTTATTGCATATACTATGTAAATTTGTGTGGGTGTGATTCCTGTTAAGGAAAGGATAAACAATAAAGGATTGAAATGACGACATAAGGTAGCACCGTCAATGAGTACGTAATAACGATTGTTGAAGAGCACGCCATTGAAAGGTATAGAACCAGAAGGAAACAGCAAACACATTTGATGCAATTCACATATTTTGAAGGAGACGTCAGTGGTGAAGAACCATATGACATGGAAATAGAGGATAACCATGTTGTAACAAAACTAAAGAAAACAGAGAGCAAACTAAAAACATCCAAGAAGCAAACTGAACGTGACCGGTTACAGTTAGAGAGGAAATGCGCACTTTTAGAGACAACAATTAGACCTTCAAAGTGAGAAGTTGCGAATGGAGCACAGCCTGAAACTTAAAGAGCAGGATTTAGATATAGATTTGGTGAAACATCAGAAAGATGTAAAGAAAAAGAATAACAGCCTCTCATTTAAAGTCAAACTTCAAACTTACAATAACCAAGCCAATGAAGATATTCTTACATTTCTCTCAGAATTTGACGCCGTTTCTGATCATGCAAAATGGGGCGAAGAAATGAATCCATGCAACTGAGAACGCTGCTAACAGGAGAATCAAGATATGTAGCACAATGTTGAGCTAAGAAAGCCCCTGATAAATAGGTTTGGGAAAATACATCCCAAATCTTTTAACCAGTTACTTAGCATAAGAAGGGATGCTAACGAAACTTACATAGCTCTGATGGCACGTTTAAATCGGTATTTAACACAGTTCATTGATAGTCGTGATCCACATAGATGTTTATCAGATGAATATTTCTTGAAGACTCTGCCGCCAGTCCAGACCCTGTGGATAAGGCGCAACATGGGCAATTGATCTGTTGTCGGTGCTGCTGAAGGATTACGTTTTGCCATCAAGTATAGCAAGTTCGACCCTAAGCACAGCCGACAACAAGCAAATAACAAAGCATCAAGTTCACCTCATTCCAAGAAAACTGGCTTGATATAAAGATCCTATGGAAACAAAAAGTGCCTCAAATGTCATCAGAAGGGTCATGCTTTCCGTGACCGTCCCATGGGAAATAAACAAATATCAAGCAACCTACTTTGTCCAGAATACCAGTGGTGAACTGTTAATAAATTAACCGGGAACAGTGAACAACGAGGCGGTATTTTTGTTGTTAAAGATACAGGTGCAGAAATGACCTTGATACGTGAGGACCATGTCGATAATTCATGAATCCTTGAAGAGCAGAACCTGACACTCTGCACTGCCTATATATCGCCGTTTGAGGCGACACTAGCCATACTAGAATTAGACAAGCCATACTACAAGGGTAATGTCCACGTTAGACTGGTATCTGACTTGACAGCACAAGCGCTGCTGGGTATGGACATTCTACATAGGACAAAAAGGAATATGGTAGTAACAAGGAACCGGGCAAGAGCGCGGAAAGAGGAAGCAGAAAATAGTGAAGGGGAAATAAAAGAATGAACTGTAGGTTCATCTAGATAGGCTATTTTCGGACGAAGATAGTGCTCATGGTCCTGATGAGAACGAGGATGACATATGTCATGAAGATGAGGCTGAAGACAAGAACCTGTCGCTTGATCAGCTGCAAAATGTTAATGTGGAATTGATTTCTCAGTATAAAAAGAACGACAGCTAGTTGATTGGAGTAAGAGGAAAAGCCATGTCGTCTGCAAGCGAAGCAGAGGTGTTGACAATGCTTTTTTCTCGCAGCAGTTTTTCTAAGGTAGTTGCGTCAAGCAGTGGTGCAGTTGACATATGATGGACAGCGTGCTGGTCATCTAGGAAGGGAGAAAACTAAAGCAAGAATAACAACAGCGTTTCATTGGCCATGAATATTTGGGGGTATTCAGAAGTACAAAGACGGGAACAAGCATATATATTAAAGATAGTAGATGAAGCTACCAGATATCTGAAAGCAATTTCGTTGAAGAACATTGATGCCAAAACAATGGTCAACACCTTAATTGGCCTATTTTGTCGGGTTCGTATACCTAAGTATATCCTTACAGACCAAGGGACCAACTTCACAGATACTCTTAAAACAAACTCTACAACATGTTGAACATCAATGTGATAACAACTTCTCCTTACAGCCCACACTCCAATGGATAGGTGAAAAGACTGAAAAGCAAACTCAAAGCTGTCTTGAAGAAATTGTGTTCTACGAACGGTGGAGAGTAGGATTTGATGCTATATTACGCACTGTTTTGCTATAGGGATGTACCACATGAAGCAACTGGGTTTTCTCCGTTTGAGCTGCTGTATGGTAGGCAAGTTAGACGGCCGATGAAAATTCTTAAGGATCTATTCACCGGTGAGGGTGAAGTCATCTGGAGAACACGTGCTTTTGATTCGCCAGCGATTGGATGATGTGAGTTAGTGAAAGAGAATCTGACAGAATGTCACAAGAAAATTAAAACATGGTACGACAAAAATGCTACCGAAAGGGTATTTAGGCCGGAAGATGATGTACTAGTTTTGTTGCCGTCCGATGCATCGAAGATGAGGGCTCACTGGAAGGGACCTTATCGTGTCATTTGTAACGTCAATGACGTTCATTACAGGATTGTCATTGGTGGTAGGCGATGACAAGTAATCTACCATAGTAACCTATTACATCAGTACAATAAAGCTGTACTGTTATCAGCAATTGTGTTTTAAGAATTTGATGGAAGAGAAAGGATTGATTTCCCACTCCCGACAACAACAAAAAAGAGGTTCCATCCTTCTAGGAATGGTGAGCTAATATAGAAAATGCATCACGAATTTCTCTGAGTACTGGGCTCCGCTTTTTATTTTGACAAGGAAAGGACAGCCAAATCGTGTTACATGGGATGAGACAGTGTTAAGGCATTCAGTGACTTGAAAAATGCACTTGTAAAGGCACCTATATTGATCAACCCTGTTTTTGAATGCCCTTTTGTACTGCAAAGGGATGCAAGTAATGTGAGCATTAGATCTGTTTTGAGTCAGTACAATGACAATAAGGAAGAATATCCGATAGCGTATGTCAGCCGCAAACTATCCCCAGGGAGCATAATTATTATACAATTGAGAAAGAATGCCTTGCAATAGTATCGATGATATAATATATTCACTACTACTTATGTGATGGTTCAGTCACTCTTGAAACTGACCATAACATGCTAACCTAGCTGAGCCAAAATAAAGGAAAAACCAACGGCTTCTGAGATTGTCTCTGTGTCTGCAACCATATGAATTCATGATCAAACATCGGGGAGCAGAGAATGCAAATGTTGATGGATTGTCACGTGCTGGATCAAAGACTATGTCACTTAGTGTTCATTATTCTTTGACTTATCTGAATTAAGACCCATATGATGATATGTATTACATCTTGTGTACTAATTAAGTACTTTCCTAATGCAGATCAGATTGATTTTAATTGAATCGAAACATCTTTGTATTAGAATCAATTGAATGCTTGAACTGTATGCTGTTTGATAGAACTCTAATTGCCTGGGAGATGCTAGAACTTTTAAATTTCACGAAGTAAGATAATTGTATCGAAATGTATACAGCCAAATAGTAATCATTTCATCTCGCTTATCCATCCTTTATAATTTTGTTCGAAAACTAATGTTTTCTCTAAAGGAGGAAAGTGTTGCCGTCATGTTATTGCTGAATATTTCCCTTCAATTTACTGTATAAATAATGATTATCATTAAGACAGTAGTATAAGTCAAAGGATTTTAAGCGGTCAGATATGGTAATGTTAGAAACAAATACTACCTAGTTAACATCTGATACTGATAAAGATTCTGACCCAAAGAAATTGGAGTCTGCATTTGTCAGCACTGTTGTTTTGATAAATTATTGCCTCGTGTAAAACAACCAAACTGTCTTTATAAAGTGCTGTCGTCTTGAGACCTAGATTGCGCGAACATTAAAAATTGGCTACGAATATACTTTGTATTGGATGTTATTGCTTGCAACTTGTGTACTCCTTAATATATATATATATATATATATATATATATATATATATATATATATATATATATATATATATATATATATATATATATATATATATATATATATGCATACATACATAGATACACACAGTCGTGTATATATAGCATAAAAGTACATGCATACATACATACATACATACATACATACATACATACATACATACATACATGCATACATACATGCATACATGCATACATACATACATACATGCATACATGCACACACAGTCGTACATATAAAGCATAAAAGTGCTATTTATAAACATTTAATTACCTACCTCTATATATGTGAGAATCACATGAAAAGCGCCGTATCTGTCCACCACTGTTCAACGTACTGCATACCACTAATAGAGATAAACATATATTTTTTATGATATAACATTAACCACCACCGGTAAATTAGACAAATAAATTAAGCACTATTTAGAGAGATACACTAACAGTAAAAACGGATTTGAGTAACATTTTTTCATAATTTCTGTGACATTACATACTGAACACAGCTAAGAATTATTAACATTTGATAACATAAGGGGATTCAATTTACAATTAATCGTCTTCCAAACGATATTCATAGATGCATACCAAATTTAAAACCAGAAGGATACCCAGGATCTTAATTACGCCATCTGGAAAAATAAACTTTCTAGTTTGGTTAATGGGCGTGTTTGTGTTGCGTACAGGTGATTGCATATGGTTTACATAATATTAATATTTTCTAATGTTATTTGACTGCTAAGTGTTTATATTATTTCATGATATATTATCGTATTGGGCAATTGATGGATAGGGTGCCACTCTCTTGGTATAATAATAGTACGGCAATGAATTTAATAATATGACCCCCTTTTAAAATATATTTTTTTCAGGAGGTATGACGAATGCAAAGTCACAAAGTAAAATAATTGCAATAGTCATTGAGATGGTTATGAGAATTTAATATAATGCCATTTTTCAACAGTATCTCAATTATGGTTGTCATAAATGTAAGAGTTTATGTGATATACCTTTACTAGGACATAGCATTTGAGGAAAGAGGTATGCAATGTTAAAACTACATCTACTTCCCAATACGCCATTTAACTGTCCTTATAATCTACTGAGCAAAGGTGAAACTTATTAACCAGCTGAAACAGTTGCAGAGCCAAAGCTTACACAAGCATACTACCAACAACGTTCGGCTGACCGGTATTAAGACCTACGAACAAATAAGCTGTTTAACTATTACAGAATTATATGTCGAGCAAAACATAATGCACTTTAAAACCTACAGTAGGATACTATTGTTAACACATTCATGCTCAAAGACCAGCTCCCATTCACCTACTGAACAACTAGGCGTGCGTGCCAATCCTACCGTTTTCATTGATGATATCATATATGTCTGCTTCTTGTGTGTGTTAGAATAATTTTACACTTTTCATGGGTCACATATTATTTGAGTATACGCACGTGTCAGGTAAGGGTATATATGCTACCGCATGAAACGATATACATTACTTAACGTGCCTGTTGAACAGAATATACAGCTACATCTGGCCTCATCCAAAAAAGTCATTCATGGTGGGTCAGTAAGTCCATCAGATATCCTCAAATCCAGAACTTAAAAGCTGACGAGCTGTGTGGATATTGCAAACCATCCGTTCAGCTGCATAATAAACGAATAGGCACTCAATGCATCTGATCGAGTACCCGGACGTATCGACAGTGTAATGCCACTGGATTCAGTTACACCAGATGAGAAATTCAGGACGACTCTTCCCAACTTTCCTTCACTGAAATGTAACCCACGCAAAAACTGTGTGACATTATCCCCTTCCTCACATATACCTTAAAGTACTATAGAAAAGTAAAACCAGCAGAGAAGCAGTTATGTATACACTTTCATATGCATCTGTAAACCTACACAAAGGCGGTTTATGACATCGAGTCGATGTTCAATGGACAGAAGTACCAATGTATCTTGTCATCATCTGCGTTACTGAAAGTGTCGTTTCAGATCACAACGCACCGTAACAGTATTCATCTTTTTGCTGATGATGCTGATCCCACCTTAGCGGCTAAATTATAATAAGACGACATATATAAAGCAGATTGCTATCGGTGGGTGACGAAAACGTGCATGTGCTAATATATGTCATTAGAAAGACTACATTTATGAGCACTTTTATCTGATATAAAACTAACCAGATTCAACTTCCAAATTGCAGGCCTGAGTGGTCTTTTCCTAGATGCAGAAGGATGACTCGCCAAAGAAAAACCGGCTACACCTGCTATTGGAGAGGCTGAATTAAACAACAGCAATATCGAGCTGGTGTTTCGCCTGAAATCAAAATAGAGCTACTTGGCAATATGACATACCTCCCAAAAGTGAGTGAAAGACAAAAATGAAAATGAGACCTATCTGTCTGGACAAAGACATGCAATATCATTAGCGAATATGCACCCACCATGACAAAGCTAGATGAAATAAAAGACTAATTTTATGAAGACCTCGAGGCTCTTATTGCACGAATACAAAACGAAGACAAGCTCATCTACTTTAGTGTTGACAATTCTAGAGTTGTTAAGAAAAAACACCTCAGCATCCAAAAGGCAGTCTTCAACGTTATCAAGAGGGAGTAGTGTCTATGCAATCCAACATAGTTGAAAGACTAATAGCTTAGAAATAGGGCAAATCAGATTCAGAGCTCAGTAGACAGTACTTAAATGATACATTCCTATGATACTTGAAGATAATTTAAGGACCGGAGTCATAAGGAACACATCCAATACCTAGTGATGTCAATGCCAACCTATTCACTGACAAAGAAAAAAAAACTCCAAAGACGGGTATAACACTTCAAAAGCATCTTCAACTATCGGTCATCATTAATTCAGAAGGCAACTGAATGACTGTCCCTAATGGAAATCAGCATATACTTCAACACTTAATGAACATTTAAAAGCAAATGACATGTACCAAATTGCAAAGCACCTTGAGCGGACACATTTCCAGTAGATGTGTACAAGGCCTGAGGCTCACACGTGGCACAAAGCAGGCTGAGTTTTCCACTCAGTAGAACACAGGAATATCTAGTCAAGGAGTTCACGAACTCGTCATTCGTCTACTTAAAAGGAAACCCTAGATCCTGAAATATCCTTTAGGGAATCTTATAGCTGCCATTGTCAGGCACAATCATCGACATAATTCTGACAAATTGCATTAGGCAGCATCCTGAACAATAGCTCTTCTCTGAGGGATGTTGTGGAAAGGTTGCGGGAACACATATTAGGTGTTTTCAGCTCATTGCCTCTAAAAGAAATGTCAGGAGCATAATTCCTGTAAATAAGATTCATATTCCTAATCTAAAACTCTGTCTTTGTCAACCGACGAGGACTTTCGCAGATCACGCCAGTCTTTATTTCTTCGGAGATCGACAACCGACGGCTAAATGAAGCCCGTTTATTCATTCCAAAGAGACTGCAGGAGAAGACATATTTATCGAAAGCGTCCATTTGTGATCTACTATTTGCTGACTACTGGTCGTTGAATGAAAAGTCTGGCATTGCTATGCAAACATTCAGTTACAGAACATTTCTGTGCAAAACTTAATGTCACCAAAAACAGAGATAATGCACAAACATGCACACGCATATCATGAAGTAAAGTTTACCATAACGGTAAATGACATTTCTGGTAGTGGGCAAATTCACTCTTCTTGGAAGCATACTGCAACCTGCAGTCGACATCTACAACTTCGGTGGCCTAAAAGTAAGTGCGTCCGCCTTAGATGGAGTAGGTCGTGGGTTCGATCAAAGGCCGAGTCATACCAAAGACTTAAAAAAGGCTGCTAACAGCTGCCTCGCTTGGTGCTCATCACTAACAGGTTAATGTTAGGACTTGTTGGCCTGGTGTCTTGTTAATTAGACTGGGCTGGACATTATGGTACATGTCTGCGACATGATGCACCAGTGCTAGACACCACTATAGACTGTCACTTTGCAGACATCGTAGCGATATGACTGAACAATTGTTAAAGCTACGTTAAAAATCCCAATCACACACACACGCAGTCGACATAGACAATGAATCAAAATGTAGAGGTGCTAAAGCAAGTTCGGCTTGTGGCAGAGTACTCTCAAACTTGTGTGAGCCCAATGACATTATTCTAGAAAAACGCTTAAGGTATATCGAGCCATTGTGATGGTGACCCTGTACTTTACTATCGGAACATTGCCAGTTTACAGGAGACATGACAAGAAGCTGAACCATTTTTACTTTCGTGTCCTTAGAAAACTAGCAACGATAATATGGCCGAACAAGTTCCATGACATTGCGGCTTACACTCAGGTAGGATTGCCAAGCATTTACAATATGTTGAAATCACAGCTGAGGTGGAAAGGTCATGTGATTGTGGTATCAGATGAGGATCTGTCAAAGACTAGCATATACAATATGCTGAAGAAAGGTAAGCGATGTCATGGAGGAAGACTAAATATTCCATTCTTTCACTGGAGTCATTGAAGAATTTCAATTTTACACTCAGTCTTGAAACAATCTAACTCATGATCGCTCCACCTGGCTCAGTCTCGTCTATGCCTGATCTATATACATGAAAAAAAGGCATTTCAGCAGCACAAATGCAGTATATCCTCATTTGATCAGGCATATCCAAATAGCGTCCCCTGCCAAGTGTACAAAAACACGCATGAAGGCCTACCATGACGGAAACATATTATCCGGAAATATATGAAAAACCAAAACCTTGATATTTGTAAAGATGAGTAACATTGAACACTAGTGTATGTGATTTTATTGTTGTGTTAGTATTGATTTCGCAATGTAGTTGCCGCTACCCTGATCATTAGACATGATTATGTTAAACTGAACCTCAAGCAATCATTTCATTGTTTCACAGGTTTTCAGATCACTTTAGATAAATAAACATAACGGGAAAAGCATATATTATAATGGTTTAAGTAAGTATTGAATCAGAACCAAATACTAGGATAACAAGCCTGTCCGTAGTGGATCCGGGTGTCAGTGTCATGAACAAATAACAGGTAAACACATAAGTTGATAATAAAGAAAGCCAGAATCAAGACTTATGAAGTTGACGTTAAGTAAAATGTGACTTAGATGATACATTATATAACATTATAAGGAAATAAACCAGTTTATGATTGCTAAATAGCATTTCTTTTTTCACAACTAGCATATAAATATAATTCAACTAATTTCATGTATAGTCATTCTCGAGTAGATAATAGCCTGACTGCTTTTAAAATGATTTCCTAAAGTGTTAACTTATATTAGGTTTGTTTCTATAAATTTATCAGCAGTGTCATTCTACTATTGATCGAAGTTTTTTCAAATATTTAATACTAAAAAATAAACGATTTAGACAACTACAATATCACATGAGATTTTACCATTCTTCCTTTTCCTACACGACATTCAGACATTCTAGCGCATTAATAAAATATATAATGGGAGAATGAAATCAATTTTAAAACATTTTTCTAGTTGTCCACAGCACATCGGCCCAAGAAAGACTATAGCGTGATGTGGCAGTTTGAATAGTTTCTTTCTTCAAAACACACACCTGCAACAATCAAGGGAACATCTAGGCATCTTTGAAAGACCAAAGAACGCCTTTTAAGTCTGACAAGCTAGGTGTTGAGCTACCCCACTATTTGTTGTCTCATTTCGTTTCTAAAGTCTTGAAACAAAATTTGAATGTGTGTTTATAATTACCTTTCAAAATATTTGTTGTTTTTTTTTTTTTGAGTACTAGCAAATGTCGTAGTCGATGGTACGCTAGTGCTTGTCGAAGTGGCAGCAACTATCACTAAAAGTTAGGAAAGAAGCTACTATGAGGTTTGAAGCACATTTGCGTTTCAAGCTTCATAAAATTTCTCTCCTCTAAAAATGATTCAAAATACAATAAAAACTGGTCAAACGATATCATTCTTGCAAGGACCACTATTAATATATGCAGAATATTATTTCAGCTTACGCACTAATCGAGACCACCTCATTGAGACCAATCGTAGCATCTTTGCTGTCCCTCGGCACACACTACACTGTGCATAGCGACTGATTAGTATTACAGGTGAATGTCTGTCTAATCTATCGCCTATAGGAATATGCACAAAAATGGTCGAAAATGGTATAAAAGGATGCTAAAGGGGGAGACGTCAACGCAAATTTCTACATTAATATATATAATATAATATAATATAATATAATATAATATAATATAATATAACATAACATAATACAATATAATATAACATAATATAATATAATATAATATAATATAATATAATATAATATAATATAATATAATATAATAGAATAGAATATAATATAATATAATATTAGAATATCAATTACTATGTCCTGTATGATAATTCGATATGGATAATTTATCGTTCCGTTATATTCGACTTGCAAGACGTGTATATCAATGCTTTGACATATCTTTCAGACACACTTACACTACTCGATAGGTGGCTACAGTAGGATGGACAGTCTATATTTTCTGAATGGCTACTAAATCAAAAGGAAAATAGTAAAATACATCACATTTATTTTTAAAAGGTTTTTGCTGTCATGATGTGGCATATTCACACACGTTTATCAATTATAGCTTCCTGTATGTTATACTGAACGAGTATTGATAAATGTTTCGTTTTAAATGTTAACCTTATTTACTTATGCTGATGGAAGTCAAGTTTTCGAAAGAAACAAATATTAATTGTTCAATCATAATATTCAAATACAACGTTATATATCAGTGAGCACGTTTAAAAGTTCGGTAAACCTTATATTAAAAACTGAGTCAGGATAATTTATGTTATTTGAAGGCATGTGTTTCTAGACACTTAAATCTGAGTTTAAAAATAGTTTGCAAATTAAATATTTATCAGATCTACCTATTGACAGGCATATTACCGTTCAGAAGAAAAACCACTCTTGTTTGTGTCAATATCGATAGATCCATATCTTTAACTTTGATGAGTCTTTATTAAAGAAAAATCGATTGATACATAAGTAAGTAGGCATGGACTATACATACAAACAAGTAGATAAGAACATAATAAGGTAGACAGAGAAGTAGAACAATACCTTTTGAGCACAAGCATGGATCATTTCTTGGTTCAGGATATGTGGCTATGGTTAGACGAAACGTTTACAGATTTACGATAGTGCAATATATTATGTATGATGCAATCAAAGGGGCGTTTAATTAATATAATATTCTTTATGCACATATTTGTTTAAAAGTGATTTCAAACCGTTCTAAATGGTTTAATCAAACGTGTGCATTTAAATCTTTGAAAATAACTTATATTTCTAATTGAATCCTTTCATTCAGAATAGCACATGTTATCTCGTGTTATATGTTTTTATGTGTTGATTCAATTACAGCATGAACATGAAGGCTAGTTGAATATTAGTTTAACAGTATGCTTCAAAAAAGTATTTTGAGTCATTTCTTGAAGATAAAACTAGTTTATTTTGATATAGAACGTCAATGTATGCGCGTGTAGATAGAGGAGCCTTAACGATTAAAGATTTAGAGATTAAAATATATACATATTACCGGCTGCATGAAGTATAAGATCCGCCCTACAGTATTCCTCACTGTGCACTAGGGATGTTGAGAAGCATTTGCCACACTGAAATAATTCACAAACATTTATGCTACGTACATTTTCATACACTGGTAACTGCAAAGATTGTTCTAATGGTAATAATTGACAAGTGGCTACTATGTTACAACTTGATTCGCTTAATCTTAATTATATGTATGCCTGTATGAAACTTAAAAGTGAGGCACAATCATTTATTGCAAAAACGACACGGATAAAACAATATATCCAAATAAATAGAACAATATATACTGCACTCACTATTTCATTCAGAACAACTTATAATGTGATATTTAGTTTTGGATAAATGCGTTGAAATCTAGATTTACATCCGTACAGTTGCGACAGTATGTCAATCGTTCATTTTTTCATGTTTAAATGTTCATTTACTATGTTTTTCACGACTGTAATTTTTTCTGATTTTCGAAGTTACACAAGAGAGAGAGAGAGAGACAGAGCGGAATCGTGTTCAAATGGAAAGGCGTATATATGACAGTGAAACTGATAAACAACAAAAGTCAATACTGGTTTAAGAGCACAGGCCCTATCGGCATCTACCCTTTCATTTCTTAACAGCAACAACCTGCGAGAACGTTGTAGGCAAACGGTGCGAGTGTGCATCCCAAAACGTGAATTCTCTACAGAATAAATATGACTTTTGCCTTTAGATATTTAACAAAAGGATGCGATACCAAAAAGTAATGCCAGCAAGGCCGTGCGGCCCTGGCACAAAGACCGGTCAAATTAC
The DNA here is from genome assembly GCA_028554795.2 of Sinohyriopsis cumingii. NCBI lineage: Eukaryota > Metazoa > Mollusca > Bivalvia > Unionida > Unionidae > Sinohyriopsis > Sinohyriopsis cumingii. Next base: position 67,619,525 of record CM068833.1, on the reverse strand, counting down.
AAGTGTTAGCGAAACACGTTGCCATGAATGAACGTAGGATTTAATCAACGAGTTAAACTAATGATATATTCAATGAGCAATACTGATGCTGTGCTTTTGAAAAAGACCATGTGCTTCAGCTTGATACCCTGTTGCATCGAAATCAAGCTGTCTTTATTACATCGATATATTATTGGAAATTAAAGCAATCAAAGAGAGAAGCGGAGGGTGGAGGCAGTCAGGCAGACGAAGAAGGTATGACTCTGAAGCCGTCGCGGAAAGTTTTAGCAGGTGAAAGGTACATTCGAAGTAAAAGGAGTGTGTGTGTCACACAAATGTACTTTGGAAGACTCGGTCTTATTGAACCCGCTGAATATTAAGTACATAAGCTGTCGATTATCAGAAGCTGGTTGACACTTCGACGACCGTGATTGAATATGTCTACATGCAATACATAAGGCACGAAGTCATATATATATATATATATATATATATATATATATATATATATATATATGACTTGGTGCCTTATGTATCGAGAACGTGATGATTGGCTTGTTTTCGAAAGACAATTCGATATATAATCGTGAGGTACATTTCCATCTTATCAAAGTGACATTATTTCTCGACTCGATCGTCTCAAACTAAAGAACAGAAAAAGCAACACGAACAGGTTTAGTAAAAAATCAACACATAATTTGATTCGCGAGAATAAAAAGTGACAATTATAGGCGAATTTAAGATATTGTGAGTTAAATTCCAGTTATTAATAAATGTTCTACTTAAGACGCCATAGTGTAGAGCCTTAACACATGAATTTAGTATTGAATGCACTGATTTACCAATCGACGTCAGTATGTCATATATACCAATTATTCCGAACGCGCAAATGTTCCAATTTTCTTTGCTGTGTCACAATGTCATAATCCAGAATGAAATTGAATAAATTCGCAATAATCCAAAAATACTGTTTAGTCCAAGCCTTTGATGAACATTTGTAAACCCATTCAACAATTGAAATACATAATTCCTTACATATTATACGTGAACACAACTAAAAGCGATTATACTCTTATAAGCAAATAGGAATTAACACTTTTGTTTATACGAACCATATATAAAATCCAAAGACATCGTAAGATTACCACGATGTCGGATATTGATTCGCTTCTAAAATTTGCTAAGGTTAAAGGCCATATTATCTTAAAGTTGAGCCTACAATCATGAACAAACACTAAGTAAATATATTGTTTATAAACGATCATTAGCTTACACTACACAACTCATTTATGGATAACAGTTAAGAACACAACTTAGATACACATAATACATTGGTAGCATGTATTCCACAATGACGATGTGTATTATTTCCCTCTGCATATGCTATAACCATACCATTTCGGTATCAAATGTAATAATTAATATACCCTCGTCTACTACTACCACCACCAACGATGTTAATGATAGTTAATTGTATTGGTAATATTTGTTTTGTTGAAATAAGCATACAATAATGTATATCGTATATTAATATACCTCACAGCTGAAGTTCTCGCCTAAAAGACAACCTGTACAAATTAATTGACTATCGAAAGATAATTAAGTTATTCAGTACATCAAGATATTAGCCAAACGGTATTAATTAAAATACTTAGATAAACAAATTATGAGTCACAGAAACAGAAGCAGTAGTAGAGTGAACCGTTTACTTCATGTTAATTTTTTGAGTTTCGATTATCGAAATTTTGACCACTATGAAGAAAACTACCTTAAATTGGCAAATATAACATGTGCCCAAGTATAACATTCACCCATGTATTACCCGCAACTTTTCAATCCGGTGCAAAAAGTATATGAGATAACCCTCGGACGTATATAACCCGCAGGCTCTCGTAAAGAATAATAAACGAACAAAGTATGTGTCGATTTCTTTCATAATAAGCATAATATAAAATACCAGAGTATGGCATATCTTCCTCTCTATTCACTATTGAACCACAGCAGAACCGTGTCAACCATAAATCACCAATTCAAAATGTGTTACGGACTTTGATCCGTTTTAAACATCACACGATGATGTCACGTGCTCTCTTAATTAAATTCAGACTGATGCCGCTCCTATCCGTTACGATGATTTATAATCAATAGTCACCAACTTGTAAATATTCACCATGGCATCAACTACACATCTTCCGATTTTCTAATAAACAGCAAAAGCCCTGGTTACTATTCGCAATCGATTCCAAAAATGAGAAATTCTTCTGAAATTCGACTCCTCTTTGGTAGCGGTCATCCCGATTACGACAATAACAGCAAATCAGGCCCATCAACATTACCGTTCTTCATAAATAAACAAATTATTAAATTCAAGATGTTATTTTTATTATCTTGACCTTGGGTTATTGTTATTATATCATCATAAAATTAAAAAAAAACTTTAGCTGAAATATAAAACATACTTACTTAAACAACGTTGGACTCATTTAGTACACGATTTCGAGATTATTGTGTTGCTTGAAATAAGAAATATCACTACAACATAGTTAAAAGAGTAAAACTCAAATTGTATAATACGCAGACATACTAACCCTGCTAGGGGGCATGCTTGGTAGTGAAAACATGGATAACTGATGATTTACATGGGAGATAAAACTGACGGCCACAAACAGCGCACTTTAGGGGAGTGAACTCATCACAACCCCTCGCATGTATGTACGCTAAAAAAAAGAAGTTCTGTAGTTATTCATAATTTCCTGTACACTTCATTCATATTAATTTATATGTTTTCTTTAGCAATATTAATGAAATGAAAACACAAGGCTGATAGTTAACATTCAAAAAATTTTTAATAATGTGCATGGAAACATTGAATTTGCAGCGTTCGTTGTCATGAACAGTAACAGTGCGGCCATTTGCATCTATACAGTAGTAACAGTACGATTCGAGCCATAAACATCAAAATAATCAAGGAACAATGTGCAATTAAACAATTTAACCTGAACCACATTTCATTGATATCGTTTATGTCCATATTTCGCTATTCCTACTGACTGTCAGTGTCACTTTCAATAATTCTTCTAAGTTTTCGCTGTGTGGGCCCTGTTTGAGAATTCGCCTGTTGAAAGAAGTTGACCCAGTTATGGATCTCATTCATGTTTTCCGTTAGGTTCATAACAAACATATTTTGTACGGTGATGTTTGATCCGTAGAATGGGTTTCTGATAATCTTATTCTGCTGAATATTACATGTTTGGGAACTTGACATACTGCAGTCTGCAGTTGTGCAGTTGGAAATTTCTTTGTTGTGAGGGTAGGGTTTACATCATCATTACTTGGGTGGTCGGTGTTGCTCAGGTAATTGGAGTACGTCTGTTGTTGTTTTTCACTAATGTTTGAGTAGCTGTTTATAGACTGCACGTTTTAGTGGTCAGAAATTTGCATGATATCAGTTGGGGGAATGTTTTTGTCTCTTAACTTCTGAATTAAGTACTTGCGGCTACTTGTGTTTGTTAATTTCTTTCTTTCTTTAATATTTGTCTTCTCTTTCATTTCTTCATGATGCATCCAAGTTTGTTAATTCCAACGACTTGTTTCCTAAACCATTTTGGGTTTGTCGCTGAGATTGGCATAGTGTTGGGTGCAATATAGAAAGGATCTTCACGTTGACAAAAGTCTGCTGGTCTTAGCTCAGCATACCGCTTGTAGATAGCAAGTGGATCTCTCTTTTTGTTGTTCTTGTTTTCATACATCTTAGGATTAATATCCTGATGTCGTTGACATTGTCTCCTGTTCTTGTTTTTATCTAATTTTCATTGAGTTCAAGATACGCGAGGCCATTCACATCTTTCTTTAGTGTAACATCCCCCATTTCAGATTGTAACGTTCGATCACTCCCGTCAAACCAAAATGAACAGAGTTGTTAAACCATAATGTGTTAACAATGGCTTCAGGTGTTTCCATCCCCATTAGTTTTTTACTATACAGGGCATTTATTTCTTCATATGTGATCGGTTGACTCCGATTGGGTTTATTTCCTTTTCCTTGATATTTTAAATCTTTTTGCTTAGCCCGAAGAGCTTCCCTTGTTAATGCAAAATTTGTGTCTGTTCCTCTCATGATTGTACTTGCATATTTCTTGATTTTAAGGAAGCGATCAATTGAGCTGATGATGCTTCTTAAACTGTTCGGTTCAAACTCAGATCGATCTTTTCTCCTAACACTAAGTATGAAACCATCCAGGTGCTGATCCAATTCAGATGGGTGTATCTTGCCTAAATTTCTGAATTCATTTTTTGACTGCAAGAATTATGTCACTAGGCTTACATCAAAAAGTGTCTTTTTTAAAGTGTTTGCATTTTGCTTACTTTCTATAGATTTCAGTTTATCATCAGGCTCATGATGTCCAGATCTGTCTTCCCTAACACAATGATCATTTTCATTTACAAATGTCTCCAATTAGCTCACAGTTCAGTAGATTAAATGTTGCTTCATCATCTTGCTCCTTATCTGATGTCATTGTTTGCTTTTTTCCACAGAGTTAGAGTGTTTGATTTTTGCCAGAGGGAGAGACTGGAAACAGCAGTGTTGACAGAGATGACAGCAGACGACACAGGGTGGAGCTCAATAGTATTCATTTCCTGAATTGAGTATTGTTGGTTTTTTGTATAAAAATGTTATTTTACAAGAAAATCATTATCTTGTTATTTTCTCCATTTTAAATGTAATATTAGAAGAAATTCATATTCACTGTTGGAGAGTATAATAGCTATATAAACATCTTCATTATGCGTATTCATACGCATGGGCAAATCACAATTTGATCGTGCAAAACTATTGGTATATCAAGTTGCTTTATACCAACACTTCAACGGTCATGTTATTTTTAATGGATGTGGTATATATATATATATATATATATATATATATATATATATATGCAGTAATCTGACAACGAACAGTGCAAACCTAGTATCTAGATTGCCTGAACGCTTTCGACTCCTAATGAATCGCTTCCAAAGGCAAATACAAACTATAGACAAGAATATAAGAAACACCTGTTTCATTTGTTTGTTTTGTAAATGTTTTGAATTTGTCTTTGAAAAAGATTCATTAAGAGTCGAAACTGTTCAGCTACAGCTCAATACACATAGGTCATGTAGGCATTCAACACCGACTATTTCAGTAACGGGTGTCATCTTTTCGAATTTGATTATACAAGCTTTTTAAGTGGCAAATTCTTCACTTCATTTGGATTCGTATACATCCATATTCCTTTGGTAGGTAGGTGCATACGGAAAAATCAATGTTCAAGTACATAGACATTTTTAAACAAATGAACCAAAACAGTGCAATCCGGAATGAATCTCGCGCGCTGTGATGTTACAATGAAAGTAACCCAGATAGATAAATAAATTCGTACTAACCGCGATTGTGGCGGTTGCACTCGACGCTTTTCTTATGTTGACCCAAGTTTAGTACACGACCACCATTGTAATAGTCCATAGCGATTGATACGTTTCGTCTGGATATTCATTGGTGATTGTTAAGGTGCAAAGCATTCAGCAATCAGCATGAATAAACCTTGGTCAATGAAAATTAGTATTAAATTTTAAAAGAACATATACTATTTAATTTAAAACCAATAAATAGGCACACATGACCAATGTAACTTGTGCTATAGTTAAAAATTAGCTTTCCAGTGTTTGTTGTCAGTTTATTTCCTTTATCATAATCAATCCCTGACACACGTGATACCTTGCTTGATCCACTACACTTGAAAAGACTTATTCTCCATATGTTTTACATAATGTCTATATCTATATATATATATATATATATATATATATATATATATAGATAGATAGATAGATAGATAGATAGATATAGATATATATATAGATATAGATAGATATATATATAGATATAGATAGATATATATACAAATACATATATATAAACATATATATATATATATATATATATATATATATATATATATATATATATATATATATATATATATATATATATACACATATATATATATATATATATATATATATATATATATATATATATATATATATATATATATATATTTATATTCGGGGGACAAGCATCAATTTATTAATATAATGACAGTTTGAGCCATTTTGCACATATGTTAAATTACTATTCAGCAATTATTAAGTTGAAAGCATTGTGTTGATAGGGTTATAGATCAGGCTGCAAGATATGTCGGACGCAGACAGTTCTACGCCGAATTTCGCAACTATATGATGGATGAATACAGCTTTCAGAGTAAATATGATACTATATTGGAATTTCCCTAGTTATTTATACAATGGTTAATTGAATACAACATATCTTTGTCATATTTATAAGGGCATGGTTCCAGCACTACACGGTGTTCATGTTCTTGAGTATCGCGGTGATGGTACTTTTAGATGTATGTCCCTGATACGAGTCAATTCCTTCTGCACCCCCTAATGTGTTAGTCAATCACATGCGACACTGTGGACTGTGAAAGTCACTACCATGCACCCATACTGGATAAAAGGGACATACAGATTAACCGAATATCATCTATATCAGTAACGAACAAAACCAGTAGCATCACGCTACCTATATACACCAGTCTGAGATTTGAATGTGGCAAATACAATGTACAGTGCTTGTTCTATGCATTTATATACTTGCCTATGATTTAAAACGAAATTACTCGACTTTCACTATCTGCTGTTCCTCAACCCTCTTGCTCCCTATCTGTTCTCAAAGACGCCAGTGGTTTTCCATTTCCATCAACAGTAATTAATTCACAGAGTGGCCTCCATCAACAACCCTTACAGATTTCTTATTTGTCAGTATAAGGTTGCCAGCCACAATCATGACATCACTGGACTGAATATTCCGTTTTGGTTTCGTTGCATTATTTTCACCATCAATTGGCTCTCGCAGTGGCTGAATTCGGCTGCTATTCACGATAAGTTCTCCACTAATTTCATAGAAATACTAATTAACTTTCGATTCCGTATTTGCGTGAAGACAATCGTTAACAAAGGAACCGATGTTCCGGTGTGCGTGGTATGTCCTACTTCACTGATTACAGGTTTTGCACGATAGCGCATGGCAAGTTAACACCACTATATGTAATGTACACGCTATACGTTTGAAATTGTCCAGTTACAGAAAGTATAAACAAATACAATAAAAAAGACACATTTTGATTCACGGCATGTGCCTGAATTAGTGTAGGTAAAGAATAAAAGCAGTAAGATACACAAAGGTCCTCCATATAAATCGGTTCAGCACCTGGCCAGTTTTATAGGCCGTGTTACGAAAAATGAAGAGTCTAACAGTGAGTCAATCAACTAAAGAAGCATCATCAGATCCGTTGATCCCCATTTTAAAAAAAAGAAATAAGCTACCACAAACAGGAAATGACACATTTTGCGGTAACAATATACACTCTTACTGCAAAACAAAAGATTTAAAATGAAGCAAAAAGGGAATAAATAAATTGCATATAGTCAATCACAGCTGAAGAGAGAAATGCTTTGCATAGCTAAAATTTATGCGGATAGGAACACTTTAAGCCATGATTAACGTACTATGGTTTAGCATCTGAGTGTATTATGGTTTACGGATAATGACTGAACATTACAGTTTTAAATGAATGGTTATACTGCTAGAAAAAGATGTTAATGGTCAATACTACGATGGGATCAGTGAAATTAGACAGAAAACAAGAGCATGAGAAAATGCTAACGACACAAGATTCATTCATTCAAAATGTATCAAAATAAGACTAACATGTGAAAACTTTAAATCTAAAGATGCATGCAATATTAAGATCAGGGGAATCTTGTTAACCAGGAAACATCTTCTATATTGCGCCAATTAATATGCCGATCACATTTATGCATCCAACTGTTTTAGAAAACTAATCGTCGGAATTATAACAATAAAAAAAACTGGGATGATTGCAAACAAGAATGAGAGAAAAAGCAAACATGACAGAAGGAATAAACTTGTCATCAACCAGTAGGTGTAATGTTCTAATTCTACCTACTACTTGCAATGATGTTGTCAACCCCGTTTCCTAGCAACAAAACTATTTCAAATTAGTCCACATGAGACTGCATCAGTTCCAGTTCGAAACACGTAATATACAACATCATAATATTATCGCAAACCTTCTTATGGATCAAACATCAGAGTAAGTAATATATTTGCTATTAAGCCCCTCTCTAAACAACGTAAAAGAGATTCCTATCTAGGTCGAAGTTTTTCAACAATCGACATCTAAAACTCAGGAACTTAGAGAAAGTGACATTGACAGTGAGTAGGAAGAATAACGTATATGGATAGTTGGGCCACCAATGAACTGTGTGTAAGATTAAATATGTTTGCTTAGGTCATGTTTCTTCGTTGTCTTGAAGCTTCTGGCTTGAAATGACATGTCTGGTAAATTTTCCTGCTGTCACCCTTCATAACAAAGCACACTGCAAATTCGTTGTTGGCATTTACATTATTCAAATACCGTGAATGTTATACGTCAGCTCTGTGACTACAGTTTATTTGTTCAGTACAATAATACACTTAATTATGAAGGATGAAGTTTAACTTAAATTAAGAGTCAATAAAAAATAAATGTTTTGGCGTACATATTTGAGAGAGGGGTTGTGAAAATTTCGCTCCATTCACATCTCGGTGATTAATGTCGTCATCATTTCAAAATCCTAACAGTACAGGTATATCAAATTTGGCCACATATTTTAAAGGCTATGGCGTCTTTAATGCAGACTATATATATATATATATATATATATATATATATATATATATATATATATATTCAAGAATGAAATATAATGTGTGTTAAATGTGTTAAATTACGTCTTGTTCCTTCATTATATATATATATATAAATAAATAAATAAATATATACATATATATATATATATATATATATATATATATATATATATATATATATATATATATATATATATATATACAATTTTAGAACCCTTAGAGGATCATACATGTTTGCATATATATTATCCTGGTATGATAATATTATATTTATTTAGGCCTTTATTATTTTTCAAGCACTTGCAAGACCATAAAAAAGATATTATTTAGCTTAATGGAGATATGTGTTTCCAAGAAGAAGATAATTGAACCAATGACAATAAATAATAAGAACACGTGACATGAAAAATTCGATCATAGGTATTGTCCAGCGGACACTACAAGTATCGCCCTTATTATCTCTGCCCTTTACTTTCACGTCATGAAAGTATGATTTCGGTAGGCATCTACTCTCTTGCATATCGTTTTATAAACTCCTGTCTGCATCCGTTTAAATATATGTCCCGTTTAATTGGAATATGATATATAGTGACATTCAGTCGGGCACTGGGGCATACAATGTAAATGACCAAACACCATATTCTGTGCATACACACTTGGCAGCGATATTCCAGATTAGCGGTCTTTCAGCATGTTCTAGAAACTGACTGACACGTAGCCGTATATTAATTTACTTTTCAGTTTATAACACATAGCAATTGAAATTTTAAACAATCCTTAATATTCCAAGAAATGTATTAACAAAGAACTTTCTAGGGTTCTTATAGTTAGCAAAACAAATAAAGCGTATACTGTTCATTGAATACGTTTTATTTGCATGTCTTCATCTGTAAGCATGACGATTTCATCGAGGAAATGTAACAAAGGATTGAAGAAATACGTGAAGAAAATGTAAAAGATAGGCACTTCACACGAAAGTAACAAAGTAAAATATGTCATTTAACGAAAATGAACCCCGCTAAACGCATGAAATTCACCATCTAATAACAAAATAGCTTGCTGGATCATTTACACCAAATGCACCCGATTGCAGATGTTTGATTTGTATACCGACAAGACAGTCTTGAACAGCTAACTGAAAGAACAAATCAGAATAATAACTAAAATGATTAATATATAAATAAGAAATAGGCAAAACGTTACAATCGTGATAATAATCGAGATGATGGTTGCAAATGCAATGATGACCAAAATAATAATAATGATGCTACTAGTAAGAAGAAGAATAAAACGAATACGAAGGAGAATAATGTGGAAAACAATGACGATTATAATATGTTTATCATAATCTTGGTTATCCCATATTCAAAGCTAAACATATGAACATGTATACCTACCAATAAGCAAATGGGTTATGTACATTTTCCAGTAGAAAACTAAGGTACTTGAAACACTGCCAGGCTGGCGTACGTACACCGCCTGCATTAATTCCTACCTGGCGCCTTGCAAATGTTTTCCTTTGTATAGATTAATAGAGCGAGACATCGATATGGATGAATATAGTAAAAGCTTATCAAATTCTCTTCGTTGCGGTTGTGTTTCCTTGCAATCAGAGTTACAAAAACTAAATTGAGCATGTAGACAAACGTAGACACTACTTCATCTTAGTTTCGTCATTTGTAAAAATGATCTTTATATAAGCAGTAATTATAACATTATTTTTATATTATTAGGTTAAAGTGATTAAATATTGTTCAACATCGCATTATATATTAAGGTCTAAACAACGTTATAAAGAACGTAATGTATAATAAAAGTCAACGACGTGATTACGTTTAGTTTGAGTTCTTTTATTGTATACGTTCGAATGCAAGAAACATCAATATGATTGACGAATATGATTTCTTACTGCATCAAGAAAAACAAATTTCGGTTGCAAAATATTATAATAAGTTCCTACAGTGGGGTTTGCACATGTATCTATTATGTATAATATTTTGAAATGTATGTATACGCCTTATAAATAACTTTCGTATACAACAATCACACGTTTTGCTGGATTTCGGACAGTAAACATTATTTCGATTGTAACGTCATCCTCAAAGTTAGATCATACTCAATACTCCTCAGACAATAAGCTCTTCTTCCAAAAATTGCAATCATTACTAGTTCAGATAATTTATTTGTTAAGCTTATTTCTGCCAAAATCAGTAAATTGGATTGTATTAAGACTCATATTTTGATAATCAGTTAACTGTAAAGGCAAACGCATTATTTGCAGAAAACCTCAGCGAAGATATTACGGATACTTAAATATCTGTTTATAAGACCTACATTATCAGAACCTTAATCAATAAGATTCTTTCCAATATATTCCTGTTATTTATAAGTACCTTAAATCCATCTGGAAGACATCCAAGGAAAATGCCGGCCTTCCCTCCAATTGGTTCGAAAACACTATCTTTAAATGTGGCAATTGGGGTGAACAGAGGAATGCTGTTACACATTGTCTTAACCTGGAGAAATTTAACAGAGTGAAAGGTAACTAACTGATAAAGGAAAGTATCGGCTCCATGTAAAAGGCATAATAAACATAATATAGTTCCTCTTGTTTGTATTGTTATAACTAGTTACATCATTAGTGATCTAGTATGAAAATGGAAGACATTTAATAATTTAAAATATTTATCTTCAGCCGTCTAATTTCGACTGTCTGTTTGTCATGTTTGTATATAGATTTTTTGGCTAAAGAAGGTAAAACCATCTTCAATTAAAGTTTGACTATATTAGTAGAGTACAATAGAGGCTTTGTATTCTTCGTTAAAACTGCTCGTATTGATTTAGACAGACAAACCATTCCGTTCATAATCAGAATATTTCGAATCTACTATCACGGAAACTAAATTTCATAAAGATTAATCAAATTTATCGGTCATTTATTCAATAGTTATTGAACTCAAAGTTGCTTATTCTAATTTAACTTCCCGCCGGAAGACTCGTGAATTAACGTCTAATAATAATTTCATTTGGAAAAAGGTTTAAACACCTTGTCTGATAATTACAAAACGAAATTTCGTCCGTTGGTTTATTATTACTTGAATTATTGCAACTGCATACACTAGAGAATTTATTAACATTTTAACGTATGCAAGAGAACTTAATAAAACTGTCGTATGTTAATACGTACATTTTCACCTTTTATCCACGTCGTCGTAGAGCTGGCATTACAATTTTTAAGTACAAGTGCCTCTGAAGAAGTGTGATCTCCCCTTGCGCAATCTGATGCGCTAGCATGGGTAACATTGAGGCTGTGTGCAATGCTGTAGATAGTTAATGCTTTGCTACAGACGTGAAGACCTAAAGTGAGCAACAATAGCATCCGAAAATAAATGAAAAGAAAATTTGCTGTCTCATTTGAATTTTCATCGTTAACCCTTCTACATTAATGATACGATTTTACTGTTTTTTTAGCATGCACTTTACTGGTCAGTTGCAAATTCTAAAATCATAGGCACTGTAAGCATTACTCTAAAGCCCATGTAATTCTTTCTCTGATTTACATGCTTTCGAAAGGTCTTGTTGATAAATAATGAAAGTGGGAAATGCGTATTGATATTATATATATATATATATATATATATATATATATATATATATATATATATATATATATATATATATATATGTATATCCACGCAACACATATCACATACGAATACATATATTTGCCATCTAAACTGCGTTAGATAGACGAGAGGCAACTATGTGTCCGCTACAGACTTTTGTTCTGTCTTTTTGTGTTTATTCATAATGACCTTTTCGTATTGATAAGTTGATTGTTTTCATTCTTGAATATATATTTGTATTCACATTTATAAATCAATATACATTCCACTTTAGATATATACATACAGGACGGTTTTATTGAAGAAAGCAGATGACTAGGCCCACATACACACTGATTCTTGAATACTAAACGTTCGTCAGGGCGTTGACGTACAGGCGCAAGGTAATTAGCGTGGAATAGAATCTAAGCAAAACGACGAACCTACAAGAGGTAATTAGAATATTGTACTATAATTAAAGTTGATCTATGGCATTATTGTGTTTCAGTTTACATTACTACCGACCATACCATTATCTCTCTCTGTCTCTCTGTCTCTCTCTCTCTCTCTCTCTCTCCCTCTCTCTCATGGTTGGTTTGCCATAACAGTTACCAGCATTCTTCATAGGTCCATAAACGCTGTGGTATTACGTCTGCGAAAATCCTCTATCCTCGTCTTTGCTTGGATTTTCTTTATCTTATATTGATACGATGTAATCATAGAGAGAGAGAGAGGCGGCCTTTTTATATTTTCGTATTTAATTAATAATTATCAATTCTTAGAAACTTATAATACGTTTAAGATGCAGCAACATCATCAAGAAGAAAATAAATACCTTACATATTTTTTCTCATAACCACAACATTTACCTTACTGTTTCGACCGGCAATTGCAACTTTGTATCATTGGTTTTATAAATACGTTATATAGGTCCCACGGGAAATGTTGACATATCGTTATTAAGAAATATATTGTAGGATACTTGGTGCAATTTCAGTTTTAAGTTTTTCATCTCGCCCAATTTATTTCTCTCACTCCCGATTTCTATATATTTTATCCTTTGTACATGAGAGGGGAGGGGAAAGAAGGGAATGAGATTAAAGTGTGTACCATGTTCAATTCGTTTAGAAAACGGAGATTACTTGTAATTTGCATCTTTTCTCGAAGCTCACAAATAATTACGAAGTGAAAATTCATCATTGATATATAGAAATTGACTAATAGCACACAGTTCCAAGTATGTTTGTGTATGCGTATTATTGCGCCCTGGGCAGTTAGTATTAATATAACAAATTGCTTTAGAACAACATTTAAAAATCCTAGTTTTGTAATGCGTGTGGTTTATATATATATATATATATATATATATATATATATATATATATATATATATATATATATATATCAGAAAAAAATATACGCTAATTGGTTTGCTGGACCCATAAGTCAGCGTGATAAAGAAACAAAACGTATTCAACATTACGTAATAAAATCAGCGTAACTAATATTTAGGTCAAATATGAATAGTGTTATAAATAAAATAGCAAGGTATGAATATAAAATATGTTACAATAATTAAATATATTTTCTACTGTCGCGAAATGCGCTTAAATTAATTTGAGCGGGTTTTAATGGATAGTTATTTCACAATAGACATTGTTTGATGGTATAGAACTATTAAGTACCATGTTGTGCTTTCTTGGTTTCCTCTGTAAGTATTCACCAGGATTATCGAACATCTATTGCGTGAATCACATTGTGATTGAAAACGATAGAAAAGCATTAAATAAACAAAATATCAAACGATATTTCCCCATTATCAATTTGCAACAATTAACTGCATGACGTGAACAAAATATCTATAAATAGACTAGTCATGATTGAGAAAAGTATAAAGAGATTGTTGCAGTCTTTGTTAATAGGTTTTCGTTTGAAACAACACATCAGCTCAAATATTAATATTGAGTACCAATGCAGTTGGAGTAAATTCCCTTTCTCAAAAACGACGCCACGGTTGATCTGGGTTAAACAAGGATTGTGCACCTTACTGCATTCAAATCTGTCAATCTACACAATTCGTGTGAGTCCAGTACACTAGAGGCGGACCTAGTACTGTTACCACATATCCTTTTTTCTTAGTTTAATGTTTGAAACGAAAACGTTTAATGTACATATTTACCTATTAAATTTCCTGTTGCTTGATTAATACTTCTAGTAGATGCCGCTGTCGATGTGGCAGTAAATTGTGTTGTAGAAGTAAGTGCGAAGATAGTTGGTTCTGTTACGCGTGTCGTTGCCGATAGCGTCAATGATGATGCAGCTGTACGATTTGGAAAATTTAATAATTTTGTGGAATCGAATTTCCTGTCAGGAAGTTCTAAAGCAAATCATATTAACTTTTCCACTGACATGTACAAAAGTTCAGTCCATTAACTTCGATATTTAAAAAACGAATAATGAGTAATTTTGCAAATCAAAGATACAACACAGGTGTAAAGAAAGTTAAATTATTTGAATTAATCTGAGGTTATTAATAGTTTAATAATATTTTAAAAGCCTTGAACAATTGTTTCCTGCTCACCACCACCTCAAGACCATCATTCAACTTTATGTTGCGATGCCATAGAGACCGCATGATTCTTACAGGTGTGTGTCTACTTTATTTCTAATTTGAATTAATTAAAGTCAATTTAAGATATATATTTTCGTATATAACATTCCTTTGTCGCTACCTTACAATCCACTTGTATGATAAATCATATATGTAACTTTTGCCATTTTTTTAGATCCAATTACAAGCAAAAGGCAGTTGCTACACTTGGAGAATTCTTGTCATCTGGAAAGCATAATCATTATATTGCAAACCTTTTTCGAAGGCAAATAAAATAAACTTAATACATTTAGATTCATTTTCAAAAATGTTAGAATTTTTTTATCTCTCATGGAACATAATTTCCACATCAGCTTCTCTTGTTTTAGATTTAGAGCTAGTTATAGTGAACCATATCGGAGAGCTATTACGAAGATCCTTTTCTGTTGACGACGCAGATTCACATTTATGCCATATGTTGCACATCCTTCCACATTTCAAAATCCTCTTTTTTGACTGTTGCTTCAAATAAGTTTTATTTGAGAAAACGTAGACCTTTTTGAAGCAAATAATCTTCTCATATCCCTCGTTATTATTGGACACAAGTGTAAGGTTTTACGTCTATCTTTGTATATCCATTTCTTTTTACATTTAAACACTATTTCTGCATTGAAGCACAGATATAACATTATCTAAAAACAGTTCACTTGAGTTTTAGTATAGATTAAATTTTCATTTGATAAAATCCGTGTTATTACCAATATGTCATAAAGAAAGCGATATTGGCGTCTAAATGAAGCTATATTTATAGATTAGGAAATCCAACCATAAATCAACATTTTGTCAATATTAGTTTCAAGATATAGATCTATATATGTTATTGCCGCGTATATTAAAAGAAGCAAAACGCCTCATACAAAAAAAATGTTAGACATTCAAAATCAATACAGAGAGCACAGATGATAACATACATAAATTCGACCCATGCCAAACGTTAACGGTATACAAGCTTATATGTATTCATTCATGCATACATAGTTATACATTTATCAGGCTATAAATTGGGCGTTCTTCCATTCTTACTTGTTGCCCAAAGAAAAGGTACACATTCATATACATACATACATACATACATACACACACATACACACACATACATACATACATACATACATAGATACATACATACATACAGCGGAAGAAGATATACAGATTTACAGAGACATATATAGATCGATTGATATATATATATATATATATATATATATATATATATAGAGAGAGAGAGAGAGAGAGAGAGAGAGAGAGAGAGAGAGAGAGAGAGTGAGTGAGTGAGAGAGAGATATATATAAATATAGTTAGATAGATGGATAGATCTATAGAACGATAGATAAAACGAGATAGATAGATAGATAGATAGATAGATAGATATCAATGTAAGTAGATACATTACCATGTGTACATGAGCATGGATCATATGTTGTATGTGGAAACGTGGCTTTGTTTGGAAGAAAAGGTATAAATTTATAGTGGCAGTTTTCAGATGAATTGCATGTAATGTAATCCTTTATTTCCTTTAGTAATAAGATACATTTTATCCATAATTTATATATAAAGTTTTAGTTAAATATATGCATATAATTTAAAGCAAAAATGAATAGATTCATCAATACATATATTTTCTTATATACATGATGTTTATATCTAGATATTACAATCAGGAGTTAGTGCCAGAGGGATAAATAGAGTTAGTGCCAGCGAATAATAGAGGAATAGATAGATAGACACATGTATGGTTTGATGGATTGATTGATAGGGTGGATGGGTAGAAAGAAAGATACTTAGAGATAGATAATTATATAGATAGATCGATGGATAGATAGATAGACAAACAGATAGATAGATAGATAGATAGAGAGAGAGAGAGAGAGAGAGAGAGAGAGAGAGATAGAGAGAGAGATAGATTGATAGATAGCTAGATAGACAGACAGACATAGAGACAGATCGGCAGATAGATTGTTATATAAATATATATTTAAACATATATATAGATAAAGGGATGGATGGATAGATTGACAAACGAATGGATGAATGGATTGATGGAGAAAGATATATACATAGATAGACAGATATACTTTTAGGTATATATATATATATATATATATATATATATATATATATATATATATATATATATATATATATATATAAATAGATAGATAGATAAACAGATGGATGAATGGATAGTTTGATAAATTGATGGATGGATGGATAGAAGATAGATAGATAGATATATAGATAGATAGATAAATAAATAGATAGATAGATTGATCGATATGTAGATTCATTGATTCAAGGATTGATTCATTGATTGATTCATTGATCGAATACCTGCAGCATGAAGTATAAGATCCGCTCTGCAATCCATCTCATGTTCACCAATAGTGATCCAAAGAAGTTGCTGCCATACTGAAACAATTTTCAAAACTAGATGCATATTTACTTTAAATGTTGTGCATACATTCACTTTATACAAAAATTGATTTTTAAATCGTAATTAAATTATTCGATAGAAAATTACGACTACTGTAAGACAAAGCAATACAAATCAATCAGTACCAAATCCTTTGGAAATTTCGGAAACTCAAGTCTTCCGCTGTCTGCAATAAATCAGGTGTTTACGTTCAACATAAAATATATAACCCAAAATATAAGATTAACAGATGATGTCTGCTCTCCTAGTCTCATGGTAAATTGTGTAAACTGAATGAATAGTAAATAAATCGTTTCCTATAACATTTGGCACATAATCTGTTTTCCGTTGAAACCAAAATGTATACGAAATAAGATTGTCATCAACCTAACATTCAGGGGTTCAAAATCTTCAAATAAGTAATACTGCATTATTGAGGGAAAAAAAAAACCTGATTTACGGCCTAATGTATATAGGCGATAGTTATATTTTAATAATTGAAGCGTTCTCACGATATTGATGTGATCTGCATACTGATGGGCTGCTTTCATATATTTCCCGATGTAGTACTGAAATCAATTAAAGAAATTTCATTATTTTGGCATACTTCTAAATGTAAGTCCTATATTATGCAATAAATTTCATGTGTAGTTCATATTTTTCTCCTCTGGTAGACAGGAAACTTTATTGTGTTTCCTTCATCATACATATTCTCCACAATGCCCCTCAATGTTTGCTTGACATAATTCCCTTCTCAGTTAAATGTTTAATTTACAGGATTGCATGCATCATTTCACTTGTTAAGAAATTTCAGTCCTCATTTTACTTCAGCTCTTAATTTTCGTTTTTATCTTTGATATAATCGTTTTAACAAAGCAAAGAATTATATCAAATAGTAGAAATTTATAGACACACTAAAATTAACACCTTTTTTGCTCAACATTTTATATCCCCTAATATGCAATTTACATCAAATGGAATGTCAATAACAGTATAAAGGACTAGTGGACACACACACACACACACACACACACACACACACACATCCCACTTACACACACACACAGACACACATACACATACACACACATATACCACACACACACATGCATAAATATATATATATATATTTATATATATATATATATATATATATATATATATATATATATATATATATATATATATATAGTAACGACTCTTTGTTTTGTGAAATTTAACAAACAATTTATGTCCCTAGAATATCATTTGAAAATGAAAATAAACAAAATTATGCAATGACGAATCAAAACCAAAATTAATACAAGGACTAAAATGAAATGTCCTAATAATAAAAAATCCTAAATGGAACTTAGTTAGAATCCCGATCAAATCCAAGATGGAAGACGATGACCTCATTAACAGTCAGCGAGGTACTGCAGTGTCGACAGTCTCTTGTTAAATCACATGCAATATTATTCTAATTTTTTAATTATGTATAACTTTCGATAAAGGTCCTTATCCAAGAATTAATTTAGAACATTTGTATTTCCATGGAAAATAATCACTTGAATTTGAAATAATTTCAAGAAAGTAAAATAATTACTTCAGGCTGGACACAACAGAAAACAACTTGACTTTTCAAGAGTTAAGACACAAATGACTATTATTTCTCAGTAGATCAGTAATAAGTCTAACAAAGACAAAAAATCATATTCCCGGAGGTGGGTCAACCTTCTAGAAAATATATGTTTGTAACAATAAACATATGTTTCATATCACATACTCCAGTTATGATTAAACTTAATTTACTAATTCTTACTCTGATAAAGAATTAAATAAACGTTTGTTACTAAAACTATTTCTGGTTCGGAATCGACGTTAGATATTTGATATGGCATTTATATTATTAGTTACTTATAAAAAAGAAACCAATACGTTATACAGAACTGACGTTTTTGGACTATATCAAATCCGGTAAATAAAGTTACATTATAATCACATGCAATGGAATAGAAAAGAAATTTAACTTACAAACAAACAATTAAATTAAATCAAATGTACATATATATATATATATATATATATATATATATATATATATATATATATATATATATATATATATATATATATATATATATATATATATATATATATATATATATATATATATATATAGAGATATATATATATATATATATATATATATATATATATATATATATATATATATATATATATAATTGAATTATTCTGGTTAAAAGGGATGTATGATAGAAAATTTGACCATCAGGTCTGGCTAAAAACCAGCCAAAGCATTTAGTAATATATAACTTCATTTCTCACTAGCACAAACATATACAGGAGAGTCACGACATCAGCGAATAGTGATTGCTTACGTTAGCAAGTATATCACTTTTGAAATATCTGCACCGTCCGTGTTGTTGTTGACAGCTGCCCAACTATAATATTTTTTGGACATAGCATATTGTCGTAATGTTGATTATTTAAATAACTATACATATTTTGCCCTAAAGCAATTAACACAACTGCCTTCAAACTTGCTACGTATTAAACCAATAAAGCATCTGCATCTAACTGACATTTAAGAGTATGTGGATTTAGGGAAAAACATGTGATTTAGATAGATTTATTTCTTATCTGCATGCCGAAATTGACTGTTCAAATTTATATGTAGTTTTAAGAGAATGGCTTTGTGAGTTCCTCGGCGATGAATATAAAATTTTTATAAGCATTTCCTTGTTCCAGCACTAATTGTTTGGTTAATTACAACTCCAGTTTGACTTAGGTGATTGAACTGTGAGGGCGGGAAGCATGTATTATTCGTCTTGTGTGATGCAAATTTTGCATGTAATGAGATAGAACTTTCTTGCACCTATTAGTTCGGCTTTAAATGTTTAACGTTCGACCTGAGACTCTCCTGGAAATTGTGTTTATTACTTTGATGTGTTCCCATGTCTTGCACCATTATTCTCATCAAGAGATGGACTTTTTCCTAATGTTCTTTACATTAGAAAAAAATGAACATCTGCCAAAATTTGCTACAACCGGCTTACCTGGAATGGTCATATTAAAGCGGTTTTAAACAACAATTATTTGACAAGTGTGTATATGCGACACTCATGAGGGCTAATATGTTAAAAGTAAAAAGTATTAGCTCAACATTTACATTTCTAAAAATGAGTGAATCCAACTTCTTAATTCCAATTCACAGATAACAAGTTCCAAGAGATCATAAATCGAATTCACGTGTCATTAAAATTCTCTCCAATCTATGATAACTAATATTACATCATCGTGACAGTTATTAAAATGCAATATATGATAATAAAATTTTAAATGTCAACCTAAAATAGTTTATCCTACGAGTGAACTAAACTTTTAACATATTTGGTAATGACCACTATATTAAAATGTACAAAACATACAATAAAAGTGTAGTTCGGCAGTGGTCCAAAAATCCAATAGATGACTCGATATATTCATTGCCGAAAATCTTTTCTCTTAGGACATTCCTCTATAGGAGCGTCTTGTTTAGGTGTGTTGGAACAGGTAGCGTTGCACAACCACAGTCTTTGTACGAATTTATATTGTATCGATATGTGATTAGTTACTGCAAACGATACAGTTATATGTATCTCTGTGTGGTAAACTCCTAGAAACCGTGGACTGATTTCATACTAGTTATACTACTGTTGCCGTTAAGATTTCCCTCTATGCATATATATATATATATATATATATATATATATATATATATATATATATATATATATATATATATATATATATATATATATAATTGCATTATTTATTTAGAAAGAAAGCGTTTAAGAGATAGAAAGAGGGAGATGGACATAGTCTTCTGTATCATTACATCTAACTTACGCCTGTATATCTCATGGTTCTTATAACAATATGTTTGGTTCCCATGAGCTGCAATGAATGAGAATTGTTTTTTGCAACCTAATAATTATTATAAATAAACTACTTAAATTAAATGGCACCATTTAACGTTTGTTATCATTGCGAACTTCAGGCGTCTAATACAAACATTTGACATTTTGTGAACAGTTTCGGACTCCTAACAGTAGAGTGTGCAACATAATTAAACCCCTATGTCTCCGCTAAAGATGGTTTGATATTAGGAATTTATTACTAAGATTACGAACGGAAAACAATTATTTGCTTTAATTAGTCTGGAATGTAATCGAAGCATGCTTCCAGTAATGAAACACAAGAGCTAACAATTACGAAAGTATAAAAGAAGAAAGAAGATGGAAAAAGACCATATAACAAACGTGTCATACCAAATAATAGACGCTTCTAAAATATAGGTGTGTGTGCCTTTGTGATCAAACCGCAGGTAAAACATTCTAATTTGATTTCATTTCGCAGCATCATTAGATTATTTCTTTCCTGCAGCGAAAACGTGCGTTCAGCTGGTGAGTTTAGATATGTCGGTCATATAATTGTCGATGTAAACAAAATTATGTATAGTGTCTGCTTACAAATGCGTAACGTATTAAACGTACATTATGTACATTTATCCTCTAGTTGTTTATTTTCCAGTTTTGTGTGTTGTTCTATATTGATCTGCTCCACTGAAACATTATATGCCTGTATTGAAATTCCATCGTAGCCCATATAACTATATAATTACAGATGTGGCATTCTATACTTTGTATTTAATTGTCTCTATTATTTTACTTTTTTCTTAAAATATGATACAGTGAACCCACATACTTGTGCTTCATAATCATATTGTCTGAATAACTTGACTTCATGCAGCCGTCTTATGAATCGCTCTGGTAATCGCTCAGATAAAGCATTTGTGTTAAATGTTACATAAATATGAATCTTAACACAATTACCGCAACATGTATATCGTTTAATGCAAATCTATAACCAGGTTGCAGTTGTTATCATTGCATGATTCGTTTCCATGGCTATTTCGAATTGTGGCGAAGATTTGTTTCATGTTCTATTTGATAATATTAGTTTCTGTTAAACCTTTTATTATTTAACTAATGCATTGTCCTGAGGAGAGATCATAATGAGGACACGCATATCATGGACACATTGTTTAGTTTGGTGCCATATTGCTCTCAGTTTGCCCCCAAATCATACAATCGTATTGTACACACTTCACATTTAACAAGTTCATTCACTCTACGGCTTATTGTAAATAAGATCTTTATTTTTTGTAACTTGTACCTTGTTTCGACTCTATGACTTAAATTATTTCAAAGAATGAAGAGAAACCATAATAAGATCTTTTTTCTTTGTCTTCAATGCAAAGCGAAAATTTAACATACACTTACATTATTAAGAATTAAATCCCAAACTATCCTAAATTTCATATCACAAGTCAAACATTATAGTCATGAATGTAATGATGTACAACAATGATGTACTCCAGAATGTCTTAGAATGAGTTTTAATAATTATACAATAAGTTGTTAAGCTGATGATAAGGAGAACTTAATAATTTCCATGTACTATTTCAGTGAAAATATCCTCTCCAATTACGTCTCGACAGAACTGCAAACCCTGATCCTAAATTTCCACGTACCGATACAAAACACAAAAGAATAGAAAGGAAAGTTAGGTATTGAGTTCTAGTAAACACTATGATTATAAATTAACAATTATAGACAAAAGTCAGGTATGAAGAAGCTATTTAATGAACCCTTTGTTACGGAGACGTAATTGGAGAGGATATTTTCACTGAAATAGTTCATGAAAATTATTAAGTACTCCTTATCAATAGCTTAACAACTTATTGTATAATTATTAAATATATATATATATATTGATTAAATTGTTCGCCCAGTCTGCTAATTGTTTCAGCTGTGCTAGAATTATTAATATATTGATTGTGATTGAAATTATCAATGACGACATGTTGTTATTTTTCAGAATGCATTTCGTATAACGATATAAAGTTAAGTTATAATATACATCTTCAGTATATTTGCCGACTACACTAATTCTAAGCAATGCAAATACTTTATTAGGACTAATCCTGTTCAGGTCTGTTTTATCAAATAATTTGCAAACGTTTCTGTTTTCTTCTTCATTCCATATAGACCTGTATCTCTAGAACAGTCGCATTTGACTGACAGAATGATACGTTCTTTTTCGTTTTTAGCCCCTTTGGCAACTCAAGAAAGATTATGATTGAACTACAGTTAAAACCATGGTGCAACGTTCAACTCATGCATTACTATACAAATATTAGCATTCTGACCAAATAAAATGTAATCACATTAACTTATGAATTCGGAAGGATTTTATTCTTACCAACATGTACGATGTTATGGTGAGTATCGTGTCCCGTGCATGTGCAATAGTTCGGTAATTTGCTGTATTCATGGAAAATAGCTGCAATGAATTGGAATTCAATATAAAGTATTTGTGTTACATTGCAGATCTATTGCGATACCCAACCCATTTATCACAGAGCAAAAACCTGGAAAAAACTGTTTTCGAACAATATGATGACAACGAAAACATTGATCATTGCATACATTGTTGATCAATTCAGTAATGTGGTTTAGCTTGGGTGGCTGGGTATTGTATAGAATTGCATGGTGTAGTGATATATTTCAAAGAATTATACTACATTTAAAATAATGCATTATTTCATTTTATTCCAGTTTAATATACTGTATGTGATTGACTTTCGTTACATGGCATTGTGTTGTATAATATAAAAGCGGGCAAGTTGTCTTATTTTTACCCGCCATATGGTCCATAATCTTCTTTCTGCAGTTAATGTCTCTGTGATGTAGGTCAGCCAGGTAATGCCACACTATAAATGAGATTATTTGTTACAAATAGTTTTGAGACATATCACGTATTGGAATGAGTATACAATTCATGATATAAATTTATATCATGGGTAATTGTGCGTTAACTTGCATCATTTGGTTTCTTATTTGTTTGCATATGAAGATTAAATATTGCATTGGTCGAAGATTTCATACACGTTGTTTAAGCAGAAAAGTGTAGAATTGTTACAGTTGACTCAGTTGCTATGGTAAAAGTGTGAATATGCTATTGAAAGTATGAAAGGAATATTCCACAATTCCCTTAAAAAACCCATCTCAGTTGAAATGTTCAAGGCTCTGTATCATTTCTAAACACGGAAAGTGATAGTACTGATCCCTTTACATGAGCACCTTTCTGATTTCTTCTAAACGATTTGGCGAACCAGTACGGTATTGTAATGGATTAATGCAAGGTATAATCTACACTTTCGTTAAATTTAACCTTCGATTTATAATATTTTCAAATTCATTGCTATTTGAATTCAATGTGAAATAAAAGTTGTATCGAAACATTCAAATATAACTGACTGTTTCTCTATTTCATGATTAAAGATTTAAATGCCTTATATTTATTATAATTAGGTTCCTTATATCCGCCTTTAGGCCTCATTATGTTGTAATGTATAATCATAATGACCAATTAATGCAAAAGACAAATAAGCATGTTGAACGTTGATCATATGAACTCTGGCAGTCGGGTTTTATTTTGTTTTTACCAATGGATTTGATATATTTCGAAAATGATTTCAATTGTTTTGTCTGCCTGTCGTTACCGACCAAATATAGTCCTGCAGTTCTGAAACCCCCATGGATTTGTTAGGAAACTATGCATACTTGCATGAAATGTAATTAAGTGTGGTAGAGGTAGCAACGTACTGTTATTCACGCTCACACACTGGTGGACATGTCGGCCTAGGTTATACAAATCTGCAAAAACAAAATAAACTATTATTGAAAATTTGCATGTGATGTTCTGTACATATACTACCCTAGGTGTATGTTTGTAAACAAAACCATAATTCCACACTATCATACGGACCAAATTTGTTTGTTTTATACGGCCTTAAAAATTAAAACAAGAAAATTTGCGCCCATAGTAAACTCCCTTTACACAAGGTCAATTATCTAACATTTGTCTCAACGCCAAATGGTCAAGAAATAATCTACAATAACGCAACCTCCACTTTAGCTAAAACAAAGCTAGAAAAGATTTGACATAAAATGTGCAGGCTTACGTAATACATGTTTCAGTCATCTGACACAAAACTTTCGTCATTTATATAAACACAATAGTGCATGTGCTTGACACATATTTCAAAAGCATACTTCCGCATAATAATAAAAAATATCAGAGACAGTTTGATTACTACTCTACATTTTACCTTAATCTTCTGTACGTATCCTGAACTCAGTTTATGTTTATAATGAAAACCATACTTGCAAGCATTCTTATTTAAGGTAAAAAAAGACCTTGAGGACATCCAGGACAAACTTGTATGATATAACATATTTAAACGTAAGCAGTTAGGTACAGTAAAAGTTAGACTTCTCACAATAAAATTCATTTAACCAGGACCGATTATCTACTAACGTCAACACATAATATTCCAGAAATACAAAGTCCTCTTAAGTGAAAGGAACTACGAAAAATCGCACAAGATTATCATATGTAATATGAGAAAAAGTGTCATAATTTAAATATGCACAAAAGTACAAATCTTTGACACGCACGTATTTAAAAACCAAAATGCCTCCTTGTTACAATAAAATATCAAAAAGCATACTAGACAATTGTTTCTAGACTAGTTTTTATTGAAAATTTTAACTGATGCTTCGTGTGAAAATATGAATTTTTTCTGCATACAGTGCTCAATTATAATATCCATATTCTGGTTCATAAATTTGTTCCAGGTTGCTACCATTTGCCATCATTTCTTCTAATTAAAAGCTTAAATTTTACAATTTAGATTGCAACTTAAGAAAACACACTTTCTCACTGATTCCCTTTTCATGGCCTCCACGTATTGCATCTAAACCATTTAATATGTGCATAAATATACTTTTTATACAACCTAATTTTGGAAATATGGTACTTATTTATATCAGTATTATAGATTGAGTAACCTAGTGGCAAACGTTAGTTAATGATATAACAATAAGTGATTGTCAACTTACATTGGTACGAGTCATACTGGAGGCATAGATCCGATGGTGCTTTGGTAGAGATTGTTATGAGAATTATCTGCTGCACAGCTTCACCTGATCAAGTAATACGATATTTAATTATAAATGTCGCATCTTCACTGACTAAACCAAAACAATGCTCAGTATCAAATGGTATTTTAACAATATCGTGTTCCAGTATTTATTCAAATAATGGTGACAAAAGATATTTTTTTGAATTACCCACCTTGAGGAACTGTTCATAGTTTGTGATAACACTTTGATATCAAGCACACTATTTTCAGTATACGACAAAATTATAAGTACCTGTTATCATAATGCCATTCTTTAATCAAAAATATACATAGTCCGATACATTTACATAATCCCATTATTGCGGTAACGAACATGTGTGCTTAATTGCTTACATATACAAAGTGCTTACCGTCTGTATGTTTCAGGCATGAACACGGATCTCCAGAAGAGTGAAAGGTACCTGTAGAAATATACAAATCGAGATCACCATTTTGTCACTTATTATATAAAGCCTAACATGTACTAAAGGTCAAATAAATTCAGTGGTTACCTGGTCAATCGGTCATTCTAATTTCCTCCTGGCAAATTCCCCACATTTATCTTATGCAAGTAGCGGTCACTTGCCATGTGTTTCTTAACCACATGGCTTTACATTGCTTTCTGTGGTCAGGTTTTTCAACCTTTCCATCCTCTCGTCGGCGGTCGGCAGCCATATACTTATTAGGCAGACAGTGGTGTGATCGCGATTGCCGTGGTCACCGGACCTTATCAGCAATGATCGCAGAGTATGCCAGGTATGGCATTATAAAGGTATATTACGTAAATCGATGCCAGCATAAATAGTATTTTCATTCCATAATCATCAAAGTTCTCTCATGAAAGATAACTAAGGTTTGATCTCAGTGAGTTTATGGCAACCGCTTAATTGATCAAATTTTGCAAGTTCCAAGATTAATTGCACTAGATATTGATCATCTAGTAACGATCAGGTGGTTTTTTGTAAACCATAAATAACGTTTAAATGCAAATTAATTAAATTCTAAATACGGATCGAAACTTCGACATATGGTCTAATCATAGAAGAATCAGTGATGATGTAATGTTCATAATGGGATTACAAAGTGAACAGTAATCCTGTCTCTATCAATGTAAATATCTGGCATCAATTTAACATATTTACTAAAGATTTTCTTACCTTTATGTTACTTTTTCAAATGTTTGATTTTTGCATCCTGTTCACATATAAAGTCCTCAACACACAAGAACGAAATCATGAATAATTTTAGAAGATGGATTTACAACATACTATTAATTTAAATATCGACAAATTATGACCATTTCTGTTGAAAAGTCGATGTTGTTTCTAATGTTTCCAACAGCTCTGCATGACACACAAAATAATGGAATATTAGGATGGTACTACTCATTATTATTGATGCTTACTGGATAAGTGTAATACTATATCATTTCTGCATATGTCACTGTGAATGGTAGCCAGAGTATGCCATACTGAAACGAAACCAAATAGACATACATATTATATTAGATGTTTAGATGTCGTAAATGCATGCGACACAATAAAATTCACAAACATAACTAGAGTAAATCGAAGGTGAAACTTTTCATTAGTAAATGAAAGTATGAAATCAATAATGATCTTATTTGCTATCCTTTATAAATTTATCTTACGTAGTTAAACACATAGAAGTCATAATTTTGTCGCAGATAAATTCCCAATCCACCATAAACAATGAACAGTCACAACGTTATTGAGATAACGTGCAACAATCTTCATATATGAAAAATATCTTTCATCAACTAAAGTCATGTTTTAAAACACGGGTTTAACGCAGAACAAATAAAATATATCCTAAAATCAAAAGAAATCGAAGAAATATGAATATTGTTTAAGAAAATAATTATACCAAATGCAAAATGTCGTAAGAGAAACATAATGAAATATAAATCAGAGCATACAGTGCAAAACGATGATGCAAACACTTATATGTACGTATTACAAGCACATCTAATAGTTTCAGAGTTGTTGTGACATCTTCAAAATCAACATCTAAGCAGTGGTAGCACTTCAATCAACACAAATGAATTCCAGCACAAACAATTTATCATGCTCGAAAAATAAGTAAAACATTACAGTTCTGAACAAGTCATATAAAGATACAATTTCAATATAACCATAAGATTTGCAAACTGTAAGTATCGTTAAAGGTCTTAGTCAATTCTTTCTAAACAAATTGCAATCCGATCATACTACCGTAAAAAAGAAGTATATTTACTTAATTGGTAGAAAAGTACCTAAAGATTAGTTTCACCGGTTTCGATACTATTTTCACACTATTTCACGCTATTTTTCCTGAAAACTAAAATATCATTGTAATAACGGTTAGTCAAGTCAACTTCTCTTGCAATAAGGAAGCAAAAGAAGGCGCATTGAAGGTCTGAAAATTAAACATTATTCTTTGAATTTTGATACTTTTAAGGAAGGGTGTTGAAACATAATGCCACCTTTCTCCCCCTTTCTAACCCTAAACCTTAGCGCTTTTAAATATGACTAACTCCTGATACAGAAACATACAATCCTTGTAGCATATATCTGCGTTACCTTTCGATTTTCTAAACGGATTTCCGCATATTACATGATGTGACTTTTTGTAAAGCTTGCAACAGCTTATTCTTATATTGCGCCGAGTCGGCAGTCTTTGCATTTGTAGATGTAATAAACAAAGAAATAGAAACCCATATTTGTTCGGCTAATCATGTACGACAATAAAGCACTGAACAATGATAAGCTGGCACCTATGTGAAGTTATATTTTGCAGCTGGAATTACATGATGGAAGCGTAAAGTATCTGACACAGCGATGTGTTTTTCAGTTTTAATTTAGACATGAAGCAATCTAGGCATCGCATGTTTCCCACCAAACCAAACGAAAATAAGCCTAACCTGGTATGCGCCATAGTATAATAAGACATTTCAAATTATTTTATGTGAACTGATGACTACATTATAACAGGACTACAGGAACATGATATTTGTAGCTTTTATTATATATAAAATTAGTGCCTCGGGTTCACATATGTTATATTTCACAAAATATATTGACACCAGATGTGCTCGCTGTAAATGACCTCACAGGACTGCACATTTTAAATGTTTAAATTAAATGAATTGGTTTGATTCCCATACTGCGAATATTGCCTTAGTCTTTTAGATCAAGGAACTTACATGTGTGATGACTCCTGCAGTGATAGGGCTGCGCCTCATGTCTGTGCGAGGTAAAGTGTGTCCGATATAAATCTGAGAAAGAAATTAAATGCATATGCTGGGTATACAATCAACGTTCCCTACTCTCGAAATGCGTTGTCTTAGATGATTGGAACATATATGATACAACTTCTTAACGTATTATATATGTATATGAATATATATGCCTTTTTATGTCTGTGTAGCATACGGCAAAATGTTCACACCATCATACCAGAGAGAAAGTTCGTTTCACTGTTTTAAAAGCATCAATAAATTATTGTATAAAAACATGCATTAATTTCCAGTTTGTTTCTGATTAAGGTGTGCTACGGTTGCTTTACAATATGGTTTCTATTACATCTATAAGAGAAACAAAAGATATGTAAATGTTAAAAATTGTTTTCAGGTTAAATGCAAATTCATTCTCACGTCGTAACTATCTGCATTTGCTCCTAATAATAGTCTTTGTAGTCCCTGTTCTATCTGTATGTTGGCATTTGTAACTGTTAACACATTTCAGGCTAGACTAAAGGAATGTTCACTCCCATGGGTTTATAACAGATCTAACATTACGATTGTTATTTGCATCAGCAAGTTTGCTATATATATCATGTGCGTATTAATTTAACATGTATCTCAGGAAGTAGTTATGTCACTCACAATTTGTGACCATAGCAGTTATTAAGTTTCCGAAATAAATGTGTTATGTTTATTCAAAACTATGAATTAGTCGTCTACATTATCTCTACGCGATTTCCTCAAAGATTGCGAAATTCAGTTTTGTGTGTAATCTATCAGACTGTACAATTGTGAATCTAGAACATTGTTATAACCTCCAGGATATTAGGTATGCATGTCATCTGTAGTTTGACATTTCCATCAGAGTAAAATAAATTACATTCAAGTACTATATGAAAGGAATTCATATGACTAACTTTTGAACATATGCTTTTGCTTTTCTCTTTGCAGTCCAAATATCGTATTGCGTTTTTCGATCAATCACCATGTTAAGAAAACGGTTGATAAAATAACTGTAAGAATGTTCCAGATTTAACTAATAATCATTTTCTTCCTTATACAGATTGTTTCTCTGTCTTCCACATACATACCTCCTTTGCTCTGTGTGATCCTATAACCGTACTCATTTATTCCCATGGAGGATTTCTTGACAATGAACATTTTTAATATTGTCATTCAGATGAACTCGCATCATATACGCTTAAAACATTTATCCCCTTTTGGCTAGCCATTTAAAAAATAATGAACGATTATTTGATTTTGATCCTATTAATTTTGTAGTTGTATTCTAGAGAATGTTTGTTACCTTGCCTTCATTTATGTGGCATACGTCACCGATTCTCAGATTACCACAGTCGGCAGTTATGCTATACTTCATTTAGATGAAAGGGCAAAATCAGGATCATATTTAGGATAATAAAATGGACTTCATTCTACATGCACTCGACATCCAATCGTTGTAACTTATTAGTAGGGAATGATGAAACGTACAACTGGATACATTGCATCAATGCGTTATACATGATATCAATACATTATGCACTTTAATACCGTTCTCTACATGGCCGATATTGAGTTCATTTATGTTCAATTTATTTTCTTCTGTTGATCTAGGATGTTTAGTGTTTTCGTTATTCCTTCAAAGATATTTGTTGTTTGTAAAAATGGCATAAACATCTCAATAAGTACATTATGTCTCGTCCTAACAGCAATGACGAAATTAAAATAACAGTAACCTCGATTTATTTCGGAGAAATAGACATTAAAATTATAATCCAGTTATCTGAACTGCAACCTTACAAAGCACTTACAATCATATGAATGTTCGTTCCAGCACTCGTGCTTATGATCTCCAGTATCTACAAGGTAGTAAATAGCAAAGAAAATTCCAAATAGTTTTCGTATAATCCTTTTCGACGTAAAATGAATTATTAGTATGGACTCTTACATTTAAATACTGTGCAAAAAGTGTATTATCTTCTTCCTTTAATTTTTCGATGTTTGATGTAAATAATAAGTTCGAGATATTATTATTCATACGCGTATAAAATTACCAATACCACGGAGATGGATACGAATATGTTTTCACTCATATATATTTAGCAAGTGGTTAATTTTCATGTGTTGTTTTTATTTATTAAAGGTTTAATATACAAGCTGAATATTACGGAAACAAGAAAAGAGAAATATTTTGTTCTATGTGCACATTAACAATGAAAGTTGTCAAACTCATTCTTCTTTCACTACTACTATGATATTATCCTGTCAGTCTAACAGGTTATACACTACTTATGAACATTTAGGGTGGGAAATATGTGTTGTTATTTTGCTTACCTGGAACAATCGGGTAAGTGTGCATGGTATTTGACCCAGAGCAGTTGCAGTACTCCGGCATGTGTTCGCCAAATCTTTCTGCAATAGAACAGTGCACAGAGGTCTCATGCAGCACTGCATATATATGGTACACATTTAATAGCTACATGCTGTTTGCACGAAAACGACATTATAGAGATAGCGTTTTAGTCTTTACATGATTAAAACCTGACTTATTGTACACGACTAAAGGAAGCAGTTTTACATATGGAGACTCACATATTGGAGTTGTGCAAGAATCACCATTATTACCATCATTCCCACAATACCTATCGTCATCATTGATATCTTTATTATCTTCTTTACTTCTTCTTCTTCTTCTTCTTCTTCTTCTTCTTCTTCTACTTCTTCTTCTTCTACTACTACTACTACTACTACTATTATTATTATTATTATTATTATTATTATTATTATTATTATTATTATTATTAATAGTAGTAGTAATGAAAATAATCTTCTTATTTGTCTTCTTATTGTTAATATTAATAGTAGTAGTAGCAGTATTATTATTATTAGTAGTAGTAGTAGTGGTAGTAATATTAGCATTAGTATTCGTTATGATGAATATGAACATGGTTTATATGATAATAATTATTAGCACATGGGCAGATATATAATATATAATTTGTATCATTCAGGTCATGTCAAGCGGAGACGGAAACAAGTTTTACGACCAACTATTTACTTTATAAAGATTGTCAATAGGTACTAAGAGAATGTATTGCTATCACAAAGCAGAGAACAATGTGATCGTGAGTCTAATGAAAAATAAGGACCGATGGAAAGTACTATTCAAAGTGTGACCATAAATTTTGCAGTGTGAAAAAGAAGACTATAAAGTAACTTTAGAGAGCTTTGGAAATTACAGCATGATAATATTCCAGGTGATACAGAACGAAATATACAGTCAACAACGATTACTAGTAAGCGTACATACTAAATAAATAAGGGCTGAAATGTAGATAGATACAGGTGAGAGGGAGGTAAACTGTAACCAATATTGCCAGCCTATAAAAAAGTAATTTTGACAGTGAAATATTTAGGAAGTTAAAAGCATACCTAGAAACAAAACTTGATCTTACTTTAAATTATAAAACTTGAATGGTGATAGGAATTAGGGCTCCGTGGAAAATAATGCCAGCTGTTCATATTATCCCAGTATATACTTCAAGTCGACTTCCGTAAGAGTTCGGACTTGGAGAATCGCATACCAGAAATAGACTGATAAAAGTGCCTGGAAGTCTTGTATATATGCTTTGAAAAAGGAACGTAGGGAGTCGGAATTATATTTGTTGTCAGTGAAAGTGCACTCTCATGACTAATATTACATCTTATGTTCTAATCAATTCACTTCGTTATAATTAAGACAGAGTTACATTAAACAATGATTCAGTTTATAGGGCATCTACGTCGAAATGAATAATAAAGAAAATCATTTTGAAGCCGTTCAATGAACGAAGGTCGAAATTAACTTCCAAGCAGGAATGCAAAAGCTCAGTACAAAGATACTTTCGAACTACTCCAACAATATTAAATTAAATCATAATGAGTCGCATTTGGAAAATGGGAAAGTAGATACAAAACGAATCGGAATTATATTTCGATTGGATAGAAAAGGAAACTAGATTTATTGATGTCTATCATTTTCAGGTGAAAAGACTTAACAAATTCAGCGAAATACACGCAAATTTGTCTTATATGGTCATCTGTCTATCAGGCTGGAAACCTACCGGATTCAACTTTGTAAAGATATGTATTCATCGATTCTACTATAAACAAAGATGAAATACAGAAGTTTTATAATTAAAAAACAATTAAGAAAGGTTAAATGTTAAGGATTTGTTTGGAAGTATTGCACTGAAAAGCAAATTACTTAACTGGAAGATGGCGAAAGTTGGTATTTCACCCACTCCCCCCCCCCCATTACCACGCATAATCCTCTTTGACAGTCTTGGATGCATAGTAAACTTTGAATAAATGAATTTAGTGCAAAGTTGAAGCATATCTCAAACAAATGATAATATTTAAATTTGCCTTTATAAACCAAAGTCACTCGTTATAATTCTAACTTGTCGTTGGCTTACAGTGTACCATAGAGAGAAGGCGACAGATTATTTTTAAAGTCTGTTTTGATTTGATGTTCTTGTATTGGTGATTTTAGCTTAAACTAGGAAATCCATTGCATTTTTGTATTACATTCCTGAAATACACCATCCTATTTGCTATATGTTGGTTGAAAAATGATTCTACAACATTACGTTAAATGTCGTTTCATCCTCGTATGCTAACCTTTCACCTTCTGTAATACCTGACCATAATGATGAATTCCTGTGATTTTATTAAACACTTTATTCAAGGACTATTTTTCAAATTAAACTATGTATATTTCTGTTCATTTACTGTTTTCCCATTCCCATGTTGCGAATCATCTTCCCATAGGCACGTTATGGTGCTATTGGTTTCTGCCACTTTAAATACGGTAACATATCTGGTTATTCTTAAAATATTTTAGGCAATAAGCTGATATAATTATTAGAGCTGTATCAGCGTTTTCAAAACAGTGATAGAAATTGGTCAACGACCATGAAGTCCAACAAGACATTTAATGCGCTTGTCACATGTTTAGTTCTTCTGTTTCGTTCTTGAGCACAATCGTCCACATTTATCCCAAAATTAATGTCACAATAGACTTCTAATATTAAATTAAACCTTCTCTAATGATTTGTTGCTTTTTTTTTTTTTTTTTTTTCCTGTTTGTTTCTTTGTTATCTTTAGGAGGGCGATAATGGGTTAGATCTAAGAAGACTGCTCTTATTGGGTTTCATCATATCGTTCCTTTTCTTGCTTCATTCATTTTAATTTCTTTAATTGTTCACATCTGAGAGGATCGGTTCGAAGATTTAACAAAGCTGATGATTTATCATTTTTGCAAGTACCACATAATGAATTAGTAGCAATTCAATGCGTTAAAATAAATGATATTTGTTACCTTTCTGCCCATCTCATGCAAATATTGTATTCATACCCATGATGCGTATAACGTGCATACAGTACAAAACAAATATGTTTTGTTTATGAATGAGTTACATTACCGTTAAACGAAAACGGAAGAAACAAAAACTTTCTGAGTTAAGGATAGGCGAAGACAAAGAGTGCAAAGAACTATTCCTCACCACTCAGATACATAATAGCCTGTCTCATGCAGTCATTGCCGTTTCGTTCATGATAGAGACGACCCAGCATTTTCAACACTGAAACGTGCAGCAAGCAATTTATTAATATGTATCAGTCAATCATAAGCTAGACGTTATGTTGGACTATAGGCCTTCATCCCGGCGTCACGGCCGTTCCCTTTCCATCATACGTATACCTAACAACGTGGAATCTTTTTTTTCATCTGAAGAATCAAAAGTTAGTTTTAACGAGCATTGAACTTGGAAAATATTACAATTACGTAAGGTTAAGTCATATTCATTTAAGATAATACAATATGGAGAAAGCGCTTTACACAAAGACGTACTTTGCGAAACAACTTTTGCCGTGCTTATTTTAATCCATCTAACAGCACACACAAAAAGGAATTACATCCCTACATTTGCAGACTGAACATGTAATGTAAATAAAACTGACAAACAATAACGGAAGCCAAATGCCTTCCTTGCTTGCGTAAGGTTTAAGCATAGGCAGATTCTGCAAATAACATCGAATGAACGAAACATTTGTATAATAATGCATACTGAGTCATAGTTAAAATTATATATGACATTTGTACATATATTACGCCTCAAATGATATGTAGCGTGTTTCCTTTAAACATGACTTTTTAAATGATATATACTGCTCATAAAACATTTACATATATCGTGCACAAATGCGACATTAATTAACCAGTGTCGAAGCAAACATTAATTAATTTAGAGAACGATCCTATTCTATCATCAGCTTTATTTATTAAGTGAGTTAGACACAGTCAGGCAGCACTTCATATTCTAAATTAATTGTGTATTCTCACTATGGCTTAGAATCGTACAAGGTATTATAAACAATATACAAAAAATAGAAAAGCGTTATTAGTTTCTCATTTGATAATATACTCCAAGTTACCCAAACATAAGGGCATGTTTTCATGTATCATGGCATTATTAGAAAATTCATATAAAATGATCTTTTTCCAACATAATTTATTTATATAACAGATTTTACCACTTTTAAGGAAATACACAATAAAGAAAATAAATTCCATTGACGAAAACCAATAATATAAAACTACTTTAAATCAAATTGTACAGGTAAAAGATATCTGCAAATATTATATACAATTAAATGACGAACGATCCCGATTATATATGTTGTTAAAATACTATAAGTAATAATGACATATGACCAAACGCAGGGTGTATACCTCTTTTGATTACATCACAAAAACCTAAATGCTGTTATAAAATTAGAAATTTTTGCAGCGCGAGCGTTTTATGTTTATATAACCATAATTGAATGCAAATATTTTAAACTATTATACACTTCCACATTTTAGTTATATTTATTAAACTGTTCTATTCAACCTTGATTTTCGCCGGTGCAACTCTCCGTGTCTCTAAGAGCCAATAAATCTGAAAATGAAACAAAACAAATATATATAATTTCTTTGGCTGCAATAAAAACTAAATATATATTATAGTACTTTTTCTAGAATAAATATTAAATCATAGAATCCAAAATATAAGCTTGAAATTCAGAGAACAAACATGTACTAGTACCCAGCGACTTGAAGCAGGAATAATACACGTGAAGGCAACGTATTCGGTCCTAATTCAACTGTTTCGAGGGGGCCTCGAGTGGCCGAGTGGTCTAAAGCGCCATCCGTTGTGGATCACTGCCATCTCACCTGTGTTTGCGCCGGTTCGAGTCTCGGATTCAGCAAATGTGGGTATGTTAGTAGCTTCTCGTGGGTCAGTGGTTCTTTTCGGGGTTTTCCCGTGTTCTTAATCCACCATTAATACTGGCCACCATGTATAGCCTATCGTGTGCTGAAAAATGGCGTTAAACCCAACAAAAACAACAACAACAACTGTTTCCAGATTGATGTTGGTTACAATATGCGTGTATAACATGTGCTATAATGTCAAATTTGAAACATCCTCCTAGTGCGCATTGAGACAAGGATTGCAACGTGGACATGTAATAACGTTCTGCAAACATATAGAGCATAGGATACAGCAGTAAATATCAAACCTAAGTCTCATTCTTTCATCCATACTGCATAAATAGGTATATATGCACAAAACCTGAAACAAGCGACCACTCAGCATGTCTTTGAAGTATATCATTTAAATCAATTCCATTATAGAATGCTACAGCAGTAATTGTCTGCCAACTAAAGTTGAGTGGAAATGGGTATGGAATAAAGGAGAAAACGTAAAATACCCCATATATTCCCCAAAACGTGCATTAAAATAAAGAAATCACAGATCGAGGGACATGATCAAAACATTGCATATTTCCTGCACGTTCAAAGACATACATATTGCCATCCGCTGTCATAGTATCGCACAAAAGATGATAATGTAGTATACAATATTGTGTGCAAGATCTGATCTAATTATGATCCTTTGACGACAGAAAAATTAAGCAGGATGATGAGCTAGCGTGCTTTGCCCTTTGCGCTGCAATAATGTGAACGGTTAGCGAAAAAGAACAGTTTTCATTCATGGTGACATGTTTGATAACATCTAAACTCAAAACAACAATATAACAAATATTACTGAATTCGGTGCCTAATATTCGTACTAGATGTGGCATATAACAAGACCCATGCAACTGGTCGTTGCGTAACTATAACACCCGTTCCAATTCAGTCTTAAAAATTTCACTCGGAAATATATTCTTCGAACTATAGCTTTGCTCTGGATTATTTCGGCTAAGACCTTTCATGATATATATACGGTGGGAATTACACATTTCCAGAGTGACTCCATTTTTATACAACCGTGTTTCCATATATTTTCAGTTTGTACACGTACGCACTACTAATAGCTGACACAGTTTAGTCGTTTTCCTTTTACACCTTATTATGCTAGACAGTCTATTTTCTGAAAAGCTGTATCCTAATATTATACAAGAAAAGTCCTTGCGCAATCAAGTGATCAATTCATGTTAACGAATCGAATGCAAAATTAGTTCTACAATATTTTTACAGCCGGTCACAAATCAACATATCCCCATAAAAGTACAGTTATGGAAACAAGTATAAAACACCCGGAAACTGGTTTTTAAATCAGTCTTCTAGATCCTACAACATAAGAGTTATGAAACATTCAGCTTAGATGCACAATAAGTCATAATTCTCCTATACAGGAACAGATCTGAAAGGTTTTAAACACGGTTAAACTTTCTTTTAAAATATACATGCTCCTATATCAGAACAAATAAAATAATTGGTTTACAAGTAATCAAACCCCGTCAAAACATATTCAAACTCAAATGACAAGTTCGTGCCACTGAGGTAGGTGAATCGGCTCTAAAGATAATTCAGACATTTCATATTTAAGCGAGTGGTTTTCAGACCATATTTGCGCTTCTGAGTTACGAACATATGCATTTCAAAAACATTCATGCTAAAGATTCAGGATAAATGTACCCAAAATATATTTGTTGTTGAACTCTTTTGGTACAGAAATTCCAGGCCGACTAAAAATAATTTTGCTCTGTTGTGAACTGACTAATTGAGAGCTGTTTTTAAATATGAGTTAGGTAAAGCCTTTATCAGTGTATGTAAACTATTTCATAAACAGTGGTAGTCAAATGTGCATATCAGCTCCTAAGTGACTCGCACGCGCATAGACGCTGATGATTTTTGAATCAGTTTAACCGAGTTGATTTGGTACTGTCTTAATGCAATGGTACATGATGGTTAAAATGATACAGTAAAAGTAATAAGTTTCGCTACACGGACATGACTATGATTTAAAGCGGATTGTTAGTTTTATCCTACTGGTTGGTTCAGGTATATATATATATATATATATATATATATATATATATATATATATATATATATATATATATATATATATATATATATATATATAGTTGCCGTCATATTAATGCTTATCGTTTCCCTCCAATTTATTGCACAAATTATGAGTATCATTAGGGCAAGTTACATGGGTGTATATGGTAGTTTTAGTTGAAGGATTGTATGCGGTCAAATATGGTAATGTTAGAAACAAACAATACCTAGTTTACGTCTGATGCTGATAAAGATTCTGATCCATAGGAGTGTTAGTCTGCGTTTATCATCACTATTGTTTTGATAAACTATGGCTCTGGTGTACCAAATTCTTATATGGAAAATGCAGTCGTGTTGGGCCCTAGTTTGGGTGAACATTATAAATTGGCTGCGAATATATTTTGTGTTGGATGTTATTGTTTGCAAGTTTTGCACCAGGTAACAATTTTGGTGGCAGGGATGGAATAGCAAAGTTGTTGGAAATGAACATTCAAGTGCACAAGTACCAATGTTTTGTCTGTGTAGTGTAGCTGCAAATTGTTATTGTATATACTATGTAACTTTGTGTGGATGTGATTCCTGTTAAGGAAAGGATAAACAATAAAGGATTGAAATGACGACCCAAGGTAGCACCGTCATTGCGTACGTAATAACGATTGTTGAAGAGCACGCCATTGCAAGGTATAGAACCAGAAGGAAACAGCAAACACATTTGATGCAATTCACATATTTTGAAGGAGACGTCAGTGGTGAAGAACCATATGACATGGAAATAGAGGATAAGCATGTTGTAAGAAAACTAAAGAAAACATAGAGCAAACTAAAAACATCCAAGAAGCAAACTGAACGTGACCGGTTACAGTTAGAGAGGAAATGCGCACTTTTAGAGACAACAATTAGACCTTCAAAGTGAGAAGTTGCGAATGGAGCACAGCCTGAAACTTAAAGAGCAGGATTTAGATATAGATTTGGTGAAACATCAGAAAGATGTAAAGAAAAAGAATAACAGCCTCTCATTTAAAGTCAAACTTCAAACTTACAATAACCAAGCCAATGAAGATATTCTTACATTTCTCTCAGAATTTGACGCCGTTTCTGATCATGCAAAATGGGGCGAAGAAATGAATCCATGCAACTGAGAACGCTGCTAACAGGAGAATCAAGATATGTAGCACAATGTTGAGCTAAGAAAGGCCCTGATAAATAGGTTTG
This sequence comes from Sinohyriopsis cumingii, assembly GCA_028554795.2. NCBI lineage: Eukaryota > Metazoa > Mollusca > Bivalvia > Unionida > Unionidae > Sinohyriopsis > Sinohyriopsis cumingii. Next base: position 67,579,147 of record CM068833.1, on the reverse strand, counting down.
GGAAAATACATTCCAAATATTTTAACCAGTTAGTTAGCATAAGAAGGGATGCTAACGAAACTTACATAGCTATGATGTCACGTTTAAATCAGTATTTAACACAGTTCATTGATAGTCGTGATCCACATAGATGTTTATCAGATGAATATTTCTTGAAGACTCTGAGGCCAGTCCAGGCCCTGTGGATAAGCTGCAACATGGGCAATTGATCTGTTGTTGGTGCTGCTGAAGGATTACGTTTTGCCATCAAGTATAGCAAGTTCGACCCTAAGCACAGCCGACAACAAGCAAATAACAAAGCATCAAGTTCACCTCAGTCAAAGAAAACGGGCTTGATATAGAGATCCTATGGAAACAAAAAGTGCCTCGAATGTCATCAGAAGGGTCATGCTTTCCGTGACCGTCCCAGGAGAAATAAACAAAAATCAAGCAACCTACTTTGTCCAGAATACCAGTGGTGAACTGCTAATAAATTAACCGGGAACAGTGAACAACGAGGCGGTATTTTTGTTGTTAAAGATACAGGTGCAGAAATGACCTTGATACGTGAGGACCATGTCGATAATTCATGAATCCTTGAAGAGCAGAACCTGACACTCTGCACTGCCTATATATCGCCGTTTGAGGCGACACTAGCCATACTAGAATTAGACAAGCCATACTACAAGGGTAATGTCCACGTCAGACTGGTATCTGACTTGACAGCACAAGCGCTGCTGGGTATGGACATTCTACATAGGACAAAAAGGAATATGGTAGTAACAAGGAACCGGGCAAGAGCGCGGAAAGAGGAAGCAGAAAATAGTGAAGGGGAAATAAAAGAATGAACTGTAGGTTCATCTAGATAGTCTATTTTCGGACGAAGATAGTGCTCATGGTCCTGATGAGAACGAGGATGACAGATGTCATGAAGATGAGGCTGAAGACAAGAACCTGTCGTTTGATCAGCTGCAAAATGTTAATGTGGAATTGATTTCTCAGTATAAAAAGAACGACAGCTAGTTGATTGGAGTAAGAGGAAAAACCATGTCGTCTGCAAGCGAAGCATAGGTGTTGACAATGCTTTTTTCTCGCAGGATGGAATTTTGAAACGGACGTGGTAGGCTTCGGATGGAGACAATTATGGAATCCAGTTAGTTTTTCTAAGGCAGTTGCGTCAAGCAGTGGTGGAGTTGACACATGATGGACAGCGTGCTGGTCATCTAGGAAGGGAGAAAACTAAAGCAAGAATAACAACAGCGTTTCATTGGCCATGAATATTTGGGGGTATTCATAAGTACAAAGACGGGAACAAATATATATATTAAAGATAGTAGATGAAGCTACCAGATATCTGATAGCAATTTCGTTGAAGAACGTTGATGCCAAAACAATGGTCAACGCCCTAATTGGCCTATTTTGTCGGGTTCGTATACCTAAGTATATCCTTACAGACCAAGTGACCAACTTCATAGGTATTCTTAAAACAAACTATACAACATGTTGAACATCAATGTGATAACAACTTCTCCTTACAGGCCACACTCCAATGGATAGAAAAGACTGAAAAGCAAATTCAAAGCTGTCTTGAAGAAATTGTGTTCTATGAACGGTGGAGAGTGGGATTTGATGCTATATTACGCACTGTTTTGCCATAGGAATGTACCACATGAAGCAACTGGGTTTTCTCCGTTTGAGCTGCTGTATGGTAGGCAAGTTAGGCGGCCGATCAAAATTCTTAAGGATATATTCACCGGTGAGGGTGAAGTCATCTGAAGAACACGTGCTTTTCATTCGCCAGCGATTGGATGATGTGAGTTAGTGAAAGAGAATCTGACAGAATGTCACAAAAAAAGTAAAACATGGTACGACAAAAATGCTACCGAAAGGGTATTTAGGCCGGAAGATGATGTACTAGTTTTGTTGCCGTCCAATGCATCGAAGATGAGGGCTCACTGGAAGGGACCTTATCGTGTCATTTGTAACGTCAATGACGTTAATTACAGGATTATCATTGGTGGTAGGCGATGACAAGTAACCTATTACATCAGTACAATAAAGCTGTACTGTTATCAACAACTGTGTTTTAAGAATTTGATGGAAGAGAATTGATTTCCCAGTCCCGACAACAACAAAAAAGAGGTTCCATCCTTCTGGGAATGTTGGGCTAATATAGAAAATGCATCACGACAAGAAAAGGACAGCCAAATCGTGTTACATGGGATGAGACAGTGTTAAGGCATTCAGTGACTTGAAGAATGCACTTGTAAAGGCACCTATATTGATCAACCCTGTTTTTGAATGCCCTTTTGTACTGCAAAGGGATGCAAGTAATGTGAGCATTAGATCTGTTTTGAGTCAGTACAATGACAATAAGGACGAATATCCGATAGCATATCTCAGCCGCAAACTATGCCCAGGGAGCATAATTATTATACAATTGAGAAAGAATGCCTTGCAATAGTATTGTTTATATAATCTATTCACTACTACTTATGTGATGGTTCAGTCAGTCTTGAAACTGACCATAACCCGCTAACCTAGCTGAGCCAAAACAAAGGAAAAACCAACGGCTTCTGAGATAGTCTCTGTGTCTGCAACCATATGAATTCATGATCAAACATCGGGGAGCAGAGAATGCAAATGTTGATGGATTGTCACGTGCTGCATCTAAGACTATGCGGCTTAGTGTTTATTATTGTTTGATTTAATTAAGACCCATATGATGATGTGTATTATATCTTGTGTACTAATTAAGTACTTTCCTAATGCAGATCAGATTGATTTTAATTGAATCGAAACATTCTTGTATTAGAATGAATTGAATGCTTGAACTGTATGCTGTTCGATAGAACTCTAATTGACAGGGAGATGCTAGAACTTTTAAATTTAACGAAGTAAGATAATTGTATCGAACTGTATACAGCCAAACAGTAATCATTTCATCTCGCTTATCCATCCTTTATAACTTTGTTCGAAAACTAATGTTTTCTCTTAAGGAGGAAAGTGTTGCCGTCATGTTATTGCTGAACATTTCCCTCCAATTTTATTGTATAAGTAATGATTATCATTAAGACAAGAGACATGTGAGTATATGGTAGTTTTACTTAAAGGAGTTTAAGCGGTCAGATATGGTTATGTTAGAAACAAATGCCACCTAGTTAGCATCTGATACTGATAAAGATTCTGACCCAAAGAAGTTGGAGTCTGCATTTGTCAACACTGTTGTTTTGATAAACTATTGCCTGGTGTAAAACTACCAAATTGTTTCTGTAAAGTGCTGTCATCCTGAGACCTAGATTGGGTGAACATTAAAAATTGGCTACGAATATACTTTGTATTGGATGTTATTGCTTGCAACTTGTGTACCCCTTATATATATATATATATATATATATATATATATATATATATATATATATATATATATATATATATATGCATACATACATATACACATTCGTGTATATATAGCATACAAGTACATACATACATACATACATACATACATGCACATACACACATACATACATAAATACATACATACATACGTACGTACGTACGTACGTGCATACATACATACATACATACATACATATATAACTAAATGCACACACACAGTCGTACATATAAAGCATAAAAGTACTATTTATAAACATTTAATTACCTACCTCTATATATATGAGAATCACATGAAAAGCGCCGTATCTGTCCACCACTGTTCAACGTACTGCATACCACTAACAGAGATAAACATATATTTTTGATGATATAACATTAACCACCACCGGTAAATTAGACAAATAAATTAAGCACTATTTAGAGAGATAAACTAATAGTAAAATCTGATTTAAGTTACATATTTTCATAATTTCAGTGACATTACATACTGAACACAGCTAAGAATTATTAACATTTGATAACAGAAGGGGATTCAATTTACAATTAATCGTCTTCCAAACGATATTCATAGATGCATACCAAATTTAAAACCAGAAGGATACCCAGGATCTTAATTACGCCATCTGGCAAAATAAACTTTCTAGTTTGGTTAATTGGCGTGTTGGTGTTGCGTACAGGTGATTGCATATTGTTTACATAATATTAATACTTTCTAATGTTATATGTCTGCTAAGTGTTTATATTATTTCAGGATATATTATCGTATTGGGCAATAGATGGATAGGGTGCCACTCTCTTGGTATAATAACAGCATAGCAGTGAATTTAACAATATGCCCCGCTTTTAAAAAATATTTTTTCAAGTGGTATGACGAATGTAATGTCACCAAGTAAAATAAATGCAATAGTCATTAATATGGTTATGCGAATTTAATATAATGCCTCTTTTCAACAGTATCTCAGTAATGGTTATCATAAATGTAAGAGTTTACGTGATACACCTTTACTAGGACATACATTTGAGGAAAGGGGTATGCAATGTTAAAACTACATCTACTTCCCAATACGCCATTTAACTATCCTTATAATGTACTGAGCAAAGGTGAAACATATTAACCAAATGAGACAGCTGCAGAGCGAATACTTACACAAGCATAATATCAACAACGTTCGGCTGACCAGTAGTATGACCTACGAACAAGTAAGCTCTTTAACTATCACACAATTATATGTCGACCAAAACATAATACACTTTAAAACCTACAGTAGGATACTATTGTTAACACAGTCATGCTCAAAGACCAGCTCCCATTCACCTACTGAACAAGTAGGCGTGCGTGCCAATCCTACCGTTTTCATTGATGATATCATATATGTCTGCTTCTTGTGTGTGTTAGAATAATTTTACACTTTTCATGGGTCACATATTATTTGAGTTTACGCACGTGTCAGGTAAGGGTACACATGCTACCGCATGAAACGGTATACATTACTTAATGTGCCTGTTGAACAGAATAGACAGCTACATCTGGGCACATCCAAAAAAGTAATTCATGGTGGGTCAGTAAGTCCATCAGATATCCTCAAATCCAGAACTTAAAAGCTGACGAGATGTGTGGATATTGCAAACCATCCGTTCAGCTGCATAATAAACGAATAGACACTCAATGCATCTGATCGAGTACCCGGACGTATCGACAGTGTAATGCCACTGGATTCAGTTACACCAGATGAGAAATTCAGGGCGACTCTTCCCAACTTTCATTCACCGTAACCCACGCAAAAACTGTGTGACAATATCCCCTTCCTCACATATACCATAAAGTAATGTAGAGAAGAAAAACCAGCAGAGTTAGGTATACAATGTCATATGCATCTGCAAACCTACACAAAGGCGGTTTATGACATCGAGTCGATGTTCAATGGACAGAAGCACCAATGTATTTTGTCATCCTCTGCGTTCCTGAAAGGGTCTTTTCAGATCACAACACACCGTAACAGTATTCATCTTATTGCTGATGATGCTGATCCCACCTTAGCGGCGAAATTATAATAAGACGACATATATAAAGCAAATTGCTATCGGCGGGTGTCATAAACGTGCATGTGCTAATATATATCATCAGAAAGACTACATTTATGAGCACTTTTATCTGATAGAAAACTAACCAGACTCAATTTCCCGATTGCAGGCCTGAGTGGTCTTTTCCTAGATGCAGAAGGATGACTCGCCGAAGAAAAGCCGGCTACACCTACTATTGGAGAGGCTGAATTAAACAAGAGCAACATCAAGCTGGTGTTTCGCCTGAAATCAAAATAGAGCTACTTGGCAATATCACATACCTCCCAACAGTGAGTGAAAGACAAAAATGAAAATGAGACCCTTCTCTCTGGACAAAGACATGCAATATCATTAGCGAATATCCACCCACCATGACAAAGCTGGATGAAATAAAGGACTCATTTTATGAGGACCTCGAGGCTGTTATTGCACAAATACAAAACGAAGACAAGTTCATCTACCTTAGTGCTGACAATGCTAGAGTTTTTAAGAAAAAACACTTCAGCATCCAAAGGGCAGTCTTCAACGTTATCAAGAGGGAGTAGTGTCTATGCAACCTAACATAGTTGAAAGACTAATAGCTTAGAAATAGGGCAAATCAGATTCAGATCTCAGTAGACAGTACTTAAATAATACATTCCTATGATACTTGAAGATAATCGAAGGACCGGAGTCATGAGGAACACATACAATACCTAGTGATGTCAATGCCAAACTACTCACTGACAAAGGAAAAAACTCCAAAGACAGGTATAACACTTCAAAAGCATCTTCAACCAACAGTCATCATTAATTCAGGAGGCAAATGATTGACTATCCCTAATGGAATACAACATTTTCTTCAACACTTAATGAAAATTTAAAAGTATACAACATGCACCAAATAGCAAAGCAACTTGAGCTGATACATTTTCAGCAGATGTGTACAAGGTCTGAGGCGCTCACATGGAACGAAGCAGGCTGAATTTTCCACTCAGTGTGAACACAGAAATATATAGTCAAGGAGTTCACGGACTCGTCATTCGTCTACTTCAGACAGATAAAAGGAAACACTAGATCCTGAATTATCCTTTAGGGAATCTTATAATTGCATTAGGCATCATCCTGAACAATATAGCTCTTCTCTGAGGGATCTTGTGGAAAGGTTGCGGGACCACATATTAGGCGTTTTCAGCTCATTGCCTCTAAAAGAAATGTCAGGAGCATAATTCCCGTAAATAAGATTCATATTCCTAATTTAAAACTCTGTCTTTGTCAACCGACGAGGACTTTCGCAGATCGACAACCGACGGCTAACTGAAGCCAGTTTATTCATTCCAAAGAGACTACAGTAGAAGACATATTTATCGAAAGCGTCCATTTGCGATCTACTATATGCTGACTACTGGTCGTTGAATGAAAAGTTTGGCATTGCTATGCAAACATTCAGTTAGAGAACATTTCTGTTTAAAACTCAATGTCACAAAAACAGAGATAATGCACAAACATGCACACGCATATCATGAAGTAAAGTTTACCATAACGGTAAATGACATTCCTGGTAGTGGGCAAATTCACTCTTCTTGGAAGAATACTGCAACCTGCAGTCGACATCTACAACTTCGGTGGCCTAAAAGTAAGAGCGTCCGCCTTAGATGCAGTAGGTCGTGGGTTTGATCAAAGGACGAGTCATACCAAAGACTTAAAAAAGGCTGCTAACAGCTGCCTCGCTTGGTGCTCAGCACTAACAGGTTAATGTTAGGACTTGTTGGCCTGGTGTCTTGTTAATAAAACTAGGTCGGACATTATGGTACATGTCTGCAACATGATGCACCAGTGCTAGACATCACTGTAAACTGTCACTTTGCAGACATCGTAGCGATATGACTGAACAATTGTTAAAGCTACGTTAAAAATCCCAATCACACACACACGCAGTCGACATAGACAATGAATCAAAATGTAGAATTGCTAAAGCAAGTTCGGCTTGTGGCAGAGTACTGTCAAACTTGTGTGAGCCCAATGACATTATTCTAGAAAAACACTTAAGGTATATCGAGCCATTGTGATGGTGACCCTGTACTTTACTATCGGAACATTGCCAGTTTACAGGAGGCATGACAAGAAGCTGAACCATTTTTACTTTCGTGTCCTTAGAAAACTAGCAACGATAATATGGACGAACAAGTTCCATGACATTGCGGCTTACACTCAGGCAGGATTGCCAAGCATTCACAATATGTTGATTAAATCACAGCTGACGTAGAGAGGTCACGTGATTGTGGTATCAGATGAGGATCTGTCATAGACTATAATATTCAATATGCTGAAGAAAATATTTTTCGCAGTTCATTATCACAATTATTTCTAAGGAAAATGTTCTTCATCAAACACATATAATGAATAAATTTTACCTTGTGAAGTGAGAGTCAAGGTTACTAACCATACTATTGGTGCTGCAGAGAAATCTGGAAAAATAAGATCAGAATAATCACAGGCAAAACACAAAATACATCGGACAGCAGACCTTAATTAGCAAGTCCGAACAATAAAATTTACAAAATAAATAAATACATACACCAGTAAATAAACAAGCGAATAATTATTTCTAAGGTTCAACGCGAACTGTGTATCACGTAAGGCAGATTAATGATGTACTTTTAAGCCCATCATAGTTTTCTAAATGAATGTGTTCCGTCACATAGAAAAAGCGATTTAATCCAAATTAATCCCCACGTGGAAATAAAAATCTGTATTAATAGTAAATACTATGAGTAGCCCATCAGCTTCATTCAGAGAGGAATGTGACTTTTATGTATTGATCACACATAATGAGCTTGATGCCCGATTAAAGGAAAAGATCAAGATTACATCATTTCCTGAATACTAAAAAATAAAGTCCACACTAAATATTCAGAGCTCATTTGCAGCGACGGTGTAGCGGTGTATATGAAATGGTGAACGAAACCAACTTCGTCATGGCTATCACAATGAATGTGTTTGGGACATATTCAGAATATCTTACCGGGAATCATTTTCTCAGCAACTCCTGGTCTCCTTTCGAGGATCTTTCTCCTGCTATTTATACTGTTAAAATTAAAATATTGACTTACACTTGCCGACCCAGTTGGTCGAATATACTCAAATGGAACACACCAATATATGAACTACTGAAAAAACATCCGTTTGGAGCTCATAAATCTGTATGTTATTTCATATTAACGCCTGCAATGACATAACTTAATATGGCCTTTACATATATATATATATATGTATATATATATATATATATATATATATATATATATATATATATATATATATATATATATATATATATATATATATATGTCGCACATGATTATATATACGACATCGACTTGTGTGCATGGAGCGCGTGATGTTAACGTGATGTGTTCTAACGACCATTGTGATCAAATATAATGAAGAACTTTTAAATAGTATCAAACTGACATTATTAAGTTGTATTCACTATTGAAAGTGTTCCATGGATTCCTCATTGTGGCCATAAACATTAATATTTTGATATTAAGTGAATATATACATACATTTTGGTGGTGTATTCTTAGTCGTGAGGATATATGGGCTCGAGTATGCAGGCAAGGCGATGGGTGCCGTTTACCCGCAGACCTGAGTACAAATTACAAATTTGCTCACCTGTATGATAGTATTATATGAGAAAGCTTGCCAGTAGCTTCTCGTGGGTCGGTGATTCTTCCTCCACTATTTATAGCCTATCGTTTCCTAAGAACTGGCGTTAAACCCTAAAACAACAACAACAATATATATGAACTCATTAAAGAAACTCAGATGTCGTGTGCATATCTTGCGTAGATTGCTTCTCTCGATACCAAGTATCATTGCAAAGGAAGAAATATCAACACAATCATCTCAATTGTTCTATTAAGACAGAAAAGACAAGAAAAAATACTTGACGCTTTTCCTAATTTTAGCGCAATACATCTAACTGTACTCGACGAAATAAGACATTGAACATTCACGCCTTGACCTGAATTTCTATTATCGTTGTATGTAGGCGACTCAGGTTATCATCGTGTTTGAAAATAGCCTTGTTATCTCGTGTCAGTAAAACCAGTTTAGATAAGTCACTTTTAGTACTGTATTCAATCCGCGTATATGTGTCTGAGTAACACAAACTCAATGTTCAATATGAACTTATATGATACAACGTCAGTCACTCTTTTCAGTTCATATTGTAACAATTGATTGCGCGATCACCTTATATGCATTGCCAACATGAAGCTGGCAGCAGAACCCAAATTTTGGTTTTCGATAGATTTTATGACATGAATTTGGACAACATGCAAGTTGTCAATGTATTTGAGACATTTTCTACTCTTGAATATACATTTTTTTATATTGATTTTGTCTTTTATCTGTCTATATCCCCATCCATAACGTTTGTCATCTTTATTTTTCAAAAATGTATCTACAAGTCACTGACGACAAGAAACCCCTTCAAATGGATATCAGTTGCAAAATACAACACGAATTATAGGAAAGTCAAATGTAAGTTAGAACTTTGCAGCTCTTAATCGAGGTTCGACTTCCTGTCGACTCATATTTTGTAATATACGCCATATCAATTGCCTTTGGACTTTGGATTTTCCATCTAACCATTTATAAGAAACAATAATTACAATATAATTCCCTCCATTATCCATTACTGACCTGATCGTGGGAAGCTAAATATGTGAAATAATTGCATGGTGTCTTATACTATCAGGAATTATGCATTAACACGATCGAACATTATTAAGACTGTTTATCCAAAGTAAATAAGTCAGGTCTTATTGGCACAATATTTTGACTAGTTTCCTCTGCTTCAGTATATCGCTGTCAAAGATTTAAAGATCGGGACAAACAAAGTTGTGTTTAGTATTCATTAACAATTCAGGAGGTGGATGGTAGAGCGAATGCTTGGGAGTGAAAACGTCGGACAATTACATGTCTATTTTGATTGGGTTTAGAATGCACCGGGTTGTGCGATAACAATATGGAATAAACTATTGGAGCATCGCCCGCTAATACACAATTCAAATATAATGGTATCGTTCATGGTGCTAATAGTGCAAGAAGAATACGTATTCTCTTTAGAAACCTTTAATTCAAGCTATAGAAAAGAACAATACAGCTGTCCTGAAGTCAATATATGCTCACTGCGCAAAAAAGAAAATCCCGTTTTATAAAGCAGTTCTTGTCAGGGGCTATCTGTGCAGGCTGGTACTGGATACTGAATATAAGAAATCAATGAATATGGTTGTCTGTTTTGCAGATTTAAAATTCATGCTTGTGCTTATACTATTTCTATTCAAGGCAACACAATAGTTGACCAAATCGCTGTCTGCACGCGACGTAGCATTTATGGTGTCACCTTTGTCCCTTATACACTAAGAACTAATCTGCATAAGGCAAAATGTGACGCAACTCTGCCAGGAAACAAATATACTGCTCTGTAGAATCTTTTTGATAAGACGCCTTCTACTAATGACCAGAGACTCCCGGGGCCAATCAAGTAGGAGCCTCAGCGATGGGGCAAGGCATTAGCTATAGCGACAGATTAAAGAGAAAAATCGTGACAAAAATATACTTGACGAGCTAACGAACTACAGACAATAACGCCAGCGTAAATGAGAGAGCGCAAAGAAACTTGTTAACAGAGGCACTTTCAGACTCAAATGTAGGCTTGGCGATAGACCTAAAAACAAAAAAGCCAAGAAACCAAAGCATTTCATGCAAAATATAAACGAAATTCACCCAGAAATAAATAGCGGAAGAAATAAAACATAAGCCGGCAAGACTAATATAATCTGCTAGGGTTTACAATGAAACAAGAAAACTCCAGTCAAGTGGTTACGTTATATATATCCCCACTCAGCGGCGCCTCGTGGGAGATAAATAATATAACCCACAACTGGGTTTTCCTTGCCTTGGTGGTAATTCAAACATAGATTATATTCCTATCCAATATTTTCCATTTAAAGTAAAATAACCCAGCACTTCCGTGATAGATTTAGCACATAAAATGCGTATTATAGTCATCAGGTACTCTTACTACCTTATGCTTTTATATGGCTCAAAAGAAGAAAAAAAACTAGAAACAAAATAGTTATAAGTGTTACGTGTTCCAAGTTGTGCCAAAATCTATATACCACAAGTTGTATTGCGAAACGTATTTCTTATTTGATGTTGTCTGGTATATTCGTGTGGTTTTGTGCTGTAAAGCAATTACTCGTTTTCAACATCCTCGTTTTCTAAATAGTCTTACTCGGCGTATGCCTGATAATCGCATCTTTGGTTCTCATCTAAATCGTACGTCGGTATCAGTCGAAAATAACTCGTGTCAGATACTACTGTTTCTATAACATACGTTAACTTACAGCTTCTAGAAATGTATATAAAACATATTTCAAAAGTTTACTAATAAGAAATTCTTTAGAAATAGAAAAGCTGAAAATCATCTGCGAAAATAACAAAACGTGTCTTACTGTCATCGAATTGTATAGATGGCTTTGTTATTTACTACATGCATGTACTCGGTCTTTGTGTTTAGTGTACAATGATACCAGAGATTATTTATGTATATTGTACAATATTTTGAAATAGTGAGTTCGGTTCATTATAAGCCGCACGTGCAACGTGCTTTCGATGAGAAAACTGATATTCATCAAGCGTACAGATCATGTGTGGCTACATCGTCTGTTTAAAATCGCATCACCGTAGGACGAAACCATTGCACACTGGAAACGTATTGTCTGTGAGCAGTCTACTTTAGGACTTGCATATCTTCCGCTCTATAGGCTTGTGAGTTATTTATTATATTTTGATGTATAATATAGGTTATAAATATTGTTCTATTAAGTTTATTTTGTATATATTCTTTGTAAATCCGGCTTGCGTAGTATAATGCAAGTATGATTTATTATTTTATGTGACTAAACGTGAGATGAGTATTAACGCCAAAGTTGCATTTTATTAAGAAACGTTTAGTACCATAGCATTCTTATCGAACACATGCAAATTCACTTCTAAACATGTTTAGTGCTTTGTAATGTTGTGCTGATAATGTAATTTGTGTAGATTACCGTATATAACGTCACTACGTGTTATCGTATATGCCAGTATGTATCTTAGTAAACAATATTAGATGTATTTGCAGCTAATCAGAGTTGACGGTTTAGCGGCTGTAGAGCTGACCATAAAACTGACCATAGCAGCTGTAGAGCTGACCATAAAACTGACCATAGCAGCTGTAGAGCTGACCATAGTGATCGGTTGAAGGCCCATAGCAGCAGGGGAGCTGACATTAAAAATGATCATATATAATGGCATTAGGTATTATCGTAGATGCCCGTGTCATTCTTACTACAAAGTGTTCAATCTAATTTCAGCTGATCAGAGTCGACGAGGAACCAGCTCTCGAGCTGACCAAAGAAGTTGACCATAGGAGCTGTAAAGCTGACCATATCAGCCGTAGAGCTGATTGAACAGTGGTTTACTTGTTGGGTAGCAGGTGATTAGACGATGCTGACCGAATGGTTGGCGCTGATTGACAGATTGACCAAGTGACTGAATGGTGGTTAGTGATTACCTGTAAATGTTACTGATTGACTGATCAGTGCTACTTGTAGCAAACTATTCTAATGAAGGAATGTTTTGTGTAATTCTATACATGTATTATTTTAGCAATGGGCTAATTTTTGGTTTGTTTATACCCAGTGTTTTGGGACTGTAAACATATCATACCTGTCTCATTTTATATTCTTGTACTATCGTAGTAAAGTACGTCATTTTTCACTATTTGAGTGCATACGTCAGTTTTACGATGTTAGGTAAGTATATCATTTATACTATTTGAGTAAAACACATAAATGCATTCGCCGTGTGAAATTGCTGTGAATGATTAACCTTTGCCTTGTACTATGTAAGGTTATTTGCTGGTATTTACATTTATGTTGCATTGCTTTGTTCGTGCGGATTGTGCTCATTTGTCCATTATTTGGATCTTATACGTATTAATCCTAATTAGTTTTGTATTCGAGTCAATCATCATTAAACATTGTATTTGTATTTATATCAGACATCATTAACCTGGTTATCTTGTTAAACTGATGTAGGTCTTCATTACAGAGCAACAGCAATGGAACCTGTAATCACACAGCGGCAATGGTTTACTCTTTGACAACAATAGTTGATGCGTCATATAATCTACTGTATTGAGAGAAATAGTGTTCAGGAATGATTAATTAGATTAAATATCTGCCACAAACTCCGCGGACACGAATCATATTTCATCGTGAAAAGGTTTGGAAAACTCGAGAAGAAAACCTTCAACTTCAAAACACTTGAAAAATATGTTTCGTTCTATCTGGGTGAAATGTGTTTTGTTCGCTTCCTAAAGGATATCAACTCACCACATACGACGTGGATTGGAACGCATAAATCTTCAGTTGCATTGAAGAATAATTTGATGGCGATACATTTAGTTTGCTGTTTGCATTCATTGATGATGCATGTTAAATCCGTGTCAATTCTCCTCATGTATAAACTTTTTTTATGTTTAATTGCATATTTTAGGCCTCCACTAATTAACAAAATTTCCAGACATGCGTAGATAACGATGTTAAAGTTATTTATAGACACAAATGATATGATTTTTTCAGGTGTGGTAATTTGAGGCTGGAAACAATATCTGTGCCGAGACCAGATCAAATAGGTTAGTTCTTCTTTTGATAAGAAATACATCTGAATTATTAATTCACCGTTAACCAGCGCACGTGAGTTTGAACGGCTTCGAAGACGGGTTCAAAATTGCTTTATTCATAGCGTCAATCCTTTTCCTTATGTTCTCCTGCGAACTATGAGACTGCATCAACGGTAGAAGTTAAACCGAGTCTCCCAACTGGTTTTGAATACCGGAATCTATCCCAGTCCTTATGTCCGGACAGACTTTCCAACCCTATGATACTAAACGTTTCTAAGTGTATGGTCAGGCAAATTTGTATATTTTGTATACTATAAATATAATGAAAGCATGCGCAGTGCAAATCCATTCTGCCAAGGATGTCCATTAATGGACAAGGTAGTAAACAAATTTAGGCAGATTTTGTCATGTAAATTCAGTATATAAGCATCATTATCTACCATCATCTGCAACTGGTACCTTTTTTCTGGATAAAAGGAGATAGCACCAAATGGTAATAGCGGAAAAGGATGGCTAGTGGGCTGACCCAGCTCATTCATAACAAGGACTCGAGCAAGACGTTCACCATCACTAAATTATACAGATCAAAATTCGTTTCCATAGCTGAGGTGATAGCTACGCTCTATCGAGAGATGATCATGATCATGTCTTCGCACCTTTCTGCAAATTGTTACTGTAAGAGACGAACCCCCTTTCATTTGGGTCTGGTTTTTAAATAGATAGATAGATAGATAGATAGATAGATAGATAGATAGATAGATAGATAGATAGATAGATAGACAGATAGATAGATAGATAGATAGATAGATAGATAGATAGATAGATAGATAGATAGATATATAGATAGATAGATAGATAGATAGATGGATGGATGGATGGACGGACTGACGGACATACGGACAGACGGACGGACGGACAGACATACAGACAGATAGATAGATAGGTAGATAGAGATAGATAGATAGATGGGTACATAGATAGACAGACAGACAGATAGATAGATTAATATATATATATATATATATATATATATATATATATATATATATATATATATATATATATATATATACAGAAAGACAGATATGTATATATATATATATATATATATATATATATATATATATATATATATATATATATATATATATATATATATATATCGATAGAGGGAGAGATATATAGATATATCGATAGAGGTACTCCACATATTTGTTCAGAAAAATAAAATATTTGCCAAAGTCCATCCCACCCCTTTACAAAAGCTACAAAGGTGTCTAATTTAACCATGTCAGTTTAACTTCAACAAATAGCCTGGAAAAGTATTTATTAATTTTGTTTATAATATACAGAAGAGGATTTCCTACAACTGAAACAACACGTATTAAGTAAGGCAGTTCAAGGAGTTTATCAAAGTAACGTCTTCAGTAATGGATGCAATATTTCCTCCCTTATCAATCAGTTTGTTTCTTTACTTTTATCAGCATCTTTTAATCATTAATTTCTACCTGGTCATCTGAATTGAAAGAGATGTCTAGCGTCCAACACTCGCACAATCCTCCCGCGTACTTTATACTTAGACGTTTGTCTTTTAGTATCAACTTTTAAACTTATTTTTTCTCCTCAGTTTTGTACTTCCTTCCTAACTAGCTTTTCAATTGTAAGTTCACGACTGTACGTGCCTCAAAATAAGGCAACGCTACTAATAATCTGCATGATTACTTTGAATGACAAAGGAAATGGAAATTACCACTTTCATACTTTCCTAATGTGTACTTATTGTCATTATGAAAAATGCAAGCATTGTTTGTATCATAAATCGGTATGGGGCAACATTTTCAACATGTGGACATCTATCCTCTCGATATGTATGTGTAAGTGCTCAATTTTAGCTACGTAACTTTTTGATTTATTGCAAAAAACCTCATACGCAACGTGTGGTTAATCGGCATCCATTCGGCGATGGTTTGAGTGTATTGCGATGGATCGCAAACATATCGCGCTATTAAGGGATATATATCTACTTGTTTTAACTAAGACGATTCGCGGAGCAATTCCAAAACTGGTACACTTAACAGTCAAACACGTTCACACACTCAATCCATTACAATGGTCCTGACTCATATTTAACCTCAAAATAGTACATTATGTCATATAGCCTTCTAGTATGTTTATCAATCCATCATTATTTCATATAATCTCTATGAATGTTGCGGAAATACCGAATGAACAATCACGAGTTTGGCTCAAGAACGAAAAGGATTATATCATGTTTGTTAATGTAGTTATAATTCCACAACATGTTTTTGTTCTTGACTGGGTATTATCTTTCTTGTAAATCATTCTCTTAATTAAATATATCACTTAGCATGATGCCCCAGTGCTGGACATCACTATAAACTGTTAAACTGCAGACATCAGAGCGATATGACTGACAAATTGTTTAAGCTACAACAAGAATGCAAATCACACACACACACACACACACACACACACACACACTTGGATCAATGGTTCTTATGCTCCACATTTCAAAGTTCATTACAATAATGTCTGGTTTATTCAATCGTTCTTTGCATTGCTTAGAAATTATTTTTAAATGTTTTCTCCAATCTCTAACTACCATACTTTTGAAATGAATGTTAAACATTCTGGGATTGTTTTCGTCTCATTTCTAATCAAACTGCTTATTTCGTTCAATTCTTTTTAATAGTGAAGTTTGATTAACTGAAGTACTACAGTATACAGATCTGTTTTAATCGTCCAACAATTAATTTCATCCTATTTAGCCTTGTCGTGTTGAGATCTGGTTGATTGTAACCATATAATCATTTATGAAAGTCACCAAAATGTAATCCATCATTATATATTGTTGTGGGTTTGTGTGTGTCTGGTAGTTTTGCTATTATTAAAGAGTATTTTAGCTGGAATAGGTAATAGCACCGGATATTAATCCAGATCTAAACAACCTGACAACATATCCTCAAAGATTAAAAATGTTTCAAATCAACTCTCCAATGCTTTCTTTGCTTCCCGGCAAGTAAAGGCTAATGTCATCATCGACAGTTCAGTTTCGGACATGCAAAACTATTTAAAAGTCGAAATCTTTTTTATTTATTTAATAAAAGCCGGAAGAAAAATGAGAATAAAATCGAACATAAAGGGCATAGAACAACTGCGTAATAATTAGTTTACAACGAAAATGAATATTCTTAAATCTTTTTATTTTACCATCTAATAATAAAATAGTTTGCGGGATTGTTCACAGAATCTCCACCTGCTAGCAGATGTTTGATCTGTATGCCAGAATGACAGTCCTGGACAGCAAACTAAAATGATAACAAGAAAATGGCTATAAAACTCGAAAGAGTTTAAATAAAGAGTTTCATAAATTAAAAAACTAATTATTCTCCATTCAAGAATATATGTCATAGTTTATATTTTGAGACGTTGAAATTATGATAGACAGAAACACACATGATTATCCACATCGTATCACACGAGAGTTAAATTAGTGTAAGACACCTATATCATATGTGTTTAAACAAAAACATAAAAAGAAAACATTATGGGAACATTTAAGGTAGGAAACATTACGTCTTTAAGTTTGTTCTTGCAGTCGAAATAAGTGAGTTTTAGAGCACTCTTGAATGTGATCACTGTGTCTTTGTGTCTAAGTTCAGTGGGCAATTCATTCCTCGTTGCTGGGCCCTGATATGCAAATGAACGCTGTCCATATGACTTTGTTTTCATAGTGGGAATAATGAGTATACGATTGTCAGAAGAAGAGCATAAGTGTCTTCTTGGTGTGTACACATGGGTGAGGTCGTATAGGTATATTGGACTAGAGTCGGTCAATGAAACGTAACACAGAGAACAAGTACTGTGTTTGATTCTGGATCAAATGTATAGCCAGTGTAGGGTACATAGCGGCGGGGAGGTGTGCTCTGATCGTGGTAATCTAAGAATGATCCGAGCGGCTGTGTTATTAACTTTTTAAAGTTTTTTGCAGTAGGTATTGAGATGAACCAGACACAAATAAGTTACAATAGTCCAGTCTTGAAATTACTAATGAGCACAGCACACAAGTGTTTTAGTGGCATCAACTGAAATATATTTGCGAATGGAGCTGATGCGTCTCAGCTCAAGATATGCAGCCTTGCATATGTTCATGACATGTTGGTGCAATGTGAAAGTATTGGCCAGAGGAACAATTAGGTTTCGTCCTGAATGTGTGAATTTAATGTTGTTGTTGCTGATATGTATTGTTGGAGGTAAAGGATGTGAATGAGAAAGTCTTTGTGTTGTAATCAGAATGGCTTCAGTTTTACCATCATTCATCTGCAGCTTGTTACATGTCATGCATGATGTCCCATCAGAAATGCACCTCTTTACACCTGGGATGGTTGCATCAACTTCAGTTTGGTGGCTAGATTTGTAGTTTGAGGTGTAATCAGCGTACAATTGGTGTGACACTGGATGATTATTTATGACACTTGAGAGCGGCTGAGTGCATATAATGAAGAGAACAGGTCCAACAGACCCCTGTGTAACACCACAACATAGATCAAATGGGCTACAGTGTATTCCATTTGCAGACACAATTTGTGTCATGTTGCTCAAATAGGACTTGAACCACAGTAAGGATGTATTATGAATGCTAAATACATGCTGCAGACGGTGAAGTAATATATTATGGTCGATTGAGTCAAATGATGCAGACAAATCAAGTAGGGTGAGGATTGTATTCAAAGCAGAGAGAATGTCATTAACTAATTTTAAAATAGTAGTTTTAGTACTGAGGCAAGGGCGATATGTAGATTGTTTCAATTCAGATGAGATACAAGCTGGGATAGAACAACCTTTTTAAAGATTTTGTTATATAAATCGGAGATTAGAAACTGGGCGGTAGTTCTTTAGATCGTTATAGTTTAGTGTTGGTTTCTTTAACAGAGGCTTTAAAATGGCAGTTTTGAAAAATGATGGGAATTGTAGATTCAGTAAATGATAATTTTCACGATTCAGGTGGAGATCTGTTAGAAATAGGCCAACATGGAAACCTTCTTGTTGTTTGCAATTTATTTTAATCATCTTTTAATTTGACGTCTTCATATCTTTCACAAGCAAACGGTGCCAGCATATAATAAGATATGTGCAACGGATAGAGACAGATGGACAAAACAGTATCTTCAAAGCTGAAGGAAGAGAGAAGTATAAAGCATTAATATGGAAATATAATATACTAAATGTAGATATATCTCTAAAATGTGGCAAAAAGAATTCTAGAAGTGATAACGTCAAACATAATTTTATCGCACCTGGGTTATGTCAATTGTTTTAATGAAGTATATGAAGCAATGTTATGCTTATAATAAGTTTCAAACCAGCTTTGTGTAACGTTTGATAACACTTTTATATTTTGTTTATAAAGTTTCATTACTGTTTAAACATTATTCAGTAGGGTTTACAAGTGACATGTGAACTGAGCACTCGTGCAGGCACATATAGTTCAAAATATCTACACCAAGACTAGTTGATATGTAGAAATTAGCATTATCACACTGTTTAATTTTGATCATAGCTTCACCAAACTCTTGTATAATATATGTATGTGCAGCGCTTTCTGCTATTCCACAATACCTTAAATCCGTTAGTAAGACATCCAAGAAAGATGCCAGCAAGCCCTCCAGTGGAAGTGTACACTCCATCCGATTTGAATGTGGCTATGGGTGTGAACAGCGGAATTTTGTTACATAATGCAATGACCTGTATTAATTGAATATAAAAAACGGAAAAATAAACTGGTAGAAAACATATCAAAAGCGTTATTCAGCATAATTTCAGCATAAAACTCCATCTCGTTGAATTTGTTCAAATTATTAAAATTATTATTATTATTAGTATTAGTATTTTTAGTATTTTTGTTATTATTATTATTATTATTATTATTATTATTATTATTATTATTAACTATGGGAAGAGGAGTATCAGTGACAGGAATAGTGGTATAGTACGACAATAGGTGACTGCTGAGACTGCACAATATGTACATAAAACGTATAGAAAAGAATATTTTTTAGCTCCTCTGTATAAAGGTTGTCACGTTATAAGTACGTAACAATAGCCAAACTGCAACATGTCTATGTTAGACCCTGAGGCTAATTATTCGTTTCGTAATTGTTGCGAGGTAAGCCGACATCAGAAAGACGGAGGGGAAGCCAGTTGTATATAGCATGGCCATAGGAACATGTTAATGGCGCCTTATTCGGCGGCGTGCGATTCACAGGTAGGGGGCTGGAATTCCGGTTTGGGCTCGAAATAACGTCAAGTGAGGGTCGTAAATCCACCCTTGACAGCCTGCCGGGGAGGACGCAATGTCTGCTAATTATGTAGACCATGGGTGAATCGACATCCACTCGGAATTGAACAAGGCTCGGGGCTTAGCATCTCTATCACTACTACAATGTTTTTAAAACAAAACGAGCCAGGATGGGTCTTCTGTAATAATTAAATAATTAAAGAGCATCCCATCTCAACCGACGGGAACCCATTACAGAGAGATTAAAATAAAAATGCAACATGCAGCTGACATGGAACGCAAAAGGCATGAAAGTATGAGAAATACTATCAATTATCTAATTCTAGGACTATGTAAAATATAAAATGTGCGTTAATATATTAAAATGTTTGTGATATGCAATATGCCTGCTCATGTACAAATAAAACAGATTTAACAATATATTTGGCTTTTCCCAACAAATTAAGTATATGACTTCTATAGATTGGATGAATCTACAATCTTTGAATAAAGCAACCACAATAGTGTTATAAATGAATTACATTCAATATGGTTGTATGCTCTTGGAAATGCTAACGATGTTCTGATCTTAGTGTAATAATTCATGTCAGTAGTAAGCAGTCCGTAGGAATTTTAAATAGGCACTGACAAACTAACAACAAAAGTGGAGAGACAACCCTTCTGAGTTCTGTTTATCCTGCTGATATTAATTACATTTATCTTTCTATCTGATATATTTGACAATATAGAAATTTCACTAATAATCTGTTTGCTTGAACATCGTATTTCAATTTAATTTACTAAATTGACAGTGGAGACAATACTTCTTAGCTGTAGGAAAAGGTTTTATAGATTTTTCAGAGAATTTACACAATGTATTTTTTGTCTTGTTTCAGAACTTAAATGTGATATAATTATTTAGGACAATCACGTTGTGACCAAACAGTTTAAAGAATAATTGAACAAACATCCTTTGTTAATACGTACATTTTCTCCTTGTCTCCAAGTTGCTGTTGAGCTTGTATTGCAGCTGAGAAATACAAGAGCTTCGGACGACTTGTGATCTCCCGTTATACAGTCGGATGCGTTGGCATGGGTAAGCGTGACGTTATGCGCAATCTCAGAGATAGTTAAGGATTTGTTACACGCATGAATGCCTACCATGAAGGAAACATATTATCCGGAAATATATGAAAAATCAAAACCTTGATATTTGTAAAGATGAGTAACATCGAACACTAGTGTATGTGATTTTATTGTTGTGTTGGTATGGATTTCGCAATCTAGTTGCAGCTACTCTGATCATTAGACATGATTATGTTAAGCTGAACCTCAAGCAATCATTTTATTGTTTCACGGGTTTTCAGATCACTTTAGATAACTAAATAACTAAACATCACGGGAAAAGCATATATTACAATGGTTTAAGTAAACATTAAATCAGAATCAAACACTAGGATAACAAGCCTGTCCGTAGTGGACCCGGACGTCAGTGTCATGAACAAATAACAGGTAAACACATAAGATGATAATAAAGAGAACCAGAATCAAGACTTATTAAGTTAACGTTAAGTAAACTATGACTTGGATGGTACATTATATAACATTATTAGGAAAATAAACCAGTTTATGATTGCTAAATAGCATTTCTTTTTTCACAACTAGCATATAAATATAATTGAATTAATTTCATGTATAGTCATTCTCGAGTAGATAATAGCCTGACTGATTTTAAAATGATTCCTAACGTGTTAACTTATGTTAGGTTTGTTTTTATAAATTTACCAGCATTGTAATCCTACTATTGATCGACGTTTTTTCAAATATGTAATACTAAAAAATAAACGATTTAGACAACTACAATATCAGATCAGATTTTACCATTCTTCCTTTTCCTACACGACATAAAGACATTCTAGCGCATTTGAAAAATATATCATGGGAAAATGAAATCAATTATAATACATTTTTCTGGTTGTTCACAGCACATCGGCCCAAGAAATACTTTAGGCTGATGTGGCAGATTGAATAGTTTCTTTCTTCAAAACACACACCTACAACAAACAAGGGAACATCTGGGCATCTTTGAAAGACCAAAGAACGCCTTGTAAGTCTGACAAGCTAGATATTGAGCTACCCCACTATTTGTTGTCTCATTTCGGATCTAAAGTCTTTAAACAAAATCTGAATGTGTGTTTATAATTACCTGTTAAGATAGATGTTGTTTCTCGAGTAGCAGTAAATGTTGTAGTTGATGGTACGCTAGTGCTTGTCAAAGTGGCCGCAACTATCACTAAAAGTTAGGAAAGAGGCTACTCTGAGGTTTGAAACACATTTGTCTTTCAAGCTTCATAATATTTCTATCCTCTGAAAATCTTTCAAAAATACAATGCAAACTGGTCAAACGTTACCATTCTTGCAAGGACCACTATTAATATATGCAGAATATTCTTTCAGATTACGCACTAATCGAGACCACCTCAATGAGACCAATCGTAGCAAGATGCTGTCCCTCAGCACACACTAGCGACTGATTATTAGTACAGGTGAATGTCTGTCTAATGTATCGCATATAGGAATATACACAAAAATGGTCGAAAGGTGGAATAAATGGATGCTAAAGGGGAAGACGTCAACGCATATATCTACGCTAACAAAGATATATATATATATATATATATATATATATATATAGATATAGATATAGATATAGATATATATATATATATATATATATATATATATATATATATATATATATATATATATATATAATATAATATAATATAATATTAAAATATCAATTACTCTGTCCTGTATGATAATTCGGTATGAATAATGTATCATTCCTTTAAATTCGACTTTCAAGACGTATCTATCAATGCTTTGACATGTCTTTCAGACACAATTACACTACTCGATAGGTCGCTACAGTAGTATGTACACTCTATATTTTCTGAATGGCTACTAAATCAAAAGAAAAATAGTAAAATACATCATATCTATTTTTACAAGATTTTTGCTGTCATTATGTGGCATATTCACACAAGTTTATCAATTATAGCTTCCTGTATGTTATCCTGAACGAGTATTGGCAACTGTTTCGTTTTAAATGTTAACCTTATCTAATTATACTGACGGAATTCACGTTTTCAAAACAAAACAATATTAAATGTTCAATCATAATATTCAAACATAGACGTTATATATCAGTGAGCACGTTTAAAAGTTCGGTAAACCTTATATTAAACACTGAGTCATGTCACCAGGATAATTTATGTTATTTGAAGGCACGTGTTTCTAGAAACTTAAATCTGAGATTAAAAATAGTTTACAAATTAAATATTTCTCAGATCTACCTTTTGACAGGCATATTACCTTTCAGAAGAAAAAAACATTCTTGTTTGTGTCAATATCGCTAGATCCTGATCTTTAACTTTGACGAGTCTGTATTAAAGAAAACTCGATTTATACATAACTAAGTAGACAGGGACTAGACGTAGAGACATGCAAACAAGTAGATAAGAACATAATAAGGTAGACAGAGAAGTAGAACAATACCTTGTGAGCACAAACATGGATCATTTCTTGGTTCCGGATATGTGGCTATGGTTAGACGAAAAGTTTACAGATGTACGATAGTGCTATATGTGATTCAATCAAAGGGACGTTTAAATAACAGAACATCCTTTATGCACATGTTTGCTTAAAAGTGATTTCCAACCGTTCTAAATGGTTTAATCAAACGTGTGCATTTAAATCTTTCAAAATAACTTTTTATAATTATTTATAATTTAATCATTTCATTCAGAACAACACATGTTACGTCATATATCTTTTTTACGTGTTAATTCAATTACAGCATGAACATGAAGGCTAGTTGAATATTAGTTAAACAGTATGCTTCAAAAACGTATTTTGAGTCCTTTCGTGAAGGTAAAACTAGTTTGGTTTGATCTAGAACGTTAATGTATGCGCGTGTATGTAGAGTAGCCTTAACGATTAAAGATTTAGAGATTAAAATATAGACATATTACCCGCTGCATGAAGTATAAGATCCGCCCTACAGTCAACCTCACCGTGCACTATAGGGATGTTAAGAAGTATTTGCCACACTGAAATAATTCACAAACGTTTAAGCTACGTACATTTTCATACATTGGTAACAGCAAAGATTGTTCTAATGGTAATAATTGACAAGTGGCTACTTTATCCGCTTAATCTTTATTGTATATATATGCCAGTATGAAACTTGGAATGTGAGTGACAATGATTTATTGCAAAAATGGCACAGATAAAACAATATATCCAGATACATAGAACAATATATACTGTACTCACTATTTCATTCAGAAACGACTTATAATGTGCTCTATAGTTTTGGATCAATTCGTTGAAATCTAGATTAATCGCAGTTTCGATGCTCAAAGCAGAACTCACGGGAAATGTCGGACTCTAACGAAAATAAGACAAGAACAAGATTCAGACCACGTATACCTTTGGTACCTCTAAGTCCATCATCTGACGTGCTGTTTACATATATCGACTGTTGAAAATATAGGGACGGGACTATGCATATTTAATTATTTTCAATTGATTTCTACACGTGTCAGAAACTAATACTATTTTGTCATATCCAGGAAATACCATGTCGACACATGTTCTTGAAATCCGAAGTTTATGAGCATTTAGCTCCGCGATCTTCCTATTTGCAATAGCCATAAAACATATTGGAAAAACAGGCAAGTGGATGATATTTCCTGTCTGCATGAGTAGAATTTTACACGCTTGACGTCAAGTCCGTTCACTATGTTCAACATCCTCCCTTATTTTTGGTGACTTCAAGTAGAATTGGGTTATAAACTACGTTTATAAGGTAATTTATATAAAAAGAAATGAAACAGCAAATGTCAATATTATAGTCAGACTAATTTACAGCATTGAACTCCAAAATGTTAAACACGCTAAAGAAGATATTTTGTATCAGAGAGAACATTTTCTGATCAACAGTCATAGCTGAGTTGTAAGAATTATAAAATTCTCACGGTATTGGTGTGACCTGCATGGCGATGGGCTCTGCGCATACATTTCGTTATGCAGAACTGGAATAAAGAAATAAAACAGCATATGTATATATATATATATATATATTAAGAAAGAGAGAGAGAGGCATGATTTGGAAGCAAGTATTAGGATATACTGCATTTAATTCCCAAAATTGAATCTCTGTCTTTCATTTCTTCATCTGCCTCTAACAATTTGCTGTCATGGTTTCTCCATCGATTACATATTATGATTTACATCCGTACAGTTGCGATTATCTTCACATTTGTTACAGTGTGTCAATCTTTCATTTATTCATATTTACATTTTCATTTACTATGTTTTTCACGAATGTAACTTTTCTGCTTTATCGAATTTACACAATAGAGAGAAAAAGGGGGGTCCTGTCAAAATGAATATATATGAAAGTGAAACTGATAAACAACGGTGGGCAAGAATGACAGGCTCTCCTTTCATTTCTTAACAGCAACAACCTGTGAGGACATTGTACGCAAACGGTTCGAGTGTGCATCACAAAACCTGAATTCTCTACAGGATCAATACGACTTCTTTTGCATTTAGATATTTAACAAAAATATGTGATACCAAAAAGTAATACCTAACGGCCCTAGCACACAGAGCGGTCTTATTACCAGTGTCAGCGAAACGTGTTGTCATGAATGAACGTATGCTATAATCAACGAGTTATGCTGATGATATATTCACTGAACAATACAGATGTTGTGATTTTAAGAAAGAATATGCGCTAAGGCATGATTTCCTGCTGCATCGAAATCCAGCTGTCTTTATTACATCGAAATATTTTTGGAAATTAAAGGAATCAAATATAGAAGTGGAGGGTGGAGGCAGCCAGGCAGGCGAAGAAGGTATGACACTGTAGCCTTCGCAGAGAGTTTATGCCCGGTGAAGCGTACATGCGAAGCAAAAGGAGGATGTGTGTCACACAACATACCTCTTCATCTTCAGCAGGCTAAAGGCAAATAGAAAGGGGGAGTTCGCGGCACCATACATGGGCCTTACCGATCTTCATGGCCAGTGAATGGACTATTCGGCATATGACGAGGAAAACCGAGTTATAGTGTCGAATTCTAGAACCGTGACTAGTGTCGAATTATGATAGATTTAAAAATATGAAGGCATCGAATCCAAAATCCCTCTTACAATTTCGTATTTTCTTGAATCAATTTCGAGTTGTGCGCGATTTCAGTCAGGTTTTCATGATTGAGCCTATAACCACCGTCCATGGTTGTCATTAGGCTTCCTTAGTTTTCCACTCCTATGTCTTTAGACCAACGTTACTCCGTTTTGAAACTATCAGCCAGATAGCAGGTATATTATGTAAAGTAATTATTCAGCTGTGTTCTAATCTCGCTACATCTTGTCATCGTACTTTTTATATTGCTTCAGACGAGAACTGTACATTCCAAAAGGGCTTGAACGCATTGCTTTTGCTTTGGCGGTTAGGTTTAGATAGATAGATAGATAGAGCCATACATACATGCATACATACATACATACATACATACATATAAATATAGTTAGACAGATATCTGGATAGATATATAGAACGATAGATAAAACGAGATAGATAGATAGATTATATATATATATATATATATATATATATATATATATATATATATATATATATATATATATATATATATATATATATAAATAGTGACGGATAGACAAATAGATAAGTAGATATAAATATATTTGTAAACTGCCCACTTACGGCGGTAGGGCTCATACATTCTAATACAGTACTCCTGGTGCAAATGTTCTGCAAATAAGACAGATCTTGACTTTTTATCCAATATAACAGACATCTTAAATATATGTTATAGAACGGTAGCACTATTAAATAAAAGTTTGCTTGCTATTGATACTTTCTGCATGGATAAAACGAGGCTAAATAACTTGTATTTGCCTTAAAATTGAACACCAATTAATAATAGCCTAAAATACCTTTTCCATTCTCTAGCTTTACGCATCTTTCAACCCCACTTGGATATTTAGACACCACTGGCTTCTTAACCAACTAATTTGACGAATTGATCTATATCATAACATTAACTCGAATTCCGGTACCTGGAAGTAAGAACAGCTGCAACAGCAAAACAACAACGTAGGCTTTTCTAGTCTAGATATGGTATTCATTCTTGATTTTGGTAGTCTTGTGCAACTGATTACTCTCTCTCTCTCTCTCTCTCTGTCTCTCTGTCTCTCTCTCTCTCTCTCTCTCTCTCTCTATATATATATATATATATATATATATATATATATATATGTGTGTGTGTGTGTGTGTGTGTGTGTGTGTGTGTGTGTGTGTGTTTCCAGAATCATGTATGTTTTGCATGTAGGAAATCAATTTATATTTAAATGAAGAGGAAGAACTAATTCAAAGTTGTGTGAGTAATTGTTACCTGACCCAGTTTATGGCAATATAACATCTTTTTATGGAATATATATAAATTTTCGATTCACCTCTGACTATATTATTTATGTTATAGCTGATATCATAGCGATTATACAATACCTTACATTCATACCATTATAACAAAATGAATAAGCGTATACTATTACATCCATATGCATGAAGCAGTGCTATGCCACAGTAAGATATATCCTAGACAATGCAAACATCTAAATCCCAATACAGAGCTATATTAGTACCTGATGTAAATTCATAACTGATATAAACACATCGGTCTGAGAGGGTAATGATTCCATTCAGATCTTGCGCAACTGGATGTGTACAGTCTTAAAGCGCAGTGAAAATATTTAATAATGAAATATGCAGAACTAATTATATTCCCAGATGAATATGTCAGACATTTTAGTACTACAAAGTGTACCATAACAGTGATAAAACAAAACAATTACAAAGAACGCTACCAATCTATCTTAACAATCAGTTATAGAAATCGTGACTCTTAATAATATGTTATATACGTCTTGCTCCTAATGATCTGTTATAGAAATCTTGATCTTAACTATCTGTTATAGAAATCATGCTCCTTACGGTATGTTATAGAGACATTGGTCTTAACGATATGTTATTGACGCCTTGCTCTTATTGATCTGTTTAATAAATATTGCTCTTATCTAGCTGTTATGGAAGCTTTGCTCCTAAGGATCTGTTATAGACATTTTGCTCCTTACGATCTGTTTAGACGTATTGTTCCTAATGATCTGTTATATAAGTATTGCTTTCAACAATATGTTATAGAAGTCTTGCTCATAAAGATTATATGAGTCAAACTCTTAGCGATCTGATTATATAGGCGTCTTGCTCTTAACGATATATTATGGAAGTGTTTTGCTCTTAACGAACTGTGCTCTTAATGATATGTTATAGAAGTCTTGCTTTTAACGATCTGTTATAGAAATCTTGCTCTTAACAATTTGTTATAGACGTCTTACTCTTAACGATTTGTAATTAAAGTCAACCTCTCAGCGATCTGTTATAAATATCTTGCTCTTAAAGCTCTGTTAACGACGTTTTGAACTTACCGAATGTCATTAGCATTTGTGTACCTATTTACAGTGTTAGGATTTCTTAATTAGTTGCCCTGTCATGACTTTCATGTTTTCATTGACTTTTGTAAACTTGTTCCAGATAATTTCAGCATTAAAAAATTGCAGACCAGAGGCTGTTCGTTTATTACGTGCAAGATGATTAACTCATGCTTAGAATTTGAACAAAACGATGTCGAATTATAACCTTTAGCACAGTGCGATATATTTCCGATGACAGAAAGTGACCCTCTGAATTCAATAATGCATTATATACAATGATTGGAGGACACCAAATGACGTAACGTTCAATTAATCTAACCCTATTAATAACTCGTGCACTTCGATATCACTGATCTGCACCAGTGAGATAAGTGATGCCAGTAAGTGTTTATGATGGTAAAATGATACCCATATTAGAAGGATATAAGACAATCTATTTGAAATTGCTAATAATTGTTATGCATGCTTCATTATACAAGCATACCAGGATATTACAAACAACGACATGATTATTGCAAGGACTCTAGCACAGCCAAATTCATATACCTGACACAATGACCATAATGACTTATCTCCGTTAAAGATTTACTAATAAATAATTAAAAAGAAACTGAAAGAACTTATATTTAATTGGCATTGCGTTTAAGTTTTTTTTATAGTATATGTTATGGGTATTTCTGTTTTGGACTTGCCTGGTTCAAAATCGTGTTAATTTTCTACCTCAACAAGATCGTTGATTTTGTGTTTCCAATAAACATGTTTTTCTCAATCTGGGTCTATAAGTTTGCAAATTCCTCACGATACGCCGGATCTACAAGTTTACGTCAATTTATATTATAATATTACGAACAGGCATATGATTTTATCTTGTTAACAAATCGAACCTTCCGGAATGAATTTTTTCAGTTAGGTAATGGTTGCTTTTATAAAATTGTAATTGTTACCTGAGGTCATTTAAAGGACCAAATAACTGTGTTTGTATAGAACTTATTTATTCGCGCTTTAAGATCGGTGCATTATCGAGTGTAGTATTATTATTGTGTGATTCTACTCTGCAAATAAAAATATTTCAAGAGAAATATTCCTAGAAATAGAGACTTGGAATCATATTGAAATTTTAAAATGATACATTCTTGGATTGTATTAGTGTGATCAAGCAAACACATGTCGACACATCACAACTACATGGATTAGTGTAAGAACACCGCTAAAGTTCTTTCAAAACTATGATAATGAGGACATGTTCGAAATTCTATGAATTTATTTCGTAATAGCTTCAGTTATTTTTACAGGTTTCACTTTTCGATATTTTTATATAGAAATAGGTATTAATCGAATTTTTTTAAACTTGTTCTCCCTCTTGTGTATTACTTATCTTAACACCATATACTCTTAATAATACATATGAAACATTTAAAACGAATTTACATTACTCTTAACTAAATCCCAAATACTTTTATGTATAAAATTCCTATTGAATTCTAGTGCTATATCAAATGCATTTCGATATTAAAAGTGTTGATATGCCTGTATTCTCGAAACTGCCGACCCAAAGACTGGTCGACAACGTGCATCTACTGTGTGGGATGTAGCGGTCTTGCAACGTTTGTGCGATTCGAATCCAGCCAAGGCAAACTTGGAACTTTTTCTCTGACTTATGAAAGTGATATATTGGGCATTGTAGCTGATTGTATCGACTTGATGTCTTGCGTCACGCCTTGCCACTAGTAAATTTTACCATTGGCATTACTCAGGCTTCACATTTGTAGATTATACAATTGTACGTCTCACAATCTCTTCATATATGCTACACAAGTCGTATTTGTTTTATCTTCAAAATATAAATTATTATAAAAGTTAATCCATATGTACTAATGTACTGTGACTACACAGTTACGATTCTGCGGGAAATACAATAAATGAACTTCAGAATTTCTAAACTATACCAATGTTGCAGATGTTAGGCATTTTTAACACCTTCAATATGCAGAATCTAAAATATATATTCTTGATGATATTTGTTAAATATGATATTTTTCAATTATTTGTTAACCATGAAATGTAAATCGTTTTGGCAATGTATATTATATTTTATGTCCATTTGGCATGGTTTTCTTTCGTTTCTTGCAACTAGAATATCCCGGAGAGAGTATACTTTTTGTGCTATATACAATACGCACAGGAGCGGGATACTTAATGTCGAATTTGTCAAGAAACAGACACTTCTCCAGGTTAGCACACACACACATACACACACACACACACAAACATACACACACACACACACACACACACAGAGGAGACGTGCACTTTGACCACGTTGCCTCACAAAGAGGTGATGTTTCTTATATACACATCACTCATTTAATAGCGTGTTTTTCACCTTCTGATCTTAATGTTATATTATAGACTGCTTTTATTCTCATTGTAGCTTATTCATTTATTTATTAATTCATTCGTTCATTCATGGGTCAACTAACATATTTCAAAGTACACAGACAACTTGGTACATTTCGATGTATTTGATTGGTTCTTTTGCCT
The DNA here is from genome assembly GCA_028554795.2 of Sinohyriopsis cumingii. Taxonomy (NCBI): domain Eukaryota; kingdom Metazoa; phylum Mollusca; class Bivalvia; order Unionida; family Unionidae; genus Sinohyriopsis; species Sinohyriopsis cumingii. The sequence continues at coordinate 67,547,552 of CM068833.1, read as the reverse complement.
CATTGTGGATAAGGACCATAGATAAGTGATTATGACGAGAACCACTGTTTTGTTCGTTCACTTTTAAATGGTTAAAACTGTCAGGACTTTAAATATCTGTATATTATGCGTAATTAACTAGTTATTTCCAGAGTACGAATATTAACTGCTCTCAACAATAATTATGAAGATATGGTTACGATTTTATACTTACGAAGACGTGTGATGTTATGGTGGATATCCTGTCCGGTACAGTGACAATTCTGTGAGTTTTCTTGGCCATGGAAAATACCTGTAATCCATTGAAATGCATCTTAATGAACTTTCTTATATTGCAGATCTCTATTCAATGGCAGCTGGTTGTTTGTGGGGCGGCTATTTTAGTTTTGGAAGCAATGATCCAGCAAAAACAACATCTTAAAAGTATTTTGTAATTTGCATTACAATGCAAGGGCAATGGCAAACGGGGTTTTCTTTCTTTTTGTTTTCTTTAAAGGAGTGTGCTAATTGTCTCATTATGGAGGTTGTGATGCCAAAGAAGACTATAAAGGTCGGTCGTAAATGTTTTCCGTCTCACTAAGTGTAGCGTGGGTTGACAATTTACGATAAAATATGGAACAGTATGGTACAGGTTGAAAATATAAATGAACTGCACTGCATATGATAACATTATTGCATAGCAGTACAGCATAATTGCAATGTATTGTGCTGTTCTGGCAATGCCGTAATGCATTCCATTGCATTGCGTTCCGTTGTTTTGTTTTGTTTTGTATTGCATTGCATTGCATTGCATTGTATTATATTGTATTGTATTGTATTGTATTGTATTGTATTGTATTGTATTGTATTGTACTGTATTGTAATTGACAGTTATTCTTACCATTCATTTTGTTCATAATTTTTATTCCGCAAGCCATATTTGTATGCTGCAAGTCTGCCAGGTAATGCCACACTGCGAATAAGAGTCATTGTCAACAGTATTTGGGTGACACACAACTTTGTGAAACAAACGTGAATATAGCATCAACTTGTGATCTGAATAAACTTTAATTCTTTAACTTAATCGTGATCCGAACAGTTAAAACTCGTTATAATTTCCAAGCAACAACCCTGTAACTTTAGATAAACGATTTATACGGAAAAATACTTTCTTGAAAACTTTTTTTTAATCCATTCGCTACATCTTCTTGTACAATTATTCATTACATTGATAACTTGTTTTCTCAAGTTCTTCAACTGTTTTTGTGAACACAAAATATAATTCACTTCAGAGCCATTAAAACGTACCGTATTGTTTGTTTAATATCATATATCGATATGGCTTCCAATGATCCTCATGGAATAATATACGTAGGTGATTCGATCTCTTTTCAGCACTGGGACTTACTTCATGGTATAGAACATTTACATGCTTGTGCCTGCTAGTCGATGAATTCCAGTGTATATCTTGTAGATTATGGTTTGCTCATGAATGTATTACTTAGATCCGAATCGGCAGTTTGTAATTTGAACCATGGTTGCAAACATGTATATATCGTTCTAAATGAACTTATCTATTAGTATATTCTTGTACGTGCACACTTTTCGTAGTAGATTGTATATAAATCTGACTTTAGTTTCAGTTTTAAGTAATTCAGCAGGATGCTTTCACAATATAGCCGATTTACATCAGGAATATTTGCATGTGCTTTTAACGGTGAGAATCATATCTTTTGCAATTTGATTTTGAATAACAATGCGGTGCTAACCTTTCAGGAATCCTACATTTTGTTTCAACATTGTATTCGTTTATAAAAGGTATAGTTCCCATATTAACGTTCTCTGCAACTTTATGAAACACATTATATACAAATTTTGTCAATAATAAATGTGTGTATTCAGACATATACATTTAGGTCTGTTTACGGTCGTTTCAAACATATGTTGTACATAAAAGCTGAGGTGAGATACTAAAGTCTAGTCAGGAATTAAAGGTAGACTTTCATTTTTTGTATAAAATTGCGCATTGTTTCCTTGTGTGTTGCCGTTGAAAGTAACACTTGTAAAAAGGAGTATGACATTGACGGAATCGTTCATATGCATCCGTATATGAGGGAAAATATTCACACTTGTCAAACATGATGCTTTTCCGAGCGTTTTGACGCAAAATATGTCTTGACGATGGTGGGATTTTCTTATCCAACACTGGATAAATTATTGTTTTGTCGCATTTGCTAATGAAACATGAGATCGAAATAGCGTGTTATGCATACAAATGTAACTTTCATTTAGCAAAACGCACATTGAAAGTATCCATGTTTAGCAAGACAGAATATAGAGTTTAGGTTTTTACTAAACCATTCCGTACAAATTCAAAACGAAGTTTGAATGCATTTTGTTTTCATAGAACAGCCGTTATAATGGCTATGGAAATACACATTGTTTAATACGGATAGCAAGCGCAATGATGCCAAAAGGTGCGCAAACAAAACCCTCAGTCCACGTTATTAATAAGATTAATCAAGACAGACAAAACACTGGGAGATAGTCCTCGATTTTACTTTGACAGAGACTTCATTTATATTTTAGAAATATCAATGAGAATATGTATTTGTAAATAATAAGTACCATGACGACTTCATTACTCGAAATATAGTTCGAAGAAGCCGTACATATAGCTAGGTCGCCATATGCAAAATGATCTGATTTGCGGCGACTTTACTTCAACAACTGCTAGTTTTATTGCGCAAATGTGTTACAATTGATATGTATATTCATTATTGTGAAAGAATATTTATGTGATTCTGGAAATCTGGAAGTATTTGCTACTTTGTATAAGTTGTGTTTCTTGTAGACGATCATAATATTAAAACGAATGAGGTAATGCCTCATGTAAAAGGTAAATAAAGTTCTCCTGTACCTTAGTTCTACACTAGAAAGCACAAACATAAACACATACACACATTGAAATGTGAACAAATAATCAATTGGTAATTTTGCTCACATTATGTCCATTTCTAAGTCATAATTAAAAAACTAAGCATATTTCCAAAACAATATAAAATGTATAAAGTACTTAGAGTGTGTACACTTACTGTTGTTGACACTCACACATCGGTCAACGTGAAGGCTTAGGTCATACAGATCTGTAAAGAAAGATAAGCTATACAAATGCAATGGTGTTATTTAATGTATGTGCATCTCTTATTTCCAAGCAAAGAGGATAAAATGATATAACTCTATGCAGTTCGAAATAAGCATTGAGAGGACAGGCGCCAAATTTTTTATCATCAAAGTTATTACAATTCAAATGATTAGGTAACTTAAATTCAATGTATCAATTTTAATCCGATGCTAGAAAGAAATTTAATCAATGTCAATTATCATTAATGTATAACATTCCAGAAATAATTTACAGAATGCAAACTACACCTTAGTCTAAAAACCTATATTGCTGTATGTCTGGAGGTAAAGCTGGTAGGGTAGAGCTACATATCCCTTCTAATGTGACAGATAAATATCGAAACTTAAATACGCACAGTACCACGGGTACTTGACATGTAACTAAACAAGTGTCATCTTTCTACAGATACAATAACACCCTATATTGTCCTTTGTTTGCCCCGTTTGCATAGTAAACTAAAATTTGGTTTTCTAAATACATTGCTCATTTATAGTGTCAATAGTAATGCTATATTATGGAATATTAATCTGTATCAAATTAAAATCCTATCCTATGTTTCTATGGCTTCTTCATGCTCATTAAAAATTTACATTTTACAATTTTTATTCATCATGGTATAATCTATCGAGACGTTCGGTTTTTTAAACACAACAGAGGACACTAAAAGCCGTTTCATAACACAAAGTATGCAGAATAAATAAACATAAATAATGTGCGGCACGGAGAACCTTCTTACGTAAACTTAAATCCAAAAATATATTGTATAATATTAATAAAGAATGGTGTGTATTTTTAATTTGTTAAGTGATGTGTTGTTTAGAAAACTTATTTTTTTCTCCCGTTTCGTAAAAAAAAGTTTTTTTTAATCTGTGAATTGCGTCAGAAGAAAATATCTTTCCGATATGACAGCTTGTCGTCATAGAGGAGGTTCTGCCTAATTATGATTACAATAGATACTATAGGTATATAGGCATCAATATGCCACTTAAACACGTTAAATAAATATACGGATAAAGTTAGCACCTTGCCCACGAGCTTTAACAAGAATTTAGGTAACATTAAAAGATATGTTGATCATTTTCTTTGGTTGCTTTGTGTCAATACTAGGTATCTTGATTCCATCACAAGCGAATCAAAATTTCTTCAAAGCTTTTTCATGCTTTATTACAAGGCAACAAGCTAAAATATAAAATGCTTACATCCCTTGTTTATATTTTTCCTTGCACTAATTAGTGTTACATTGTAGTTTTTGATATGGCAGGTATGTGATCAGGTGGAACTTTCGTGTATTTCATCTGTATCATGTTTGGCAATCGTTAGAGGGACGGAAATAAGAATTATAAGGACAGTTGTGGGAATGTTAGAGTTACTTATATTTCAAATGTACAAAAATGTATTAACAAAAAAGCAATCTTTTGGAAAAGCTGGGAGAGTAGCAACTTACATTTGTATGATTCATACTGGAAGCAGGGATCAGAGTTTGCGGCTTGGTTGGTTGTATGATTCATTTGTTGCACTGCCGTTCCTGAAAAACGTAATGCAACAATGAAGCGTCTGCATCAATTAAATGATAATAAACGTATACTTAAGATGAGAAGTCATTTAAACTATAATGATTTCAATGTATTGCATGAATATGACTAAAATTAATCAAGAACGTTATTAAATGTGCAAGAGTTCCTGGTAGAGAAGAGCGATATGCCAGAGTTCATTTAATTCCAAACCACTCATACATACAAATATTATTTACGATCAAAAAATGTAAGCAACTAATATTTCTTTACAACGCCTACTTTGCCAAACTGTTTTAAGCCTTATATAATACAATTTGGAATAAATACAACATATATTAAAACAAGAAGGACACAACTAAAAATACGTGTCACTATGTTACCATTTGTTTCAAACATATATATGAACATTAAGACATAAAGTACATTTCTAAATAATACAATCAATACAGGTGTGTTGTGGGTATATGCGTCTATAAATATATACATAAATGTATACATATATACGCACGTACATGCATACATACATAATACAGACACACACACATGTACATACATACATACCTACCTACCTACCTACCTACATACATACATACATACTACATACATACATACGTACATCCATACATACATACAGATACACACACACATATACATACATACATACATACTACATACATACATACATACAGACACACACACACATATACATACATACATACTACATACATACATACATACAGACACACACACACACATACACATACATACATACATACATACATACAGACACACACACACATATACATACATACATACATACATACATACTACATACATACATGCATACATACAGACACAGACACATATACATACATACATACATACATACATACATACATACATACATACATACATACATACTACATACATACATATATACATAGATAGATAACTACATACATACTACATACATACGTACATACATACATACATACATACTACATACGTACATACATACAAACATACATACAGACACACACACATATACATACATACATACATACATACTACATACATACATACATACATACATACATACAGACACACACACATATACATACATACATACATGCATACATACATACATACATACATACATACATACTACATACATACATACATACATACATGCATACATACAGACACACACACATATACATACATACATACATACCTACATACCTACATACTACATACATACATACATACATACTACATACATGCATACATACATACATACATACATACATACTTACATACATACATACATACATACATACATACATACATACTACATACGTACATACATACATACATACCTACATACCTACATACATACTACATACGTACATACATACATGCATACATACATACATACATACATGCCTACCTACATACATACATGCATACATACATACATACATACATACATACGTACATATATACATACATACATACATACATACATATACCTGCTTCGTTTATTTGGCAAGAACACTTGTCTCCAGACGTTACGACTGCATAAAGAAAACACAGATAACACGATCATGAAAATGCTCCTTAGTATAGATGCTATATAACAGTTGTAGGAAACATAATGGAAGTTCATTTGCTCTAAATATACTTCTGCATATAAGCGTTTACGGATAAATAAAGAGATTTAATTAAAATCGTCAGTACATAATATACAAGCAAACCATATGTATTTCAGAGGCCCGTTGAAGAAGGAATCGGTGTGCTTAACAGCAAAGCTAGAACGTTATATTTAGTATTTATAGAACGTTATATTTAGTATTTATAGAACGTTATATTTAGTATTTATAGAACGTTATATTTAGTATTTATAGAACGTTATATTTAGTATTCATAGAACGTTATATTTAGCATTTATTTCAAGGTTAATGATATCCAATTAAGTCTTTTATAAATTATACTAACAAAAAATGTAATCAAGCCCAATGGCCACAGATTTAGTCTCAAAAATTCAAAAATATTTTAGAGTTAGAATTTTTTGAATGTGATTAGTGAATAATGAACATGTGTGTTCATGTGATTGCCTGTCAGCATGTTAAAATATATACTCGTAATATTGTCTTCCTTACAGTATAAATTAAAGAATAATGCGTTAAGCTTGTTTCAATACGGATTTACTATTTGCTTTTATTTAAACTGCCTACCATATTAACGTATTCGTGTTATAGAGTCAAAATCGGTTGTTAAAGCGACCAGCTGGACTGCATGAAACTTTTTCGAAGGAAACCCATAATGTTAGAGTTTAGGTTCGATATTAATCATAATAGTTGCTGTTTACCAGTCACGAGTCGAACAATCTCGTTTCTGCATAGATCGCTGCCAATGGAAGCCAGTCTACGCCAGACTGAAATAAAACGATACAGAAAATGTTAGCGTAATGGCATTCTATATAAGTTTCATTTGTTTGCGTATATCGTTGATATAATATGCATATAGTTATCTAAATCTGTAAACAGTATGTGTATGTATTATTTGCCTTTTTGTCTAAGGTTTACACATTATTATGTATACATTCAGATACATGTAAACTTAAAGGAATATTACCGTTCATAGTTTTACAAAAACGGTACTAACAGCTGCCTCGCTTGGCGCTTAGCATTAAGAGGTTAGTACTAGGACTGGTCGGCCCGGTGTCAGGATAATATGTCTGGGTGGGGCATCATGCTACATGTCTGCGACATGATGCCCCAGTGCTAGACATAACTATAAACTGCCACATTGCAGACATCGTAGCGATATGACTGAAAAACTGTTAAAGCTGCGTTAAAAATCACATAACACACATCACACCGTTCATAGTTTCAATTTTTATACAGATATAATCTAAGTTTTTAATATAGTACCAGTTTCTTCTCCTTAACTTCACCGGAACGCATCGCTTTCAAATATCGACAAGGTTGACAGATTCTATTTATATAGAAAGTGCCCAATATTTGCATTATTGTTTGATTTTGCATGAGCCATCTGCCATAAATAATCACGAATGTCTCTCTCTCTCTCTCTCTCTCTCTCTCTCTCTCTCTGCACGCTATGTACACTAATCGGGTGGTACGTTTAAGCTGGTTAGCACTGTATAAAACTAAGATTTTCTGCTGCAAATGCATGATCCCCTTAAGTACATAACACCAACATCATGACGTTAATGAAGTATATAATCTTATGAGAGTGTTAGGTAGTATGAAATTAAGGAACAAGTTTAATCATATTTCCCATGGATAATTGTTGCCAGTGACATATAACATAACTTTAAAACCTAATAGTATTCTGTAATGAGATATATTTCCTACATGCAAATTGCAAACTAACGTAACGTTTATTGTCCCATAGAGAATCTGAAAATTATTAACATCTTGGTTTTAAATGAGTTAATATTGGTTACTCTTTTGGCGTTGATCTGCTGTAGGATAATTATATATCAAGTTTGTACTTATTCTGTCATTTTCGTCATAGTATCTTTTAAAAAATCATATCAAATGAAAACCCTGTAGAGTGACTATGATTATGTTTATTATATTATCCGATCGGAAACTGACAATATATTGGATGAAAAAATAATGGATCAACGGATCATAACCAGTTTGAACTCAATGTAAAACAAAACTCCTGGAGCCAATATGTTCTAACTATATGTTATGAATTGACTAGTAAGAGTGCTTCAGCATTCAAACAATAATTTTTATACAATATTTAATTCGGGCAACTTTCTGAGAGTGTGGACTACAAGCAGTATTTGCCTATTATATACAGGTAAGAGCAGTCATGGCCCTAATATTTATCGAGGTATGTCTCCAGTGAATAAACTATGCAAGGTTTAAAAAAAAAAGGTTTAATCGCATGAATTTACTTTTAGGCACAAAAATACTTTCATTAATGAGGAACAAGAAAGATATTTCATATGTACAGTTTCAAGTATGTAAGGGATTTCCCTCTGTTTCAAAAAATACAAATAAGTATCTATACGAGAATAAAGTCTTTGCCTCACATATTGTAAGACGTATACAATACTGGATTAAAATTATGCGTTTATCAGATAATATATAATATCTTATAAGTGTATGTGATGTACAAGGAGGCATTACAACTTTTGTCTGGCTAAGCCTAGCAGTTTTATTGTGACTCATTATAATTCATCACACCATTTGAATATAATATTTGCTTGGATAGCGGATCATTTATCTCCATAAAAATGAAGTCATTTAACACTGGAAATGTTGATGTTATCAAATAAGTGTAGAACTAAATCAAGAAAGTATACTTCAATTGTATCAAAGTAAATGTTACGTTCCAATTTTCTATATCACATATAGGGTTTTTATTTTGAGGCCAGATGATTAAATTATTGAAATAAATAACTTTTAATTTAATATTTTCATTTGCTATGTAACATAGCTATGACTCTTCCTTAGTGTATCTGAGTATTGGTACCGTCACTGAGTGCATATTGGTAACGTTTATTTACGTTTATCTGCAGGACGATAAACAAATGTCATGCTTGTACGTTTTCTTTTCTTTTTATGGTACTTACCTATGTGATGACTCCTGCAATGTCGACGATTTTGCAATTGTCCGACGTGTGTTTCGTACAATTCTGCCAATGTCAAAATAAGTACATAAGAAAAGTGAGAAGAAGTTCGTTAACCAGTTCAAAATACATTTGTACTGGAAGATTTAATTACAACGGAAAAAAAGCATTCAATCAAATTGTTCAGTATGATTAGGAATGTCTGTTTGAGTATGGTACATTCACACCACTATTCCTTCATTAATCATTTTTCCCAAATTTTTAATTAACTCAGCAAACATGTATCCATTTACATTTGTGTTTTTGTTGATGTATTTTAGGATTAGTTAACAAATTGTTTGAAAATGATAAATATAACTTCATCTATCATAAAACTACTTGCAATATAGATCATTCTTAAACAATCATGAACTACAAATTTAAACAAACATGCCGTGTTTACTAGGTCCTTACAATGTATCTAGCAGCGTATGGATAAATCTGGACATAGATCAGCGATGCTTGAAAGCGACATAGTAGAACAAACCATATAAATTTAACCCCTTAGTCATTCGGTTCGGTTCTAATTTGTTAATATTTTTGGAAGAATATGGTATTTAACTCCACTTTGGTAAAGGAAACCCATGATATTTATTTTTGCTGTTGTGACCCTAATATTACAATGATCTATAACTTATTTACATTGGCAAGCATGTCAATATATTTTGTAATTGATAATGATGTTTGTCCATCAGATTCGATGAGGACCATTCAATGTCTCCGATTAACTGAGGGTGTGTACGGATATGGCTGAACAGTGGGATCATGACCTGGAAGAGTCTATTGCAGTGGGGACATGGATGTCCAGGTTGCTGACTGGGATTTGTGGAATTGCTTATACTGGATTTGTGAAGATCATATTTCTTAGCTGCGTCCAACAGTATTGTATACTCAAAGGCTGCAGCACAGGCATTGATTTGACTACCCAAGCAGAACTATCAGCAACGACACTATCCCAGCTGACGGGATCAATGCCTAATTTCTTGAGCGATGCCTTGACGATGTCCTTAAAACTATATTTTGACCAACGCGAGATATCTTGCCTTGATATAGCTCTCCAAAGAAGACCTTCTTAGGTAGGCAGTCTACCGGCATGCGGACAACATGGCCATCCCCTGCACAGCATGGCGTGGATATCTGTCATGATGCCAGCCTGAGTGAGCACCTCATTGTTTGGTACCTTGTTCTGCAATATGATTCTCAGAAGACTTTTCCGGGAGTTCATATGGAAGTGGTTCACTTTTTGAACATGGCGGCGGTTATACACAGTCACGGTCTAGCAAACATAGAGGAGGTTGGGAAGTATAACCGCTGCGTATGTTTTGGGTTTGGTATCACGCTTGTTGCCTTTCCTATCACAGCCATTTCAGCGGAGTCTGACAAAAGCTACACTGGCTTTAGCAAACCTGGTGCTGACCTCATCATATATGATGACTGCTTGTGAGTGGGTGCTGCCGAGGTACATTAACCTGTCTACATATATGATATTTTGGCCATTGACAATGAGGGATGGTTCCAGGTAATCTTCACTAGGAACTGGCTGATGCAGAACCTCTGTCTAACTGGTTAAGATGGTGAGTTCGAAGTTGATGCACATTGTGGAAAAACGGTCCATTCTCTGTTGCATGCCTGCCTTCGTGCTGGAGTTGAGGACACAGTCATCTGCAAACAGTAGGTCGCGAATTTCTCAACTTGGACTTTGGTTTTAGCTTGAACCCTTCTCATGTTGAACAACGTCCCATTCAGACGGTATCGGCGGCATACTCCAACATCACTGTCCTTGAAAGGATCAATATTGCGTAGAACATAAGGCTGAAGAGAGTGGGGGATAAGACACATACTTGCTTTACACCATTCGAAACTGCAAGGGTTCAGAATAGTTAATCTGGTCCAGGAGTATGGTAAGCATGCCATCATGAAAATATCTAGCCATTTCAACGAAGATTTCTTGACATCTTGTTTGGGCCATGATGCTCCAAAGACCGTCAAATGCCTTAGTCAGGTTCACAAAGGTGGTGCATAGCTGGACATTTTGTTCAAGACACCTTTTCCGTGGGTTTCAATTCATTGTAAAGAATTATATCCTGCTGGTGTCACAGTAAAATTGCTGTTTGACCCCGAATCAACAGGATAAATTATTGCCTCAAGGTCACACAATCAAATCAACTTGGTCATGAAACGTACGCACTGTCAAAAGCAGCTGTAGCATTGCAACCTCATTAAAAATAAGTAGATGTCTTTCTCACAATCTTCAAAGTTGCGTCTCGCCGTAGCGCATAGACATAATTTTTTTGAGCATCGTCACTGGCCAATTTTCGGATATATTAACCCTATATGCACCTTAGTGGATCGTTCAGATATTTCAAAGCATGGTCACATAAACAACATATATATATATATATATATATATATATATATATATATATATATATATATATATACATATAGAGAGAGAGAGAGAGAGAGAGAGAGAGAGAGAGAGAGAGAGAAAAGAGACAGACAGACAGAGAGGCAGAGACAGAGAGACATATATTGATAGCTAAATAGATAGATAGATAGATGGGGTGAAAGAACGAAGAGTGATTAAGATATGGAGAAAATGGAGAACAAAAATACTTACGTTGATATGAAAAGTCATTCAAGCAATCACGCGAATGTTCCACAGTATCTAGAAGGTACACATTAGCAATACAAATATACAATACTGCATTATAAAAACTGTTACAGAAAAAGCACAAAATAATGCATTGCTCGTTTATATATTTGACTTCGCGTATAGCCAATATGTAGAAAGAAGCTTTTCGCCTTTTTTCGTCTTGCTGTGAGTAATTTCGATATCTGATTATAGCTAAACCTTTCAAAACTCATGCAATGGACTTAATTATAAGATATCCCATTTTTCTTAAAATAAATGCCAAGGTTAAAATGTTCCCAAATGCATAATTCCTTGTCCTGTTGATTTTTGTTTCTGTCTTCCGAAAATAAAACTCAAAAAGAATAATGCGAAAAAGGACAAAAAGTAAAACAAAATCCATCTTGATCATGAACAAAATTAAGATGATTCTTTTTCCTGGGGTGGTGGTAATTTTTGAAAAACAAAAATGCATTCCTATGTCCCTCTAATACGCTACCCAGTGCTTGTTTTTACGACGTTATAGTATTAAACAATGAAATAATATTTTTAAGTTAAATTCTAGAAATAATTTAATTCCCAAGAGTGCATCGTACACGTTTTCTATGACATTTCAGTCGCAAAAAATCATAAACTTTCTTCCAAAGGTCAAAAGCATAGAATGCTTCCAATAAATTCAAATAGTCTTGAATGGCTTAATTTATCTCAATGATATAATCCTAAATCTCTTTGAACGAGACCTTGTTAATCCCAAAGTTGTGCTTTAGTCCCAAGTATCTTTGAGTCAATTGCAGTTCCAGCTATAATATTTTAAATAAGTTCGTACTCGTAAATTATAAGTAAACACTGATCATATACTCATATCAACAGAGGAATAAAAGGTTTTACAAATTAAAACTTTATCTATGGTAAAGTTGAATTTTCTGACAAAACGATTATTTTCAATAAACCGTTAATTAATTCGTAAACATGCACCGCCCTTAAAAATAAATTCTAGTAAATAGTTTGCACAGCACATATAGTTCTTATAGTACTGATTACAATTAGGCAGACAAAATGAGACAAATCATGCCAATGCTCAGATATGAAAAATATTTAGATCTAAAACGATATATATATATATATATATATATATATATATATATATATGATGTATAAATAATTAACAAAAATAATGATAAGGAGCAACCTTTGTAAAGTTCAACTAAAGGTTTATTTTCCTAGTATACAAAAGTGAAAATGCAAAACAAAACGCATGTACGATATTGGAAATAATATTTAGTAATATAGTTGATATATAGTTAATACATACTCGTAGGAAACTATTTGATATATATTCGTTTTTAAAAGAATATTTTAAAAAGTCAATGATGTAGATCAAGTCCAGCATAAAATGTTCCACATCACATAATGAATTTCGAAAAAGACTTTTACAAGAACAAGCAAACAAATATTGCAAATTAAATATACGTAACAATACATAATTGTTAGCAACTTACCAGGCACATGAGGGTACTGGTAGTTGTGTATCGACCCAGAGCAACTACAGTATGTGGGCGTATCTCTGATATCTCTAAATGTTTCTGATAATAAACAGTGTAGACATATATCAACCTCTTTCAAAGTTGTTAAGTCTTCGAGCAGTTAAACTGTAATCTTATTTTTGAATCTTCTAAAAAAATTAATTTACTCTATCGTTTGATTTTCTTGCCACAAACACACATCAGTACATACATACATACATACATACATACATACATACATGCATGCATACAGACAAACCTTTTGTACTTTTTCCTGTACAGAATATACAATTAATCGACGGCAAAATTGTAATACTCAGCGTTATGTATAAATAATTCATTCTAAGCAAATGGTTTGGTTAACTTATATGATAACGATATCATATGATATTAATTAGAAAACTCTCTCCATTGCGAAACTTTTAAAATCTAGACCAAATGCTAAATACTATAACGAACACCACTATGAACCATCTCTTATTACGAAGAACATCAGCCATAATGTATGCCCCGACCCTCTGCCAGCCATAATAATAACATCCCACAATTTTAAGTAAATAAACAAAAGATGCAACATTTAAAATTGCATCAAGATGACAAGAATTATGGATTAAACTTGTTATACTTCTACATTTTTTTAGCAATGATCATTCTTGATAAATAAAAATACAAACCTGTGTTAATTAATATATTGGCCTAATATACCAATTCAATTACTACTACCTATAATTTTCATAAAGTGCCCTTAATATCTTAAAAACAAACGACCTTTCCAAACCTACTGGAGTTAGTATGAGCATGGGGGAGAGGAAACAATAGCAAATACTACAAAATAATTTTGATGAAACATTAAGTACGTTCGAAAAATAGGTACACCGAAATTTAAGACACGATGTAACACGTTAAATTATTGCCCTAGCAACAACGGTATCTTCAAATTATTCACAGATATAGAAAGAAACAGAAACCTTGTTCTTTAAAAACCCATTTACAATAGTTTTAAAAACTTTTACAAACGAATATTCAAACGTTTCGAAGACAAATATAAATGTATTGTGCTGCAAATATACCGGCACAGTTTTGATTGGTATCGCTTGTACAAATGAAGTTATGGCTATCCAGTCCAATGGATGATATAACTTGTGAGATGATTATTCAAGATAAAATTAGAATATTAAAACAAAAAAAAAACTTAATTTAATGGAGAAGTGAGAAAGACATCGTGACAATGGTGGAAACTCAAATATTTCTGCTGTACAGAAAATACTTATACTAATACTACCACTACTACTACAATTTATTACGATTAGGACTAATACCAGTCCTAATATTATCATGATGATGATGATGATGATGATGATTATTATTATTATTATTATTATTATTATTATTATTAACATCAAAGTAAGCATCAAAAGAGCTATTATAAAGTAGCCACCGAAAATGTATTGATGTGTTGGGTGATTCATTCCTTCTGGTTTGATCTTGGTTTTTGAAAACAGCTAATGGTGCATACATCAAATGATTTCGGATGCTTTCTGGAATATCGGCATTCAAGTTAAGGTCGGTGAATAAGCATATCATGTTTGACACCTTGCACACCCATGAGGAATAAACCACCCCACTTCCTGTCACCATTAATAATTATAGAGAGCTATTGCCCAATAATCAGCTTTTCTATAAATATTGAGAAACCAGTCGAATGCGACTTCACGTGTTCGAATCGTTGTTTTCGCCGTGTGACTGGCACGTCTGTGGATTTACAATGTTTACTGCCATATAATGAATATGCATATATTCAGACGACTATCATTACGACTAAACATCGTTTCAGATTACAAACTGGACTGATGTGTGTGACATTTCGACACGAATCTCTGAGAACACTCTCTGCTAATATGTTCATTTAATAAATTAATATATGAGATTATATCTGAAATTATCAATGAAAGCAATACCTAGTGTGGATTACCTATTGGACTAAATAAGAACATGGTCAAATCTAGAACGCATTATACAGGTTTCTTATGTTAGACAGGGCCATTCATTTTGTTTCCAACGACAGATCTTCCACTTTGAATTATACTACTTAAATGGGAAAAAACGTTAGGTAGAGGGGAGGGGATGAACCTCATTACCCAACCTCATTCAAGATCACCCCTTACAACACAAGAGTCTCTACAATGAATTTGGGTAACCTGATAGTTGTAATTTACAGTTCTACTGAAATAACTGGGAAATAATCATAAGTTTTGCTTTTAACCAAATTCATGCGACTCAACGATAATGTAATTTAACCAAAGCTAGGCTTCTTGGGATATATACAGAAAAGAGTTAATCTTACTTGAGTTCGTTGGAGAGTCTATTTTCATGTGTTAACTTTAATTAAGTCACTTGCAGGTCTGGTAGAATTAATGATCAATTTTGTATCTCTAGTTAATGACTTTGTATTACATATTTTCAAATCTATCTGAAATAAATATTAAGTCTCTATGTCCCACCCGTCATATATGAATCATGCAAGCAGACTTATGGTATGTCGTTAATGCATAACACTGTATTGAAGTTTATAACTAAATCGTTTGGGTTTTTACCTTTTCTTTTTAAGCATAGCTAAGACAACATGTGTAAGGGACAATTACTTACCATTTAGATTTACGATTGCCTGTTTCATGCAGTGAGGCCCATTTGTTTCATGGTAGAGTCGATCCAGCATACCCCACACTGCAAATTCGCAGCAATACTTGTATGCATTTTTAGCATGCAACGATGCACCAAAATTAGAGAGCCAAACTTTTTAAATCATTTGCCACGATTTTAGCTTTAAACCATACTTACATGCAATAAAGTGCGAACCATGATCTTCGTGTCGACAATCGGGGTCTGATTATTTTCTTGTTTTTGATTAGGACTCCAAAACAGTACACGTGATTTTTAACGGACAGATTCATTAAGGAACTGTAGAGTCACATTATTTTAAACCATATTTTTTCCAGACATTACAAGGCATACTAAATATATATAATATATAATTGATTTGTGAAGAAGTGTATATCACACTTTTCTTAACACATGTCCAAACAAAAGACACCTAAAAAAGTGACGTAGTAAGCAGATAATGAGCACTTCACGTTGAATCCCAGTAGTAGGGCGATGGGTGATGATAAATTAACATTAGTATGATTAAAATGAAAGTCTAATATTATGTTAGTATAATTATTCATTTACATAAAAGACAGATACTTAAGTCAGTAAAAATTGTGGAATCATTTAAGTTCAAGAAAATAATACGGTAATACTGATAAAAAGAAATTATCCAAACTATTCAGTCAAATAAAGACTCATAAATTCGATTATCTTGTCATATTATCATATAAACTAACACCATTATTCTAAGCACGTTGTGGACGCTTCAAATAATTACATCGAAAAACAAAGATGATATAGTAAAAAGATTAAACATTTGTTGATAATGTCAATAATTGCTTGCATAAAATACAAACTTTTCCAAGTATTTAACTTTCACTTGTAAGAATTACGTATTAAACCGTAGAGTATAACCTTGACTGTCTTCAGTACAATTCTGTATGTCTCTTAAAGCCATTAATTCTGAAAGAAAATAACAAATACATGCTTACAAGAAGACCAATTATCGATTTAAGTAACCTTATTGCTACATCGCATATATTTATATCTCCAAAACTGAAACCTCGACATCAGACATAGAAAGAACACCTACCGGATTTAGCGTAACAATATTAAGCCAGGGCGGTTTCAATCAAGAAGAATATACACATGCGGTTCTCTGTTTTGTTTTGTTTTCATTTTGGTTTGCTTGTTTTATTTGTCTTTTTGCCTGATTGTTTTGTTTCGATTCTTTTAGTTTTGTTTGTTTTTATTGGAGTGATTGATCTATTTGATATTTTCAAATTTTTACTTAATTTTTCATTATCAATGTGCGATTTGTAATGTTTTGATAGTATATTCAATAGAATACGACTGAATACTATTTGGTACTTGGTCAACCTTCAGAAAGACCTTGTTATTGATGAGACAAAGATGACACATGTGCCAACGCAACAAGCTCCTAAAACTTACAACAGAGAGATAGAGATAACTTTATGAAACTTCTTTGCCTTAGCCTTCCATCGATATCACCACAAGCAGATATATCCATGAAATAAGGCAAGAACCTTGATGAGTATTATCCTAAACAAGCTAGTGTATACCATATCGCAGACCACAACACGATACATGTCAGAAATAAACCCACACCTGCTGTCAAACGACCATTATCTTATACGAAACCTCTCGGCGAGAAAGAAAAGTAAAAACATCCAGACGCATTTTAAAGACAAACATATTGATCCAACACATTCAAAAAAGATCAGATTGTCATACACATCACAAAATCACAGTAGACATTGAAAATGTCGTCTGTTCATTTAGTGTAAAGTGTTTCAAAGCTGCACTGTTGGAAAGACATAAGCATTAAATGGAATGGATCTAACATGTACACCAAATAAAAATTGGCAGGGGACAATTTGGCGATAAGTTTTATTTCCTGGCCATAGTAATTATGACACTAATTTATACATCCCACAATAAGATCGTTGATAGAATAAGAGAAAATGAAAGTTATTCTAACAACAGTCCAGTTAGATTTTATTACAAAAATATTACTCAGAAGTTAATTTTCGTAGTATCATTTTGCGGTGCCATGTATATATGTGAATAGTCATATGGAGCTGTTTATGGTCAGTGTAAATTCAATTCAGAAAGGATCGTGGGCACGTTTAGGGTCAACACTTTTTAAATCACCCTGGCACGTTTAGAGTCAATGGCAAAATAGGTTACAAACAGTACAGACAACCCACTACCACCACCCCCTTGAGCACGTTTAGGGCAAAGATTTCTTTAGCACAGCCTGGGCACGTATAGCGTCAAGAATAATTGAACATGAGGGAATATTGGGTCTGTATAGCGACAAGGGAAAGTGAGGTTGTTGTATACGGACAATATGAATAACACATAGACATAGATTGATGAATATCAAACACACTTATATGGCAAAGAGAATAAATCCATGAGTGGCCGTGACAAGGGCCTTTGGGTTTTTGTTAATACCATTCCTTTATCATAGAGGGCTCCGCATAGCTGCTGTCTTCCTCGAAATTGTTCTGACGTCTGGACCGTAGATGAGGACTCGCTTCAGCAGCCTTGTCTCTCTACATAGATTCTTCTTTTCTAAACGAACGTATCGCTGATCCGGATGATAGCCCATGATGATCTGGCATACACGGGTAGGTTCGTACAGAAAAACATCGACGATACGAGGTAGATGATTCAACGTTCATCAAGACATTCCGACGAGAACCGGTGAAGGGAATGAAGCGAACGGTGTTATTAATAGTGGAAGAGCGGATCGAAACGAATTTAGTTTTTTCACCAATCCCAATACGCGATACAAATTCAGTCACGGTACGGAGTGTGTCTTCCAATCTGAATAGAGCTGTCTGTGATGTCACATTTTATATATAAATGCGCAAGCATCTGTGCGCAGTGAATCAATGCGACAAAGTTTTCAAACATGACGGAAACTAAGAGGAAACTTAACTGGAGTGCACCGGCCGCAGAGGAGGCGAGAAGAGATGGCGTAGCGGTGGCTACCAAAGTCAACACAGTTCTACTTCCAGTAGAAACCTATTTTAAGTGGAATTTAGTGGATTTTCTCTCTTCCTTGCAAGAATTTGTTCCGGTACCAGCACCTTCGCCGTTTCCTTCTTTACCGCATATTTTAAACAAAGACAGAAAGAAGAATTGCAGACATTTTTACATCAGCAGAAAGAAGCAGAACAAGGTTTTCGTCTTCAACAGTAACAGCAAGAAGAAGAGGCAAGAAAAAGGAAATGACACGAAGAAGAAGCAGCAGAGAAGAAACAAGGTCTAGGAGAGAAGGACAGTGAAATTCAAACGATAACGGTACTCTTAGAAACTCTGGCAGAGTTAAGGAGTTAAGGAGTCATACTTTTGTATTATGATCAAAGAAGAAACGACCTCCCTGTGCCAAACAGCCAAACCCTGTTACTACGCCTGAGATACCCACCTTAGTGATTTCAACCAAACCATCGACAGGTGCCAGTCCAGAAGTAAGCCTTGGCTATGGCAAAGACTAAGGCAATTAAAGCATATTACATCCCGTTCCTAAGTTTGTGTTTTAAAAAACAAACACCGAATGATTCATTTCAGGACCACTCACTTCTCTCTAAATGAGATAGTATTCATTCTGCCAAATCAATTTAAACTCAAAATCCCTTTTTAATGTTTTTAATGATGTATTATGTAAGAGTGTGTGACTTATTCGTGAGTATAAGTCCTTATGATTATTCAAATCAAAACCAAGAGACACTAACGGATGCTGTGTGGTTTATTCTGTAAAAATATTTACAATCCGATTCACAACACAACTCTTCAAAACGTTCATAGACTTTTAATGTGCAGTTTTATTTTACTCCCTCTGCTTTTTTAATTTCTTCACTTACACGGGTTTTTTCTCCTGTCCTTCCTCATTTTCTCCTCGTCTTTCTTTATTCTCTTTTTTCTCATTTTTGACGTGTCTGGTGTCTTCAGTTTGAGAGGCTACCTCTTCTTCTCAGTGTTCCGAACCCCTTTCTTCCTCTTGCTCCTGTTCTTTTCAGGGCATTCTGAAGACCAGTGTCTTCTTTCTTGACAATGATAACAGGTATCTTGACTTTTGTCATCTTCTGACACCTGTCTTGCTTTTTTGACGGTCTGGACTTTCTGTAGGTAAGTGCCCTATCTTCTTACCGATATACTAAAGTATATTGACATTTATCTCGAAAGGAAATGGAGTTGTCCATTGGCTTGTCTGAAGAAATCTTTCGTATGACAGCTCGAAAAACTCTGATCAGACGTTCGGTCTATGTGGGCTCTACCATCGTTCTGATCGGTTTGGGAGCGAAATGAATACTGGAAAGGAAGACACTGACCCTTTATATAGTGAAGACCCTGGTATGGCATTTAAAATGTAGTCATTTTACTTTTTGCAGTCAAGATGGAAAGATCGCATCATTTCGTAAAGAAAGGATAAGAAGGTAAGAGTCAGAAACGTGTTTAATCGCCTCGCATAGTAGTTGAAGTGTTGGCTTAAATTGATGCCAGCGATTAAAACGATGACATGACTGAGCCATAATCCAGAACAAGTGAGTCTACACCCGACCACATTCCACCAATAACTCCTCAAAAGTACTGCTGTATTCGATTCACGGAAAAGCTCTCCTTTAGAACATTTAGACATACGGCTTACACATACACTGTGAAGTTTAAATCTTTTAAGTCCGACGTACCGTTGGATAAAGTAGAGGGTTTTATCATCGAGGTGTGGGAGTTTTTGTTAACCAAACTGAAACGGCAACGTGAAGCCAAAGAAGATGATTGCTTGAGACGTTCCATTCATCACGACACTTTGAAGACCCCCGTTTAGATCGAGTTTAGCAGCCCATCAGAATTGACACCTTTCAAAGTCATCGACAAGATTCAACACGTGCAACAATCCAACGACAAGTTTTACATCACCGATGGAAAAGCGACACTGCTCATGACATACGTTTCTCTTCGCCAACGGACAAGACGAAGAAAAGGTGTTATTGGTGGACGAACTTCGCAGCACCACGAAGAGCCTGGTTCAAATTAACAATCATCAAGGCAACATCTGTTTAGCCTGTGCTATCGTGGTGGGACGAACGAAAGCCAACAAGAACGACACGGCAGAATGTAAAAGAGACTGTGAGAACATTCGACAGTCGGACCAAACTAAACAATGAAGATACGCAGAAGTCTTGTTAGAGCAAGCGGGGTTATCCAAAGACACACCCTGTGGTATTCCTGAAATGTAAACATCGAAAGACGCCACATAAAGATAAGGCAAAAAGAGACGATGAAAACACCCCTCTAGAGGACTTCACACCCCTAGAATTGGAAAGACTAAGAAGGGAATAACTGTTTGAGACTTAGACGTTTTCTGCTTATCAAAAACAGAGAAATAATGAAAAGGATGCACCGAGACTCTTGTGCCTGTTCCAAGTCGGAACTGGATATGTTAGCGATGCCGCCCACTATGATTACAATGCATACGTACCAATGGGCCGAATTTCATCCCATCTCCTCTGCCAAGGACTCGGGAACAGTCCCTATCTTGCTTGAAATCAAAGGACGACCCGAAGATTACATCGATCTGAATAGCAGTTACTTGTATTTGAAAGTGAATGTGATAGACACATCGACGGACGGTCCCGATATAGACGATGAAGGTAAAGTAGCCACCG
Organism: Sinohyriopsis cumingii; assembly: GCA_028554795.2. Lineage (NCBI taxonomy): Eukaryota > Metazoa > Mollusca > Bivalvia > Unionida > Unionidae > Sinohyriopsis > Sinohyriopsis cumingii. Next base: position 67,525,742 of record CM068833.1, on the reverse strand, counting down.
TCAACCATGTCATGCATTCCTTGTTCAGTGGAATGGATTTGTACTTGAATAACAAACTGGTCAGTAGCAGCATGGACACTCATCCTTACCAAGATATCTGGAAAATCTATTGACGTACGGAAAAGAAGCCAAGAACACCCATCTGAATGCTTGAGTGGCATAGAAACCTGACACGGCAGGCAAATAAAGATTTGATTACAGATAAAGAACCAAACCACAATGTGCAATTCAACGGTCGAGGAAACAAAATCAAAGGACCCCATACAATTTTAGAACTGATGGATCGTTTGCATTTAGACATATGGTTGCAAGGTAAGTAATTGCTGCACAGAGCATATGTCCGCCTAGACTGAATCGTAGCAGTGCCGCTTTCCAGTTGAAATTTGATGCTGTCTGTTACACAACCGTCGTCTAAGACGCCATAATCTACGTACGTTGCGTGGAAGTGCTACCTAAAGTGCGAAACGACATCAGTCCAACTTTGAGAAGAACGACAGCCAAATCTCCAAAAGTGAAAACTGTTACCAATCCCGCTGGACATAAATGATGATCGAAAATAATCTGTTCCTAGGACAGTTACCCAAACGTTTCAGCATTGCTATCGTCAAAAATACAGCCTTCAATTGAATCTTCGAGGAAAATCCTTTTGAGTTTCACCACTACAATACGTCCAATATCAAAGTCAGTCGCGATGGCAAAACCTGTGTACCAGCCCTTTCAAACCTGACTTTAGTGACGAGAATAAGAATTACTTGAGATCATACATGTACCTGTATGAAGCCACAGGACAGTTAGGAACCAGCACCAGTCACGGCATTACGTACAAGGATTATGCTGAAGGTTGCACTTTGTATTGCCTTGGACGTCAATATCAATATAGACCAAGGTAGCGATGAGGGACATTTCAATCCTTTAAAATCCAGCCTAATTCGTGCAAAACTTCAGTTTGAAAGCCAATAACCGTAAACAACACGGTGAACGTCATCATGTATGCTGAATTTGATGCCATATAAATCAACAGTTTGAGAAAAGTTATTCTAGATTATTAGAAGCAATGGAAGACTCTAATCCCTCTTTGAATAGTGGAGAAGTTTCTGGAAATGGAATGGGAGGATACCGTGGAAGAAGAACCCCAAGACAAACACGAAAATGACATAGTGATGAGGTCCAGATTGACAGAACTAGATCAACATTTAGTCATCTGTTTTGCCAAACACCTGGCGGAAATTGCAAAATTGATCCAAGAAGATGTCAAAACGACCATCCCAGTCAAATTCAACACGATACATGTCTGAAGACGAGTCAAGAAGAAACATTGTACGAGGATCTGGACGAAGGTTTGAGCCATATCAAGGAAGCGGCAATAACAATCACTCCCAAAATTGTGTGAAGCAAGGACGGGCACTGGAAAAAAAAGAATTTCCACACCGATTCATGGACTAAACCGTCAATAAGTCACTACTTGATGAATGTCTCAGCATCGACGAATGGAGAAAAGCACTAATTAACAAACAAAGCACATCCCCATTAGACGACATTATATGATATGACATCTATAAACATATTATATAAAATATGCAAATAATTGTACTTGATATGATCAACCTAATATGAAAAACGAAACATGCCAACATTGTGGAGATAAGCAGTAGTCATTGCCATACCCAAACCAGGAAAAGACCCCAAAAACCTCAGATCATACCGAACCATCTCCTTGACTAATACCATCTCCAAAGTCATGAAAACAATGATCAACAACCGACTAAGATATCACCTGGAACAAAACCACCTAATCACCGAAAATCAAACTGAACCAAATGACCTACCATTGATCGGATAATTAGACTTGAAGCCAGCATTAAAATTACCATCAATGCCAAAGCAAAAAAAGATACCTAAGTGCGATATTTCTAGATCTCGAAAAAGCATTTGATATGGTCTGGAGTAAAGGCCTAATTTCCAAATGCAACTAATACGGCATAAAAGACGCATGCACCGATGATTTTCAAACTTCTTATCGGGGAGACACATCAAAACCAGAGTAGGTGATGCACTCTCCGACATCTATTCACTGGACAATGGAACTCCCCACGGAAGCGTGATAAGTTCCACATTAATCAATCTTCGCAATAATATTACCAACAAACTAGTATATTTATCCCAAGTTGCAGATGATAGCGGAATTTGGAAAGCAGGCAACACCAACAGCCAAATCAACATCAATCAACCACAACAGAATCTGAACGCCAGCGGCAAATTAGCAGACAACTGGGTATTTAAAATACCAGGTACCAAAACCGTAGAAATACGTTTCTCCCCAATGAATAAAAGACCTTCCACATACCCCAAACATTACCTTTAAAACGCACCAATCCAATGTTTCAAAGACGCATGTTTCTTTGGAATGCTACTGAACGAAACCCTTAGATGAAAACTACAATAAGAACCCTATTAACAAATACCAACGAGACATCGACTTTCTCAAACACATTAATGGGAAACGTGGGGAGCCGATCTACAAACGATGCTCATGATCTACAAATCACTAATCATGGGTAAATTGGACTATGGCTGCTCGGTGTATGCCTCTGCAAACAATGCTTTGCTCCAACAATTAAACCATATAAAGGATAAAGCACATGACTATGAACGGGGACCCTACCTAACAATTCGCTTGAGGAACTACAAGTACTAACGGGAGTTTTACCAATGCACCTGAGACGGTAAGAACGAATATTGAAATATGATACTAAAACCTCAATACACAAAAGACACCATCCCAACTAAAACAACGATCAAAACGTGCAACACCCAGTTCTGTCAATAAATAGTTCCAAATCCCCCAGAAAGTACAAAAATACAAACACTATGTGGAGAAAGGGAACTACTAGGGATTCAAGAAGAACAACACATAATTAGTGATCATAATCCTTGGAACAATAACACTCCCAAAAAGCAACTGATTGCCCAGAAATTCGGACCAAATCTACAAAACTCACTAAACTCATTTACTGAAATCCACAAAATCATCGATGAACTCTACTGTGTATCTTTTAAGATCTACACAGATGGATCCAACTCAAAAGAACTAAAGAGGACAGCTGCTGCAATAGTGATACCTGAACACCAAACCGAATTCAGCGCCATACTCCCCGACGGAAGCTCCATCTACACAGCATAATTCTGGGCAATAAATGGAACACTCAACTGGATTGAAACCTGAAACTGCAGTCAGTCATTCTAATAGACTCTCCAAGCGTACTTAAATCCCAAGAGACTGGCCCATCAAAAAGCAGATGAAATATGATAGAAGGAACTATTTTGTCTATTAGGGAGATAGAAGACAAACAACACACCATCGAATTCCTATGGGTACCTTTTCACATCAATCTGTCCGGCAACGACAATGTTGACCAAAAGGCAAAGTACAATCTCTTGAACATACAATACAGCCTATTAGCTAGTGTCCACGATATATATAGTCAGTTTAAAAGCAGAATAAACAAGAAATGGCAGCAGCTCTGGGAACATACCAACAAGGGCAGACTTGTATTCCAACCACAAAAATAGGTCACAAGAACAGTTAAAACTCCGTAAAGACCCGGAAACCATCGACCTCCAAATTATGAATAGGATCAGAACAGGCAAAACTTGACATATAAACAGCTTTGGAAAACATCACAAAAAAGAACCAAATCAAACTATTACATGTCATCACTGCCTTCTAGCAGAAACATTGGGACACGTTTTAAACAACTTCCCCAATTACCACACTCAACAAATTAGTTTACAAGAATACCAAACGAAACGCAGATCCACTACGAAAGACCCTGCATTCTTGGACAAGGAACATAACAAAAACATTGACAAGACATGCAAGAGAATAACACATACCTAAAATAAATTAATACACATGGCGAAATATAAACATATCCAAACAATATAAATATAATAACATTAAATAGAAGGGCTATATCAGTATGGTAAGACTGCTAGCCAAAGGGAAAGCCCATAATAAGCTCCCATCCCCTTTTTTCGCATGTTGCTAACACAATCGTAACCATACAGGTCTGAATAAAAATATAAACAACACACATAAACCTACAACTCTCCCAAAAAAATATTACAAACAAGGTGGTCAACCCAACAATCAGGCCCGGTAACACAAAGCTGCAACGAATGGTAGGACATACACAAATACCACAATGTTTAGCTCCCCAACCATTCTAAGACTATAAAGTAACCAAAACCATATTATCCAGCACTCCTCACAAGGCGTAAATAAATAAACAGATAAACAGTCCCCAAATTATCAACACACAACACGTAATTCCAACATAGTCTCTCAGAACAAATACTCTAGTCATTTTTCAAATACAACAAAGGTACACGATGCCCTTATCAAACCGACCCATAACCATTAAATACAGAAATTGTGGCATTTAAAGATCAGTCGCAAATATCAAGATCTACAACTAGGGAAGGCGAGTCAAAAGCAAAATATCTAACTCCAGCAAAATGCTTAAATACCACAACCGAATGAAGACGAATGAAAGAGGGGAAAATAGAATGAAGAAGGAAGAAAGAGGGAAAACAAAGAAAGTACGACACTAACTTCCGAATTGCCTAGTTATACGAGGTGCTTCCTTTGGCTATTGAAGTCCTCTTTTAATAGCAGCTCTATCCCCACAACCCTGACCTCATCCTTCGTATGCCGCCATCAAAAGTAAAAACCCTAAGTAAAACAGCGTGACTCTAGCATGCATAGGAAGACTGACACTCATCTGATTGACACTATGTTTGGAATCCAAAAGTACAATATGTACGCAAAAGTAGTAATGAAATTATACAACGTGAATAATATGGAAATTTACTCGAGTTTCTCTATTAGAATCGTATTTTTCCACTGGTATCACTGAAAAATATTAGACATTTTCCGGCGTACTGTTTTGTGACGCTCCAGGTTCCGCGAGTCCCTTTTCTCCTTCCACATCCGGACATACAAATTGAAACGTTCGACATTCGCACATACAAACGGGGCAGTTGTGGTACCTATACTGCAGTCCCGTCCAACTGCTATTCCTGACCTTTAGAACTTTAGAAGGTTGCGAAAGTACCATATGCATAGGTGCCCTTAATCCTTCTCAGTTCAGTTGAGATTCGAGCCATTCAACAACGAATACTCAAAGAAGATGACAAGTAATTAATTGGATAAAATGAACAAGCTGCAACAAATGGTTGATGATGTTGGGTTGGTGGAGCAAATGTTGGTGATATTGGAGGATGGTTATTGATATACTCATCACAAAATTAAGAGGAACATGAAAAGAAGAAGAAAGAGGAGGATAAAATGGAAAACCAGGAAGAAAAAAAGAATGAGAAAAAGAAGAAACCAAAGAGTGTAGGGTAGAATAAAGAAGCTGGTGGAGGAATACAAGAAACTAAAAGAATAAGAAGAAACCCAAAGCCCCTTGTTCGGTGCCACTTCTTTGTGTCGAAGAGATTTTTATTATTCTTGCCATATATATATATATATATATATATATATATATGTGTGTGTGTGTGTGTGTGTGTGTGTGTGTGTGTGTGTGTGTGTCTGTGTCTGTGTGTGTTTGATGTTCATCAATCTATGCCTATATGATATATGTGTAATTCCTATTCACTATACAACAACCCCCAATTTCCCTTGCGCTATATAGACCCAATTTTCCCCATGTTTAAATTTCCTTGACGCTCAACGTGCCCAGGCAGTGCTAAACTTATCTTGATCCTAAACGTGCCCAAGGGGATCTCTAATATCTGAAATGTATATTGCCATTGCCCCTAAACGTGCCCAGGGTGTTTAAAAAAAGTGCCAACTACGTTTTTGACTGGGATTTCCAATGAACCTATACAGTCCCAATTACTACTTTTTATATATGTATGTATGTATGTATGTATGTATGTATGTATGTATGTACGTATTTTCATTCATGACTACAAAACTAGATTATAATTAGTTCCCCTTGATACCTATATGCATCGATACATACATACATAGTATCAGAATCACCAATGTATGTGGGAGTAGGGGTGAAAAATTGTTTATGGATATATATATATATATATATATATATATATATATATATATATATATATATATATATATATATATATATATATATATATAATCCCGTTAGATATTTTGAGCTAATTACCTCCATACAACTGACTGCTGTCGCACGTGCTACGCATGATGTGTCCTCCATTTCTGTTCAAGGCACTGCATTTAACTGTCACAGAGAACATAATATTATGTTATGATGCTATGTTATTACTTGTAAACCGTAAACTAAATAAATACATTGAAATAACTGTGAAATATAATGACAAATTTTTTAATGAAATAAAAATATTTAATTTTGATTTACTTGCTAACAGTTGTATATCAAGCTGACTATAGAACATGTATCATTCGGTCACACAAACTTAATTAATGGTTTGTAGCGAAATACATGATGTAATTGTACATGAAAGAAGGAAACCCAATACACGAGTTTTGACAGGCATGTCATGCAAACTACAGACGTCTTTTGAAAGTGCATGTGTATTGTTTGTATGTGATTGCGTGTGTATGTGTGATTAGGATGTTTAACGTAGCCTTAACACTTTTTCAGTAATATCGCTATGATTTCTGCAGTGTGACAGTTTATGGTGATGTCTAACACTGGGGCATCATGCCGCAGGCATGTAGCATGATGTCCCACCCAGTCACATTATCCGGATACCATGCTGACCAGTCCTAACACTAACCTCTTAATGCTAAACGCCAAGCGAAGCAGCTGTTAATAATAACATTGTGTAAGTCTTTGGTATGACGCGGCCGGGGATCGAACCCACGAACGCTCTAACTACTAATCCACCAGAGCGGTGTCCGTATGTGATTGTTGATTGTTTAAAAATATCACTAAATCATAACTGTATTTGCCTGTATTACCAAATCGACAATAATTTGCATTCTTTAATAATATATCACTATGATGAGCAAAGTTTTTAAAGAGTTATACGATTTCCTTAAAAATTGTAATGCTAGCATATACATTATCATCATTAATATTATTACCAGTATATCCGCGCGGTAAACTGCGTTGTCCACTCCTATCTGAGTTTACCAAGAATCATCTTCAGTTACTGGCTTTATTTAATGAAAATATTCCCGATTAATTTAACAAGTGAAAACATTTGACTAGTCAATTAGGGAATATTATAGTTCTGACCAATTACGATTAGTTGTTCCGTCAGAAATAAGAAGCACTTCAATTCCTGTTACTTTTTATATTTGTTAAGAACTAAATGTAAACAGATTCAGCAAGGTAATGGTTTAAATAAACTTATAATAAGTGCAATTCATAAATGTAACATAATTCATATCTGCAACATTTATTTCCGACATAATGAAAAATATTTTTAATAATTTGATATTTTAGGGAAAAACATTATAAATAGCACACATTAACGAAAAGTGGAGTATCCCCAGTTATAATGACTTTCTATAAATGATGATCAGATAGGAAAAGCATACGATATTTTTGGAAAAGTTACAATAAGTAAAACATGTGTTGTTATTTATATTCATTTATTGTGACTATTGGTACATGAATGTGTCTATAGTATGGGTATTTTTAATTGGTGACTATAAATTGTAAAGCACGTCTATACTCAAGATGTTAGAAAGTCAATGTGTGCATACGGGTATAAAATTCTAGTTTAAGATACTAAGAATGTAGATTGCGTAGGATCTATAAATAGTTGTTCACGTAGTTGTTTACGACCGTGAATAATAATATTGATAATACGGCCTGTTTACGAGTTTGGTGTTACATCATATTGGACAGGTAGGTCCGGTGTGCTCTTCGAATAATTAATTTGTTTCCCATTGGAAGGGTTGGGTTTTCTGAAAAGTCATTTTAAAATATTTGAATCAGTAATAAGATCTATCACATGGGGTATATTATGACATATGGTCGTGATATACTCTTGAAGGAATATATCCGGTGAGAATTAGAGAGAACTCAGATTAATGAATATCTTTTATTAATTCCTACCTTGGATTTTTATTTCATATATTCAAATCAGGCTGTAGATGCTTTTAATGATGTGTTTAGATGAATTCAAACGAGACTTGTGTTATGAGTTTTCATTGTAATTACGAAGTGCGCACTGGACTAAACTAGTATACTAAGACTATTGTGAATAATTCAGAGGAATTTGGGACAATGTAAATGTGATACGTACACTCGAAGATCTCAACTTTGTTCGGAATATTGTATTATTTTGGACTTGAACTTATTTTGGATTCAGTTCATAATATTTAAGGTTCATCTCACATTTTCATTTTTGAACTTTGATATTCAAATTATTAGTTATATCAAAGTTTTACAAAACTTGTTGGCTTTGATTCTTTATGTTACTTAGTGTATGAACCAATAAACAATAATGAGATACATAGTATCCTTTATTTGGAAATGATAGTCCGTCGTTATCACGATTTCTGTATTAGCTCAATGAAAACAATAATTGTTCGTAAATGCTAGTCTGTTTCGAAATAACAAAGGAAAATAATTCTGAAATTTCAATGGAAAATTATAAATCACGCATGTGAAGTTCCAAAGCGAAAGAACAACGTTGCCGCCAAACATAGAGTTTTAATATCTTACCTCGTGATGTTGAATTCAGACCTATGACCCACAATATTAACATTGCAATAGAATCTGGAAGAAAAAAAAGACAATTAATCAAGCAGCTACGCTGATTCGTATGTTTTATACTTTTTTCCACTTATTGACATCCTCATCCACATTAGTAATGTCTTTATGCTATATAGATACTCTCTAAATTACATTTAAATTTCGGGGCCCCGAGTGGCCGAGTGGTCTAAAGCGCTCTTCGTTACGGATCACTGCCATCTCACCTCTGTCTGCGGCGGTTCGAGTCTAAGATTCAGCCAATGTGGGTATGTGAGAAAGCTTGCCAGTAGCTTCTCGTGGGTCGGTGGTTCTTTCCGGGGTTTTCCCGGGTTCTTCCTCCACCATTAATACTGGCCGCCATGTATAGCCTATCGTGTGCTGAAAAATGGCGTTAAACCCCACAACAACAACAACAACAACATTTAAATTTCTATATCTCTAATTAATCATACAAAACCGTGGCATTATATTTAGGACGTAGCAGCTGACACATCTGATGTATACCTCATACACTAATTCACGTACACAAACACGGGTATTAGTAATTGGACACACATAGATACATAATTTCCCAGCATCCTTTGGAATATAAAGGATTCCTTAACAGCTGTGTCGTAACCACAATAGCATTTCTTCAAAGAAAGAAATCCTGAGAAAAACATGAAAGGTCCGTATACATATTAAAAATAGTTAAAGTGAGAACATAATATCCAGAAATATCAACATAGTATTATACGTATGGAAAAAATGGCAGCATTCAAAGATTTCTGACCATAATATAATTGAATATGAATGTTATTAATCAACATCGATGTATTATAGTATGCATATACATATGTCTCGATAAGAAATAATAAATAAATCAAATGAATGAACACACAGACACTTCAATTATATGGTTTCAATAATTAGCATGACAATTAGTAGTGTGCGTCAATTTAATGATTCAGATTCAACGGAAATCAGTAAAATATTCCAACTTTATTCTTCAAACGTTTATGCATCTACTATGTACGCTATCCAGGTAGGTATATATTTTTTCATATTATTGCTTGCGTATCTAGAACGTTACGTCATTTGTAAAGAACATTATCGTTGACTGGGTTCAATATAAATTAAAATAGTCTTACTATTAAATGTTTCTGATCTTTTATTTTCATCACAGTATATTTGTATCATGTGTTGTATCCTAGGGAAGATATTAATGTTTCGTGGTTTATAAGTTGTAGTTCCAGTTAATGATGGGTTAATGTTTCCACTGTAATCTTCCTTCATCGGTACATTCGTTTTCGCTTGAAGTTTTCCTTGATTGATAATTAGTAGCACAAGAAACTAGGATACGATTTCACCAAACTATGACGGTACATCGGATGATCCTGACAATAACACATAATATTAAGAATGTTGTTTGTACCATGTCTTATGAGGTATATAGTGTGAGGTGAACTGTGAGGCATAGGTATGTGCGTAATACAAGAAGCATGAAATGCGATACATGAAGCATGAAATGCACTGAATATGACGTGTAACATATGAAGTATAATGCATGAAGTTTCATGTATGAAGCATAAAATGCGATACATGAAGGGATATGCAAGAAGTCTGAAGTGTGACGTATGAATTATAATGCATGATGTATCGTGTATGAAGCATGAAATGTGATAAATGAAGTATTACACAAGAAGTGTTATTTTAATGTCACTCCACAGACTTCCCCATACTCTCCATTAGGCAGGAGAGAGAGTGATTGTAAATGGAAACCAGTCAGGGTTTCATTTACAAGACGGGGATTCTAATTTTTTTTTTTATCAATATTTTATTACATTCACAATGATTAATCAGTTGAACTATTTCATAGATTAAGAGAATACAGAAGCGATAGCCTTCTATTACTTAATGTTGAAATAATATTTATAGATGCGAAATTATGTTTCATGGACGGATCGGAATTTAATAACAATATATGTCTATCAAATTGCTTTATACAATACTTTAAATCCATATTACTTGTACATCAGTTATGAGTTTGTCTAGTAGAATATGCCCAAACAAATATAGTGTTTATAACGACATTTCAATCATGACACTTTCAATAATTTAGGAAACTCCAAGCAATATAAATGGAATGCTGAGCAAAATCGAGTACATCCAAGCAAAATCGAGTACATCCCAATTATCCCGGAGGATACAAGGGGCAGATTATATGCGCAAATTTGATGTTGCATTATCCTGTCTAATATAAAATTTAAATAAAAGTAAGATATATGAGTGAGGTCAATAAGGTCTTTATATCTGGACAGATATAATAAAGCCAAACATACGAATATTGTTCACATGACCTGACGAGTCAGTGGGAATTCACAGAATAAAAAGTTGAATCACACACACATCCAAATTTATATATGCATTGTGCATGTTGGAAAGTCATTTTTGTGAACACTAGACTGATGTTCACAGTAAAAGCAGAACCCCAATCCCGGGGTGATAAATTTGAAAACATTGTGTACTTAATACCTTGATGCAATTAAAAATAGTTGTTATCCAGACAGTATTTGGATATTTTACTTGCCTTGAACCAACGTATATACTGCAATAAATTCCTAGCCCTGCTTTTCGTATTTCACTGGCTACAGTACTGAACAGTGACTACACGAGGTGAGCATCAGTTTCAAGAACAACACAAGCATGAAAGAACAAATTGACAAAATATGTTAATATCTTTAATTATTACACAATACCAGTTGAACACCTTTCACCATAGCCTTATGTTGATACATTTGCCAAGAGCCAATTTACAAAACTGTTCTTCTACCACCTGAGACATTTAATATATCTTACCCATTTTCATTTTTGGTGCCAACATTGATCTCCTTTCGGCTGCCCTTCTCCTGCTTCTCAGTGGGCAAATGCTAATGTCTAATCTACTTGTATACGGTTTCGTGTCTAGTGTACGAAGAACGTGATTTGCTCTTGTCTGGACACCATTCTGATTGTAAATCAGGCACGATCTATGTCTTATCATAACAACACCTGTCGCCTGTGAAAGTGTTCGTAGCTTCCCGAATTGTAGGGCATACCACATTACCAGCGTGGGTTGACCTTGAAAATATACTCACACACACACACACACACACACACACACACACACATACACACACACACACACACACACACACATATATATATATATATATATATATATATATATATATATATATATATATATATATATAGATAGATAGATAGATAGATAGATAGATAGATATTGTTGTTGTTGTTGTTGTAGGGTTTAGCGCCATTTTTCAGCACATGGTAGGCTATACATGGCAGCCGGTATTTATTGTGGAGGAACAACCCGGGATATTCCCGGAAAGAACCACCGACCCTCGATAAGATACTGGCAAGCTTTCTCACATACCCACATTGGCAGAATCCGAAACTCGAACCCACGCAGACACAGGTGAAATGGCATTGAATATGTATATATATACATACATATACATATATATATATATATATATATATATATATATATATATATATATATACAAATACATACATACATACATACATACATATTAGTTTTATCATAAGCAAATATAAATTGAAAGGTATTGAACTTTTGTTATCATGATGTTTACATAGGTTTACTATGGGAACTGAATTGTACCGTGAGTCCAACGCATATGATGCATGTAACAAAAGTAACAACGAAATGGTTATAACAATTTTTACAACATACACTATGAGTGCCAATGAAGGAACACTTTCTAGGTTTGAACTAGCACTGTGGAAAGGAATCTGCAATATAGCCATTACTTGAGGACTTTTTTTTACCGTATATAGCAAATTATATATATACAAGATGTAACAGTGACATGGTGAAAAACTTGCAGAAATTTGGTAAGAAAGTGAATTATTTTTTAAAGAATTTTGTATCGGTAACGGTCAAAGAATCCTTCTGATGTAGGATTTAGAAATCAGTTACTGCAGGAACTAATACGCAAGTCGCCATGTACATAAATAGCGTAAAATATTAGCGGTACAAATTTAATTAGAGTATGAAAGTTTTCTTTTTTTATCTGTTGTGTGGTATTATTTAGTGAATTGTTATTGCTATTGTCGATCAGACCATTATAAGTCATATTTGTTTCGTACCTTTTCGGGGGTTGGTGATTTCAGTTGTATCAAGCTATACGAAGCGAGAAACCCAGTCGTTAAACACTACCCTATACTGACCCATTTTAAATCCTTGCATGTTACATGACATCTTGTCATGTAATGATTATATGTTCAAATTAGCTGTCCACTAAACACAACGTAATGTGTACATTTTAAATTTTTAATGTACTGGGAATAATAGGAAGGGCATGCAAGACAGCACTGGGCTGCAGAGAAAGCTTCTAGTTGACTCTGGCTCAGACGTGAAGACAAAATATATCAGCCGTCAGAGACGGGCATTACTTGATCACAAATGCATCCCTGTCATCTGGAGGGTGCGCTTCGATATGGTGTGAAACAGCCGCAGGAATATGGGCAACAACTACATGCCTACAATAATCTCGACTCGTTGCATAAAATTACAGAAGGGTGGATTGAAGACGGCTTTCTAGAGCGCTGACAAAGGTCGTTTCAGAGTTCTTCTGCTTGGCCACGTATAGCCGTTTTGGAATCTTCTAAGGCATTGATTAGTCCAAATTCTGCACCACACGTGGAATTGGTCACCCGTACATCCTGTCTGTTCCTCTTCATGACTTTCACGTAGTCAATGACATGACAGTGCTTAGATCGGGGAGGCATCCATGTCGACCTGTTGCATGTACGGAGGCCGAAGACGGTGTTAATGATGAGCAGTTCATGTTCTGCGCAGACATGAAGCAATAGAAGGCTATTGATGTTGCAGCGGCCTATCACATACTTTCCAATGACCTATTTCCAGGAGATATTGGTAGAGCTGAATCTAGCATTGAGTTCACCAATGATGACGAGCTTGTCAGATTTGGGAACAGATGCTATGATAGAGTGGAGTTCTGCATAAAATGTAATCTAGACTGGCCATGTTCAGACCGTAGTCAATGACGTGACATGCTTTCTTCCATTCGACAGGGGGAATATCATTGTCATAAGCATGCCATTCACAGCCTTTGGAAGTCCAGCTAGCTGTTAATAAATATTTAATTCACTGCAAAGCCTACTCCTGCCTCAGTTCATACAGTAGCCAGCGCCACTTTCACAAAGTTCCCCCTCTCCCTATATGCGGGTTTCACTAAATGTTGCAATATCGATGTTATAGCTAGCTAGCTGTGTGTCAATCGGGGCAGTTCTCCAGTAAGGTATATCAGCACCAGTTCTTCCAAAGGTGTAACCGCATTCCATGGGACGAGAGTGAGAGGAACCATTTTCATCTTTATCTTTGCAGTATTTCTACATCTTATGTAGGATCCCCTCCAGTCACTGTTAGCTCAATAGGGCGGAATGAAGCTGTCAATTTTAGGGCACATTTTCTAACCCCTTCCTCGTGCCATGGAGGTGAGTAGGCGAATCCTTAAAAAACGACTGCCCAGTCGCTCATTGGGCCGCCGAATTACATTGCTGCTCCGTGTCAGTGAAGAACAACGATATGGACTGAGCCACATGTGTGCAGATTTGCAACTACGGCTGCCAGTCTACCCACACCTGATGCTTCTTCGCTCGTTTGTCGCTACAGGAAGTTTGGGAGTAGGATGACCTAGTGACTTGCGCGTTGATTTGGTTTAAAGTGAGGATGAATTGGTTGTTGTCGAACTCCCTCATCTGGATCCAGTGGCAAGACAAGATCAAGACGTCTGGACATCAAGTGGGACGAAGTGAATGACCAGGAATACCTACAGGCCTTGTCCTGCACTATATGCTCCAGATCGAGTTGCTACGAATCGCCTTCTTACCCGTTGAACTAGCCATCAGTTTCTCCCGCGCAGTCTGCAGAATATAGGTTTCATTTAAACTTTACAAAACCTGACAATATTATATAAAATACTTAGAAAAACTCATTGCATCATTTCCTTTGGTCATTTGTTTTGATTTGTCTCACATTAGTCAAGGAAGAGAATATTTTCAATCAATAACAATATATATATATATATATATATATATATATATATATATAGAGAGAGAGAGAGAGAGAGAGAGAGAGAGAGAGAGATGGGGGAGAGAGAGATATCTATATATATATATATATATATATATATATATATATATATATATATATATATATATATATATATATGCTTGTTTGTGCGTTGTGTGTATATTTATGCTTGTGTTATAAGCAGAAATGACTGGTCAAACATCAATTGTCTTCGACTGAAGTAGGCCAGAATAAACAAAACTAGATGCAGTATTTCAAACACTCTATCACCATTCAACATATTGATGGCACAGGATACAATATGACATCTGAAACTAAGATTTAAAGATTAACTGCTGTCTCCGTTTGAAATGATTCGTAGGTTTCTTGGTTTCCTTCTCAACGTGTATAAAAGATACAAACCGTGAAATAACCATCTTATTGTAAGACAGATAGGGGGTACAATTAATTTAAGTATCAGAGTATTTGGTTGTAGAACCCTTTCACGACCTTGTTCCAAAGAGAAGATTTGGCTCAGTAGATCTAATTGTCTGACAAAATTAAACTCTGATGATTTATGAAACCTATATTCGAACCTGGATCTAGACGAATATCACTAGAGATTAGATATATGTTGTAATGATTGGTAATTTTGACTTCTGGCTATTACTAATCGTATGTGGAAAAAAATTACAAGATTAAGGTAATTCATCGGCGGTGATAAAGTATCATGTGTCTAAGAATGTATTCCTTTAATTTTGATACTGTTTCATTAGGGTCAGGCATACTTTATTGATGTTCACATAAACAGCAGAGTTTCTACATCTATTCGCAAACCTAGTTTAAGTGGGGCGCCTACATCTATGCGTAAAACTCCTTTATCTCCATGTATCTAGTACGTTAGGTCAACGTTTTATAACTAAAGAATTAGTACTCGAGGTGTTATTTTCCAACAATATATAATTGTTTTGTTTTAAAACTACTTTACCTCACACAAATTTATCGTTTCTTGTGTTGTCTCATTAAAGATTTGGTTGTCATATTCGTTTATGTCATTTCGCGCTTTCAGTTTTACGTTATAAGCCAAGTGATTGAAAAATTGTATTTTCACCCATTGTTGCATTCTTCATACGTTTGCATGTCAGCAATATGTTCCTGTCTAGGTGCAGCAATTTTACCTTCAAAACCCCTTTCCTAGGGAAATCGTTCCCTCGCTAGCTTGAGCAACTGAGGATAAACTATTAAGTTATACTTGTTTTCAATTCAGTGTATTTTTACGTCCCGTTTAATATTTTGCAACGATTAACTGATTCTTTTAGGCAAATGTTCCTTCGTACTCTTAATAAAGATGTTTTTAATAGTTACCGTGTCAGCTGTTATGTATTTATAATTTATATTGTGTACATGACTTGTAACGATGGTTTTGAAAATGGAGGTTTAGTATACATGCATTTGTCATTAATGTAACAAGTTAGCAATCAATTTGAGTCCAACATCTAACCTTTTCTACAAGCATAGAATGTTGTAGAAGTGAGTTAATTTATGATTTAGTTGAATTTCGTATCAGCTTTTCAGAATTCTCTAGTGCATAAGTGAAATGAAATATTCATATAAAGGATTCGGGAAACAAACGATTTTTCCCTTGTTAAGATCATTTTGGAATCATTTATATTTGTGCTTAATATAATTTGAGCTGATTTTATTCATTTAAAATATTATTGAATTTAGTGTATGGACATTGTATGTTATCATTGTGATAGACCAAGTCATGCATGATATTTTCGAATTCATTTGGAACATTCAATACTGTTAAACATGTGATATCAAATTTATGAATATTTGGGATTTAATTCACAATTATCTGTCTTTTAAAGTTTCTCTTTGTATTGGGGGGGGATAAATTATTTAGAGCAATATATCCCATCTAGAATATTACTTGGATTTAATAAATTATCCATTGACTCTAACATCAATCTAAAAAGGCATCCTACAGCAACTGATACTTTTATCTTCAACAATTTACAAAGTTTAATACTTTAAGACTTATACATGATTTAGAAATTGGAAAATTAATGATGTGTATCCCTTTGCAAACTATCTTGTAATATAGACAGTTATGAGCGAACGTAGATAAAGCCAAGCACTTAAATATTAAGTTGTATTATGATTAATGGAATGTTGAGGTTATTTGAAACTCTCAAAATGATTCTATAAAATCTCGATAAACAGTTGAGTATCTCACAATGGGATTTTATTAAAGCTTATATTTGCTGTTTGTTGTGCTAAACCTCTGTCGCTGTTCTTTGATAGACAGTAAGTTGTCAGTGTTAATTAAGATCAGTCAATCAATAGTTTTACAGTTTCTTTTTAATTAGTCTAATGTAATGATTTGCTTACACTCATTAAAGATAACACAATTATCTATTTAAAACATGTCCTAGTTTTATCAATATATTAGATATGTCTGTCCATAAAACTAGGGCCATTTCCATATTGATATAATGGTCAACAGATACAAACCCTCATATTAATAAGTAAGTCAAGTATTAACGGTACAAAGTACATTAAAGAAACCATATTGACATGTTCGTGTTTACAATGGGGGTGGGTTGAGATTTATCAGGGAATGTATGGTATACATTCTTGAAGTCTTCTACTGTTGGTATTAGATCAAATAGTTTCCCAAATAATTTTCCATATGTTCTATTTTCATTATGTTCATCATAAATGTGCTCTCTGTCCCGAAAACCGATGGTTACAATCTCATTTCAATTGATTAATATATTGATTGTTTGATTGATTTTTGAATCATACGATTGACTTGTTCGTGGTTTATGCCTCCTTGTAGAACATAGAGACGTGATAATGAAGTGAACCATATATTTTGTTCTGTCCAAGGTTTTTGAGGGGGCCCCGAGTGGCCGAGTGGTCTAAAGCGTTCTTCGTTACGGATCACTACCATCTCACCGCTGTCTGCGTGGGTTCGAGTCTCGGATTCGGCTAATGTGGGTATGTGAGAAAGCTTGCCAGTAGCTTCTCGTGGGTCGGTGGTTTTTTACCAGGTTTTCCCGGGTTCTTCCTCCACCATTAATACTGGCCGCCATGTATAGCCAATCGCGTGCTGAAAAATGGCGTTAAACCCAACAACAACAACTGTCCAAGGTTATAACTGTCCTGATTTCAATTGTATGCATGAAATATATAAATAAAGAAATATATCCAGCGAACATCTGCTCTAAGAACAAAAACATTATGTGCAATAATTTTCAAAATTTCATAATGCACTTGTACTAAATCGCAGTACTATATTTCATACATCCACCAATTTATTATTTCCACGTTCAGTGGCAGTTTGTTGTTTGTGACGGGTGGGGGCTTGAAGCTATAAGCTATATGAAGCTATAAGCTATATGAAGCTATGTTTGTAATGGGGGAGGTGGCGTGAATCAATAAGTCCAATGAAAACTAAAATGTATTGCATATATACTTTTATTTTGCCCGACATGAGGTGTCTGATAGGTGTTATGGTATAGTATGATTTGATATTGTATGGATTCTTAACGTCAACGAATTGCACTGCATTCGATACCATCGTATTAAATAGCAGTATTACAGGATTGTATTTCATTATATTGTGTTTCATTAAATTGTATCATAGAAAACCGGAAACTTGTTAATGCCATTCATATGATGTATTGGTCTTCTGCAGTTTTCATTAACATGTTGTAAGTCAACCAGGTAATGTCACACTGTAGATTAAAGTCAATTTGGGTTTCAAAATATTGTGCAAGCATGCAGGCAAATGAGCGGATTACAATCTGCAGTCTGTAAAACCATCCTTGTTTGCATCTTTGCATTCAAATGTATCAATGTCTCCCACATTCGGGCTATTTCCTTCCTTATAAAAATGATGATAATCATCGTATATCGAGTGAAGTAAAATGCTTTGTAATTGTTTCAGAAGATAAACATTGATTAGTCTCTGTTGTCTCCACCAAGAAAGATTGATCCTTTAAATAATTTCTAAACATGGAAGGAGAACAGGATTTTACATTGCATAGATCACTGTATATGTGATTATACAAATATTTCACAGACAATACGGCTCACAACCAGTACACCTCACAGACAATACACCTCACAGACAATACACCTCACAGGCAGTACACCACACAAACAATACATCTCACAGACAATACACCTCACAGACTCCACCTTCATTGACTATTTCACCACATATCTACATTCAATTATGCATTATGATAATAATGGTTTTATTCAGATAGATCACGACTCTTCCGGGAGTATAAAATAATATCCACTTAAAATCTACTCAAATGCTCTCAAGGGATTGCTTGCAACAAATACAAATTTGAATGTATCCTACTAATTGTGTTCGAATTCATTTAAGCAGAGTACACGCTTCGGATTGATTCAAAGACCCGCTGAACGCAGGGAATTTAAAATGCATGTCTACATCACAAATGTTTTATACAGATACATAAACACAAACAAAGCTAATCACCTGATCGCTGAAAGAAGCAAAGTTCCAACGTAAGATAACTTTCCCGCCTCGTTAGTAACAATAGCTTTCATGAGGATTGAAATCACGTTTGCCAGTGTTGCATCCAAGATTTTGCCAGAGCCGACCCTTCTCGATGCTCAGGAGGTCACGTGTGTAGTATTCCCATTCGTTAGGAAAACAACTCTTTGAGAACGGCAATTGGTCAATGCCCTTGACCTTTTCATTTTATTCCGACTTAAAATAGCTTCAGATTTCCAATGCAAAGGCAGGCCAATGGTGAGGCCCAGAACATATTAGTTGAAAATCTTTCTAAGTCCCACTAATATTGACGTTATTGAGGCGTATAGGCTATAAACAATGCTGCTAAGTGCATTGGCAAAGGACACTTCGATGCAGCCGAAAGGGGTGGGGAGTGGACCGCCTTGTAGTATAATAACATTTGGTATTTGAATTACGATCTACGAAATAGGCAAGAGCTTGTATTTGTTATTTCAATGTGTGTGCTATCAATTATTAGCGTTTTCCTCCCTTGGTTCCTTCTAAGAATTCAGCTTATTCATTCATTAATGCATTATTTTCATGAACCAATTCAATCATATTTAAATCAGCATTTGCGTAAACATCCGCAGCTTACAAGGATATAAGAAATATACCTCCCCATTGAATAAAAGTACACCAAAACCTGACAGCAAAATCGTGTGTGTTTTTTTTTTCTTTCTTGACAATGTCTAACCGTCGTGTTCTGTTAAATGAGTGGTTCAAATATTCTCTGGTGAAACTATTTAGAGCAAATACAAACGAAGCTTAATATAATGTATCATATTTCCAGATGTTCTCATGGCTATAGCTATCATCGAAGTTAAACTTAAGACCAATATTGATATATTCATATTTTCAATGAATATATCAGACCTCAGTAAATTGTATCCTGCCATTGAAAATCATCTGCTCATCAATAGTGTTATTATTGGCGCATTGTTTTCATTTTGATTGATATATTGATTATTTGTTGCTTAAATGGGTGCCACAGTTCCAAATCCAAATCCTAAATAGAGTTTTTTACATATACTATACAATGTATTTATTGTGAAATGTCTACCCAGAAAAGCGTCAGCATTTTATTTTTATGTTCACTTCTATACCACCATAAAATATATAATCCATTAGAACTTGTTATAATGACAAGCTACAAAATAACAAATAAGATACTCTTCAATATTTTTACAAAGCCCTTGGAAAAAAATGGTGTTTTAAAATATTTATCTCTACATGTTTTCATAATGCAGTTAATTACTGCAGTTTTAAATGATAATTTGGACCAAACGTTTTGACACTATTCCAGTTTGTTTTTAAAAACAAAAAGAAAGGTAGAGCAGTATGTTTCTTATCAAACAAAGTATCGTCTAAAATCCATGGTACACGCAATATATTTGAAGTTATTTGAAATAAATAATGATGCAATTGAATGAATCGACATTAAATTTAGCGCTTCATTTGATATGAAAATTATATCACAAATCCAGTTTTACCTGGAAATAGTAGTCACTTATCCTTTCCTCGGACATGAATTTTACCCCTGGGTCTGTTCTTATTTTGGGTTTTGTTATATTTTGTTTTTACCACATTATTTGGAAATGCTGCTTAATATTTTTACGCCTTTCAAACGTTCATCAAATGGTCTTTAATTTTGTACTCTACATACTTTTTACCTCACCCTAGGATCAGACTTTAAATCTTAGATACAAAACAGGAGTGACTCAGATGATGAGCAAAGGAAAACGTCGGCCTTTACCGATCATTGACATCTCACCTCTGTCCGCATGGGTCTGAGTCAAAGGCTCAGCTAATACGTGTATGTGTGAAAACTTGTCAGTGGCTACTCATGGATTGGGGTTCTTATAAAGGTTTTTCCAGAGGTTCTTCCTGCACCTTTCATACTCTCAGCCATTTATAGCCTATGGTCTGTTAAAACTACGTCGGCAAACCCAGATCAACAACATAATTTCAGCAGTCTTCGCATATGCATTCGAATAATCAAAATGAGGCTTAGTGACCGAAACACCAATCACATCTCTTTCAAACCGTTACATCCATCACTGTGACGGTTAAGTGATTGGCCTAAATTATATCAGTCATTTTTTGAGTAGAATCTGTATCGAAAGACAGGAGTATCTCAACAAAGTACGGAGTTCTATTTCGTATGGTTTATTACTTTACGTCGAATAAGCACAATCTAATTATTTATTTAGCGACAGGGAAAATTAAGGAAAAGCAATTAATCATGGACAAGTCACGTTACCTACGCAAAGTTGTTCCGATGGTTCGAACTCGACAACTTTCGGACGCGTTAAAGGCAATCATCCGTGTTAACAAAATTTGGTAATACTATACTCAAACGTTAGGCCCAATTCAGGGCCACCCATTATTCTAAAAACAGAATATTAATCATTACTGCCAACTTCTAAATTGCATGTTTTGTGTATATGTAGACATTTTCTTTGTGTGTATTCACTATGAAACGTACTAATATCCCAAACTTTACATACAATTTGTGACTGAAAGTTTATCTGGACGTATGTAGTTTGAAATCATGACCTTGTCGAAAGTCCATTACCTTAAATAATAAACTGATATAAATGTGTGTCCCTAATAAATTATCTGGTATAGCGATGAAATAATACATTCACCATTCGGTTGTTGTCCATAGAAGTTCTCAAACATACTTCAAAGGTGTTTCTCTGTTGCACAGATATCATAGTATCAGATATTTATTCAAGTAATGACATCATTTTCTAGTGCTATGCCTTTCACGCCTGCCACTGCTCAACAACATATGATTGAATCATGTATCATTTAGGCCCATCGTGATAAAAATCACAAATGTCAACATACAGACGAAAACAGAAGGGCTAAAATATGTGATCATTTTTCATAATCTTAAAAAACCATTGTATACCATGTAGAATTTGTTCGACCTTGTACGCATTTAAATATGATACACCCACTTACGGATGTCTTGTAAACAGTATATTTGGAAACGTTGAATTTTGATGTATATGGATGAGAAGAAAATAATTAAAAATTTGACAACACACTACACATCAAAGACTTGTGAGAAAGAGAGAGCGCGCTAACAGGTTTAGCTCAAAAGGTGACCGTTATTCTACACTAAGAAATTACAGTCGCCTACCATGGATAATCCGAGTTTTGAGCGATTCTGTGTATTGAATCGGTTTAGCTTCCACAATTAAGCCTTAAAACCCTTCTACCCTTCACACCTTATTTGTATTATAGTTTGTAGATACAATGTGATGTTTATCGAAGTTTAGGTCATGGTCAGTGGGTGAAGATTATGGCCTGTAACATTACCTTCAGCCCTGTGTGTGGTAGTATATAAGCATATTTTCGAGTTTATGGGTGAATGTTCACACTTTCAGTCGTGATTGTATGCTGTGAGATAATCTAGGGTCGTGGGTTCGAGCCCGGCAGAGTCATATTAATGATATATAAAAATGGTGCTTGCTACTGCCACGCTTAGCGCTCAGCATGAAGAGGTTAGTGTCAGTACTGGTCGGTCCGCCGTCCGCATAATCTGCCTGGGTGGGATATGACGCTCGGTCGTTAGGTGACTGTGCAAATATTGATATCATGCGGAATGATGTGCAAAGCTAGACATCACTTATAAAATGCAGCAATGCAATAATTGTTCAAGATACTTTTAAAATATAAAAGACACAGAGAAATAAACCCTACTATTTTCTTTTATTTCTCTCGCGCTAATCATACACATTTCATTGATGATGGTATGTAAGTATCCTTGTATGCATGTGTTCGAACATTTCTTTTCATAAGTTATATATTATGTGTTCGTATGTGATTAATCTTTCCCGTTTCAGATGTGATAGTATATTTGTATATGTGGCAGCACTGCAACCCTTTCTGCTGGATAGTACGTATAAGTGTTGGTCAGTAGAGTGCGTAAGTGCTGATTAGTCGGTCTGCGTGCTGGTAATTATGTATCTATATTAAATATTTCAACCTTATATCGATGATATAATGTTTATGTATGTGCATCATTAAAGAGATATGAAGGTGTAGATTTTGGTCAGTAAACGAGTGAATGCTGGTTGGTCATACGACTAGTTGGTTAGTATGGCATCGCTGAATTTTTGTACATCTTGCAGGGGTCATATAATGATTCAGTATGTGGAAACACATTGATCTTTGATGATCACTATATACCTGGGTACTCGTTTGTCAAATGGCATATTGGATTGCAGGTATAGTTGAAAGTCAATCGCCATTAAAAGCATGTTTACATATTTCCAAGAACTCAAATTATTTCGCTGGTTATCAGGTGTATGTGATGTTCAGTAGATGATTCTGTACAAAGCAGTCAGACTGTAGTTTAATAGCCCATGTCTATGCTCAATTCCCTTTCTCAGGGGTGACGGTGTGTGTGCATATGTGTGAACAATATTATCCGTTCCAGTTATTACCGCTCGTACATATTTAATTTTGTTGGTTAGTACTTGTAAGTGTTGGTGAGTGGCTGACGTAGGTGCATATTAGCAGGACTGCGAGTTGGTTAGCGTGTATGTATAGGACAATTCCTACACTTTTCTGGCTGATACGATGTGTGTGAGAGAAACTCTTCCTTTCTTTGGTGCAGGTATTGGTCAATAAATGCAGGTATTGGTCAATACATGGATGGGTCCGTAGTTGAGACGAAATTTGCTTATTTTGTGTTTGTGTGAGCACGTCTAACTTTTATTTGCAATATTATGATTATGTATGCGAAAAGACTCCTAACTATTTGTAGGTTAATTGGTGCAGATGCTGGTCAGCAATTGAGTTGTTACTGGTTAGTCAAAAGTTGTATTGAATGGTTGATGTGAATATTTATCAGAGAGCGTCGATAGTATGTTTGTGTAGTGAAAACACTTCACTTTTCAATGGTTAGATATCAGCCAGGAGAAGAGTGGATGTTGTTCAGTCCAAATGACTTATAGGTTAATTTGCTTGTCAGCCAGAGTTGACAGTATATTTGTTTATTATGAAACACTCTTATTTGTTTGTTGTTTTCGGCTGGTGTTACTCAGTAAATGAACGGGTGATCGTCGTCAGATGTTGCGTATGTTAGAATGTAAATGTATGGAAAATCTTCCATGTTTAGGTTGTTATCTTTGCGCTTGAGTAGGTGTTCTTACTCTTTGTGCTGCTAAGTACTTGTAAGTATTGTCTAGTAGAGAAACGCATGGTCAATAAAACGGTGCATTGGTTAGTAGTTGCAACTTTAACAGTGATTTTATCCTGTTCCGAATAAACTGATTGAAGTAGCATATCGCACTAAATCTAGCAGTGGTAACATAATTCACTTTCCTTATTCATAAAAAACAAAAATACCGCATGAACAAATAGTCAGAAAGCATGCACCTTGTGTGTGATTTGACCATGTTTGCCACTAAACCAGAAGAACAAACATGTAACAAAACGGGGACTGAAATTTTTTGATCATAGTGTTATCAATGTCTAATGACGTGTAGTGAAAATATATTTTTTCGTAAACAATCAAAACTAATCATATTGCAAATTCCACTAGTTCTCGCTAACAATAAATAAAACATTTTGATATTTATCTTGGGATTCGAGATTCAAAGTTAGGGCCCAGAGTATTTTGCTGCATTAGTATATGAAAACGTAGTATCAATAAAGCAAAGGTTGAGAGATATTGTGACCCTGTATTTATTTTCTCTTTTTCTAAACCTGAAATATTCATTTAGATATCTTAATTTCTAACACTTACAGATATGTAGAATGTCAAATGATCAGAGACTCCCGGAGCCAGAACGATACAATCTAGTAGGAGCCACAGCGATGAGGCATGGGATTTGTAATAGGGACAGACCAAAAAGAAAAAGGTGATAAAAGTATACCTGACGAACTAGTGACAATAAAGACAACGTGAAAAAGAGAGCGTAAAGAACCATTTCATCCGTTGCACTTTCAGAATCAAAGATAAGCTTGGAGTAAGATGTCAAACAAAAAACAAAAAGGCTTGGAAACAAAATGCATGTCATGCAAACTATAAGCGGAAGTCACACAGAAGACAACAGAGAAAAAATACATTACTTGGCAAGATTAATATAATCTAGGTTTACAATGAAAAAATGAAACTCCAGTCAAGTATTTACATTATTTATATCATCACTCAGCGGAGCCTCCTGGGGAGATAAACAATGTAACAAACAACTGGGATTTCCTTGCCTCGGTACAAATACTAACATAGATTATTTTCTCATCCAATAATTTCCAATTAAAATAAAAACAAAAGCACTTCCACGATAACGTTAGCACAATCAACCCGTATTGTATTCATCAGGCACTACTATTGCTTCATATTTTTTATACAGCTCAAACGAAATAAGAAACTAGAAAAAGAATAGCTATACTTGTCACATATTGTAAGTTAAGTTGCGCCAAAATCTATATACGACAAGTTGTATCGCGCAATGTATTTCTTATGTGATATTGTCTTGTATATCTTTTGGGTTTTGTAGCGTTGTACATAAATCACAATGCAACAGTTCAGTAACAAAAAATTCTGAAATACAAAAGTAGAAAATCTGTGGGAAAAAAAACAAACGTTTCTTACTGTCACGGAATCGTATAAATCCATTTGTTACTTATTAAATACATGTACTCGGGTTTCCTATGTTTATAAATTCCTCGCCGTAAGACAAATACATTACACTACGGAAATGTAGTGTCAGTGAGCAATCTACTTGAGGACTTTCAGATGTCCAACTTTAGATGCATGTAAATTATTTTTATTAATTTTTTATGTACGTTATAGGTTATAACTATTTGTACTATCAGGTTTATTTTTGTATATATGTTTTGTAACTCCGGCTTGCGTAGTATAACACAACTGTTTTCTACTCTTGTATGTGACTTACCACGAGATCTATATTAACACCAAAGCTGCATTTTATTAAGAAACGTTTTGTAACATATGATTCTTATCGCACACAGGTAGGGTCGCTACGGAACATGTTTATTGCTTTGTAATAGAGTGACGATAATGTACTTTGCATAGCTTACCATATATATCGTCATTACGTGTTACAGTATATGCCCATGTCAATCTTAGCAAACGGTGTTAGATTTATTTTCAGCTGATGAGAGTGGACTGGGAAGCAGCTGTAGAACTGACCATAGTGATCATAGCTGACGGGGTAGCAGCTGTAGAGCTGACAGTAAAGCTGACCATAGCAACCGTAGAGCTGATTGAACAGTGGTTTGCTGGTTCAGCAGTAGGTGATCAGACGTTGTTGACCGATTGGTGACGCTGATTGCCAGATAGACCAAGTGAATAAATAGTGGTCGGTGATTACCTGTCAAGCTGAATGATTGATTGACCAATGCGACTCGTAGCCAAGTATTCTATCAGCGGAGAGTTTTGTGTAACTCCAGACATGTATTCTTTTAGCAGTAGGCCAATTTTGTGGTTTGTGATATCCATTGTTTTGGGACTGTAAAGACATACTTTATGATATCTGTGCAATTTGTATATTATTTTCCTATGTTAGTAAATTTACTCATTGTGATATTTGAGAAAGTACATCATTTTTCACTGTTTGAGAAAATACGTCATTTTTACTATTTCAGTTAAAAATATCATTATTTGCGTCGTGTGAAATTATTATGAATCAATAACGTTTGTCCTTGTACCTTGTAAGGCCGTTTACTTGTATTCACAATTATGTTACGTTATTAGGTTCGTGTTGATTGTGTTAATTTGTCCAATATTTTTATCTTATACACGCACTTATTAATCATAATTCTTTTTTCGAATGTGTCATTCAAAAAAAAAAAACTTTGTATGTTTTTCAATCATCATTAGTGCTTCGTTATACATCCAACCCAAAATGGTTATCTTGTGACACTTACGTAGGTCTTGCTTACGGAGCAACGGCGACGCAAGCTGTCATCACATAACCATGATTTCGTCCGCTTCGGTGACAGATTCATGACATAGTCTCCTGTATTTAAAGAAATAATATTCAGGCTACTTAAGGAATGAATAATTAGACAAATTATCTGCCAGAACCTGCGCGGACGTGAGTCATTCCTCATCGTGAAAAAGTTTGGAAAATTCGGAAAGGAATTCTTAACTTCAAAACACTTTGAAAAATGTGTATCATTTTCTTCTGGTGAACTGCTTTTTGTTTACTTCCTGCTGTGTATCAACTCACCACTTAAGAAGCTGGTCCGGAACACAAATATGTCCAGGTACATTGTAGAATAATTTGTTGGCGGCATATTTAGTTTGATAATTCGCAAATGACTTTATCTATATAATTATAACACGTCGTGTGAAATATTAAATGAGAACGCGCTGCCATGCAAGGAAGAATTTTACAGTAAGCTAGACAGATGATCACGAAGACTAGATCTGCATAATATATATTTGGAACGAATTTGAAAAAAGATGTGTTGGCAAATAGGGCTATTCGTTTTTGAGTTGCTGGTGCCTGACGTATCTCAGAACTTTTATGATCTCTGCATACTATACTGAGATGGATCCTGCTTGGTATTGTTCTTGTTCTGTGCTATCGTGGCATGTTGCACCAAACCTGGCGAAAATTCAGCTGGAAATGCTCACTACGTTGCTAACTTTATGGTCAAGCAAGTTTGTATATTTTATATTTTAAGATAGAATGAAAGCAAGTGGGGCGCAAATCCATTAAATCATGCATGTCCGTTAATGGAGCAGGTAGTGAAATAAATTAGGCATATTTTGTTATGTAAATTCAATATATAAGCATCATCATCTACCATCATGTGTAACTGGTATTTTTTCTCTAGAGAAAGTAGATAACACTAAATGATAATAGAGGAAAAGGGGGGGGTAGTGGGCTGACCCCGCTCATTCAGTGCATGGTCTCGAGCAAGACTTTTCCCATCGCTAAATTATACAGATCAAGTTTCGTTTCCATAGCTGATGTGATAGCAATGCTCTATCGCGTGATGATTATGGCCATGTATTAGCATCGTTATGTAAAAAGGAGAACCGACCTTGGTCCCTGTATGAAACGGATCCCGTTTCCTTTAAGCCTGCTTCTTTTCACTGAACATAATATCGAGTAATTTTACATAGTCCCATGTATAAAATCTGAAATGTTGTATTAGGATTACCTCAAGCAGGCTTAGGTTTTTACGTTTTGATCATTACATATATCTGATTACCAGACAACACACACTCGAATACAGAGATGCATATTGTACGGAAGACGGTATTACCGTTTCGTGATATATGATATTGTTTCCAGTGCAAATATCACACAAAAGTGTAACACCGAATAATGAAAAATAAAATTCATCACAAACGTTAAACTCACATTTTCCAGCCTTTTCTATGACAAAACGAGTTGTTTTATTTTCTTATTTGTGATGGACAATGTTATCTGTATATATTATACTTGGAAGACACAACTAATAAATGAATAATCTCGTCAAAGATAATTTGAAATATCAATGCACATATCAATTCTGGAAATAACTTGCTAAATGTTCTTTTCCACGCTTATATAATTACATGTATCGTTATGACTTAGAGTAATAGTTTAATAGTTTTCAAAAACTGGCTATTGCAGTATTTCTATGAGGACATCTAAACTTTGCAGCAAATGAAGTAAAAAATCATTATTCCGGTAGTCTTCACCAACTGAATGCTCTAACTGCTTCAACCAGAATTATGTTTTTTCATACATCCACCAGTGCGAAGTATCGCGAAAACATTTTTCTTAAAGTTGTTTCCACTATTTCAGTTTCCAATCAGTTTCCAATTTTTCTTTTCCTACTTATCGAAATATTTAAGATAAAATATAAGTACTGAATGAAAGTATATGTTTAGGTTATTATTTTTATTCCTTTTTTTCTTTCTTTCACAAACGTATTTAATTGAGTACTTTGTGCATCAAATAGATGTTGATTAATTGCCACAATATATGTTCTCCATCTCACGTATGATTTGATATTAATCATGTTAAATACATCTAACTTGAGAGAAATGTTCTTAAGCAGTAGGCGTTATGTAGATCTTAATCCCACTTTGTCGCTGCCAAACTCCATTAAACAAAATTAAGATATATTTATATTCAATTTCCAGAAACTTAAATATTTACCTCCAAATATTCCAAACAAAATTTTTCAGAAAAAAAAAACATTTGCCATAACCATCCCGACCCCCTTTATAAAATCTATAAGGGTGTATATTTTAACCATTTCAGTTTAACTTCAACAAGTAACCTGGAAAATGTTTTCCTACAGCTGAAAAAACATCTATTATTTAAGCCAATTGAAGGATTTTATTAGAGCAACTTCTTCACAAATTAATCTAATTGTTCCTGTCATATTATTCAATTAATTTCTAAACTTTCTTCAGCATATTTGACACATTAATTTCTACCCTGTCTTCCGAATTCTAAGAAATGTTTAACTTTCACCAGTCGCACAATCCTCCCGCGTACTAGATGCTTAGACTTTGGCTATATAGTATCAACTTTTCGACTTGTGTATTCATCTGAAATTTGTATTTCCTACCTGAGCATCCTTTTATTTGTAATTTCACTACTACTACTGTACATGACTCAAATAAGGCAACGCTATTAATAACCTGCATTATTACCATGAATGACAAAAGAAATGAAAATCACCAACATCATACGTTCCTAATCTGTACTTCTTATCATTATGAAAAATACCTGCATTGTTTGTATAATAAATCGGTATGGTGCAACAGTTTCACCATGAGTAGTGAATGGGGTTCATCCATCCTCCTATATGTAAGTGCTCATTTTTAGCTACGTACCTTTTTGATTTATTGTAAAATACCTCAGATGGGACGTATGGTTACGGAGTATCTGGTTATCTTATAACTAAGAATATTTCGAAGCAAATTACTAAATGGTACACATAGCAGTCAAACACGTTTTAAACCTCAATCAATTAGAAAGGACCAAATTCATATTTAACCTCAAAATAGAGCGTTATGTTATAACACTTTCTTGTATTTTCACCAATACATCTATATTTCATATACCCTCTATTAACGTCGCTAAAATACCGAATGAACTATCACTTGTTTGTATCTAGACCTGAATGTATACTATCATGGTTTTTAATGGGGTTATATCTCGACAACATATTTTTCTTCTTGAATTTCTATAATCGTTCCTATAAATGTTTGTCTTAATTACATATATTACTTGGATTAATTACTTATGTTGAACATTTCAGAGTCAATTATCATAATGTATGGTTCACGTAATGTTTCTTTGCATTGCTTAGAAATTATTTTTAAATGTTTTCTCCAATCTTTCATTATCATGTTTTTAAAATCAATGCTAAACATTGTGCTTGGAATTTTTCTCATTTCTAACTAAACTGCTTGTTTTTGTTTAGTTCTTTTTTACGACTGGAGTTTGATTCAATGAAGTATTACAGTAACTATTTGCGTGTTGATATCTGGTTGATTTGAATCGTGTAATCATTACATTATTGCTGTACCTAAAGTATATATATATATATATATATATATATATATATATATATATATATATATATATATATATATATATATATATATATATATGGGGGTATGTGGATACGTGTGGGTGTTTTGTGGGTGCTTATCTGGTATTTGTGCTATTACTGAAGAATATTTTAGTTGGCTTAGGTAATAGCCACTGACAATAATAATACGAGTCTAAACAATTACACAGTATGGCCTCAAAGGTTTAGAAAGTTTCAAATCCACTATCCAATACTTTGTTTGTTTCCAGCAAAGTAAATGATACTGTCATCATCGACATTTTACAGTTTTGGACATACAAAACCATTGAAATTTAACTGTCTCATTTATTTATATAGATACTATTTTGTACCTTTAGAATAAAATAAATTATTTTTTATGTTTGTGTTATCGTCCAAATGTATGAGGAAAGCGTAGTAAAAGCACTAAGAAATATGTGAATGAAAATGGACGATGGTTTAGAACAACTGCATAATAATCACTTTACAATGAAAATGAATATCTTGAAATCCGTTTATTTTACCATCTAACAACAAAATAGTTTAATGGATCGTTCAGTAAAACTCCACCTGTTAGCAGATGTCTTATCTGAATACCAGAATGACAGTCTTGGACAGCAAACTGAAAAACAAATTTTAAAAAAATGGTTATGAAGCTCGAAATGGTTTAAAGAGTTTCATGAATTAAATAATTAATCATTATTAATTTTAGAATATATCTGTGTCATAGTTTTAATTTTGAGATCATAAAATCAAGATAGACAGAAGCAAAAAGTATTATCCGCATTTATTGTACAAACGTCGTACCAGACACGAATTAAGATGTGTAAGACAATTAGATATTTGTTGTGTTTGAGTATAACAATTTATTGATTTATTCATCAACTATCTTTGCTTCACATCCATAAAATAGTTGTCAGGGTAAATATTTGTTTTCAGCATTGGTTCCATGCAGGATATTCCTGTTTGATTTCACGTATTCAAGCGGACAAGTCAGCTGGAATAGTTGAGTGGCAATATACATGGCGTTCGGTATGATACTTTTCACTGTTTCCACTGAAAACTGTGTTGATTCTACCAGACGCATTTACCAGAGACTCAGTAATTGATTTGTGCAGTGGAAACATCATTATATATGTGCAATATGCATGTCTCCTGGAATGATTAAAGGAGGTATACATTGTACATGATTTAGATGTACTTCTGCACGTGAAGGAAAATTGCAAGTGCTGATTTGTATTCATTTAACTGTACTTATTCACAGACTAGATGTTTTCCTGGCCAAATATTTGGCAACTTTTTATTTAATGGAATGCAAACATCTTCCATTTTCTGTATTAAATGTTTTCAGACAATGTTATGGGATACTACTGTGTCATTTGACAGGATAAGATTTGTCAACATCTTCATATGAGAGGTGAGTTTGTGTACTTAGATGTAGTCTACGTTGATATTCAAACCATGCTTATCATGTATGGGGCAATAACACAATCGCAAGTGAAATTCTTGTTTAAACTACTAAATTATAGTAGACTACCGGGTGTCTCTCAGCAAAGAATATGAATATTCTGAGTCTTCCTGGATATCTAAAACTTTTTTGTTAAATTAACGATTGTACCATTGGTTTACTCACATACCGGTTTTAGCTTGGTGTTATGAAAATTATATGTGGTGACTTGAGGTCATATTCCGACCTACATCAGCTATATTGTGCATGTCTATAATAGTCACGTGGTGCTTCTAAGATCTACTAAGCTATCAAATGGGAAGACTCTGCTCATATTGGTAGTAGTAAAACGTAGTACAATACAGTATTTCGAGTATGTAGAGCATGGAAACTTCCCACGATCGCATCAGATCAGTAATGGATTTCGTAGGCTTATGAGAATTAATCAAGTCGAAAGAAAATTATATTTTAACGTGTTGGCGTGTCGGAAATAATAAACAGCAAACAGTGCACCGTATCTGCTAAAATACAAAATCGTATCCAACTGCAAACAAATAAACCCTGGTCTGTTATTGCATAATAAGCCAGCAGATTAGGGTCGGTGTTGTTTGTTCTGCTGATCAGTCCAAAACACTTCATACGCTCAGATCTCACAGTGCGATTTATAACGACATATCAAGGTTTGCGTAGTGTGCTGATGGATCCAACGTTTCCGCGAGTATACAAGGTATGTAACGTGAACAAATTATGTAAAAAAGAAAGTGTGTAACGTAGACATTGCTGTATGTTGAAGCAACTTACTAAGTGTTGTCATTATCATTTTGAAATGTGTGCAATAATTGATCTTATTACTATACTCATAGACCTTTTTTATCTTTATAAACCCATCTCATAACTTTCTCGTCATCACATAATGGCATAAACGCAAATGAAGTAATGAAGGGAAATCTGTAGCATCGAATGTGTCCGGTTGTACCTTAGAGTTATTTTACCGCACTATAGTGACGGTTACATTGAATACAAGAAGTGGCTCCTTCATTTCGTGTTATAAACTGACAGTTGAAATTTACGATTTTGAGTAGATGTAATGAATTATTTCACGTGTGAAGTGAAAATATGGTATTGTTGTTGATCGCAAAGACACAGTAAGAATAGGAAAAGTGTTCAATTAACTCGTGCAATAGTTCGTTTTATTGCATGTCTTTTTATTACTACATAGTTCATCTGGCCTCGGATGCAGATATTCAGTCCTTATATTCGTATCATACATCAGAATGGAACTGCTTATACGTTTCACATACATATTCTTTAACGCACCGATTTGTCTGAATTCCGTTTCTTTCATTCACATGGTGCTTCATTTATTGTGGTTTATGTATACGTACTGGGTGATGGTCTCGACATACCATAGCGTACACATTCGAATTAAACCCTCTAGTGTAAAGATGATACGTTCGGAAAGTTGTCAAACTTGACCGATCTGTTATAACACAGCTCCTACCCCAACAATTTCACGGTAGCAATCTGCACACGCTTTTTGTTCTTTTGTTTCCTATGTTGAAGTTATTAATTCCACAAAATATACAGTTTAAAACATTAGATGTACAAGGTTCAATTGTAACATCCTCGGTCTTAAATTACTAAAACTTTCGAAATATCCTGATATCCTGTACCAATAAAGCTTACTAGTTTGCAGGATTGGCAGAAAATGCAAAGATTCTACTGAACGTTTACTGCCTTCAAACAATATAAAGCGAATTATAAGTTTCTAGCAGCTGTATACACAAAATAACTAGGGTTAAAGACCGAGGATTTTACAATTGATTTTATCATAGGCTCATAAAGTTGTGTGCAACGCGTTCTGCTATTCCACAATACCTTAAATCCGTTAGTAAGACATCCAAGAAAAATTCCAGCAGTCCCTCCAGCTGACGTGTACACTCCATCACTTTTGAATGTGGCTATGGGGGTGAACATAGGAATTCTGTTGCATAATGACATGACCTGTATAAATTGAGTATACACAATGGATTATTAAACTGGAAGAAAATTATTATGTATTGTTAAAAGCGTAACTCATCAAAATGGTTTCCATCTCGTTGAATTATTATTATTATTATTATTATTATTATTATTATTATTATTATTATTATTATTATTATTATTATTATTATTAGCTATGGGAAGAGGAGTATCAGTTACAGCAATATTGGTATAGTACGACAATAGATGACTGCTTAGCGTGAACAATCTGCACCTTTAGCACTCCAAATACAAATGTTATTGTGGCTACTCAACGTCAAAAGAGAAATGCATACAGACATCAAATTTAAACTGATTCTTTCTAGGTAATTGAATGATCTCTACGTTTGTTATTACAATTTTTCTATAAATTACGACCTTTTGCTGCCATTATAATATTATAAACTGAGTAACAAACAAATCACAGAGATATCAATGACTTATCGTTTGCGTAGAAATCTGTATGGTATATAAGAGGCTACTTTAAAGATTTTAACCTGCTGGAGAAAATACAAGATGCAGCTGATAGTGGACTTGGAATGCCAAAGGACTAAACGTATGCGTAATAATATCGATTAACTAGTGTTGCCAGTATGTGGTCATAAACTAAGTAACATCAAGAAGTAAGGATTGTAAAATGTATCAAATAATTTGTGTGTGTAAGATTTAGAATGTTGACATATCCTTAATATTTTTTTCAGTAATATCGCTACGATGTCTGCAACGTGGCAGTTTATAGTGATGTCTAGCACTGTGGCATCATACCGCAGACATGTAGCATCATGTCCAACCCTATCGTATTATCCTGACACCAGACCGAGAAGTCCTAAACGTAACCTGTTAATGATAAACGCCTAGCGAGGCAGATGCTAGTACTATTTTTACAAGTCTTTGACATGACGCGACCGAGGCACAAATCGCCACCTAACGAATTCGAGATCGACCCTCAAACCACTCGACCACTGGAGTGGTTAACAATTAAATTAATTACAAAATTATAAAATAAACATTTACGATTAACTTACAGTTAATACTAATTAAATCTAAAATAATATCAAAGGTTATAGCACAGTTCCTGAGGATCGAATATTCCTAACGAATTCCAGATCCTCAAATATACTGGTCTGCCAAAATTACTGATATATCACAATGACATTGTCCAGATCTCCTTTTGATAATTTCAAAGTAATCCCAGGATAATATTTTAGTCCAATGAACAATGTGTAGTTCAATGAATAATCGTAAAAAATGTCTCCACTCAAATTATGTTAGATACATATGCAGACTTATGTTACAACAAAACCATAGGAAATAAGAATTCGAAATAAGAATCCGAAATATGAATGAAATTGCTCAGTTCCATCATTATCTACAAGCATAAGGACCTAAATGCATTTTTTCTCCTACTCAAAACGTGAACATATATTTATTATAAATATTATTGTTAATGACCGTAAACATCTACGTAAACACCTTTTGATACATCCAATACAATCTTCTCGCTTAATATATTAAAATACAAGTTTACACCAATACAATGAAAAATAGCCATCTAATATCTATATTATAGATCATGATTACAATTTACGGTCATGAAAAAACACATAATACAGATAAAGTCGTGTACAAAGAGTTAATCAAACAGAGATATGCATGACGATAGAACAAACCATAGAGGTTCTTGACTATTAATAAAAATTGATGCATCTGCTTTGGACACACAAAACACACCGGCCCTCAATTCAAAAGCTACAGGGTGTACCCGCTAAGGGAAAATATGTCAATTATAATGTGTACGATAATATATTTAATTGTTGTAAATATGCTAGATGAATGCTCATTTACTACAAAAAAGAGATTTTAAAATATCTTTGTCTTTTCCCAATAAATTAAGTATATAAATATGGTGTATATAGGTTGGATGAATCTACACTATGGTCCGTTGAATAAGGTATCACCAATAGTGAGATAAATGATTTACAATCTATATTGTTTTACGCTCTTGGATGTTTCGAGTGCTCTGGCCACGCGGTTATAACAACATCTTAGCAACATATAAAATTATCACATCTGATTGGTCTATTATATCACATTATCCAATCATATGTCTAAATTATGATTTTATGTGACCTTAATGTCAGAATTCCTGTTAGTTGTAAGAAGTTCTTTGGAATTTTAAATAAGCAATGACAAATAGACAACAAAAGTGGAGAGAGAACCCTTCTCAGTGTTTTGTTTCCTACTGATATGAATACAATGTACCTTTCTATCTGATATATTTGATCATACAGATATTTGATTAAAGATCCGATTGCACATCTTAATCCAATTTAACTTACTATATAGAGAGTGGAGACAATACTTCTCAGATGTATGAAAAGGTTTTGAAGATTTGTCAGAGAATTTACAAAATGATGTTGTTTGTTGTATGTTTCCTTAAATGAGATATAATTATTTGGGGCAATCACGTTGCGACTAAATAATTTGTAACAAAATAATTGAAGAAACAGCCATTTGTCAATACGTACATTTTCTCCTTGTCTCCAAGTTGCTGTGGAGCTTGTATTGCAGCTGACCAATACAAGAGCTTCTGATGACTTGTGATTTCCCGTTATACAGTCGGATGCGTTCGCATGGATAAGCGTGACGTTATGCGCAATCTCGGAGATAGTTAATGCTTTGTTACATGCATGAAGACCTAACATGAAGAGAAAATATTATCTGAAAATATATGAAAACTAAAACCTTCATTTCCATTTTATTCTTGTAATGATAAATAACGTGCGAACACTAGTGGAGGTGAATTTATTTTTGTAATGGTGTGGATTTGGCAGGCTATGTGCACCTACACGTATCATTAGACATTGATTATGTTACACTGAACCACAAATAATGATTTCATGGTTTCAAAGGTTTTCGGAGCACTACAAATAAATAAGCATAGATAGAAAGGCATATATTACAATGGCTTGATTATGCATTAAATCAGAGGATAAAAACAACTAAATATTTGTAAGATATTAAGCCTGGCCGTAGTGGACCGGCACGTCAGTGTGATGAACAAATACCACTTAAACACACACTACAATAATAAAGAGAGACACAGTCAGATTTATTAAGTAAACGTCAAGTAAACTGTGACTTAGATGGTACATTTTATAAAATGATAGGGTCATAAACCATTTTATGATTGCTACATAGCATTTATATTGTCACAAGTAATTTCATACACAGTCATTCTAAAGTAGATAATACCTTGACTGCTTTTAAAATTGTTCGCTAATGAGTTAAATTGTATTAGGTTTGTTTTTATAAATTTACCAGTATTGTCATGCTACTATTGTTTGAAGGAATGTTTGATTTAATATCAAAATAAATGATTTAGACAACCACAATGACACATGAGATGTTACCATTCTGTCTTCTCCTACAAGACATTCAGACATTCTAGCTCCCCTGTTGTCCGATTGCGCTTCTAATATCTTAAAACAAAATCGAAATATGTGTTTATAATTACCTGTTAAAATACCTGTTGTTTCTTGAGTAGTAGTAGATGTCGTTGTCGATGGTACACTAGTGCTTGTCGATGTGGCAGCAACTATCATTTAAAGTTAGAAAGTGGCTAATTTGAGGTTTGAAGCATATTTGTCTTTCATGTTTCATAATTTGTATATCCTCTGAAAAAGTTTTCAAATGCAGTCATTCTGTCTTTTCCTACAAGACAATCAGACATTCTAGCTCATTAGGAAAAATATAACGGGAGAATGAAATCAATTTTAATAATTTTGTCGTGGCTGTTAGCAACATATCAGTCCAAGAAAGAGTATAGATTCATGTGACAGTTTGAATAGTCTCATCCTTCAAAACACACAATTACAATAAACAAGGGAATATCTGGGCAAATTTAGATGCCCAAGGTACGGCCCATACGTCTGACATGCTAGATGTTGAGCTAACCCACTACTTGTTGTCTGATTGCGCTTCTAATAGCTTAAAACAAAATTGAAATGTGTCTTTATAATTACCTATTAAAATACCTGTTGTTTCTTGAGTAGTATTAGGAGATGCCGTTGTCAATGGTACACTAGCGCTTGTCGATGTGGCAGCAACTATCATTTAAAGTTAGAAAAGTGGCTGATTTGAGGTTTGAAGCATATGTGTCTTTCAGGTTTCATAATTTGTTTCATAATTTGTATATCCTTGAAAACGTTTTCAAACGCAGTCAAATTTGATCAAGCGTTCCCATTCTCGCAGTGACCACTGATTTAATATCTTTAAAATACCCTTTTAGCCTACCCACTAAAAGAGACCACCTCACTGTCACCATCGCCACATCTATGCAGTCCCTCAATATACACTACACTGCGCATAGTGACACTTTGTTGTTACAGGTGAATGTCCGATTAATCTATCTCCTATACGAATATACAGCAAACAGTTCGAAAAGTGGTATAAATGGATGCTACAGGCGGATGCCCCAAAGAATATATATATATATATATATATATATATATATATATATATATATATATATATATATATATATATATATATAGTGTTTCGTATATCTGATTTAATTCATATTTATTTAAATTTAATTGTTTGTCAGTTTTAATTTTTGTATTCTATTATATGCTATTATAATGTAAATTTATTCACGGGAGATTATATTTTTTCCAGAAAATCAGTTGACAAAAATCATTCTTACGTAAACACAAGGTGTTGACCTAGATCCTTACCGTGATTCAAAATTAGTAGCTACCATATAATTAAGTTCTATTTTTATTTTAAAATGATTGGTTTTTGTCGAGGCCATAATTTAAGATGTAAAAAAATGTACTTTTATTCTCGGAGTAAAATCATTGGTCTAATCAAGGCCATATTTTGTGTAAGTCTTTGTTTTAATATGTAAACACGGTCAAGTGACCCTGTGTTTCTCAATTCTGGTTTTTCCATTACCACGCATTTGTTAATTTTAATATAGATGTGTAGAGAGATTTCTCAGTTTTAAGCTTTATATACTGATGTCAGTTTATTTTGTTGTAGCCAGAATTTGCATTATAGTTATATTTCAAAAGGATTAATTATTTTTTCTCTGCAAATATCTTGAGGAGTGCGTACACATAAATTTCTGAAAGACATTGCTTACAAATTTAATTTGGATTTCCAACACCGGAGTGTCATTATTTGTATTTCTACAAGGAACTGTAAAAGTCAACACAGTACAGACTACAACATACGTCATCGTCATCCATCTTGGATTTTCCATCAGGAATCGAACTTGAAAGTATTAGACTATTCATTACTAGGACTTTTGCATTATTGTTGTATTATTTTTTGGATTATTCTTGGAATATTTTTGGATTTGATTCTTGAAACCGTAAGTTCTTCTCCTTTCTTTTTCCTTTTCACAGAAGTTTTCCAGGGAAATAAATCATCTGTTAAATTTAAAAAAGCTTGTCGTTTTCACTCTTGCTGTGTCACTATTTATTACAGTCTAAACACGTAACAATATATGTATATATATATATATATTTCTCTGACATATGAATACTTCATCATATCCTTGAATCCTTAAATTCGACTTTCAAGACCCATATATCGATACTTTGACATTATTTCAGATACATTTACGTTACTCGAGAGCTCGCTATGATAGGATTGGCAGTATATATTTTCTGAATTGCTATTAAATTAAAAGAATGATTAGTAAAATGCATCACATTTATTACTAATAGGTTTTTGCTCTCATAGCATAGCATATTCACACAAGAGTTTGTTAAATATGGCTTCCAGGATGTTTTAGTGAACTATATCGACGAGCATAGAGAAACGTTTTGTTTTAAATCTTAACCTTATCTAATTATACCGACGGATGTCAAGTTTTCAAAAGAAACTAATATTAAATTTTTAAATCTAATACACAGAGATATACGTTATATATCAGACAGCACTTAAGAAAGTTCAGTAAACCCTAAATTAAATACATAAGTCAATCATAAAGACATTATAACCTATAACCTATGTTATTTGAAGGAATGGTACAAATACAGCATGATTGTTTCAAGACAATTGTAACTGAGTAAAACTACAATCGTTTAGAAATTATTATTTCTCAGATATCACTATTGAAATGCATTATACTGTTCAGGAGAAACAAAAATTCTTGTTTGTGTCAAAGTCGTTAAAACCATTATATCTACTTTAATAACTAGCACGATTCTTTATCAAAGTAATATAAATATACATATAAAAGTAGACAGGAACTAGACATACATGCGCCCAAACAAGTAGATAAAGACATAATAAGGTACATAGAGAGGTAGAACAATACCTTGTAAACACAAGCATGGATCATGTCTTGGCTCCGGATAGGTGGCTATGGTTAGACCAAATGTTTACAGATTTACGATTGTAGTATGTATTATGTGTAATGCAATCAAAATGAAGTTTAATTAAAAGAAGATACTTTATGCACATATTTGTTTAAAAGTGCTTACAAATCATTATAAACGGTTTAATCAAACGTGTGCTTTTAAATTTTTGAAAATCAATTACATTTCTAATTGAATCCCTTCATTCAGAATAAAACATGTTATCTCCCGTTTGTATGGTTTTTATGTGTCGATTGTATGAATGCATGCACTTGTTAGCATGTTGAAAAATATCGTAAAATCGCATGACTTTCTCGTTATGATTACGTAACAAAAAAGGTATTTTATTTGCCGTTTCTTGAGGACAAAAATAGTATATTTTTATTACAACATCGATGTATGCACGTGTGGGTTAAGTAGCCTTAACGATTAAAGATTTAGAGACAGAAAGATAGACACATTACCCGCTGCATGAAGTATAAGATCCGCCCTACAGTCTCTCTCACCGTGATTTATAGGGATGTTAAGAAGTCTTTGCCACACTGAAACAATTCACAAATATTTATGCTATCTATACTTTTAAGACTTTTGTAACTGCACGTATTGTTCTAATGCTAAAAATTCAAAAGTGGCTACTATGTTACAACGTTATCCGCTTAATCTTAATTATAGGTATGCCTGTATGTGACTTGGGAAGTGAGTCACAAACATTTATTGCAAGAAAGACACAGATATAACATTATATCCAAATACATAGAACAATATATACTACACTCACTATATCAGTCGGAAAGATGTATGATGTGCTCTTTAGTTTTGAGTCAATGCAATGAAATCTAGATAAAGAGCAATTTCGAAACTAAGCTCAGAAATCACGTGGAATGTCTGACTCTAACCAAAATACTACTCGATACCCTTGGTGCCTCTAAGTCCAACATCTGACGAGCTGTTTGCGTATATCGGCTATTGAATAATAGCGAGACGGGACTATGAATATATAATTTTCTTCAATTGGTTTATACACGTGTCAGAAACCAATAATATTTTGGCGCATCAAGTAAATAGCATATCGAAAAGTGCTCTTGAAATCCGAAGTTTATGAGCATTTAGATGCACGCTCTACCTGTTTAGAATAGCCAAAAACAATATCGGAATAAAAGGCAAGTGGATGATATGTCCTGTTTTACACGCTTAACGTCAAATTTGTTCACAGTGTTCAACCCTCGTCCCCTACTTTTGCAGACTTCAAGTGGAATGTGCTTATAAACTTCTTCCGCAGATAATCGATCTCCAAAGAAATCAAACAACATATGTCATAAGTATAGTCGTATCAACTTACCGCAAGGACCTACAAAATGGTAAAGATGTTAAAGACGATATATTATATCAGAGAGAACATTTTCTGATCAACAGTCATAGCTGAATAGTAAGAGTAAAAACATTCTCACGGTATTGGTGTGACCTGCATGGTGATGGGCTGTGCGCATAAATTTCGTTATGCAGAACTGGAATAAAGCAATAAAACAGATTATATATATATATATATATATATATATATATATATATATATATATATATATATATATATATATATATATATATATATATCCGAGTCTAACATTTTGTTTTCATGGTTCTTCGATTATATTCTTTTATTTACATCTTTACAACTGTGAGTATCATTTCATTTGTTACAGTATGTCAAATCTGTCATGTGTTCATGTTTTAATTTTCATTTGTTATGTTTTTACATGAATGTAACTTTTCAGAAACTATAGAAGTTACACAAGATAGAAGGGGGGATTGTGTTCGAAAGGAAAGGCGTATATATAAAAGCGAAACTGATAAATAACTGGTTTAACAGCACAGGATATTTCGAAATCTATTTCGAAATTCTTAGTATCAAAATCCTGCAAAAGAGGTGTAAGCAAACTGTGCAAGATTACATCACAAAACGTGGATTCAGAAACCATATGACATTTGCCTTTAGATATTATCAAAAAGATGAGATATAATGATAAACAATACCAACAAGGCTGTACGGCACGGGCACACTGACTTTGAACGAAATACGTTGCCAGTAATAAACGTACGATATAGTCTCTGAGCTATACTGATATTATGATTTTAAATAAGAACATGTGTTCAAACATGATACCCGTGCTGCGTCGGAAGCATGCTGTCTCTCTTACATTGAAATATTTTTGGACTTTAACGTAATCAGAAATAGAAGTGGAGAGTACAGGTAGTCAGGCAGGCAAGGGAGTTATGACCCTCTAGCCTTCACAGAGTGTTTTGATCGGTGAATGGTATAGTCGAAGTACAGGAAGATGTTATGTGATCCGACTGAGCTCGCCAACCGTTTCAGCAGGTGAATGTGAAATAAGAAGGGGGAGTGTGCATCTGCATACAAGGGGCCTTACCGAGCTTCCTGGTCAGCGAAGGAACGATTCGATATATGAGAAGGAAAACAGAATTATGTTGTCGAATTCTAGAACCATGAATAGTGTAGAATTTTGACCACGTTTAGATGGTATTTGTGAAGAACAAGTATGTATATATATATATATATATATATATATATATATATATATATATATATATATATATATATAGATAGATAGATAGATAGATAGATAGATAGATAGATAGATAGATAGATATGTGTGTGTGTGTGTGTGTGTGTGTATGTATGTTGATGTAAGCAAATAGATCAGTACAATTGGAAAGAAATTTGTGCCATATGTATGGCTGCAGGTAACTGTCCAATTAAAGATTGAATTTAGTATAAGCTATGTTCTTGCACTGGAGGTTAGTTTAGTAAATTGTTGGTCAAAGGAATTGACAGGAATTGTATTGAGAGTGATTCAATCATACAGTCCGATTAAGTAAATGATGTACATTTTTTATTTCATGTTTGCTTATTTATTTTCTTCTATGGAAATGTATGTTAAGGTCATGGGGTTGAGAAAGCGAGATAATGCCAGCGAAATAAGACTTAAGTAATATGAAACTTCCTTGATATTTGTACACGTGCTTCTCCTGTTTAATTACGTGAGTGCTAGATAGATTTAAATATTTGCAGGCAGCGAATCCAATATCACTCTTTGAAGTTCCTATTTTCTGGACTAATTTTGATTTATGTGCGATTCCAGTCAGGATTTCATAACCGAAACTATAGCCATCGAAAGACAAGTCTACCGCCACTGGTCGCCATTTCGTTTCTTTAGTTTTCCACTCTTATGTCTTTAGGTTCATTATATTGTTTACTTTCTCCGTTTCTCCAACATGTTAAATTTGTCATGCTTTGCAAGTAATGGGGTACATCATTTGCATTTCATCTATGACTCTGCAAGACAATATGTTTGTTTTGGGGGTTGTTTGTTGTTTTGTTTTTTCTGGTTTGGGCAAATCATGCATTTTTGTCTCAGTCTTTGATTTCCCAATTATTGTTTAACCTGATAGTGGCTTTAATAATGATTTATTAAGCATGTCTCTCAAATTGTGATGTTTGAACAATGCTATACCTGGTCTGTGTGGAAATATTATTATCCTTGAATGTCATAGATTTGTGTTTGGTCAAGTGCTTTTGCAATGTACCAAAGACTTCGTTGGAATAAGACAGACAGACAGACAGACAGATAGATAGATTGATAGATAGATAGATAGATAGATAGATAGATAGATAGATAGATAGATAGATAGGTAGGTAGGTAGGTAGGTAGGTAGGTAGGTAGGTAGGTAGATAGATAGATAGATAGATAGATAGATAGATAGATAGATAGATAGATAGATAGATAGATATAGAGAAAGATGGACATATAAATAAGTAGATATAGCTATATTTACAAACGGTACACTTACATTGGTAGGGCT
Source organism: Sinohyriopsis cumingii (assembly GCA_028554795.2). Classification (NCBI taxonomy): domain Eukaryota; kingdom Metazoa; phylum Mollusca; class Bivalvia; order Unionida; family Unionidae; genus Sinohyriopsis; species Sinohyriopsis cumingii. Next base: position 67,481,068 of record CM068833.1, on the reverse strand, counting down.
CATGCATTTTATTACAGTAATCCTGGTTCAAATTTTCTGTAATTAAGAAAGATTTTTACTTTTACCCAATATTATAGACATCTTAAATATTTTTTATATAACGGAAATACAATCCAGTAAAACGTGTGCTCGATATCGATAATTGCAGAATGGATAATTCAATGCAAAATAGCCTTTATTTGCCTTGGAAATTAACGTTAATTAATAATTGCCCAAAAAATACCTTTTCCATTCTCTAGCTTTACTGATCTTTCTTATCCACTTAAATGTTTAGACATCACAGGCTTAGCAACATAATACTTGGCTTGTTGACATATCTCAACAATATCTCGAAATTTGGCACTTAGCAGTAAGAACAGCAGCAGGCACAACAAAAACAACAACAACAAACAATAATACGTGGACGTTTCTTAGATTCCTAAACAAAATTCATAATTAAATAAGATCTTAACAGCCTGAGAACTTCTGACTCTCAATGAGTCAAAGGCAAACAGTAAACAGAGACAAAACAAACAATACACACAAAAAGCGTTGAAATTACAAGCTTCCTTAACTATTTCTAATGGGATAAAATCTTGAAAGCTGGTGATATATATATATATATATATATATATATATATATATATATATATATATATATATATATATATATATATATATATATATATATATACCAACCTACAAAGGATGAGTCATATCACAATCTATGTTTACTGGGAAAGTAGCCATTTGGTAAGCGGTTGCATTTGAAAATTACTGTCTCATATTAATTAAAATGTACAATATGTAGTCATCGTTCTACCTTTCTCTTTTTACACAAGCAACTGATGAAGAAGACTAAAAGTTCTTATTATAATTATTATTATTATTATCATACCCATCTAATTCAAATAAGTATCATATGTTTTTCGTTGGCAAAAGCAACGCAAAATTAAGAAAACAAAATATTACACTGATAAATTCTGAATGAATATCTCTATATGGCAACTACTCCAATGAGATTATTTTGCTATAATATTCGTATCATTTGAATCAATAGTGATAACAAGTCGAAATATTCGATTAAGTGTGCTGATCATTAATAAGAACACCAGCGTACCTATATAAGCGAATGGTACTCAAGGCACGTTGAACTGCAGAAATATTATTGAATTGACAATTTTAAAAACACATAATCTGACATGTTGAATTACTGATTGTATCTAGAACACAAGTTGAGTCTAAGCACACTAGATCAGCTGAAGAACTAGTACAATTCTGAAACTGAAATAATAGGATCTTCTCCAGCTCGAAAGTAGTATTCACAGTTAAAGTTTTAATATTTAGTTATGTACTACCATATTGATGGCGAAAGAAATGAAGAAATGATGTTCATTCAGATATTGTATTCATTTTTGGTGTTTGTAATTTTGTCCAATTTATTAATATCTCTCTCTCTCTCTCTCTCTTTGTTTCGGAGACCCATACATGTTTACATGTACGAAATCGTTTTTATTTGCTGCAGCTGTTCATTTAAATGACGCGGAAGGGCTAATTCAAAGCTGTGAGAAATTTTTACCCAAACCAGGTTATGGCAACATATAATCTCTTTATATGGAATATATGATCACACTTAGAAATTTTAAATTCACCACTGACTGTATTAATTCTATTATAGCTGATGAGGTATCACGATTCCACAAAACCTTAAATATACACCCCCAAAAGCGTATAATAAGCTTCTACCACATATCCACAATCATGTAGTAGTGATGTGCAACAGTAAGATATATCCTACACAAGGCAAACAACTAAACCTTCCCCCATCCAAAAACGAAAATGCTTTATTTGTACCTGATGTCAATTCATAACTGATAAATACAAATCCCTTTTACAGGATAATGATTCCATTCAGGTCTTTTACAACTCGTTAAGTACGATCTTAAAGCGAAGTGAAAAGATTTAATACTGAAACATGCAGGACCTGATGAATATGAGACATTTTAATTAAATCAAGGTGTGAAAAACAGTGAGAAAACAAACAGTTACATAGTACTCTGCCAATCAGTCTTATAGATCTGCTATAGAAGTCTTGATCTTAACGAATTTTTATAGAAGTCTTGATCTTAACGGTGTTATAGACGTCTTGATCTTAACGAACTGTTATAGAAGTCTTGCTCTTAACAATCTGTTATAGAAGTCTTGCTAACAACGATATGTTATAAGTCTTGCTCTTAACGAACTGTTATAAAAGTCTTGCTCTTATCGACTGTCATTAACATTTTCGTACCCAAATTACACGTCAGTATGTATTAATTACTTCCCATGTGACGAGTTCACGTTTTCATGAAGACTCTTGCACAATGTTCCAGATGTAACGGAAAATTCATACAGAAAATCGCGAACTAAATGTTTTATTTCGCAAGGATTTCATACATTATAGGTCGTGGAAGAAGGTCGGTTCATGAGATAATCTATAATCTGGCTGGTTAAAAAATATGTGATACCAATTTTACAGGAACTCTAGACAACGTTAGAGCCATGAGGAAAGATATTTACCCATACCAATATATTATTAGTTTCCAAACGCGAAATGAAACATATTTCCACTCCAATAAAAAATGTCACTTAAGGATTTAAAATATCAAAATCAGATCATAAGATTGAATATTATTGTATAGAGCATTTAAGCCTTGAGACATTCAATAACATTTATGACTAGTTATATCAATTTAACATAACTTTCTCAACTGGGACAAATTTAGGAATATCAGCATTAAAATGTTGCAGACTAGAATTTGATCGTTGTTTAAGTTCTAGATGATTAACTCATGATGCTAAGTTGAACAAAACGATATTCAATTAAAAACTCGACACCCGTGCACTTCAATATCACTAATCAGTACCAATGAGATAATTCATGGCAGTAAGTGTTTGAGATGGTTAAATGATGTCCACATTAGACGGATACAAGAAAATCCATTTGCAATTGCTGATAATTGTTATACATGATGAATATTACAAGCATACTAGCATATTAAAATCAACTACATGATTATTCGAAGGACTCTAATACAGACCGATTCGTGTACCTTGCACAATGACTAAAATGACTTATCTCAGTTAAAGATTAGACTAACACATAATTGCGAAGAAACTGAAATGACGCAAATTTAATTTACTTTTTTTTTTTTTAATTTTATTTTGTTATGGTTAATTAGTTTCGGACTTGACCTTGTCCATAACTAAGATCGTTATCTACCTGACCTAAGTCATTGATTTTGGCTTTGCAGTAAACACGTTTTTCTCAAGCCATGATTTTACAAATTCCTAATGACATGCCGGATCTACAAGTGTACTACATTTTATATTATAATATTACTAACAGACCTAAGATTTTATCATATTAACATATCTAATCTTCCTAAATGAAATTTTCAATTACATAATAGTTGCTTTAAAAAAATTTAATTTTGACCTGAGGTCAATTAAAAGACTATATAATCTTGTTTTTCTAGAACTTACGCTTTAAGATCGGAGCATAATCAATTGTAGTATTAATATTGTGAGATTCTCCCCTGTGGAAAAAATGTCAAGAGAAACATTCTTGGAAATTGAGACTTGGAATCATATTTCAATTTAAAAAAAGGATATATATTCTTGGAAAGTATTGGTATGACCCAAAAACAAATGCCGGCACAACACCATGACATGGGTGACCACACGCACGTCAACACTTCCAGCGTTGGATTTGTTTCACAATACCGCTGAAGTTTGTTAAATGCTTTGATCATTAGGACTTGTGTTCGCAATAGCGTAAGTTCGTTATACATGTTTCACTTTTCGCTTTCTTTCTATATCAAAAAATATTTCTCGAATCTCATAAAACTTGTTCTCGCTCTTTTATATTACTTTTCTTAAGACCATAGTCGTAATAATATATAGTGATATTTAAAACGAATCTACATTATCGTTAATTAAATCGCAAATACTGCTAAACCTACTATCACAATTCCAAATGTATACATTTCCTATTGAAATATAGTGGTATATCAAATACACTCTGATATTGAACGTGTTGAAGTGCCAGTAATCTCGACCCTCCAGACCCAACGACTGGTCAACAACCTGCGTGAGCTAGGTGGGATGTTACGGTCTTGCACCATTTGTGCAATACGCCTCCAGCCAAGGCACACTTGGTACTTTTCCACTTTCGACTTCGTGTGTTGTGCCATGCGACACTATTAACAATGTTTACCATTGGCAATAATAAGTCTTAACCTTTGTAGGTTATACAGTTGTATTTTTCACAGTCTCTTCATACATGCTACGCAAGTCGTATTTGATTTGTCTTCAAAGCATAGATTATTATATACGTTAATCCATATATACTAATGTACCGTGATGCACATTCACGATTGCACGGAATATACAATTATTAAATTCAGAGATGCTAAACTATACTGCTATTGCAGAATTCCATTTAGGTCATATCGACAACTTCCATTTCATTGTATTAACTGTCCTTCCTAGAATCAACATACGTATTGATTGTACACTATACATAATGACATCTGACAATAAGTAGGAAACATTAGTATATGTACCATTTTGACAGATTTCATACGTTTTCTCAATTTCTTTCGTGTTATACTTATAGAGATCTAAATGATGAAATATGGTCCCCATCGACATATAGATACAGTCTTGTAGTTTAAGTATTATTCCAAATGGTAGTACAAAATGTTCAGCACTTTATTCAACAGAAATGATCGGGCTCAGAAAAGCACAATTTATAAAAGAGCTAAACTCAGAAAATTTAGCAAACCAATATTTAGAAATTGTATCTTGAAGAATATCTGTAGGGATTAAATAGATTTAGATACGATATATCTTCACATCTTTATCGTGTTTAATTTTACAATATTACTATTACAATGTATAATTCGATGTGAAAAACATTTCAAGATATGGATAGTATGCTTTCCATGTTAGACCTCTCTAACCTGTGCTGCATTGCCGGTGGTATGGCGAGTCTATTACTTTAGCACTTTATTCCTCTAATGTTAACAAAGCTTCTTGAATATCCTCCAAACACAATTCATGGATGTCTATAAATCCGCTAGAGTGTCTGCGTCTATATGTAAACCGGATTAAATTAGGTTTTATTTTATGTTGTGTTGATATTTCGTAAATACATTAATCTGCAGTTTGCGTTCGTTATTTTATACTTTGATCTTCCGTGATCTATTTTTCCACATTTAGTTGTAATTCTCTCCTTCTTTCTCAGTTTCCTTCATTGATATAGAATATTGTTCCTTTTGATAACTATTTACAACTTTGATTTTATAATTTATTTTCTTCATTTATTTCTGGTAGTTTTAGTGCAGATGTAACATTTCAACACAAATTATTGTCCCTTACATACCTTTTGCAAGGCTGAGTTTTGTCAGTAACATGAAATGGTGATTCCAAAATGTATTTGTTTTAATCTAGTTCCAAGGGTGAAAATAAAGTTCAGTGAAAATCTTCAGATTCTGTATATTGACACCATACAAAATGTGTTCTGATTTTCACTTCATCCATGTGCTGTAAAGATTCCTCCTGATTTGGATTGCTCTTGTAGAATTGCTCCTAGTTTACGGTTTTAGTAAGACTCTAAACTTTTACATGTTCATTGAGTATGTATACTCATTCAGTATTGTGTGAATCGCTATTTTAGGTTCTTTGAAATTAACTTGAAAGGAGTTTAAATATCCTCAGAACTGCAGCAAAGGTTGTCATTGTAATTAACCTTTTTGTTGTTTAAGATCGTGTAAGCCAGTTTGCAATGTTTTCCACTGGGTTTAGTTTGAACTTTTAACAGTTTTAATGTAGTGAAAATCAACTTAATTTATTTCTAATGTATAATTTTTTAATTTATTATGTGACGCGATTTAACATCTGGCTAATACATCGTCTATATAGTAATCGCCTGATCGAGCTTTTCATTATATTGAAGAGGACGTGTTACAAGATGGCCGCTATCGCTTAACCGGCTTGAAGCAGCTGTTCCGTTTGTTACTGCCGTTTTCATGATATTTGTGCTTTTTGCCTGTTTTCATCTTCGTTATTGTGTTCATTATGAATTGGCTGTTAAATTCGTATGTGTTTCTTCATCTCCTTGTTTTGGAAACGAGAACAATTAAACTTTTCTCAGCTGTCTTGCTCCACTGTTTTTGAACAAACCGACATCAAGTGACATTCGCCAGTCAATCCGATTATGCTACGACGGACATTCATTAATTGCTTTAAATGATCAATTCTTGGCTCTCCACGCTACATTGTGCTCTAGACTAAATGAAATGGGACTACATTCACCATTACCTAAATGTAAACAGAAGCGAAAAAATAAACGTTTTTTCAAAGCTGGCTGGCGTTGAACAGAAATAGTTAATTTTATCAACGACCAAAATATTGACATACTTTTTATGACAGAAACATGGCTAAAAACATCAGGCGATGAACCCAAGTGTGCGGATCTAACACCCACTGGTTACTCCAACAGGTACTTCCCCCGTAATTCTCGCGGAAGTGGAATTGCTGTCATCACAAAGAACGCCTTGATCAAACGCCTTAACTACACCACAACATTCAATTTCGACCACACATTGTTTGAACTAGTCCAAACCACACTCACACTGGAGCAAAAGTCAGTCCATGCTTTCTGCCTATACCGCCCTCCTCCTAGTAGAAAAAACAAGCTGGCTGACTCTCTCTTTTTGGAGCAGTTTCCAAATCTCCTGGACAATAAAAATTCGATAGGTGGCAACCTGATTATTCTTGGAGATTTCAACTTTCACTTTGACTGTCCCGGAAACTCAAATACATCAAAACTCATAGATTCCATTAATGTTTTCAACCTCAAACAGTCAGTTACCCAACCCACCCATAAACATGGTCACATTTTACACTGGATTCTACACAGACCTGATGATAACATTCTACGGTCCTCCCTGATATCCCATTACCTTGCATCAGATCACCTCTGCATTATATGCCATCCTGACGTATCAGTCCCTAACCCTCTACTTTTATTTGCTACTAAGAGAAACCTCCGTATGATAAATAGGACCAAACTAATGCACGACATCCAACCTAACCTAACAACTTTCTTACCTCCTACCGCAGAACAACTCGATAACTGTCTGCGTTCATTGCTTTACAAACATGCCCCTGCTACCAAGTGCAGAGTATCAATTCAAAAGTGTTCTCCATGGTATAGCAGTGTTAGGGACCAGCTTCGCACTGCTAAAAGAGACCGCCGTAAAGCTGAGAGGCTCTGGCTTTCCACCGGACTCACTATTCATAAGCAAATCTATGAAGTCGCTAAAAAGAATGTCACAAATATAGTCCATGCAGCGAAATCAGCCCAATACACTACTAAGATCATGGAAAGTTCCAGCTGCAAAGAGCTCGTCGATATTACTAACAAGCTAATGTCAAGGAACAAATCAACACCACTTCCAACTACCTTCTCTACGGATATGTTTGCAAATTTCTTCCGTGACAAAGTACAAACCGTTAGAGATAACCTTGACACCACAATTTCAATTGACTCGTCATCAACATACAGATGGGATACACAGTTTGAGCGGCAACTATTAGCAGCATTTGAACCTCTCTCTATGGATTTTCTACGTGCAATCGTGATGAAGAATACACCAAAGTCATGTGAACTTGATCCAATTCCAACATCACTGCTGCTTGAGTGTTTAGGTCCAGTATTACCTTCACTAACTGATGTTATTAATACCTCTCTCTCATCCGGGGAATTCCCATCATTTTTCAACACTGCCATTGTAAAGCCTCTGCTGACGAAACCAACACTAGATCATAACGACTTAAAGAACTACCGCCCAGTTTCTAATCTCCCATTCATATCAAAAATCTTAGAAAAGATTATTCAATCAAAGCTTGCATATCATCTAAATTCAAAGAATATTTTTAGCAATGTACAATCTGCACATCGCCCTTGCCACAGTACTGAAACTACTCTTCTAAACGTAGTTAATGGCATTCTCTCTGCGTTGGATAGAGGAAAGATTACAGTCTTCACCCTCCTTGATTTGCCTCCATCATTTGACACAATAGACCATGATATATTACTTCACCGTCTCCAGCATTTATTTGGCATTCATGATACAGCCATGCTGTGGTTGAAGTCCTACTTGATCAACAGGAGACAAATTGTACCTGCAAATGGAATACACTCCAGCCCAGTTGATCTCTGTTATTGGACCTGTTCTCTTCATGCTGTACATTCAGCCGCTCTCAAGTGTCATAGATCATCATCCAGTGTCTCACCAATTGTATGCTGATGACACCCAAATATGCAAATCTAGCCACCCCACTAAAGTTGATACTACCATCCAAGATGTAGAGAGGTGCATTTCTGATGTGAAATCATGGATGACATGAGGCCATGCTGATCACAACACAAAGACTTTCTCATTCACATCCTTTACCTCAAACAGTAAATATCTGCAACACCAACATTAAATTCACACAATCAGTACGAAACCTAGGTGTTACTCTGGACAGTACTCTCACATTGCACCATCCTGTCATGAACATATGCAAGGCTGTATATATTGAGCTGAGACGCATCAGCTCAATTAGCAAATATCTTTCAGTTGATGCCACTAAAACACTTGTGTGTTCATTAGTACTTTCAAGACTGGACTATTGTAACTCAATTATGTCTGGTTCATCTCAATATCTACTCCTGAAACTTCAAAAAGTTCAAAACACAGCTGCTCGGATCATACTTAGAGTACCACGATCAGAGCACACCTCCCCGCTGCTATGTACCCTACACTGGCTATCCATTCGATCCAGAATCAAACACAAAATTTGTTCTTTTTGCTAAATTTCACTGTCGGACTCTAGTCCAACATACCTATCTGACCTCACCCATGTGTACACACCAGCAAGATACTTACGCTTCTCTTCTGACAATCGTATACTCATTATTCCCACTATGAAAACAAAGTCATATGGACAGCGTTCTTTTGCATACCAAAGCCCAGCAACGTGGAATGAATTACCCATTGAACTTAGACACAAAGACACAATGATCACATTCAAGAGGGCTCTCAAAACTCACTTATTTCGACTGCAAGAACAAACTTAAAGATGTAATAATGTTTCCTACCTGAAATATTCTCAGCATGTTCTTTATTTTTTAATGTTTTTTTTTTTTTAATTTCTTGGTGTTTGTTTTTGTAATAATATTATTATATGTTTTTTTTTATCTTATAGGTGTTGTCTAATGTTGTGAAGCGCTTAGAGCTTCTAAAGATTAGGCGCTATACAAAGTCGTCATTATTATTATTATTATTATTATTATTATTATTATTATTATTATTATTGTTATTATTATATTGTTGATTATGAATTAAGATTTAAGTACAATTGTGACCAATGGAAATTCCACAGAATTGAATATCTTGATTCCATTATCTCGTAATGCTCTCTTTGTTTTGTGTTGTGTGCGTGCGTTTTTGTGCTTTATGTTTATTCTTCTGATTATTTTTTTGCACATCTCACACGTTACAAAATTATGACATTTAAAAACAGTAATCTTTCTTCCTCCTTGATGTTACTGATGTGTTTATTTTGTCCTTCCTTCTCAGGGGAGACCTGCACTTTACGCACGTCGCCTCAGTAACACTGGTGATGTTTGCTATTTGACATATTATTCATTTAATAGCGTGTTTTTCACCTGGTTCTCATATTTTACATAGTTATCATATCTTTTCCATACTTTGTGTCTTCATTATATGGTCTACATTGTAAATATGATTTTGACTTTCAATTATAGACTACTTTTATTCGTAAATTATATTTTTTATATTCTATCTATTTTAGTTAGTAAACTACGGGATCATCGGAAACTAACTGACAGGCATTACCTCTTTAGTCATTGCAAAATGGTATTCTTTTGAAATATTATTTTATATATTAGACTAATCTGATTTCTCTCTTGCTTTTTGCAACTTGAATTATGTAAAGTGATGTGTGATTATTGTCATTCTATCCTTCAATAAGCTATGGTAAATCTTCAAACCATTATCTTGTTTTGGACGAAATATTTCCATACTCTTTAGGGTTCTGTTAAACCTGCAAAGGTTGTTTTTGTCTACATTGAAAAGCATTCGATGCTTTTCTTCTGCCAAAAGGTATGACTTGGCTCGTTGTTAAACTATTTTCTCTTATACAACTTAAGTTTTTCAGGTTTTCTCTCATTAAACGTTGGTTGCCACCTTCCTGTGTGTCATTCCGCGTGTCGTTTTTATATTCTACCCTCATGCATATTTCTAAAATATGTTTAACATTTTCAAATTGTTTTTTTATACCCATTGCTGCATTCGACACATTTTTGCATGTCATCCATAGAACCTTGTCACTGTGCAGCCAAACGATCTACATAAACCATGTTGCAGGAAAATCGTTTCCTCGCTAGCATGCGAAGTGTGACAAAGGACAGTTCAGATAGTCATTCTTTTAACTTAGATTGTTTTATTTTATTTTTGTCACGTTTAATTTTTGCAATTATTTTATTCTTTTTAATCAATTACAATATCATAAGCTTAGTAACGATGTATATAATAGTGTCATTGTCAGCAATTAAAAGAGGAATAAAACATCCGGAAAATACTTTACGCTCAGCGATCTCCAGTGTATTCAATCCTTTAAAACCTTTGAATCATTTTGAGATCGGCTAATCAAACATTTCTAATCTATTGTATACTAGTTTGTAACGTAACTAGCTATAAGCACACTTGTATATCATCCTAGTTTGTAAACATTATTATTATAAAACACGTTGTAACATGGCATATTGGATATTGCTTATATTTATGTCACATCTGTAATATCAACTGAGTTTATACCAATGTATCTTCGTGCCTGCATTTATGTACTAAATAAACGTTCAAATTATTTGTTGTACGGTATGTTAAACTATGCCGCTCTGTATTGATAGGTAGGTTATTTTACTGTGCAAATTAAAATTATTCAATCAATAGTTTAATTCACGTCTTAGTGAATCAATATACCATTTTAATTTATCTATTGCGATTGACCTACTCACATAAAAGATGGCTCAATATTAGCTCCAACAAATGTGATGGTTTTGCTCAATATGTTAATTATTACTAATATCCATAATTGTCCATACAACTAGACCCAGCTGCATAGTGGCATAATGCTCAGCAGATATAATGTTTTCACACGTAAGGGCAAGTCCGATAAGAACAGTACGATGTACCAAAAATAAGTACAGAATTGTGTATTTTTACAAGAGGACAACAGAGATATATGCAGGAAATTATTGTATATATTCGAGAAGATTCTATGTTGAAATTAGAAGTATTAGTCAAAAATTTTGTAAGTGATTTTTCACATATTCTTCTTTCATTATGTTCATCATAAATGCACCCATCGTCCCGAATACTCGTGCTTTCATTATCATTTTAGCTGCATCATTCATTCATTCGTTCGTTCGTTCGTTCATTGACAGTTTCAAACTACATCGACATTTTCGTATTTTTCGATGTATTTTATTGGTTCATTAGCCTGCTTATGGAACTTAAATAAATGACTATGACGCAAACTGCGGTTTTGTCCTCTTTAAAAGGTTCTAACGGTCAGGACTTCAACTTTCTGCATAACTAAAGAGTTATTTCCAGACTACGAAAACCAACTGATCTCAGAAATAATTATGAAGCTATGGGCACGATTTTATACGTACCAAGACGTATGATGTTATGATGCGTATCGTGTCCTGTGCAGCGACAATTCTGTGAGCTTTCCTGGCCATGGAAAATACCTGTAATAGATTGAAATGCATCTTAATTAACTTGTCTTATATTGCAGAACTATATGCACACTCAATGGCAGCTGGATGTTTGGGCGGGTCTTTTTATTTTGAAGGCAATGAGCCCAAAGAAAAGTTCAAAACAAGTATTTCTTAAATTGCATAACTCTATGCAAGCGCAATGGCTACTGTTTCGTGCTTTATTGGGGTGTTTATTTTCATTTTTAGGATATATACCAAAGAAAACTAAAAACGTAGTAGATGTGTCATATCTCCCGAAATGAGGTGTTGGTTCGTGAGTAACGATATAATATATAATTTTATGGTATGGGTTGTAAACATAAATGAACTGCACTGCGTTGGATCGATAGGTATTGCAGTAAAGCACATTGCTGTGCTGTGCAGTGCTATCCTGTGCTGTACTGTGCAATGCCGCACTGCATTGCATTGAAATGTATTAGATTGTATTGTGTTATTTTGTATCGTATTGTACTGTATAATATTGTAGTGTATTCTCTTGTCTTGTCTTGTCTTGTCTTGTATTGTATTGTATTGTATTGTATTGTATTGTGTTGTATTGAATAGTACCGTGTTATATTGCATTGTTCTGTATTATGTTGTATTGAATTGTATTGTGCTGTGTTGTATTGTTTTGTATTGTATTGTATTGTATTGTATTGTATTGTATTGCATTGTATTGTATTGTATTGTATTCTGTTGTATTGTATTGTATTGTATTGTATTGTTTTGTATTATATTTTAATTGACAATTATTCTTACCATTCATATGGTTCATAATTATTCTTCTGCAGTCCACATTTATATGCTGCAAGTCTGCCAGGTAATGCCACACTACGAATAAGAATCATTGCTATAAGTATTTGGGAGAAATACACCTTTGTGACAAAAAAGTGAATATGGAATCGATACTGTGATCTAAATATACTTTAATTCTTTAACTAGAACTTGATCCGAACAGTTCAAACTCTATAGAATTTCCACGCATGGGACGAAAGGACTTTATAGCAGCAACTTGCCTGTAATTTCGCAGAAACGATTTAGGAGGAGAGAAAGAAAAAGAACTTTCTTGTTAAATCTTGTTTTAATACATTTTCTACATCTTCCTATACTAGTATTCATTACAATGATAATTTGTTTCTCAAGTTGTTCAACTGTTAGTCGGAACATAAAATATAATTTACTTCAGCTATTAAAACGTTAAGTGTTTTTTGTTTGAGATTTTAGATCGATATGGCTTCCAATTATCCTGATGGAATAATGCACTCTGGCGATCCGATCTCTTTTCATCACTGACTTACTTCACTGGATAGAAATTTTAGATGATTATGCCTGCTTGTCGATGAATTCAAATATATCTTGTAGATTATGATTTACTCGTGGATATACTACTTAGATCTGAATCGGAGGTTTGTAATTTATATCATTGACCAAAACCTGTATATATCGTTCAAAATGCACCTCAATATATGAATATTCGTTGTGTGTGTTCACTTTACTTAATAGTATCGTATATCAAATTAACTTTAGTCTTAGTTTTAAGTAATTCGGCACGATGCTATAAAAATTTTGGTTATATCCAGTTATTAACAGGAATATTTGCATGTGCTGTTAATGATGGCAATTATATGTTTTGTATTTGGAGTTTAGATACGTTAAAGAAACGGTGCTAATTGATTAGGAATCCTACATTTTATTATTGTATTCGTTTTAACACGGAATAGTTCCCATACTAATATTCCTTGTAAATTTATGAAACAGAATATAAACAAATCTCTTTAATAAATCATGTGTTTATTCAGACATATACATTTAGTCATGTTTGCGGTCGATTCAATCATATATTGAATTAGTTACCGAAGAAAGTGAGGTGAGATATAAAAGTCTAGTCAGAAAATAAAGGTAGATTTTCATTTTGTTCTAAAAATATGCGCACTATTTCCGTGTGTGATGCAGTTGAAAGTAACACTTGTAATAATGTATGACATTAACGGAATCCTTTGAATGCGTCCATGTATGAAGGCCAATAATCACCCTTGAATTGAAAGTGTTTGTCAAACAGGAAACTTTGCCGAGAGTTTTGATGCAAAATATTTTATCATGATGGTGGAATTTTCTTATCGAACACTGAACCATAATAAGTGATTTGTTTTGTTAATGACACATGAGATCGAAATCAGTAAACCGTATTATGCATACAGATGTAACTTTCAAATAGGAAACCGCCTATTGAAAATATCCGTAATTTATGAGAGACAGCACAGAGTTTAGTTTTTACTAAACAATCCAGTGCAAATTCAAAACAACATTTGAATGAATTTTGTTTTCAAAAACAGTGATTATAATGGCTACGTAATTACAAAATCTTTACTACAAATACTAAGAGCAATGATACCAAAATGTGCGCAAGCAAAAACTAGAGACCACTTTCTCCATAATATTAATAGAGACAGACAAAACTTTGCGAAATAGTCATCGATTCCACTTTGACAGAGACTTCATTTACATTTTAGAAATAGTAATGAGAATATGAATTTGTAAAAACAAATTTACAACAACGACTTTATTACTAGAGATATTGGGCTAAAGTAGCAGTACAAATAGCTAGGTAGTCCAATGCGAAAGGATATGTTTTGCGGAGACTTCACTGCAACAACTGCTAGCGCTATCGCGCAAGAGCGTTACAGTCGATAAGTATATTCATAACTGTGAAAGAATATGTATGTGCTTCTGGAAATCTGGAAGTGTTTGTGACTTTGTGTACGTTGTGTTCGCAGTGGAAGTTCATAATATTAGAACGAATCAGGAAATATATCACGTGTGACGTAGGATAAAGTTATCCTGTACCGGTGTTTTACACTGGAAAGCACGGCAATACACGCATACACACATTAGAATATGAGAAAATAGTCAAGTAGCAATTTTGTTCACATTTTGACTTTATTAAGTCATAATCAAATTACTAAATATATTTGCATTTCCATATAACACGTAGAACGTAATTAGAGTTTGTACACTTACTGTTATTGACACTCACACATCGATCAACGTGAAGGCTTAGGTCATACAAATCTGTAAAGAGAAAAGCTATATAAAGGCAATGGAGACATTTAATGGATGTGCATCTCTCGTTTCATAGTAAAGAGGATGAAAGGATATAACTCTATGCAATTCGAAAAAAGCCTTGACAGGACAAGTGCCAAATTATATATCATCAACATTATTAAAATCCAAATGTTTGTGTAACGTAAAAATCAAAGCTCATTTATATTGTCCAGATTATATTTATATTATGGCGAATTATCAATTTGCTATCCTATCCAATGTTTCTATGGCTTTTTCATGTTCATTAAAAAATTTACATTTTACAATTTGTATTCAGCATTGAATAAACTTTCGTGTGCAGAGACTTTCATTTTTCCACATACATGATGCAAGCCGTTTCATTGCAAAGATGTCGCAGATGAAATAAACAGAAATAATGTGGGGCATTAGATACATTCTTACGTAAAATTAAATCGAAAAAACTACAATGTATAATATTAATACAGAATCGTGTGTATGTTTAATTTATTTGTTAAGTGATTATGTGGTTTAGAAAACTAATTTTCTTCTCCCATTTCATCAATATTTCATCAATTTGAATATGTGAATTCCGTCAGAAGAAAATATCTTGCTGAGATAACATATTGTCGTGTTAGAAGAGGTTTTGTCTATTTGTTTCTGACGGATTTTGATTTCAATAGATACTATATGTATATAAGTATCAATATGACACATAAACACGTTCAAGAAATATACGGATAAAGTTAGTACCTTGAGCACAAGCTTTCTGCATATTTTAGGTAAAAACAAAAGATTGGTGGATCATTTTGTTAGCCTGATTTGTGTCAATACTAGGAAGCTTGATTCCATCACACGCGTATTATAATTTCTTCAAAGTTTTCCCATGCTTTTTTTTCTGCACAAGGTGAAATAATAAAATATAAAATGTCTGCATCCCAATGTTTAGTGGTACAATGTAGTTTTCCTATGTCAGGAGTGTGAGCAGCTTGAGCTTTCATCTGTTTCATCTGTTTGATATGTGGCAATCACTAGAGGAATGGAAATATAAATTATAAAGGACAATTGTGGGAATATTCGAGTTACCTATATTTAAAATGTTCAAAGATTTATTAAAATTTTTTAAAAAAATGCAATCATTCGGAAACGCTGATAGAATAGCAACTTACATTTGTAAGATTCATACTGCAAGCAGGGATCAGAGTTTGCGGCTTGGGTGGTTGTATGATTCATTTGTTGCATTGCAGTTCCTGAGAAAGTAATGCAAAATGAAGCATCTGCATCAATAAAATGAAAATATAAGCATACTTAAAATGAGAAGCCATTTCAACTATAAAGATTTCAATGTAATGCATGAATATGATAAATTTATCAAGAACGATTTAAATCTACAAGAGTTCCGGGAAAAGGTTAGAGAACAGCGATATGTCAGAATTATTAGATTTCCAAAGCATACATAATAATAATAATACTTACGGGGAACAAATGTAAGTAATATGTCCTTACAATGCCTTCCATGCCAAACTGTTTCAGGCATTATATAATAAAATTTGGAATCAATACAAAATATGTCAGAACAAGGAGGACACGATAAAACATACGTATCACTGCCTTATCATGTCTTCAATCAAATATAGGTACATAATGCAGACAAATAGCACATTTATAAATAATACGCTCAATACATTGAGTGCATGCGTGTATACATACATACATACATACATACATACATACATACATACATACATACATACATATATAGTTTATACCTGCTTCTTTATTTTGGCAAGAACACTGGTCTCGAGAAGTTGCGACTGTATAAAGACAATACAGATAACATAATAATGGAAATGCATCTTAGTATACTAATTACGTACCACTTGTCGGAAGAATAAGGGAAGTTTCTTTGCTCTGAATATATGTTTGCATATAGGCATATGCAGAAAAAAAGATAATTGATTAAAAACTAAATTAGATCATTTACAGTAAAACAAGCAAAATATATGTATTTCCGAGAATCATTGGAGTAGGAAATGCTTTGCTTAACATTAAAGCTGGAAAGTTTCATTTAGTATTATTTCAAGTGCAATGCTGTCCGATTCTTTCTTTTATAGACTAAAGAAACAATAATTTGATCAAATCCAATAGCCATAGCTCTATGCTCATAAATCCCAAAATAACTTAGAATGTTCTTGAATGTGATTAGTGAAAAATAAACGTCTGTTAATTTCATTGCCTGCCATCATGTTAAAATATATACTCGTGATATTGCCATCCTTACAGTATTAATTCACGAAGAATGCGTTAAGTTTGTTTCAAGACGGATGTACTATTTGCCTTTATTTAAACTAACTACCACCTTAAAACGTTCGTGTTACAGAGGTAAAATCGGTTGTTAAAGTGGCCAACGTGACTAAATCAAACTCTACTGAAGGAAACCTCTCATTTTAGCGTTTAGGTTTGATATTAATCATAATTGTTGTTTTTTACCAGCCACGTGTCGAACGATTTCGTTTCTGCATAGATCGCTGCCAATAGAAGCCAGTCTATGCCAAACTGAAATAAAACGGTATAGAATATGCTAGCATATAGGCATTCTATGTAAGTTTAATTTGCTTGGGTATATCGTTAATATAAATATGCATGTATTTATCTAAATCTGTAGACAGATTTGTGTATATATTATTTGCCTTTATGTCTAATATTTACTCATTGTTATGTATACATTTAGAGAAATGTAAATATCGAGGAATATTACCTCAGAGTGTAAACTGTGCATACCTTAGGCTGCATTCCGGATTTTCTTGGCTAAACGTCATAACATGTTTTTCTTTGATGTGTGTAAACTCCTTTGTTGTTACACAGTGAACATATTAATTTGTCCATGTCAGCCCATACCTAGAATGAATGGCTATATCCATCGGAACGGTCAAACCCAAGGGAACGCTCAAACATATTTGAGACAATGCGGTAGAGACTACAAGTGGAACCAGCAAGTCTAATTAACTGTCATGCATTGACTGATGTGAAGATATGAAGCATACACATGTTAAAACGGTGCTAACTGAAAACACAGGAATGAAAGGTTATGAATGCATACAGATGAACTATGTCAAAAAGTCAAACAAAAGTGAAGCAAACTTTTAAATATTTAATTTCATAAAGAAAACAAATTTCATAAAGCAACACTTATACAACAACGAAAGAAAAGGGATTCAAAAAAAATAAAGAAAGGAAGAAATGACATTCAATGATAAATACGACGATAATGCGTCAAGTACAACATTTTCCTAGCAGAGGCACCCCAGTCAAAATGTAGCGAACACATTTTCAAACGCTGGAACAAAGCATGACAAATTCAGACGATCGGAAACATGTAGATAAGAAACAAAAATTCCAACCAACCATATGATGTACAAGCTATAACAAACAGTACCATGAATGATGTGCGTAACGTTTCATTGAAAACATGGAAAAGGTTACTGACATTGAAATTGACAAGAAAAATACTGCATTTCAAGTTGTAGCCAAAATGGTCGTCCTATGAAGTTTGTTTCGTTTACAGTGTTTATCCGCACTAATTTACATTTCATTTTTAATATCTGATCATCAAATTGCAGCCTAAAATTTAAACAAGATTTAAAAAAGGAAGACCTTATTTCATCTGAAAATGAAGTCGTTCTTTGTTTCAATTTATTAAACAGTTATCTGCTTTTAACAAACTACTATTTCGTCAACTTTTCTTCACCGTACGTCATCAAATTCAAATATCCATAAGGTTTTATGCTTTCGTATTTATAGAAAGTGATAAATATTTGTATTACTGTTTCGTTTTCATTGTGACATCTTCCATAAATAGTTACCAATATCTCTCCCCATACTATATACACTAATCTGGTGGTATGTCTAAGCTCGTTAGCACCGTATTATCGAGAGATGGCATAACATCTAAGATTTTCTAGTGCGGATATATGACCCTTATTGTCACATAACGCCAACTACATGGCGGTTAAGAAGTATATAATCTTACACGAGTGTCCATTAGGTAAGAAATAAGGAAAACAAGTTTAATCATATTGTCCATGTTGTGCTTGGTGTCAGTGGCATATTGTATAACTGTAAAATATAATAGTTCCTGTTATAATGAGTTATATTTTCTCCATGTCATTCCTATGTAACAATATTATTAGCTTTCCTATAATGTAAATGAAGATTATTAACGTCACGGTTGTAACTGAGTTCATATTCATTACGTTTATTGACGTTAAACTTATATAGGATAATTGGATAACAGGGTTGTACTTACTTTGTCATTCATTTCATAGTATTTTAAAAAGCTCCTGTTAAATGAAAATTCTGTGCATAGTAATACTGACAATGATGATGACACTGTCCGATCGGAAGCTGGCAATATCTTGGATGACATAGTAACGGGTCAATAAATCATAACCAGTTTAAAGCCAATGTCAATCGAAACTACTGGAGTCATTATGATTCATATAATATAGTAGGAAGATTGTATTGCCTTTTTGTTGATTTTAATACTGCGTTCGACATCACTATCATGCAAAAGTGCGGGCATGACTTATCCATACTGGTCTCTAAGGTACATGATAAATATACTACGAAAACGGTATGCATTCTTAATGAGCTGTGTTAGAGGTACTACTGGTTGGATATATTATTAACTGCATAATGTGACATGAAAGCGCTGCGAGAAAAGCCAAATTTCGTTTAGTTTGTATATAACTGATCCGATCTCAGAGTTAAGAGGCAAATATAGCAAAGGCATACATATAGATCCCAGATATTAGAGAACTCGTTCCTTTACTTTATGCACATGATGTGGGGAACTGTTCTGATACAGTTAGACTATTGCAACAACAAAGAGATATTACATAAATCTCCTACGATAGAACCGGTATTGAATTAACCCTGGACAAGATAACAATAGTGGTATTTACGAATAGGGGTATGTGAAGAGATCTAAAGCAGGGTATATGGTATATGGGTTTATTTTGTACGCCTAAGTTGAAATGGCCTGAGACAAAGCAAATGATAAAACAACTAGCCAAAAAATATGTGACACAAATGTTTTGGTTTCTTCCCAAAAACGGTTTGGAAAATTTCATCCTAAAAATATGTTTAAAAAATTTGACTTAATGATTAGACCAATATTATGTTATGGAGCTTAGATATGTGGAGCTGAATACTAGATAGTTAGTCTGTATCTACAGTTTCAATTTTGTAAGGGATATAACTCTGTTTCAAATATTAGAAATAAGTGGGTGTCTATTGGTGAATACGGTAGGTTTTCTCTCTTTACCACATGTATGGTAAGATATAACACAAGGTATTGACGATCAAAGAGTATTTCTAAGTTCATAAAGCGGATCGTAGATACGACATACGTCGATCAGAGCATATTACTAATTCCTCAAAATGCAACTGTTATAGTCAGTAGAGATCTATACCTCAATGTGAGAAATACCTCTCATGCAATATGCCTTTTAATTTGAGAAAATATTTGCTACAACTACGGAGTTAAAGCCATAAACTGATGATTGAACAAGGAGGAGGGACAATTTGATAGAGCAATGATATTTTGGGACTGTGAGGAAGAAGAAATATCTATATAGTAAAGGATAAAGTTCACTTTGTTTCCCGTTACCCCAAATATGATATTACTATCAGAAAATATCTGAAACATTTATGAAATGCACAACAAATTTGTCTAGATTATGTGTAGCAGTGATCTTGTGACACCGTATAATTTATCACACCACTTGTACAGCTCATTTTCTTGGACAGAGGCTCTATTATCTCTATCCAAATATAATCGTGTAAAACTGAAACTGATATTATTATTAAAAAAGTGTAGAAGTATATCAATAGTTTATACTTCAATAGTATGAAGTCACATGTGACGTTCCGATATTCAATATTATATATAAAATTTCATATTTCCGGCCTATATTATTGAAATAAATTGATTTTCGTTTTTGTTTCTCCCTATCGTTGCTATGTAATATAGCTTTGTGTTTTCGCATAGTTTATCTGATGATTAGTAACGTCGATGATTTCATGTATGTTTTCTTTAGTTACGTTCAACTGCTTGATGATAATTAGATATCATGCTTGCACTTTTTGTTCTTTCCATGGAACTTACCTTCGTGATGACTTCTGCAATGGGGACGATGAAGGAATTGTTGTCCGAAGTGTGAGTAGTATAAACCTGCGAAAGTCAATATCAGCACATGAGACACGTATGAAAACAGTTCTTTAAACACTCAAAATGCTTTGTATTATAAGATTTTAATAAAACCATAACAACATCCAACAAAACTGTTCAGGAGTGTCCGGCTTTGTTGTTAGAGTATAGCATCTTTGTGCCATCATTCCTTGTATAATCTATTTTTCCCAAATTTCTAATTAAATAAACAAAACGGTTTGCACATATTTCTTTCTTCGCAAATGCGTTTTGTTAGGGGATTTTAGGAATAGTTCACGAAAAGTTATAAACAAAATTAAATATAACTTCATCTATCATAAAACTGTGTGGAAAATAGATGACGGTTAAACAATCATGAAATATAAATCTAAACAACAAAAAAAAAACACCCCGCATTTACCTTGTCCTTACGACATTATTAGCGGTGTATGGATAAATCGGGACATCGAATAGCGATAGTTAAAAGTGACATAGCAGCATAGACCGTATAGCAAAATCCCTTCAGCCAGTCGCTTCCTTTCTTATTTGTGAAGTCTTTTCAAGAAGCAGATATATAACTCAAATTTACCAATATTTTTTTTTTTTGTTATTGGGACTGTAATATATCAAGCCAAGGATCCGTAGCCTATTTACATCTCATATCGGCAAGTTCGCCATTATGTATGATTCATAATTACAGTCTTTGCAAAGATTCTTCTCCTACTTATGTCACTGAGAAATTGCTCTCCGACCGTTTCACCATTCGACCCGATATCAACAGGATTAATTCTTCCCTCAAAAACCCACCATCCACTCTAGTTGGTCAAGGTAAGTACTCACTGTGGCATTGACCTGTGCTCTTTCAGCACCATAAAAAGTAGATGTCCTTCGCATCGAAATTGTCACCAATCCACAAAGTTTCGTCTCGCTGAATCGTATAGAAATGAAGTTTACGGCTTCTACACAAGTCAAAGTTTAAATGTGTTAACCCTATCTACACTTCGGAGGATCGTTTAGATATTTCAGAGCTTTGTCCTAGCGAGATAGATAGATAGATAGATAGATAGACAGATAGATAGATATATAGATACATAGATAGATAGATATAAGAGAGAATCGGGTGTGGAGGAGAGGGATGAGGGAGGAAGATTGTTGCATGGAGAAAATGGAATAAAGCACTTACGTTGGAATGAATGGTCATTCAAGCAATCACGCGCATGTTCCCCGAAATCTGAAAGTACAGATTAGCAGAAAAATATAAAATATTGCATTATAATAACATTTGTGGAATACATACGATTATTTGCACGTTTATATATTTGATTGTGCTCGTAAGCAATTTGTAAAAAGCTTTTTTTCGTCTTTTTTCGTATTGCTGTGGGTAATAACGCAATTTGATTAAAGAACAAACATATCAAAAATGTATGTAATGGACATTAATTAAAGACTGCCCATTTTTCTTAACATTATAATCATGGTTAAAATGTGCCCTATGTATAATTCCCTTGTCCTGTTGATTTGTTTGTTGTTTTTCTGTCTTTAGAATATACAACTCAAATTGAATAATATAAACAAGTGGACAAGCAATAAACAATTTTCAATTTTGATCTTTGCCAAAATTAAGATCATTCGTCTCTCTCTTGGGGATATTATTTTTTTAAGTCATTGCTAGGGTGAAATTCTTGTGTTCCTTTAATACGCTATCCAATGCAGTTTTTACAATTTTATGGTCTTAAACTATACAAAAAAAACAAACAAGGTTATTAAAATTCAAAAAGTAATCAAAATCTCAAAATTAATATGCGTACTTACATATGACACTTACAGTATTGTGAATTCAGTCGCAAATAATCCTAAACCTTAGTCACAATGTCAAAAGCATTGAATGCTTAAAAACATTAAAATAGTCTTGATATATCGCAATGATATATTCCTGAATGTCCTTGAATCAGACCTCGTTAATCCCAAAGTGATAGTTTTATCCCAAATGTCAGTGAGTCCATTGTTAATCTAAAGAATATATTAAATACACAAATTCTCTAAGTTTGTTAGTAAACACATATCATACATTCACGAAAACTCAAACTAACTCAGGAAAAAATGACTTTGCTCACAAAAGCCTCCATTTATATACAAATTATAACATTATTGTAACCCAGTTGAATGTTCTGGATAAAGGATAATTTCTAATAAAAACTTTAATTCGCAAACGTGGTCAGCCATTCAACATAAATTTTAATAGACATTTGATTACCACTATATATATGCGATTCTATCATTAAAAAAAAAAAAACATTTGACAGAAAAGAACGAGAAACAATAGGGTTTGTAACATTCAACAAATAGTAGAGTGAAAGTGAAACTGCCTGTGAACAAAACGCAGGTACGATATTGTGATTAAAATCACAAGTGTAAATGACTAATGTTCTAATAAACTTTAGTGGAAATAAAAAATTGCATCGAATACTGAAAGTGTTAATTTGTCTGTGACGGCCTGTGTCGTGGAGATGTACCAACATTGTTTTGTTGGATCACTTTAATACAATACACGAGTACATCCTCATTTGAAATTTCACTTTTCACTTTAAAATTCAAGTCTCTTTTCCAGGAATGTTAGTTTGATGAGCACTTTGTATTTTCAGTGAATTAATAATTTGAACAAATACAATTCCAGCCCAAATGAACTATTAGACACAACAATAATACAATCAGTACGGCTCAGGCTTTAAAGCATGGTCAAATAATGTCTAGGAAAACAAGATTAAATAATGCTTTACTTGACCTCACACTAATTGAAAATAATCTTCTAGAAGTTTTTTAATGTTTACAACATAAATTCTTAGTTATAATTATAATGTAAAATGGGTTTAACACAATGTCCTTGACTCAGCTAAATATAATAATCATACTAATTGACAATTACTCCTAGGAAACTGATATGTGTTCGCTCTTAACGGAATATAAAAAATGATGAATGTCACGTACAGAATAAACTTAATTTTGGACAAGGTATAGACCAAAATAAAATGTACCATCGCATATAATGAATTTAGAAAAGATACATACAAACGCAAGCAAATAAGCATTGCAACTTAATTATACGCAAGAATATATAAGTGTTACAAACTCACCAGGCACGTGAGGATACTCGTGGTAGTGTATCGACCCAGAGCAGATACAATAATCGGGAGTATATCTGGTATCTCTAAATTTTTCTGAAATAAAAACGTGCAGACAGATCTTAAGCTCTATCAAAGTATTTGTTAAGTCTTCGAGCAATTACATTGTAATCTTATTTTCGAATCTTCTATCGTGTGAATATCTTCCTACAGGCACATATATGTACATACATGCACTGATACAAACAAACGTTTATTCTATTGGCAGTCTGTATAGCCTGATGTGCACGATAGAGGACTAGTCGACGGCCAAGTTTTAATATAATAATAATAATAATAATAATAATGAGGACTTTGTATAGCGCCTAATCTTTAGAAGCTCTAAGCGCTTTACAACACATATAAGATAAGAAACATAATCATATTATTACAAAAACAAACAACACGAAATTAGAAAAACATTAAAAAATAAAATATATGCTGACAATAGTTCAGGTAGGAAATATTATTAGGTCTTTAAGTTTGTTCTTGCAGTCGAAATAAGAGAGTTTTGAGAGCCCTCTTGAATGTGATCACTGTGTTTTTGTGTCTCAGTTCAGTGGGCAATTCATTCCACGCTGCTGGGCCCTGGTATGCAAAAGAACGCTGTCCATATGACTTTGTTTTCATAGTGGGAATAATGAGTATACAATTGTCAGAAGAGGAGCGTAAGTATCTTGCTGGTGTGTACACATGGGTGAGGTCAGATAGGTATGTTAAACTGGAGTCCGACAGTGCAATGTAGCACAGTGAACAAATTTTGTGTTTGATTCTGGATCGAATGGATAGCCAGTGTAGGGTACAGAGCAGCGGGGAGGTGTGCTCTGATCGTGATACTCTAAGTATGATCCGAGCAGCAGTGTTTTGAACTTTTTGAAGTTTCAGGAGTAGATATTGAGATGAACCAGACAGAACTGAGTCACAAGAGTCCAGTCTTGAAAGTACTAATGAACACATAAGTGTTTTAGTGGCATCAGCTGAAAGATATTTGCGAACTGAACTGATGCGTCTCAGCTCAAGATATGCAACCTTGCATATGTTCATGACATGTTGGTGCAATGTGAGAGTACTGTCCAGAGTAACACCTAGGTTTCGTACTGATTGTGTGAATTTAATGTTGGCGTTGCTGATATTTATTGTTTTAGGTAAAGGATGTGAATGAGAAAGTCTTTGTGTTATGATCAGAATGGGCTCAGATTTATCATCATTCACCTGCAGCTTGTTACAAGTCATCCATGATTTCACATCAGAAATGCACCTCTCTACACCTTGCATGGTAGCATCAACTTCAGTTGAGTGGCTAGATTTGTATATTTGGGTGTCATCAGCATACAATTGGTGAGACACTGGATGATGATCTATGACACTTGAGAGCGACTGAGTGTACAGAATGAAGAGAACAGGTCCAAGAACAGACCCATGTGGAACACCACAGGATAGATCGACTGGGCTGGAGTGTATTCCATTTGCAGATATCATTTGTGTCCTGTTGACCAAGGAGGACTTGAACCAGAGTAAGGCTGTATCATGAATGCCAAATACATGCTTGAGACGGTGAAGTAATATATCATGGTCTATTGTGTCAAATGCTGCAGATAAATCAAGGAGGATGAGTATTGTAATCTGTCCGCTATCCAACGCAGAGAGAATGTCATTAACTACTTTTAGAAGACTTGTTTCAGTACTGTGGCAAGGTCGATATGCTGATTGTACATTGCAAAAAAGACTGTTTGAATTCAGATGAGATACAAGCTGGGATAGAACAACCTTTTCTAAGATTTTTGAAATTAATTTGAGATTAGAAACTGGGCGGTAGTTCTTTAAATCGTTATGGTCTAGTGTTGGTTTCGTCAGCAGAGGCTTTACAATGGCAGTTTTGAAAATGATGGTAATTCCCCAGATGAGAGAGAGGTATTAATAACATCAGTTAGTGAAGGCAATACTGCATCTAAGCACTCAAGCAGCAGTGATGTTGGAATTGGATCAAGTTCACATGACTTTGGTGCACTCTTCATCACGATTGTACGTACGAAATCCATAGAGACAGGTTCAAATGCTACTAATAGTTGCAGCTCAAATTGTGTACCCCAACTGTATGGTGATGAAGAGTCATTTGAAATTGTGGTGTCAAGCTTATCTCTAATGGTTTGTACTTTTTCACGGAAGAAATTTGCAAACATGTCCGGAAGGTCGACTGGAGAGAAGGTAGTTGGAAGTGGTGTTGATTTGTTCCTTGACATTAGCTTGTTAGTAATTTCGACGAGCTCTTTGCAGCTGGAACTTTCCATGATCTTAGTAGTGTATTGGGCTGATTTCGCTGCATGGACTATATTTGTGACATTCTTCTTAGCGACTTCATAGATTTGCTTATGAATAGTGAGTCTGGTGGAAAGCCAGAGCCTCTCAGCTTTACGGCGGTCTCTTTTAGCAGTGCGAAGCTGGTCCCTAACTCTGCTATACCATGGAGAACACTTTTGAATTGATACTCTGCACTTGGTAGCTGGGGCATGTTTGTCAAATAATGAACGCAGACAGGTATCGAGTGGTTCTTCGGTAGGAGGTAAGCAATTTGTTAGGTTAGCTTGGATGTCGTGCATTAGTTTGGTTCTATTTATCGTACGGAGGTTTCTCTTAGTAGCAGATAAAGGTGGAGGGTTAGGGACTGATACGTCAACATGGCATATAATGCAGAGGTGATCTGATGCAAGGTAATGGGATACCAGAGAGGACCGTATAATGTCATCATCAGGTCTATGAAGAATCCAGTCTAAAATGTGACCATGTTTATGGGTGGGTTGGTTAAATGGCTGTTTGAGGTTGAAAACATTAATGGAATCTATGAGTTTTGATGTATTTGAGTTTCCGGGACAGTCAAAGTGAAAGTTGAAATCTCCAAGAATAATCAGGTTGCCACCTATCGAATTTCCATAGTCCAGGAGATTCGGAAACTGCTCCAAAAAGAGAGAGTCAGCCAGCTTGTTTTTTCTACTAGGAGGAGGGCGGTATAGGCAGAAAAAATGGACTGACCTTTTCTCCAGTGTGAGTGTGGTTTGGACTACTTCAAACGATGTGTGGTCGAAATTAAATGTTGTGGTATAGGCATTGTATATACAAAATTCATTCTAAACAAATGTTTTGGTTAACTTACGTGCTAACGATATCATAAGATATTAAATTAGAAAATCTCTCCTTTTCTAACCTTTAAAAATCATGATAAAATGCTATCTGTTTTACCACTTATGCCGCACCCCTCTGCCCGACACAATAATAAGATTCCAAAATTGTAAGTAAATGGACAAAAGATGTAAAATTAGAAATTAAATGAAGTTGACAAGATTTATGGCTTAAACTTGTCATACTACTACATTATCTGAATAATGATTCGCTAAAATACCGGTTCTATTATTAATTCCTTTACTCTTCATAAGTGCTCTTTATATCTAAGACCAAGCAAACAACATTTGCCAACCTCTTGTTGTTAGTCGGACTATGGGGGAGAGATAACGTTACCAAATATTACGAGCCACTTTAATGAAACAATAAGTAAACTGCTCAAATTACGCACACCGATATTTAAGGAACCACGTCAGCCGTTATAGTACCCCCTTACGGTATCCATAAATTGTTCACAGAGATAAAAAGAAACAGAAGAAAAGTTCATCAAAGACCCATTTACAATCGCTTTAAGAACTTTTGCAGATATTCTAAAGTTTCGAAGACACGTGTAAATTTATTGCACTGCAAATATACCTGCCCAATTAAATATGTGTCGCGTTTCTAAATGAAGTTATGAGCGGATGTTATGACTATCCAAACCAGTACATGAATAAGTGTGTGCAAACATTATTCAAGATAAAATTACCATTTTAAATTAACAAAACCTAATTTACCAAAGATACAGTGACATAGGTGAAAACGAAAATATTGTTGCTGTACAATAACTGATACTACTACTACTACCACTACTTTTAGTACCACTTATTATGAATAGGACTAACAGTGGTAATAATAGTAATAGTATTATTATTATTTTATATCTCTAGTTAATGAAATTTTATTACATATCAGACAATTTTCACACTTATCTTGTAATATTGTCCATGCTGTGCTTTTACTTCAAAATGTGGAGTTCTGTAAGCGCTTGAGTATGACGGTTTGAAATATTACCACGCGTGTTATTTATTCAGACACGTTGTTGCAGGTAGTAGGTCCAATGATTAAAGATTTCCCAGTGTTTCCAGATAGACTGCTGTACATTTGTCGTGACCCGGGACATAAAACAAAAGTTTGGATGCAATGGTCTTACTTTTACAATGGTGCTATATATGTCAAAATCTCATTAACTTAGTTTCAACAATAACCTGTCTGTAATATCTAGTTTGATTTCATGATATTAGATCTTGAAAATTTTAATAATCTCGCTTTTGGTTTGATTTATTTTACTTACTTTCCCATTGCTAGATCATATGTCTGATGTACAACCAACACAGGGGGGTGCTATGAAGGGGGTATACAATCTAAGCATGTGACTCGGGTGACAAGAATGAACATTCATGGCACTTAAATTAATATTATGTCTCTAAGGTTCACTCTTGTTATATGGCTCTTGTAAACAGACCTATCATATGT
Source organism: Sinohyriopsis cumingii (assembly GCA_028554795.2). Classification (NCBI taxonomy): domain Eukaryota; kingdom Metazoa; phylum Mollusca; class Bivalvia; order Unionida; family Unionidae; genus Sinohyriopsis; species Sinohyriopsis cumingii. The sequence continues at coordinate 67,452,147 of CM068833.1, read as the reverse complement.
CGTTAATGCATAAACATTTTATTGAAGTTTGTAACTAAATGGTTTGGGTTTCTTCTATTTCTACGTACAGTATAAACAAAGACAACAAGTGTAAGGGACAATTCCTTACCATTTAGATGTGTGATTGCCTGTTTCATGCAGTCAGGGCCATTTGTTTCATGGTAGAGACGATCCAGCATACCCCACACTACAAATTCACAGCAATACATTTTATACATGTATAGTATGCAACGATGCATCAACATTATAAGGCCACAATTTTGTTCAATGCGAACCATGATTTTCGTGTCATCGGGGTCTGTTTATTTTCCTTTTTCTGATTAGTACTCCAAATTATTAAACGTGATTCCTAATGGAAACAATCATTAAGGAACAGTACATTGATACTATTTAAACCATATTTATTTCAGACCTTACAAAGTACACTAAATGTATAAAATATTGAATTCATTTCTCAAGAAGTGTATATCACACGTTTATTAGCCCATATCCAAACGAAAGACACCTAATAAAGTGACGCAATAAATGCACAATGAGCACTTCACGTTGATTCCGAGTGGTGGGGCAATGGGTGATGATAAATTTGCATTATTGTTATTGCAATGAACGGCAATTATTATGTTTCTATTATTACCCATGTATATAATAAACAGACGGATAATTAAGAAAGTTCAAATTGTGCAATCATTTAAGTTCAGGAAAATGATACGGTAACATTGCTTTAAATGGATTAGATACTGATAAAATGAAATTATCCGAAATATTTTAATCACTCAAATAAAGACAAATTGGATTTTTCTTGTCATATTATTAAAAACACTAATATCATTATCCTAAATACGGGGTCGAAGCTTAAATAAATTTCAACGCAAAACAAAAATGATATAATAAAATTAAAACCCGGCACCGCCTAGATTATTGATAATGTCAATAACTGCTTATAAATTATAAATTTTTCCATGTATCCAACTTTCGCTTATAATATTATATATTAAACTGTAGAGTATAACCTTGATTGTCTCCAGTACAATTATGTGTGTCTCTTAAAGCCAACAAATCTGAAATAAAATAACAAAAACATCATTACAACAAGAACAAATTATTGATTTCAGCACCTTTATTGTTAATTCGGAAATCTTTATATCTCCAAAACTGGGATATCGACCTCAGACGAGCAAAGAAAACATACCGGATTTAACACGAAAACATTAAGTCAGGGCGGTTTAAATCAGGAAGCTGTTTTGTGTTTTGTCACTCTTAGTTCGCTTGTTTGTCTCTTATTTTCCTTGGTTGTTTTGCTTTGATTCCTTTAGTTTCTTTGTTTTTATTACTGGGCTGCTTTATTTTATTTTTTTTAATTTTCATTAGTTTACTTACCATTATTCTGCAATTTGTAATTTTATGAAAGTATATTCAATAGAATACAACTCTATAATATTTGGCACTTTGTCAATCTCCAGTCCGATTTTCTTCTTGATGAGACAAAGAAGACACATGTGCAAATGTATCAATCACCTAAACATAATAACAGTGAGATAGAGATAACTTGATGAAACTTATTTGGCTTAACCTTGCGTCGATATCACCACAAGCAGTTATGTCCATACAATAAGGCAAGAACATCAAATCGTCGTAACCGTGAGGATTAGCAAACCAAACAAGCTAGTAATAGCATATCGCAGACCATAAAACTATACATGTCAGAAATAGACTCAAACCAGCGGCCAAACAACCATTCTCTTAGGCTAAACCTTTCGTCGAGAAAGCAATTTAAAAACATCCGGACACATGATAAAGACATACACATTTCTCCAATACATTCAGTGAAGATCAACTTGTCATACACAATCAAAATGTCATAGGAAACATTGAAAATATCTTCTTTTCATTTAGTGTAAAGTGTTCCGAAGCTGCGCTGTTGGAAAGACAGAAGTAATAAACAGAATGGAAAACTTATTCGGATCTGGCACGTACACCAACAAGTTTGACAGGGGACATTTTAGCAATAGATTTTTTCCTGGCCATAGTGATGATGACATTGATTTATACATCCCACAATACAAGCGTTGATACCATAGGGGAAAATGAAAGTTACTTTATTCATAGCAAAGCAAAACTCCTGTTAGATTTTATTACAAAAATATTACTCATATGTGTGTGTGTGACTTGAACTGTTAACGTAGCTCTAACACTTTTTCAGTCATATCGCTACGTTATCTACTGTGTGACAGTTTATAGTGATGTCTAGCACTGGGACATCATGCTGAAGACACGAAGCATGATGTCCCACCCAGTCATATTATCATGACACCAGGCCGACCAGTCATAACACTAACCTCTTAATGCTGAGCGCCAGGCGAGGCAGCAATTAGTACCATCTTTTAATTCTTTGGTTTCACTCGGCCGGGGATCGAACCCACGACTTCCGGCATCCAAGGTAGACGCTCTGTGTGTGTATGTATGTATGAATGTATGTATGTATGTATGTATGTATGTATGTATGTATGTATGTATGTATGTATGTATGCATGCAGCCAGGCAGGCAGGTATGTATGTATGTAGGTAGGTAGGTAGGTAGGTAGGTAGGTAGATAGGTAGGTAGGTAGGTATGTTATATTTCGGTTATGACTACAAATTTACATTAAAAATAGTTCCGCTTAATAAATATTTGCATAGATACATACATACGCATGGAAACCTTTCGAAAACGAACATAGCAGGACAAGTACAATGTATTGGCCCATATATAGTGGTGGCTAGCGTACAATTCCTTTAGTATCAGAATCACCGTATTGTGTGTGGGGTGGGGGTGGTAAATTATGCATTTATGTATGTATGTATGAATTTATATATATGTATGTGTGTGTGTGTGTATATATATATATATATATATATATATATATATATATATATATATATATATATATATATATATAAAGCAAGAAATATAAATATATGCATAATATAAATTTAATACTATAATCTTCCTAGATAATAAGAGCTAATTACCTCTGTACAACTGACTGCTGTCACACGTGCTTCGCCTGCTGTGTCCTCCATTTCCGTTCAAGATACTGCATTTAACTGTTACAGTGAACAGAAGCAAATGTTATGATGCTATGGAATCAATTGTGAACCGTAACCTTACTAAGTACATAGAAACAACTGTTCAAAATAATGACTAAATTCCAATAAGGTGAAAGTATTACATTTTGATGTACTTGCTAGTAGTTGCATATCAAGGTGACTATAGAATATGTATTATTAGGTCACACAATAGACTATAATTTAAAATTAAGCTTCATCTAAGCAATCTTAATTAACCGGTTGTAACGATATACATGATATAATTGAAGCGATATATATGATATAATTGTAGTGATAGACATGATATAATTGTAGCGATAGAAATGATATGATTATAGCGATATATATGATATAATTGATGTGACAGACAAGATATAATTGTAGCGATAGACATGATATAATTGTAGCGATATACACGGTATAAGAGTAGCGATGGACATGATATAATTGTAACGATAGACATGATATAATTGTAGCGATAGGCATGATATAATTGTTGCGATAGACATTATATAATTATAGCGATAGACATGATATAATTGTAGCGTTATACATGATATAATGGTAGCGATAGACATGATATAATTGTAGCGATAGACTGTAGCGATAGACATGATATAATTGTAGCGATAGACATGATATAATTGTAGCGATATACATGATATAATTGTAGCGATAGACATGATATAATTGTAGCGATACACATGATATAATTGTACCGATACACATGATATAATTGTTCCCATAAGAGAAGGAAACCCAATACACGAGTTTTGACAGGTAGGTCATGCAAACTACCGACTTGTTTTGAAAGTGTATGTGTATTGTTTGTATGTGATTGCTGATGGTTCAAAATTAACATTAAATCATAAATGTATTTTCCTTTAATAACCAGGCCGACATCTATTTTAGTTCTTGAATAATATATCACTGTGATGAGCAACATATTTAAAGAAAATTACATGATTTGCTTGGACATTATAGTGCCAACATATACCTTATTCTTATTATCAATATATCAGCGCGGTAACCAACGGTGCCCAGCACCTATTTAAGTTTAGGTGAAATCAACTTCAGCTACTGACTTTATATAATGAAAAATATTTCCCGATACATTTAACAAATAAAAAAAATTAATGAGTCAATTATGTTAGGAAATCTGATTTGTCTGACCTATTGCGAATAGTTGTGCCATTAATAGCCTCAATGTTTCCTTCAGAAATAAGAAGAACTTCAAATCATCTCATTTTTTAAAATATTTTCTCAGAAACATAGGCAAACAGAAACAGCAATGTAATGTCTTCAGCAAACTTATAAAAAGTACAATTAATAAAATTAACATAATTCACATCTGCTACCTTTCCTTCCGACATAATGAAAAATTTTTTAGTAATTTTATATTTTAGGGGAAAACATTATAAATAAAACACAATATAGAAAAGTGGAGTATCTCCAATTACAATGCCTTTTTATGAATGATGAGCAAATACGAAACGCTTGCGATGCTTATGGAAAGGACGATAATTAAACTCATGCTGTAATGTATATATTTATTTATTGTGACTCTTGGTACATGAATGTGTATATAGCATGTCTAATGCTTTGGTGACTATAAATTGCAATGAACGTCTATAATAACAATATTAGATAGTTAATTTTTGTATACGGATATAACATTTTATTTTAAGGTATTAAGAATGTAAATTGCGTAGGGTCTATAAATAGTTGTTGACCTAGTTGTATTAATGTATTTCCCATTGAATGGCTTAGGTCTCATGAAATGGGTAGTTTGAAATATTAGAATGAGTAGTAAGTACTGTCACGTGTGCTATATTACGAGATATAGTCGTGATAGTCTCTTGAAGGAGCATATACCGAGAGAATTTATGAGCTCTCAGATTCATGACTATTGTTTATTCATTCCCATGTTGAATTCTTATTTCATATGTTCAAATCAGTCTACAAATATTTATAATTTTATGTTTAGATCATTTGAAAGAGTGTTGTCATTATTCATTACAATTACAAAGTGCTCACTCAACTAAATTGTTATTCTGAGACAATGTCATTTTCATACGTACATTTCATGATCTGAAATTTTTTCGTCACATTCTATTCTTTTGGATTTGAATAGAACTTGTTATAATTATTTGGATTCAATTCATAATATCGCATGTCCTTTAAATTTCATTTTATAACTTTGATATTTAAATTATTTTGTAAGTTTTACAAAACTTGTTGGCTTTGGTTTTTATGTTACTTAGTGTGACCTTAGAGTCGTAACAATGTACAGTAATGAGATACATATTATCCCATATTTAGAAATGATATTCCCTTAATCCGTCGTTACCATTGTTTCTAAATTAGCTCAATCTAAACAATAATTTTGCGTTAATGCTATTCTATTTTGAAAGGATAAAAGGAAACAATTCTGAAATTTGAATGAAAAACTAGAAATCACTCATGTAAAGTTCTAAAGCGAAAGAGTAAGACCGCTGCCCAACATAATGATTTTTTTGGGGGGGGTGGGGTTACCTTGTATTGCTGAAGTCAAAGCTACCACCCATAATATTAACCTTGCAGTGGAATCTGGAAGATACAAAATCACAATTAATCAAGCAGCTACGCTGATTCTAATGCTTTTATACTTTTATTCCATTGCTTGACATCCTCATCCACATTAGCAATGTATGTGTGCTATATATATATATATATATATATATATATATATATATATATATATATATATATATATATATATATATATATATATATATATATACTCTCTAAATTAAATTTAGGTTTCTATATCTACAATTACCCATAAAAACGGTGGCCTTATATTTCTTACGTCATTCACAGCTGACACATCGTGTGTAGAATTTATATACTAATCCATGTACAAGAATAAATACGAATAAGGAGATATATTTATAAGATCTCATTATAACAAGGACACAAACACGTAAACACAGACACACACATATATATATATATATATTTATTTATGTTTATATTTATATTTATATTCTCCTAAATAAATGACTTTAGCGAGAGTGTAGTCAATCTAGAAATGTGTTTGAAAAGAGTCCGAGAACAAATGACTCCTAGTGCGGACAATTAATAAAATAATAAATGACAATGAGAAAACCTGTTATATATCAAGAATGTATGCTGTAGCAATCATATGAACGGAGCGGGAAGCATAACTTATTCATTAAAAGGAAATAATGATGCTTCCCGAGATTCCTTTTAATAAAATCTTTATACAACGAGTGGTATATCAAAGATACAGTGTACATACTATGCATACATTATATATATATATATATATATATATATATATATATATATATATATATATATATATATATATATATATATATATATATATATATATATATATCACATACAAAATGGAAGTATCCAACGCAGATATGATTTGCTATTAGCAACAAGCCTGTGTGTTTGCTAAAAATGTAGTTATTTACCATTGACGAGTTATCACAGTCTTCCAGATTATAAGGCTTCTTTTTATGCTTTTACTTCTATTTTCATTCATTTTGATTAAATAAATACAAACGTATGATTTAAGCTGGAAGTATGGTTTAAATGAAGAAAGTATCACATAGAGCCTAAAATAAATTATATGAGCCGGAATTATATAGTAGACGAAATGAGGAACCAAACATTTAAATATATGTATATTTCATCTAAGTCAGTAATATGATTTAATTAATACTGCTACATACAGTATAATCTTATCTATCCTCAATTTTGTGACTTGCCCCTTTCCGTACCTTTGTGTGACTACAATTTCCCTTCATTCCTAGGTCCAGACACATCGTTGCATGACACAGGCAAAAAATCTGAATCGCTCATTTTATTAACGGATTTTTACTGGAATCGTTCTGCTAATAGAGAGAGAGAGACAGACACAGACAGACAGATAGAGACAGAGAGAGAGTACAAAGGAAAGGGAAAACAATGAGGATTTCGATCAAATTGTGTACGATGTTTAAGTCATTGACAAGACGTGGATTATTATCATTTGTAAGGACATCTCATTACATTGTTATTGATTAATCAGTTGAAATTCATCACAGATTTAGAGAATACAGAAGCGATAGCCTAATATTGCTATAGCATAAAGTTGAAGTAATATTTATATATGTGTAATGATGCTACACCGGCGGATCGCAATTTGATATACCAACAGTAGTTGTCTATCTAAGTGCTTCATACCGACACTTCAAATCCATGTTACGTTTATATATATATATATATATATATATATATATATATATATATATATATATATATATATATATATATATATATATATATATATATATATATATATATATATGCAATAAACTGGCAACGAACAGTGCGAAACTAGTATCTATTTAGGTTGAGCGATTTCGACTCTTAAATGAGTCTTTGTGAAAGGCAAATACCAAACATAGACAAGACAAACAAATAAAACAAACGGTCGTTTGCGAAATTTTACATGGATTTTTCTACAGGAATTAAACCTTTTAACTTTATTATGTTTCAACTAGTTTATTTCAGTTTGTTGCTGATACTGATATATATATATATATATATATATATATATATATATATATATATATATATATATATATATATATCGCAAAAGAAAGAGGCCTCTGGAGAATTACAGTACTTAGACTTCAACAATTCCACAATTATTTATATGGTATGGGGAAGACGACACTAAGTGGTGTCACCAGGCGAGTCTGTAATGAAACGTTAGATAATGATCACTTTATACGGGGATCACCTTTTCATGGCGACAGTCCTAACAGCCTCCTCGAAGAAAATCAGCACCATCCCAAAGAATGGTGTTTGTATTATTAGTCACAAAAATGGTACACCTGGTTCAAATTATATCGAGTACGCGGCGAAACGGAATGGGTCGAGTTTGATTCCGTATTCACTATCTGTGCTTAAGTCATAACAAGTCATGAGGAAGTTATACAGTTATACATACATACATGCATACATACATACATACATACATACATACATACATACATACATACATACATACATACATACATATGTACGTACGATACATACATACATACATATGTACGTACGTACGTCTTTACATAAAAACATGCATACACTATTTGATTACGCAATATCAACAAAATGGCAATAACAGCCAAAGCAAGTAGATTCAAATTCTCCGTATATTATTTCCGTCGAGGATGAATGGTTAGACCCTCCGCCGCCGATGCGGGAGGTCGCTGGTTCGAACCAGGACCCGAACCAGGGCCGAGTCATACCAAATATTAAAAATGGTACTTTCAGCTCCCTCCGTTAGCGATCAACATTAATAGGTTTGTGTTAGGACTGGTCGACCTGGTGTCAGGATAATGTGACTGGGTGGAACATGATGCCTCAGTGCTAGACATAACTATAAACTGCAACACTGAAGACTCCGAAGTGATGCGACTGAAAAAGTGTCAAAGCTCCGTTAAAAATCTAAATCACACACACACACACACACACACACACACACACTCCATCGGTGATGAATCCAATAATTTCTTAAGGCTATGTATTGCAATGGGTTCATCGGCTATTATAACCTAACATATATTCATGGAATGTTGATCGAAATCGACTTCATCGCAGATATCACGAAGATTGAGACATATTTATTATATCTTACCAATTTTCATTTTCGATGCGACCACTGATCTCCTGTCGACAGCCCTTCTCCTGCTTTTCTACGGCCAAATGGAAAAGTCCAATCTACTTGTATAAGGCTTCGTTTGTTGTGCACGGAGAACGTGATTGGATTCTATTCTAAGTACTAGTCCTATTTTATATCACGCACGATCTCTAACTTATCATAATATCACCTATCCCGTGTGAAAGTGTTCTTATCACTCCGCGGTGTATGGCATACAACATTACCATTGTGAGTTGACTTGAATCTCGAATGCTTGGTACTTCAGATATCTTTCATCGAAATGCATGAAAATGTGTTACGGACATCTTTATGGGTTTTACTAGAAGAATACGTCCAAATAAATATAGTGATTGAAACTATATTATAATCATGGCACTTTCAATGCTTTAGAAAACTCCAAATAATGTAAATGAAATGATGGGCGAAATCGACTTCATCGCATATATCACGAAGATTGAGGGTGCAAGGAACAGTTTCTGTGTACAAATTTAATGTAGCATATACCTACCGAATATTAAATTCATTAGAAATAAGATTTATGAGTGAGGTCAAAAAGGTCCATATTTTTGGATAGAAATAATAAAGTCAAATAGAAGAAAATCATTCACTTGACCTGACAAGTCAACGGGAATTCATATAATAAAAAGTTGATTCACACAAACCCCAAATGTATATATGCATTTATCATATTCGAAGGTCATTTTCGTGAACACGTGACGCTCACAGTGCAAACACAAGCCCTTTCCCAGAATGATAATTTTGAAAAACATTAATATTTAATGTACTTAATAGCTTGATGCAATTCAAAATAGTTGTTGTCCAGGCAGTGTGTTAGATATTCTACTTGCCTTTAACCAACCTATACAAGTGGCTAAGTAGTGAATGGGGCCACCCTAGCCTCAATGGGAATTAGCATTACAGAGACCACTGGGCCACTCTAGCCTCAATGGAAAATTAACATGGAGAAAAATCGTGGGCCACTCTAGCCTCAAGGGGAATTTAACATGGGAAATAGTCTTGGGCTACTCTAGCCTCAAAGGGAATTGAACATGGAGAAAAAACCCTGGGCCACTCTAGCCTCAAGGGGATTTGAACATGGGATTTTTTTTTTTTATTTTTTTTTAAATTTAAATTTAAATTTAAATTTAAAAAAGGGGTAGGCAATTGAATAAAGTCATTCTCTATTCGAGAAATATGGCTGGCCCTGAAAAGGGCCTTTGGGTTTATGTTAATGTTTCCATTAGCATAAAGGGCACCGCATTGGTCTTCTTCTTGTCCTTAGGCTGCGTTTCACTGTAGGACCGTAAATCAGGACTCTTTTGAGGCATCCTTGTCTTTCTACGTAGATCCTACGTATCCACAGACTGGTGTTTGTCCTGTGGACAACGGTCCACTTGGATCGAACATACATGGGTATGTCCGTCCGGAACATCATGGAAGACACAAGCGTAGAAGATTGCACATCGGTCCACATCTTGAAGCGACGAGAACAAGTGAATCAATGCACTGAACTGCGCTTATTTATAGGTAGAGGTAGGATTGAAACGGATTGAGTTCATTCACCAATCCAAACACGCGTTACAAAATTCAGTCAGCCCGCATCGAATCCGAAGAGATTAGTCTGTGACGTCAGTTGGTCTATATAGATTCGCTAGCGCCTGTGTGCAGTCAATCTATGCGACAGTGATTCAACATGACGGAAATTCAGAAAACGATCCATTGGGGTGCACCAGCAGGGGAGACCGCCCAAGGGAACCCGGACTTACTTTCAGAAGAGGTACATTGGGATTTTGTGGATTTTCTTACCTCGCAAGAATTTGTTCCGGAACCTTCGTCTCATTCTTCATTACCGCAAGTGGAGAATTTTAGACAGAGACAGAAAGAAGAATTGGAGAAATTTATGCAACGACAAAAGAAAGCGGAACACGTTTTTCTCCTACAGCAACAGCAACAGCAACAAGAAGAGGTAAGAAAAAAACAACAGCAACAACAGCAAGAAGAAGTAGCAGCAAAGAAACAAGAGGGTGAAAATCAAACGGCTACGGTACTGTTGGACATTTTAGAGGAGTTAAGAAGTCTGAAACAAATGTATCAGACTTCTTTATCACGACCGAAGAGAATACGACCTAACCGAGCTATACACGCCAACCCTGTGACTAAGCCTATCGTACCACCCTTAGTGATTTCAACCCAATCATCAGAAGTAGGCCTTGGCCGTGGCAAATGCTTAAGGCAGTTAAAGTTGATTGGTTAAGCTCACTCCTACACCATAAAGAAAAAAGGCCCTTTTCAGGGCCACCCACATTTCTCGAAAAGAAATACAATTTCAATTTGCCAATAACTCAAAAATAAACCCCACCCATTTTACCCTTATAGTACGTGTCTGTGTATGAGTGCGTGAGTGTAGCTTCTTATTTTAAAATCAAAACTCAAAGACACTTACCTTATATCATTAATGTATTCTTTTCTCCATAGTTACAATCCAATTCACAATTCACAACAGAACACTTTAATTAAAAGTTCATTGACTTCTTCTTTCTCCTTGTTTAGTCTCTCTGTTTTTTGAATTTCTTCACCGTTTTTTCCTCATTTTCTTCCCTTCTTCTTTTCTTCTCCTGTTTCTTTGCCTCTTTTAAATAAAATTGTCTTCTTTCTTCCTCTTCTTCCTCTGAAGAATCCCTCTCTTCTTTCGAAGAATCCCTCTCTTCTTCCGAAGAATCCCTCTCTTCTTCTGAAGAATCCTTCTTTTCTTCTGACTCCTCTTGTTTCTTTTTTGGGCAATCTGGAGACCAATGTCCCTTTTCTCGACAATAATAACAGGTATCTTGACTTTTGTCTTTTTTAGCCCCTGTTTTTTTTTTCTTTTTTGACGGTCTGGACACTCTGAAGACCAATGCCCTTTCTTCTGACAGATATAGCAAGTATCCTGACTTTTATCTCGAAAGGAAGGAGAGTAGTCCGTAGGCTGGTCTGAAGAGAATTTTCTAATGACCCCTCGCAAAGCTCTGACGAAACGTTCCATCTGGGTAGTCTCTTCCATCGTTGTGCTCGGTTTGAGAGTGAAATGAATAGTGAAAGGACAAGACACACACCCTTTTATATACGCTGGTTTGTCATGACTATAAATTAGTCTATGGTGTTTAAACTTTAGTCATTTGACGTTTTTCACTCAAGATGAAACGATCCTATTCATTCGAGAAGAAAGAAGAAGAAGAAGAAAGTAAGAGGCAGAAACGTGATCTATCGCCTCGTACCAGGGCTGAAATCTTGACACAAATTCATGCCAGTGATTTTGAAGAGGACATGAGTGAACCAGAATCAGAACCCTCTAAACCAAGTTCACCACCCTTAGTCAACCCTGAAAAGTACTATTCCATTCGAGAGACGGAAAAGCGCTCCTCTAGAAAATTTAGAACCACGGCTTACACCTACACAGTGAAGTTTAAAGATTTCAAGTCCGACGTACCTTTGGAGAAAGCAGAAGGGTTTATCACCGAGATGTGGGATTCTTTGCTCACCGCACTCAAGCGACAATGTCAACCCAAAGAAGACGATCGCTTGACACTATCCATAGATCACGACGGTTTGAAATCCCCTGTTTGGATCGAGTTTAGCAGACCCGCAGAACTAACCCCTTCCAAAGTCATGGACAAGATTCAACACGTACAACAATCTAATGACCAGTTTGACATCACCGATGGTAAAGCCACACTGAAAATGGCCCACGTCTCTCCTCCTCAAGGGACTGGACGCAAAAAGATGTTATTGGTGGACGACCTTCGCAACACCAAAACAAGTCTCGTCCGAATTAACAACCCTCAAGACCAGATGTGCTTAGCTCGAGCCATCGTGGTGGGACGAACCTATGCCAACAAGAACGACACGGTAGAATGGAAAAGAGCCTGGAAAACTATTCGACAATCGGACCGAGAACAAACAACGAAACGAAGCAGAACTCCTGTTCCAACAAGCTGGTCTGTCCAAAGACACACCCTGTGGCATTCCTGAGATGCAAAAATTGCAAGATGCCCTAGCTCCACGCTACACCTTGAAAGTGCACCCTCAAGAAATGCGCGGACCTCTGTTGTTTCGAGGCCAAGACTTTAAGGACGGAAAATACATTCATGTTTATTATCACGATGACCATTTCGATACCATTACCACTATCACCGGATTCCTGGCATACAGATATTACTGTGAGAAATGTGATTATGGTTATAACAATCGAGAGCAACACAAGCATTGTGGATGGAAATGCCCAGGATGTTTGGCCTCTCCACCCTGTCTGAGCGAAGAACCAGTGCCTTGTTCGACTTGTCTGCGCACGTTTGTCAGCTCTACCTGTTACCAACAACATTTGAAAACACAAGGTTCACAGAAGAAATGTGCTTGTCAGCTCCTGAGATTGTGCCCTACCTGTGGACAAGGCATACTTACCAATAATGCCAAGGCACACGTATGTCGAGGAAAGAAAAAATGTCACATTTGTCACCACATCGTCGACTTGGAACACCAATGCTACGTGCAAAAATACCAACCCCCACCAGAGAAAGAGGACGGTCACAAGAAGAAAAGCAATTTCATCCTTTTTGATTTCGAATGCATGCAAGAGACCGGCATTCACATTCCTAATTTCTGCGTGGCTCATCGAGCGTGCGAGAAGTGCATTCAAGAACCTATCTTCAGTCATTGCCCTCACTGCAGCAAGATTCCTGGAGGGCGTGAAATAATCTTTCGAGGACCGAACACGTTAGCCGATTTTGCCCAATGGGTCTTAGATCCCATCGACAAGACGTGGAGCCAAGAGGACATCGAACGTTACGGAGATTGTCATCGTCATGCCACAGTGATGGCTCACAATTTCTCCGGATACGATGGACAGTTTCTTCTCAGATACTATACGGAACAAGGCACCGAGCGTCCTAAAGTCACTTTGAACGGAGCCAAAATCATTTTCATGCAAGTGGGACAAGCGCAGTTTAAAGATTCGATGAGTTACTTGGCCATGCCTTTGAGGCGAATGCCTAAAACGTTTGGAATGACACAAATGGCTAAAGGGTACTTTCCTCACTTTTTCAATACGGAAGCCAATCAACATGCCGTTCTACCCCATTTACCTGAGGCTCACTATTACGACACCGACAACATGCGTACCGAACAACGAGAAGCTTTCTACGCTTGGTACCAAGCTCACGCCTCGGACCCTTTCGACTTTCAGGAAGAAATGCTAAAGTATTGTCGTTCCGACGTGGACATTTTACGGCGTTGCTGTGGAAAATTTCGAGAACTGTTCATGGAACACGGAGTGGTCGATCCTTTGAAAGAAGCTTGCACCATTGCCAAAGCGTGTTCCTTAGTGTATCGACAACGATTCATGCCTGAAAACACTGTGGCTGTCATCAGTCCTCAAACGACCCACTTTGTCAAACGTCAATACTCGGTCAAAGCCCTACGTTGGTTACATTACTTGTGCGACAAAGAAGACAAGTGGATTCAGCATGCCCGCAACGGAGGGGGCGAAAAGACCATCGGAACGTATTCGGTCGATGGCTGGGACTTAGAAAACCCCAAGATCGTGTACGAGTTTAACGGTTGTTTATTTCACGGGTGTCCCGTCTGTTACCCTGACCGTGGCACTAAAAATCAGTTTTTGCAACGAACCATGGAAGACTTGTACCAGGACACTTGGCAGCGGCGCCTAAAGTTAGAACAGCAAGGATACCAAGTGGTGGAAATGTGGGAACACGAGTACGATCACCGTATGAAAACCGATCCCGAGTTTAAACGCCTCGTGGAAGGTTACCAGTTCATGGACCCGCTGAACCCGAGGGATAGTTTGTACGGAGGAAGGACCAATGCCACCTGTTTGCTGTACCAAGCCGACGAAGAGAAAGGAGAAGAAATCAAATACTTGGACGTGTGTTCGCTGTATCCCTACGTGTGCAAATATTGTCGCTTTCCTGTAGGTCACCCGCAATTGTTAACGGAACACATCGACCTGAAAACCATTCGACAATACGAAGGCTTGATCAAGTGTAAAGTTTTGCCTCCCACGAACCTATACCATCCCGTCTTACCTCACCATTGTCAAGGCAAACTGATGTTTCCATTGTGCCGTACTTGTGCCGAAACGTGCAACCAAGATCAGCCTTGTCAGCACAGCCAGGAAGAACGGGCCTTGACGGGAACCTGGGTCAGCATAGAATTGTTCAAAGCTCTGGACATGGGATACCAACTGTTAGAAGTGTACGAAATTTGCCACTTTCCCAAGACACAACAGTACCACAAGGGTGACCCTACTCAGAAAGGCATTTTCGCCGACTACGTGGATGCCTTTTTGAAACTGAAACAAGAAGCCAGCGGCTATCCTTCCTGGTGTCACACTCCCGAAGACCAAATAAAATTCAAAGAGAAATACTACGAACAAGAAGGCATCACTTTAGACCACATCGAAAAAAACGAAGGCAGGCGATCGTTTGCCAAAGTGATGTTAAATTGCTTGTGGGGTAAAATGGCACAACGACCGTGTTTACCCAAGACGGAATATTTGACAGAACCTTCCCGCTACTTCCAGATGATTCACGACAAAACCAAATACATGAAACACGTGGACGTCGTTCGAGAGGATTTGATCTTGGTCAATTACGAAGAAGATCTTTCACTTTGTACAAGACGACCCTTTTGGAAATGTCATCATTGCGGCTTACGTGACAGCTCATGCTCGCTTAAAATTGTAAGGTTTAGAACTGTTAGAAGAACGCGTCCTGTACTTTGACACGGACAGTTGCATTTACATCCATCACCCGAGTCAACAGCACCCTGACATCGAAGGAGACCGTTTAGGAGCCTGGACAGACGAGCATCCCGACGACAAGATTCTAAGTTTCGTCAGTGGCGGCCCCAAAAATTACGGCTACGAATACCGGGACAAACAAGGAGAAGTGCACACGACGTGCAAAGTGAAAGGACTGACTCTGAATTATCGTACCAGTCGAGTGGTCAACTTTGGGGTATTGAAAGAAGCCTTGCAATCGGGAGAGGATGGAAACTTTAAAGTGACCACCTATCAACCGAACAAGATTGTACGTTTACCCACTCACCACATCGTCAGTCGACCCTTGGAAAAAGTCTATCAAATTGTATACCAGAAGCGAGTGCGACTTCCCAATCACTTTACGTTGCCGTACGGTCACGTCGGTATTGGTCTGTATATAAAAAGGAACCCTAGGCAAGATCGATAGTTCATTGTTCATTGAAGTAACTTACCATGTCGTTGACGAAGAAGAAACCAGATTGGTTAGGAGTCAAATGTTGGACATCACCGAGACCAGGGTTTTGAGGCTTGGATACAAGAGGTAGCCCAGTATGCACGAGAGTTATTCAAGGAAAAAAGTTACTTTTCAACCTGTGTTAGTGACGGTGCCAGAAGAACCCGTCACCGTGGACAGGCCTGAAAGACCCTTTCGGGAGGACACTTGTGTGACCTTACCCCCTACTATAGAACTGGTTAGAACTTTACCCAAAACATGTGGTTGTTGTACAGACACTTGTTTTTATTCCACGTTCATGGTTATCATGTGCCTTTTATTATTGTACTTAAGCCTTTGGCTTTTATGTATTTTTGTCTTTCGTATTCATGTTTGAAAAAAAACATTCAATAAACGTGTTCTGAAAAAAAGTATATAAACTCTTGTCTTGTTTGTTTTCGTGTCACAAGTGACATTTCTCACACTATGGCTACCTCTGCTGTCTCTGCTCCCTCTTCCTCTACTGTCAAAGTCATCGACGAACACTTAGATCGTGCCAGTTGGGAGGCTTTGTATCTTCGCTCATTGCTGGACCTAGCGGTTCAGGCAAAACCGAATTCGTCAAACGTTTGATCGAACATAAACATCATTTGATCGATCGACCCCCTCAACGAATCGTGTGGTGTTACAAAGAGTGGCAATCGGCATACAGCCTCTTGCGAGAAAGTCAAGGCGATTCCATCGTGTTTGTGGAAGGCATTCCTAAAGAAGACGACGGCATCGTCTCTGACTCCCGTCAAACCCATTTGGTCATTTTTGACGACATGTTAGGAGAAGACGAAGAAGAAATTAAACTGTGGTTCACGCGCAAAGGGCATCACCGTAATGCCAGTGTCGTTTACATCACCCAAAATTTGTTTCAACAAAGTAAAGCCCATCGCACCATCAGTCTCAATGCGCATTACGTGGTCTTGTTTAAAAGCCCTCGAGATAAATCGCAAGTGCAAGTCTTAGCCAAACAGTTAGGAACGCCTTGGCTGACTCAGGCGTACGACGATGCCACTCAAACTCCACACGCCTATTTACTCGTCGATTTGAAACCTACGACCCCCGAATATTTGCGATTTCGTACCCACTTGTTTCACCACTGATGCCAAGACGGAGGGCCTGTCCTGTACACGTCTCCGTCCTCGACTTAATTTCACTCCACAAAAAAAATCTATAAAAACCTCAGACCCTTTTCGTCTGTCTCACACAGCGTCAACATGACGTCCCTTCAGTCGCATCTTCCCATCAAATTGATTCGTGCCTTGTATGGCATCAGTCGAGAAAAAGATCCACAAACACGAGCTCGTGTCTTAGAAGCTAGTCTCAAAGAAGTCTTACGATGGTTCACGGTGACGGCACGTCAATTACTCCAAGGAATCATTCAGATTCCTCATCAAACCAAACGCTTTTTTGATCGAAACAAAGTCGCTTTGGTCCAACTGGCCGATCCCCGCATCGACACTCAAACCAAAAAACAAATCATTTTGAAACCTGGAGGGAGCGGTACTCTAGGAGGGGTCATCATTCGCTCACTCTTAAGATGGGATCCTAATGCCCCCAAAGTTATACCCAAGACAAAAGTCCAACGAAGCCCCAAGAAGAAAATGACCAGGTCCCCAAGGAGAACTTCTCCAGTGGCAGGACCCTCCTCTTACCAGACACCACCCCGGAAAAAGAAAAGAAGCCCCCAGAAAAAGAAACAGAGAAAAAGTCCCCAGAAAAAGAAAAGTCCACAGAAAACTAGTCGCAAGAGAGGCACTTCGGCCAGGACGCAACCTTACACTCGCAAACCACGACCACGGCCACGACCACGACTGCGTCTCCGGCAGCCTCACGTTTGTCCACTTCTCCGTTAATGACACCCAGAACTGAAGAGTACTTGGAGACGTTGATCACACCAAGAACTTCTCCGTTGATGACCCCCAAAAGAACTTCCCCAGTGGCAGGACCTTCCAATTTAGTGGCAGTGGCTGCTGCTCACAAAGTACCTTCTCCCAAAATCAAAGTTCAAGAAAGATCGGGCATGTTATAAAGTTTACTGGATTTGTCCAAGCAAGAACTGGCTCGATTTAGTCCGTTACGTACCCCTGCACGACGTGTCATGCCTGTCCTCAAACTAATACGACGTAAAGACAATCAGTGGCGACGCGTTCCAGTATAAAAAAGGCCTGTGACCAAGTCGGGTATCAGTGTTTTTTGGTGCTCCTGAAGACTCAAAGATGTCACCCTCCAGAAAACCCCAAGGAAAGAAAAGGAAAGGACTGCCACCACGTTTAGCCAAACATGGGGACATGTTATCTGTCCTGTCCAAAGCTTCTCCACCCCTACGAAAAAAACTCTTTCAAACAGCCTCCAAAGAGGTCATCGATACCGTGTGCGAATGTTGTTTGAACGTTTTGAAAGGCACGATCTCTTTGTCCAAACACCAGAAACAATCCTTAGGCAAACATCGTCACGTTCTGCGCCAAATTGTTCAAAAGAAAATTCCCATTCGTCAAACAAAGAAGATGTTAGTGCAACTTGGAGGTATTTTACCTCTCTTGTTAGGCCCCATACTGAAAGGAGTCTTGGGAACCATGTTGGGAGGACTGGTGGGAGCAAGATAAAAAGGCCTCGGAAGTTCCAAGATCTCAGAATCGACCCCTGACAACCCCACGGAAGGACGAAAGCTAGCTTTAGTGCCTTACAAACGATGGATGGAATACCATCGGTGGCAAGAACAACAAACCCCGCATTTACCTCCCAATCCCAATTTGAGCGAGATGTCCCAGTTACAACACGAATTGCAGTCCTTGATGGATCGCCAAGATTTGTCCGAAACAGAAAAATCGCAAAAGTACGGTCAACTCTTGCAACGACTGCAACTCTTTCACCAGAATGCTTTAGACGAAACAGCTCTACCCACTCTGAAAGATTTTAAGACCTTGATGAAAAGTCCAGCACCATCAACAGTACCAGTACCAGTACCAGTGACCAAGACAGAAAAAGGAAAAGAAGAAGAAGAAGAAGGATTTCAAACTCCACCAGAAAAAGTACGCAAGTTAACAACACCACCTACCTCCAGAATTGGATGGATTAAAAAGATGATGGCCACCCCTTCTTCATCACAAGAGAAAAAGAAAGTGAAGACAGAAGTGAAGACAGAAGTGAAAGAAGAACCGATATCCCCCGCTCAGACATCCTCCTCCTCTTCAACACCTATTGCCGGTCGCACACGCAAAGCATTGCAATCCAAGAAAATACCCCAAGAGAAAAAGAGCAGCATCCTCCAAGAGTGGGTGCCTTATTAACACGCCAACCAACACAAAAAAATGGAAAAAGTCTTAGCCAGCATTTACTACGATCCCTCCCATCCGGCAGGTTACGCAGGAGTTCAAAATTGTATCGTGCTGCCAAAACGCGACTGAAAAGTCTCCGTTTACCTCAAGTGCAACGATGGTTACAAGAACAAGCTACCTACACTTTACACAAACCCATTCGACGCAAGTTTGCCAGAAGTCGCACCCGAGTGGAAGGCATCGATCATCAATGGCAAGCCGATTTAGCCGATGTCTCTCATTTGGCCAGCTACAATCGTGGCTACAAATATTTGTTTTGTGTCATCGACGTCTTTTCCAAATTTGCTTGGGTCGTACCCTTGACTTCCAAATCGAGCAGCGAGTTAGTGCGAGCCCTGCAACGGGTGTTGAAACAAAGCGGTCGTCACCCTCTTCGATGGCAAACGGACAAAGGTACCGAATTTCTGAACCAAGCTTTCCAAAAAGAATTAAAGAAACGTGACATTCATTTTTTTACCACCGAGAATCCCGAAACCAAAGCCAGCATCGTGGAACGTTTTCAACGCACTTTGAAAGAACGCATGTGGAAATATTTTACGCATCACCACACTCTGAAGTACATCGACATCTTACCGCACCTGGTGCAAGCGTACAACCAATCTTACCATCGAAGCATTGGACGTGCCCCGCAAGACGTGACTCCCGACAACGAAGTGTTGGTGTTTGAGCGCCTGTTTGGTACGTCCCCGACGAGGGCTGTCCCCAAGAAAAGTGGAGAGTTGGCCGTAGGAGATTGGGTGCGCATTGGCAAAACCAAACGCACTTTCGACAAAGGTTACTTACCTAACTGGACGACCGAATTGTTTCGCGTCACTGGACGAGTGCATGGCCGTCATCCTGCCGTCTATAAATTGGAAGACATGAACGGAGAAGTGCTCAAAGGAACGTTTTATTTGCCCGAGTTACAACGTGTCACCAAAAAAGAAGACGACGTGTACGACATCGAAAGCATTCTCGAACGCAGAACCCGTAAAGTGGGCAAACGACGTGTCAAAGAAGTCAGAGTACGTTGGAAAGGATATCCACCCAGTTTTGATTCTTGGATCGACGCTTCGCAAGTCATCGACTATAAAAAGAAGTGACCATCATGCCCTTTCACACAGCAGACGCAGCTACGTCGACCACTCCTCCTTCACCTAGTTCTTCTGTGCAAGATTTACAAAAACAACCCTTGTGGGTGTGGTGTGGAGAACGTGTGCCTAAAACGCAAATCGTCTTTTTCTGCCAAATCTTCGTGGTGTATTGTGTCATCGGGGCAGCCATCGCCAATTTGAGTTTGCAACAAGGAGACAAACAATTGTGGACCATTTTATTGAGCAGTTGCATCGGTTACCTGCTTCCCAATCCCTCCCTGAAATTCTCTTCCAACGGGAACCTTGTGTCCAGTGCCAGTGCCAGTCACCACTCCAATCACCACAGTCAGAACCCCATTTTGGGCGGAGACACGCCTCTGACGTCCAGTAATATCCCCTCGAACAGTCACAGAACTCTGGAATTATGAGTCACCAAAACCAATTTTACTTAACCTTACCCAGTGACAGTTCCATGGAGGTGTTTCCCCACAACACGTTGTGCTGTTACACGGCCAAATTACCTCAGGCCATCCCCTTAGATCACGAAGCCCATTGGGAAGTGGCTTTAGTAGAAATGATTCACCCGACCCAAGTCCTCAATGTCCTTCCCAATCAAAATTTTTTTGATGTGGAAGTTCATGACGAACAATTGCAACAGTGGATGGATAGCAATGTCAAATATGACAAGAAAACCCGTACACAAAAGTACACCACCTATCACTTGTTCGTTTCCCCAGGCTATTATTTTAGTGGTCAACATTTGGTCAGCACCATAGCCTCCAGGTTTAATGTCGTGTTTCTGAAAGCTTTGGAGCATGTTAACAAAAGTGTCACCATGGAGTACCACAAAACAGCTCGTCGCTTCTTGATGAAATTTGAACGGAGTAAAATCCTGTCCATTTTATTTTGTCCTGAATTGTATGACATGTTGGGCGGAGACATGAACCTGAGAATGAGCATGATGAAGAAAAGCGAATTACCCATCGTTTACGACAACGAGTCTTTTAGCAAGTTATTTCGTGCCCCGGTAGAACTGAACCAAGGACTGAATTTGATGTTTGTGTACTCCGATGTGGTGGAGTATAACGTGGTGGGACACACCTCCGTACCGTTACTGCGTGTCATTCCTTTCAAAGTGGATTCTGCCACGAACACTGACGAGGAAGGTAGAACACTTATCACGTCCACCGCGAATTTGTACATCCTCACTATTTGCCTGTCAGTAAGTCGTATTTGGACACGGTCAACATTACTATAAAAGGAGATTTGGGACAAAATATTCCATTCACCAAAGGAAAAGTCACGGTGAAACTCCATTTTCGAAAACGGTTTTCTCACGATTCGTAAGTCATGTATCCAGTGTACCGAAGGGTTGCTCGACAGCGAGGACACGGTTTAGGAGATATGTTAAAATCGGCCTTTCGTTCGGTGGCCCCGGTGTTGAAACCGATGGTGACACGCGGATTGCACGCCTTGAAAGATGCGGCACTGACGCAAGGCAAAGAATTTCTCCAAAATGTCATCATCGACAAACAAAACCCTAAAGAAGCCTTCATGAGGGCAGGCAAAAATGTCTTGCTGCAAACGGGCAAAGACATTTTGGGTCACCGAGAAACACCTATAAATGCCCTGCACGCTATCGAGTCAGGCATTCAGCAAGGACAAGGCAGAAAGAGACGACGAAGAAAACACCCTTTCACCAGACTTCAAGCTAGAAAGGCCAAGAAAAGAAGAACCGTTCGAGACTTAGACGTTTTCGATTATTGAGAAAGAACAAAAAAAAATGATGCACCGAGAGTCTTGCGCTTGTTCCAAGACGGAACTGGATCTGTTTGCCATGCCCCCCACGATCATGACCATGCAAGAATCCCAGTGGGTGGAATTTCATCCCGTCTCCTCATTGGCCGATTCCGCTCCAATCGAGTTTGAAATCAAAGGACAGCCCGAAGATTACATCGATCTGAATAGCAGTTACTTGTACCTGAAAGTCAAAATTCTAGATAAGACTGGAGGTGCTATAGACGATGAAGCAGTAGCTCCCGTCAAAATTTCATGCATTCCTTGTTCAGTGGAGTGGACTTGCACTTGAATAACAAACTGGTCAGTAGCAGCATGGATACTTACCCTTATCGTGCCTACCTGGAAAATCTCTTGACGTACGGAATAGATGCCAAGAACACTCATCTCAATGCCTGTGTGGTATGGGAAGCTGACGAACCTACCAAGTTTGAAATATTGGAAACTGATGAAAAGAAAGACAACAATGATGGATTTGTAGAACGAAGAAAGAGAATCACCGGAGTCGACACAAGTTTAGAACTGATGGATCGTTTGCATTTGGACATGTGGTTGCAAGAAAAGTATTTGCTGAACGGGGTGGATGTCCGCCTGAGACTGAATCGTAGCAGTGCCGCTTTCCATTTATTGGCTGATAGTGACGGTTACAAAACCAAAATCCTAGAAGCCAGACTCTACGTACGCCGTGTGGAAGTGTTACCTAAAGTGGGAAACGACATCAATCAGACGTTGAGCAGAACGACTGCCAAGTATCCCATACGACGCGTGGAAGTGAAAACCTTCACCATTCCCAAGGGACAGCGATCCATGATCGAAGATCATCTGTTCCAAGGACAGTTACCCAAACATTTGATCGTTGGTATCGTCGAAAATACAGCCTTCAACGGAGCTGCCGAAAAAAATCCTTTCTACTTTCAACACTTTGGCGTGTCCAAAATCGAAGTCAGTCGCGATGGCAAAACCTTGTGTACCCGACCTTTCGAACCTGACTATACCAAGAAGAATTACTTGAGATCGTACTTGTCCCTGTACGAAGGCACCGGCCAGTTAGGAACCAACACCAGTCACGGCATTACGTACGAAGATTATGCAGGAGGCTATGCTTTGTGGGCTTTCGATTTCACTCCAGACCAAGGCAGCTACGAGGGACATTTCCACCCTATAAAATCCGGCCAGATTCGTGTGGAAATTCAGTTTAAAGACCGAGACCCTGATGAAACGGTGAACGTCATCCTGTATGCAGAATTCGATAATACCATAGAAATCAACAGTTTGAGAGAAGTCATCCTAGATTACTGGAAACCATGGAAGACTGTTATCCCTCTTTACCTAGTGGAGAAACTTTGGATATGAAATGTGAAGAGACCGTGGAAAAAGAAGAAATGATCATGATGAAGTCAAGATGGCCAGAACAAGAAGCCCATTTAGTCTCCTGTTTTGCCAAACACTTGGTCAAAAAAATGACGGAATTGATCAAGAAAAATTGCTATGGATGTCAAAACGATCATCCCAGTCAAATTCAACACGATAAATGCCTGATGTTGAGTCAAGAAGAAAAATTGGACGAGTATCTGGACGAAGCTTGGAGTCTCATCTCAAACAAAGACGTGTTGCATCAGTGGTATAAAGACTTGCGTAAACATTCTTGTCCACCATTAACCACTCAAGAGATCCATCGTATCGAAGCTCTCCTGAATCAGAGTGAGGAAACAGAACGAATAACCGTTTATTCGTCAGACATTTTCAAGCAAAAAGTCAGGATCGAATTGACGACTTATTATTACCTGTGAAGAAGAAGAAGAAAAAAAACACACACAAATCAATGGATACCTGGGAACTTTATTACCTTTTGAACCACAGTTCGTATACGGCTTCTTGGAATCCTGTCGTCTGTGCTAAAGATGAACTCCCTCATCGCAAACCTCAAGACCATCAAGCTTACGTGATCAACACGGACGACAGTCATCTCCCAGGAACCCACTGGGTAGCCGTCTACTTTCCTCAAGAAGGATGTGTGGAATATTTCGATTCGTACGGATTGCCCCCTTTGGAAGACGATATCATCGACTTTATGAGAAGAAATGCTCAGACCACCCGATTCAATAATGTGAAATTACAAGGCACAGATTCCTTGGTGTGTGGACAATATTGCGTGTATTTTCTGCATCATCGAAGCCTGGGCTATTCCTTAGAACATTTAGTGACTCATTTTGATCCTCGTTCTTCTTCAAGAAATGATGTGAAAGTAGATCGATGGTTTTGTGACCATTATGCTTATCTTTTGTCTCAAGCTAGGAAACGTAGTGTCCATCAATGGCCTAATGATTTCCAACAGTGGAAATCACAATTTCATTCACAACGTTGTCAGCCCTGTTTAAAGTATATTGTGAATTGAGAAAAAAATGTTGGTGATTTGAAAAAATTGTTTGATGTTATAGTGTTGGATTATTGTTAAAAATGTTAGAGTTGTTGTTGGTTAGTGTTAAGTGATTTTTGAATAAAAATGTTGCGTTTTGAAAAAAAATGCCTTTGTCTTTTGTTTAGCTATAAGAATGTTGGATTGATGCTCTTTGACTTCTTACTATCCCTCTCATGACACTCACTGTACATTGCGACTCGAAAACCGTGTGGGGGATGTTTTCCTTCACGTCCGCGCTTTAACTTTAAGAACCGGTTTGTTTCCAGTCTAACCATCCATTGTCGACTCATCCTCCTAAGAAGATGTGTTCCAAACTAGCTAAGCTCAACGAAGCCTACGTGAATTTGCATAGGGTCAGACACAGTCTGATACCGAAGCCAGAAGAAATAGAGAATGTGAGAATGTTAAAAATCACTGAAGACCTGATAGAAGAGCTTTTCAGAGAAGAAATGAACAGGGAAAAAGAAGAATGGACAGAGAAGTACAGACTTCAGAGACAGCAGCAACAGCAGCAACAACAACAACAGCAGCAACAAGAACCTGAAGCTGACAGAGGCTTTGTCGATTGTCGTATCGACACCAAAGAGTTCTTCTTCTCTTTCCGAAGAAGCAGACCTATCGCCAGAAAGTCTATCCTCAGAGGACATCGCATTCTTAGAAACTAAAAGATTGCCATAGCAAACAAAAAATAACAGCCCTTTTCAGGGCTACCCAACACTCTAGAAAAGAAATAACTATCCATTTGCCAATGTGTGTAGGTAGAGTAGTGTGAAAATAAACACTAACTCTTTTTAAAAAAATGTGAGGGTATGTGTTTGTGAGTTTGTGTGTTTGTAAGTGATCAAGTACGTTGGTGTGGATAGTAGATTAAAATGATGTCTTTATTTGGTGTTTGAGGTGTAGATTTCGGGGTTAGATTGGATTGCTTTGAGTATGTGGATAGTCAATTGAAGTGATTTATAAAAAAATTTAAAATAGTGATGGGTAGAATAAAAAAGTGAGTGAGTGTTTCTTTTAGGTCGGCGCGTTGTTGTTTTTTTTTTTTGGTCATGATCTAGGTAAGATCAATTTTATGTTTTTAGGGGGATGTTTTCCTTCACGTACGCGCTTTCACTATAAATTGAAACTCGTTCGGCAGTCTAGCTACCCTTGTTGATTGATCAACACAAGAATGAATAGTAGCAGAATAAGCAAACTTCTTGAACTCCAGATACATCTGGAATATGTCAGGCGCCTGGTAAATGAACTGGCTGCGGAGGCTATAATAGAAGAAGAAAGAATAAAGAAGGAAGAGGAGGAGAGAAGACAGAGGGAAGAGGAGGAAAAGAAAAGAGAAGAGAGGATGTCGTTCAATATTCCCGAGACAGAGGATTGGGGTGCTGAATAGTGTGATTATAAACACTAACTCTTTTTTCATAGTGCGAGGGTATGTGTTTGTGTGTTTGTGTTTGTAACTGCTCACGTAAGTTTGTGTGAATGGTAGATTATGGGTTTCTTTATTGTTTCTTAGCGTATGTGAAGAGTATAGTTTGGGTTTTGTAACCGCTCACGTACGATTGTGTGGATAGTAGATTATGGATTTTGTTTATTGTTTCTTAGCGTATGTGGAGAGTATAGTTTGGGTTTTGTAACCGCTCACGTACGATTGTGTGGATAGTAGATTATGGATTTTGTTTATTGTTTCTTAGCGTATGTGGAGAGTATAGTTTGGGTTTTGTAACCGCTCACGTACGATTGTGTGGATAGTAGATTATGGATTTTGTTTATTGTTTCTTAGCGTATGTGGAGAGTATAGTTTGGGTTTTGTAACCGCTCACGTACGATTGTGTGGATAGTAGATTATGGATTCTGTTTTAATGATTTGCGTGTGTAAATAGTAGATTTGGGGTTTGTTTATTGTTGCTTCACTTATGTGGATAGTATATTATATGAAATGAGAAAAGTAGGGGATGTTTTCTTTCACGTCCGCACGATGTTAGGTCATGATCTAGGTAATATCAATTTTATGTTTTAGGGGGATGTTTTCCATCACGTACGCGCTTTCACTATAAGAACCCACAGTATTCGTCGTTCAAACCATTCTACAAAGAAGATGGCTTCTAACCAAATTGACAAAATGCAAACATTGCAAGACGTTTTGGACAATTTAGGAATGATGGAGCAGATGTTAATAAGACTCGTTGAAGACCACTATTCCTATAGTCCCCATCGTGTAAAGATGGAAATTAATAACTTAAGAAAGGTAAAGGATAAGATAAGTGGTGTAATGAAAGAGATAAAGGAGGAGAAGGAGGATGAAGAGGAAAGGATAAGAATACGCAAATGGAACGAAAAAATTGAAAAAGAAGAAGAAAATGAGAAGAGGAAGAAAGAAGAGGAGGAAGAGAAGAAGAAAGAAGAGGAGGAGAAAAAAAAGAAAGAAAAGAAGAGAAAGAGTGTAGGAGAGAAAATAAGAAGTTGGTTGAGAAAAAGAAGAAATTAGAAGCAGAAGAAGAAGAAAAACCAAAGGCCCTTTTCAGGACCAGCCATATTTCTCGAAAAGAGAATGACTTTATTCAATTGCCTACCCCTTTTTTAAATTTAAATTTAAAAAAATGTTTTAAAAAAAATCCCATGTTCTATTCCCCTTGAGGCTAGAGTGGCCCAGGGTTTTTTCTCCATGTTCAATTCCCTTTGAGGCTAGAGTAGCCCAAGACTATTTCCCATGTTAAATTCCCCTTGAGGCTAGAGTGGCCCACGATTTTTCTCCATGTTAATTTTCCATTGAGGCTAGAGTGGCCCAGGGGTCTCTGTAATGCTAATTCCCATTGAGGCTAGGGTGGCCCCATTCACTACTTGGCTAGCTCTGCTTCCAAGCCGACTATTGGTATTCCACTGGCTACGTACTGTGCAGCGACTACAGGGGGTGAACATGCCTCACGTCAATTTCAATAACAACACTAGCTGGAAATACCAAATTCACAAATATATCCATCGATGATTATTACACAACAAAGCCTTAAGTAAAGAAATTTACCAGGGGCCAATTTACGAAACTGTTGTCCTACCACCGGAGACATTTAATATATTATTCATTTTCGGTGCCAACATTGATCTTATGTCAACAGCCCTTGTCATGCTTCTCAACAGGCAAATGGAACAGTCTAATCTACTTGTATAAGACTTTGTGTCTTGTGTACTGAAAACGTGATTGTCTCCTTGTCTAGATACCATTCCTATTGTAAATCAGGCACGATTTTTATCTTATCAAAATAGCACCTATTTCCTGTGAAAGTGTTCGCAGCGTTCCCAATTAAAGGCCTTACTACATTATGAGCGTGGGTTGTCCTGAATCTCGAACGCTTGGTACTTCAGATATTTTTATTGAAACGCATGAAAAGTCGTAAAGACATTTTTAGAAGTTTTCTAGCAGAATAAGTCCCAAAAAATAGTGCGCTCGAAACTATATTACAATCATGGTACTTGTACTACTTTACAACTCCGCAAATAATGTAAATTACATTTAAAAGATATCCATATTGTTACATATATAGCTACAGTTACCTGAAATATCCCTAATTATACATTGGGGCCTCAAATCGCTTCGCGATCTAGGACGTTCGCGTTCTGGATCACTGCCATTTCACCTATGTCAAACATGGGTTCGAGTCTTCGGCTCTGCCAGTGTATATGTTAGAAACTTTGGAAGTAGCTTCCCATGGGTCGGTGGTTCTTCTCGGGTTCTTCTTCCACAAGATATAACGATCATGTTCTGAAACAAAAATTGACATTAAACCAACAAAAATACAAATCCTTAATTATACATGCAATCCAACATGCTTTAATCTTTGTATTGTGAACTCTGATACGTATTGTCATATCAGCAAAACTAGTTTCTGTATGTCATGTTACCTTAAATATTCAATGTGTATTTCCTCTGGTGTAAAGACCAAAGAAAAACCAAATTGTTACTAACAGTTCGTGACACAACCTGTTCAGTCTATAGTGGCGAAAATCAATTACACTTTTAAATACAGTGCAAAGTAAACATCAGGCTGACACAAACTGCAATTAATGTTTTCTACTACTCTCTAAGTGACATGGACATAAAGTTTCAACTGAATTAATTACAATAATTAATAGCTTTTGCATCCGCAAGCATACGTTTGCCAGTTTGCCATCTCACTACTAGGTTAATAGAAATATAATTAAAAACAATGGGACCTGGGTATTTCATAATTGAACTTTTTACAGTATCAAAGTTACATCGCATCTGTTTACTGAACGCTCAGATTAAAACAGTGTAAGTGCTTGACTGTGCTTTTCTTATATGCTTATGCAGACTAATCAAGGAGACAGTTCAGTTCGCAGACTGTTTGTTGTGGTCAAAGTAGAATTATATATATTAAAGGACACACGGTACTAATTTTATGGGAAAACGGGAACCAGTCTGGAAATGGGCGAAGATAATATATATATATATATATATATATATATATAGGTTTGGTTGGCCAAGATTGTATAATAACGTAAGTTATTTCTTTGGAAAAAGAATTTTTGTGAGAGCATATCATAGTTATCACTGAAATAAAATAGCGACCTTGTATCATTGATGGAATTTCAGTCCATTAAGAGTCTTACGTTTTGAACACTCATTACTGAAATTAGCACCTAACTCTTTTGTGCGGAATTAAAAAGCATATGTTTAAAACACATGCAGGTCCAGGACATTCCACGGATCTTCTCCTTTTCTCTACACGGAAGCTGTCATCCTGGTTTCATATATGCTGATATATATATATATATATATATATATATATATATATATATATATATATATATATATATATATATATTTATTTATTTATTTATTTATTTATTTATTTATTTATAGGGGTTTGACCTTGAGCACTTAGAAATTTAAAGTTATTAAATACTTAATAGCATGGTGTTTGCAAAAATTTACTCAGGAACTTAATTGGTACCGTGAGTTCTATAGCTATTATGGATATAAACAAATGACCAGGACAGGTTTTACAGTATACACAGGAGTGTCAATGGAGGAACACTATCTTTTTTTGACTTAGCACTGTTGAAATGACGCTGCAATATGCATTCAGTACTTGATGACCTTTACCGTATATAACAAATGACAGACATACAAGATGATACATTGACATGACAGAAAACTAGCATAAACCTAGCAAGAAAACGAATTATATTAAAATAATTTTGTATTGGTAATGGTTAATGAATCCTTCATATAGGATTTAGAAATCAATTACTGGAAGAACTGATACGTAAGTCGATATGTACATGAAGAAACGTAAATTGGTAGGGGTAAAAATTGAATTAGGGTTTAAATGGTTCCTTCGTTATATAATATGTGGTATTAATTAGTGGCTTGTTAATGTAATTGTCAATCGGGCTATTAATTACCATATATTGTATATAATTAATTCGGGGGTGGGTAATTTTAGTTGTGTCAGGCTCAATGAAGCGAGTCAAACCAGTCCTCAAAAATTAATCGTATTACTGACTCAATTTAAATACCTACATATTACCTGACATCTTATCATTTAATGATTATGTGTACAAATTAGCTATCCCCTATACGCAACGTAATGTGTACACTTGACAGGCGGGGCAGCATAGACAGCGTCTAGTTGGCTCAGGCTCAGACGTGAAGACAAAATATGGCAGCCACTTCAGACCAACTGTACTTGATCACTACTGCCGCCTAGCCATGGAGGATGATCAGAGATAAGGGGCGAAACACCCGTAGAAAGATGAGCATTCGGCTGATGACGTCCGTGGAAAGCATTTTCAACAACTGCATATCTACACTAATCACGAATTTTTATTTAAAAATACATATCTCTCAATATATTAGCTTTCTTTTATTTTACTCGCGTATAAATTGTACTTGTATTACAATAGGACAAGTCAAAATGTATGACAATTTTCATTGTGAAATTTTAAATATCATAAGAACAGCGAATGTCTTGACAATAAAATGCGCCTCAAAAAAGAAATATCATATTACCACCCCCAGTAAGAAAGAGATACAGACACAATGACAGAGTCAGATAAAGGACAGAGACAACAAGAGAGGAAATAAAAAAATAATTACATGTCAGATAGTATCCTACAGAGGATGGTGGATACCAAAGTAAGTATTCATACCAGTAAAATCGAAACAGAACTAACTGTCATGTGAATGTGACACGCAATGCAAGTCATACGGCATATATGACGAATAAACACTGTTTATTTCAAAGATAACTTTACCTAGCGTGACAACAATTACGTAACGGGTTATGGAACTTTTTGAATTTGATGTTTTTTAAGATAATGTTTGCGACTAATATAATTGATAGAATTCGTTCCTTTCTCCACAAATCAGCGAAAGAATAATATGCATTGCTACTTTGGGTGGTCGATATTATATTGGCCTGCCTCATATCATACTCACTAGACCATGATCGAGGCACATATAGCAGTATAAACTATTCAGTTCATCCCTTTGACGGCACACAAGACTGAAATGTAATGTTTTCTTATAAAATCCCTTAGTCTAATATCTGGGGCATCTCAGAGTCCTAAAAGATTATTAAATATTGCAGACGTTATTCGAGTAAACGATTTACAATGTATCGCCGTACATATCCGTAAAAATGTCATCTGAGGAAACCAAAGCTTTTGACCCTGACCCTGTGACGTGCTTGAGGCAGTTACTTCTCATTCAGCCATTCTCGCCTCTGGAATTTACAGTTCAGTTCTGAATGAGGATGTCGCAAGAGGTAAATGCATACCAAACGTTGTATTTTGTCCACAGTTGCCAGAGGTATTTAGAAATAATATTACCTTGGATCAACGATGACGACGTAAAACAAGTTTCATTATACTATATTCAACAAAGGGTATTATTGCATCCATTCTCGAATCACTATCATCGCGTCAAGAGAAGACATTTCCCAAAACAAATCTTATTCAGGAAATCATAAATTTGAACGAGAAAGTAAGGTCACAACAAACACAGTTGGACAACTAGAATAATGCAGCAGGAGGTAGAGTCTAGATATCGCCCACCACTTCTTGATTCAGATATAAGATGTATGTCAACCAGTAATTATTTGATGCTCTCGAAATCCAATACATGAGAAAACAAATAATAGATATCAGATATAAAAGAATGACAAGAAGTACAGTTAACCCTGGTGCAAAAACAATATTTAAAATCAACTACACAGTATGTTTCCCCTTTTCAAGACACTGTGAAAAGAAAGGTTATTTGAAAGGTTTATCCTGGTTGAGCAAGGGAACGACTCAGATGAAAACACTATCTTACGATTTCAGCACTATATTTCACTATGCAATGCTCTTGGTGGCGGTGGTCTATTTTTTGTTCCCATGTGATATGATCATGCAATAGTCGGTTACAACAACAATTTACAAAAACCATCAAATAAATTTAGTCTAGGAATAAATACTGCTTTGAAAACTAATTTTGGCAAATAATGGAATTACTGCCTCTGTTATATAGGTTCTAATGATTCGTCAAAAATACACATGAAATTAAAGTAGAGACGGTAACAATGATGCGGATAAAAAGAAAAAAATGGTCAAAGTATTTTAATCCATACACCTGCAAATTCGCATTTTTTCAAGAAAAAGATCGAGAAACAAATAAACAAGCTTTCATGATTATGGCAATTGCTGCATGAGCTGCATAAATGTATAATATTATGTAGACATTTGTTTTTGCTTTGTTTGGGGTTTTGTGGTCTTGTTTTGTTTCATTTTTATTCATTGTTTCTTCGCTTTTTGTTTGATTTTTAGTTTTGAGACGTTTTCCATTGTTTATTTAATTTTGGTAATACTTTTCTTAGAGGCGTTTAGTAAATTTCCAAAGAGCACGTGACATGAATAAGAATAAGCAGCTTGGTATTATCAGGTTTGAAATAAATAAATTTGCAGCTGTTGCTTAATTTAGCCAACTGAAGAAAATTGTTAATATTCTTAATTATTTAACCATTAGACCTGTATTAGCTGCATGACACTACTACTAGCAATTCTTCACACACCTCGTTATTTCAAACTGTTGACAGATTTGTTATACTTTTCCCCGTAGTTTAGCTATCATACCTACAGCTGAACAAATATCAACGTATATGCATTTTGCTACAAAATATTACCTTTGACTTTTCTCCTAATGGTATTTTGTGTGTTTCTTTTTTTTGCTTTTTTTATTTTGAATATGTTATTAATATTTTCCATAAAGATATTTTGTAAATCCGCTAAGTGCCCAACTAATGATTTCCTATCATTTGATAGGTATACAGTATTTGTTGCAATTTAGATTTTCGTATGTGCAGCTACATATTTGTCGTATATTTCAACATTTAATTCCATTTATAGTAATTTATAATCTACTACAGCAGAAGCCCTTACATAATCTCCTAAGTATCATCCTAAATTGGTGATTCTTTCTTGTGGATAAATTCTTTATTAATTTCGAATTAATTTATCAATTTCATTTTTAAAATCAATATGTTCGTTGCCAAATGCAATATTTATCATATATCAGAGAACCTTTTTGAAGCCAATATTTTCTTCGATTCTGTCTTTCATATACACTCTCCATCGATCGATGGACACGAGTAAAACAATAACTAATAATCAACTTCAGGAAACAGTGGCACATCTGAGATATTTAATTATGATGCACGAGATGAACGTTTTTACTTTGTTTTCTCATTGTGTTGTCCGCATGTTTAGTGCTGTGGTGATAATAGTTGTTAAGGAGAGGACCCTAGACAATGTGCAGACAACTCGTGCTTCAGTATCATTGCTTTACGTTATACAATACACAATACAATATTTCCAAGCAAGTATATTTATTACGCGTGATACTTAATAGACAAATCAACAATACATTTTCAAGCAAACAATTTGTTTTATTTTCTTTTGGTATATCTTTTGGTTTCTTACTTTTAACATGTCGTTTCCAGTTACAACACTGGAGATAAATGTAAAATAATATCGGCGAAATAAAAGGTTTTATTGCTTTTCCGTTAAGCAGAACATAGTGGTAAATTACGAAAGTATTCTCATCATTCTCTCAATGTGATTCAGAATCGTGTTGAATAGCAATGGAAAGAAATTAGAAAATTTAAATCTATGATTCTGTTTATAAACTACAATATCCAGAATGTATCACAGGATTAAGGTTGTCTGTCATTATCCATGCACTGTGCAGAGCTGTATATATTTCATGTAACTCCGATTTGGTGTGACCGGTGGGACGTCCACTAAGTGTCTAAATGTAAGTTCGTTCTGTATCACATGACCCGTCATAACTAACCCTCCAGCAAGAGTACACAAATGCATATCTAGAAATGAAGGATGACTGATGAAGTCAGGCAAATCTCTTAAAAATCTAAAAATACTTTATAAGAATTCTTCAGCAGAAAGTAATTGTATTGATATCAGAGCAATTGTGCTACAAAAATTTAAGTTTAAACTACTGTATCTAAATCATTACTTGCAGTTATGTCAAGTAATGCATGACAATGATAATAAATAAGTCATGAGTCATTATTGTTTTTGATGAGTTGTGATTCGTGATTTTTTTGTATACGTTATGATTTATCATTGTTTTAATGCGTTCTGAATCATGATTATTTTGTTAATAGTTGTGACAATTATGTCAACGTCTGCTCAATACATTTCTAACTGTCAACTCTTATTTAACACGCCTAATTTGGTCTTGCCTTTCAAATACTTTACGTCACTTTAAGATTCAATGCCTTTCTGTTAATCTAGTTTTAAAGAAATTATCCGTTTTCGTCAGTAGTAGCACCGTTTTGAAGCAATTTTGAATCATCGTGTTGTCACAAAATACCTCAGCCAACACATTCATCTTTTGATCAGACAATATAGAATATTTGTTTCAGTCATCTCGCAACATGTCTGACAAAAGGCAATTCGTGTGTGTGTGTGTGTGATGTAAACCGACCAAGGTAGGCCTCAGTCAATAGGTCAGCTAAATTATTTTTATCTGTTGGTAACCACGTCCTCTCCAGTTCTCTGTGTATGTGCGCGTGTGTGTCTGTATGTGTGTTGTATGAAATAAAATCGTCCAGCCTAGGAATCAGTCAGTTATTTTTATGTACTGAATATTATATATAAAAAACATAACTAGAGGTAACCTGTTTGAACAATTGTTTTTAATATAAACTGTTGTAATCAGAAATAAACGCCTGTTTGCTTTGGAATAGGTATTCAACATGCAACAGTTATTGCATTTGACAGTAAACGAGAAGGGTGCATACAGATATTATTAACTGTCATAGTTTGTTATATAAGATATTCCGCATTCAACTGTTATCATACAAACTAATCAGCTATCATCCACCCTAATCAGTTATAATCCACGCTATTCAGTTATCATCCGCACCAGTAGGATTAACTGATTTTTAAACAATCTCTTGTAAAACTATGTTCAGTATTTACGAAGAGTCATCATTGTCAAATCAAAAGTATAGTCAACAAAACTGTTTCACGGCTTATATGTGTAAATAGTTGTTTAAATGCAATACAGTTTCATGTCTGTAAATACTGTGCAATATCATGGTTAATGGGGCGATACGTACAAGGGCCATTTGCACTGCGTCTCATGTTGATTTTTTTAATCGTAATTGTCATTCTCATAGTTTCATATATCAACTAAATCGTGAATCATATTCGTGCATTTTCTTGCGTGATTGCAAATCATGATTAACGTAGAATAGTTAAAGAGTTAAAGCAACATGATGGCTGATGATAACCAACACAATATCCCTGAATTGAGAGTCTGCCGCTCTTGGAACTAAAATCAGCTCACAAATAAATACAGCAAAGAACATAGATTGTAATCGCGGCAATTACTCTACTAACGAACAAAGTCGAAAGTCATGGGCATTGAAGCAAATGATGTGGGTCTTAAGACCCCAACATTGGATAATGGGATGGAAGTCTGCATCTGTATGCCCTTGGAAAGGTACGTATCTCCCTTTTCCTCGAAATGGTAGAGTCAGTAATGTGTTAAAAGTGCCATTTAGACTACAAAACAGAAAAACATGTTGAATAAAATTCCTAACATAGCTTGCATTAACTATTCCCCGCATTTATGACATATGCTACTAAACATTGATGGCACCATGAATCTTGGCTCAAAAGGCATGACACAAGTCATTTTGTTAAACAATTTTAATTTTGGCGGGGGAGGGCCAGTCTACCTAATAATTTTCAGTGAATACAAAAACAGCAGCTTCACTAGTCTTCTAGTTTTTCTCCAAAATAAATACGTTCATTTCGGCGATAAATAACAGAGATATTCGGCCTAGCCCTACAAGAAAATTGTACTCTTTCACCAAAATGTAAAACGCTTATCTGATTGTGCAGTGTCCTACCACGCCAACAGCTTATAGGTGTGAGCGTGTGGACAGTGTTTCAATGGATGCGGGTTAGAAACACGTCTAAGAAATATTCAGAATTGTATCATGGAAAAGGCCATTAAATGATATATCAAGCGGACTTTAACTAAGACTTGAAACAATTGTATCATCTTATTATTAATATAGCAGATACTAACATAACACTATAAGAAAAATGGTTATGGAATAAGGTAAAATGTTCAGAGTATTTCGCGATAGATCACAAACTTCGGCCGCTAATAACGGACATATATCTCCATGTTTTCAATGAGAGATTCCAGATCATATTCTGAAATGTTATATTCAGGAAAGTCAAATAATTTTACAAACTCAATAAATAAGTAAAGACCAGATTCGTATTTTTTCTCAAGATAGAACATTATGTCATATAACGTGCTTTTACTTTTACCAATACATCTCCTTTTTCATAACCGTCGCTAATAACACAATACCTATTTCGATGTATTTGCACTAAATACAAACGAAAACATTAGTATAATCTACTTTAATCAATAAGACTGGTCTCCGTTTGTTTTATTAATGTTTATCTTTATTTTCTCTCATAATGCAAGTAATCACCTGAAACTGAAATTCTAAAAATGTTTTCTATCGTATATAGAATTTTAAGACCTAACGGCACCCCACCCCACCCCCAACATCTTCTCCAAAGAATTTCGAAACTTTCAGTTCCATCAGGGAGCAAACACTAATTTCACATTTCATTGTTTTCAGCATCAAACCGTGCTTATGACCCTACTAGGGAAATCTTCAAGATAATCCGCATAATATGTTTAATTTTTTTTATACTTGTTCCTAGAAATCTTTATATTGATTAAAATATATCAATTGGATCGATTGCTTGTGTTTCACCGTACATAATTATTTATAGCCAGGTTTAGTTTATGTAATTCTTCTTTTAGAGGTTTAGAAAATATTTAGAAAAATGTTCATAAGTACGATGCTTTTAACAACAATGTTACACATTCGGTTTGCTTTATTTTCTCATTACAAATTAAACCGCTTGTTTTAGGGTTTCGTTTTGTGTTTGTTCACTTCTTTCATAATTGTGGAGTTTGAGTCATTAAAGAATTATATTATATATTTCTCATTTAATTGTCCTAAATTGTGTTTGTCCCGTGTCGCCATGTCTTGTGTACATCTGGCTGATTTTAATCATGTACCCATTTAGCTTCACAAAAATAACCCATCATTACCTTTTCGTTGTGCCTGAAGTGTGTTTCTTCTATCACCTTCACAATTGTGTTCTACTCCTATGTTGGATTTAGATTTTACCAACATTAATGGATTAAGTTTATTTAATAATATGGAATTTGATTTCCACTCTATCAAAATTAGGCAATATTAATAACATAGCGCCTAATCTTTAGAAGCTCTAAGCGCTTTACAATATTAGACAACACCTATAAGATAAAAAATATATAATGATATGATTACAAAAACAAACACAATGCAATTAGAAAACATTTTTTTAAAAAAACATGCTGAGAATATTTAAGTTAGGAAACATTATTAGGTCTTTAAGTTTGTTCTTGCAGTCGAAATAAGTGAGTTTTGAGAGCCCTCTTGAATGTGATCACTGTGTCTTTGTGTCTAAGTTCAGTGTGCAATTCATTCCACGTTGCTGGGCCCTCGTATGCAAAAGAACGCTGTCCATATGACTTTGTTTTCATAGGGGAAATAATGAGCATATGATTGTCAGAAGAGGAGCGTAAGTATTTTGCTGGTGTCTACACATGGGTAAGGTCGGATAGGTATGTTGAACTAGAGTCCGACAGTGAATCGTAGCACAGAGAACAAATGTTGTGTTTGATTAATACACATACATACACACACACACACACACACACACACACATATATATATATATATATATATATATATATATATATATATATATATATATATATATATATATATCGTTATTACTGACGAATGTGTATTTTGCCTTATTTTAAGTTTTTATAGCCACTGAAAATATATGTTTGTAAACAATTTGACAACATATCTTCAAAGATTAAAAACGTTTAAATCAATTCACTTATACCTTGTTTACGTCTCTGCAAGTAAAGAGGCTAGGGTCATGATTCACCGTTCGCCATGAAACTAGGACATGAAGTAATACTTCATGTCCTGGACTTTGCTCTAGCAGTGAATTGTCTACTGTACAATATATGTATTATAATCCTGCAGAACATTTTAGTCACCACAAAGAATAACAGAAGATTCATCAAAATGCAGGATTTTATCAGCAATTTAAAACAGTATGCATTATTATCCGAGTTGCTTTCCATACTTGTTAATATGTCTGAAAAATGTTTTCATTAGGATATAAGGATATCTAGGTAGGAGGATAGAAAAAGAGATATAGTAATCATCTTTGTAAACTATCTTATAAGAAAAACAATAAGCAGCAAAACAAGACTGATAGTCACGGGACGCAAATGATTACATTATATTCCCGACGGATCTGATACATTACAAAACCCATTATACAAAGAAACAACTGTTCATTTCAAATAATATGACTTTCACCTTTGAAGATGTACATGCCCAGAAGTAATTGTAACAAATTGTAATGTACATGTCAGCATAGAAATTGAATATCATTAACTGTTACATTTACTATCGATGTAGACTTCAGAGTCACTTTCCCTGCGACTTTACATGATTTCACTATTAAATATCATTGGCGATAATTACCGGTTTTTTCTCCTAACTTTTATGTCTTAAATTTGAGCTTGATACATTGGATAGTGCCCGTTTTGAGACAGTAACGTTCCATCTGCTTGTTATTGCAGGTATCTTTTTAAAAACATCTACTCTTACAACGAAAAAGTCGAGAAAATTGCGAATATGCCTGAAGCAGTAACATAACACACACAGTGTCACTGGCACACACACACACACACATATATATATATATATATATATATATATATATATATATATATATATATATATATATATATATATATATATATATATATATGTATGTATGTATATATATATATATATATATATATATATATATATATATATATATATATATATATATATATATATCCTAAGCTGACTCACAATGAGCGAAAGCCGCAGATGTCCATAATATAATTCCCACTATTTAATTTATTCAAGATCGTCATTCACCTTTTTATAAATCCAATTTTACAAATGTTAGCTTTAACTGACTACAGATCAAGGCAATACCAATATTACACGTACAATCGCGTACACGTATATGTCTTCATAAAGAGATTAATACATTAATACATAGCCATATATACTATAGAAAGAATACTAGGCACACATAGATAAACACCGCATATTTGTTTTGTTCCGAGTGAGCGGAAAGAAAAAGTTTGATACGGCGTAGAAATATATCGTGGCCGTCTTTCTCCTGAAATATGGTTTTGTGTTTATTATACATACCCCTTTAATCAGATAATCTTTTCAATTTTTAATATATAATGTAAAATTATGAATTAGGCATTTAGCAATTGTCAGTTTGTTTAAATATATTGTATAACCCTCTGAAAAAGCCCTATGTAAGTAACCGGAACTAAGCCAAGATATAGACTGTGCAGTCGAATCTTTGGTCTATCTACAAGGTTGATATTATGATTTACGTATTAGCTTTGCATTTTAAAAAATGTTGTATTAGACAAATGAATGAATTGAAACTGCACTAATAGGCAAGTGGAACTTTCCTTTACTTCTCAAATGGAACATAGGTTTTGGAACAGTAAGTTACCCTTTTGCATATACCCAACTTCCAAGAAAATTTGAATGCACAATTCACAGACTAATAATAATTAAGTACATTCATTTGTACACAGAAAATTCGTTAATTTCAGCATTTATACTTCCATTCGTTACGCGTTCATTTATTGCAATAACTGAGCGTCGAACTGAGAGATAATAGTTAATTTAAGCATGTTTTAAATGAAACGAAGATTCAGTCTCTTTCGAACATACGGACCATATTTGTTATATTCATTTGCATATCTTAACTAGAAAATTCTAAACATTCGAAAATTCATTCTCCATCCCTTTAATTTCTTCTGAAAAATCGCAAGAATTTAAAATGTAAACAAACACACACTACCCTGTATGTGTCCCACTAACGAAAAGGTCTCAAAAGATTGTAAAAAGAGTTAATGCTCCTATATTTGCAACACAGTCTAAACTACTACCTCTCTGTGATACGTCTACGTTTATGTTGCAAATGTTTGTCATTCATATCGTCAGATTTACTAAACACATTTAATTTCTCAGTTTATAGACAAATGGAAAGTTAATCCATCTACACGTGTTCCATTAAACAAATATATTAACAATTCAACCGAGCATATTTTTAAAATTCTGAATCTGAAATGAATTTAATTTAAATTTTGAAAGCTCGATTATATACGTCGTGGAATGTCTCTTCGCTGTTTCAAAACTTCTTGAAGCTCGTTCAGCATTTGTCTTCGGTTTCTCAGACCTTTATCTTTAAGATCGTTGCGCCCAGCATTCAGCACATTGTGGCAATTAGCAGACTCATTTAAAGTTCAAACGATGTAGCTGTAGTTAGTATTCTTTACTTAAATGTTTATACTTGTGTTATAACTATTAAGAATATCTGGGTCATGGTTCAAACCATACGCTTTCGTTAAAGTAACCAGGTAGGCACCAGTGTAAGCGTCATATTAAACAAGCGATAAAAAATTATCCGAGTGTGGGGGTATTTCTAACCATCGCTCATATCGTATAAGGACTCCCGGAGTCATTCTAACTTCGGCTTTCAATATAAGATATCAGCGACAAAGCAAGTGGTCTGCTTCTCTCTCTCTCTCTCTCTCTCTCTATCTCTCTCTCATATATTTGTATTACTTTGACACCTGCTTCATCTGGACATTTATTGTCCAAAGGTTTGTAATCAACCTCAACTCACTCTAATTTCTAGGCGGTAGATACAGTGCAATGCCCATACACTGATCGTACCCACTATGACTACATTTATTGAAGTTGCAAACATGTCTTGACATTTTTTTATATTTTAGAACGTATAGCAGTACATCGGTAACAATATTTTAAAAGTTGACTATTATTACAAGTTGTTAAGTAGTTCCAATTTCGGTGTGCGATACGAGAATTTAAGGTGTCCTACATGGAATCACGGATTGAACATCTGTATCGAACTTCAGATTATCCATGTAATATCGAATGGGTTTGTAATAAAAATAGATATCCGAACTCCTTTGCACTATTCCAAACCGGAATCCTCTTCCTACTGACGTAGTGCTATCTTCGTATGTTGATTCTATTTGATAACAGCTCTATATAGCTTTTCTCAATCTTACCATATAAATCCTAAATGTCAGTATAATTCACTTTATTCCGATAGTGTTTATAACAATCTACATATCTTGCTTTCCACTTAAATGCACGACCCCAAGATGAGAATAATATTCAGCTTAATGACAACTTGCAACATTTCCAAAGAAGAAGAAGACAAACAATCCGGTCGCAGAGAATACAAACAGGTTATATGAGCGTTTGTGAAGTCATATTTGGAATGAAAGCTAGAACACTGGCCTTTCATCAGAGCAAAGCACACTTACACATTAGCATGCAATAATTGTTTGGTGAGATTGGTTACTATAATCTTTAAACATGTGCTCGAATTTCTATAACAACTGCTGGCTGCATCACTGCAATTTTAAGTTGTGTATGATATATAGTGAAAAACAGCGACTTGTCGATGGTGAGATTTTTATGGTCGAAAAGCTTTTGTTCTGCTTGTTGTTTTCACGTAACGCATCACCCTTTGCCAGCAATATTACAGTCAATCGGTGCTTTGGTATTGTTATATATTAAAGTCTGATATTTAAAAAAAAAAATTCTTCTTCTAAAAAGTGTATCACCAATAGTTCAATGCTAATTGACTCTTAATTTACAATTCCTCTCTGATTTTGAAATATGCACTTCGAACCGTTTATAATATATAAACCCATTGCAAATAACTCGTTTATTCATAAAGATTTTCTAGGGTTTCTTACAACATTATAACCCAAGTGATTACTTAGCTTTGTATGGATCTAATCGTCCACAGTTATGAGGATTGCATCTAGAACACGTAACAAAAGCTGGAAGAAATACGTGAATGAAACCGAATATAAATGTTGTATCAATAAAATGGAACATCGCAATAATTATTCCACAAAGAAAATGAATATATTCAAATCTATTCATTTTACCATCTAATAATAAAGTAGTTTGATGGATCGTTCACAAATATTCCACCTGTTTGGATATGTTTGATCTGAATACCAAACTGACAGTCTTGGACAGCAAACTGAAATAATAATAATAATAATAATAATAATAATAATAATAATAATAATAATGAGGATGGAGAGGAGGAGAAGCAGGAGGAATTGTTATTATACAATATTTAAAAATTCACCGCTTTACATAGATGTAACGATAAATATATCAAAACTCATACCTTACGACTGTAACATATATCTATGAATGTCCAAGGCAGATAACTAGAAAAAAAATATATCTTTTTATGCACCATAACATAAAATCCATTAGGTATTTACGTAGTAAGCAGGATGATTGTTTCTAATATAACACAAAGTTGCTCCTGAATCAAAGCTTAGAATATGAAACACGCTATTTAACACACCATCACGCTATTCGTAAATGCTCATCGCGTTTAACTCAGCACATAGGATGATCACATAAATAACAGGGACGTAAGAGAACGGCATGGTTGGAATAACCCAAATTGTTTCAGTAAATTATGTTTGACATTTTGTAAATCACTTGATCCTATCTGACACAAAGCAAATAGATTTCAGTAATGCATCACAACGGGTGGATCATTGTTGTCAGGTAGGGTGAAGTGACATTAAAACTAACTTGAACGATGTCAACTCTAATGTATTCAGAAAAATTAAATATCTATATCTGAAAGGTAAAGCCAAATCCATTTATTTGTTATATCTCACAGAGTGGTAGTTTTCTTGCTAAGGATACAACTTCTGTAGGAACAGACAATCATGGATTGTATGGCATGATGGGAAATTTTGTATTTTTGCTTGTGCACAAATAAGGATATATATTTTTAACACAAAAATATTTAACATAGGGTTTAAGAATATGGTACTGTGATCGATTATCTCTATTGGACTTTAAATTTATTACAGAAACTCAAGATATAGAGGCCTCAAATATGTTATGTTTTCATAATGGATTTCTAAAACGGTTTGAATAATTTGCAACTTCTGGAAGCTTGATTGATCGAAAGATGGAATGTGTTCAGTGAGTTTATAAAATTAAATATGCAATGATTAGCTATTTGATATTCAGTGCATTAAGTTGTTTCTATTTTGAGAGGATAAATTCAAGATAGAAAGAAGTACAAATAATTATTGCGAAAAAATTACAATAGACGAGTTAAAGCTATGACATAACCTTTCCTTAAAATCAGTGGAACATTTGACAAGGACATTATTTTTCAACACTGGACCTCTGCATGAAATCCCTGTTCATCTCATATATTCAAGTGGACAGGTAAACAAGAATAATTTAGGCGCCATATGCATGGATTTTCATATGACTGTTCACAGCGTTTTCATTGAATACTGTTAAGCTTTTACCAGAAACGTTCATCACTGATGCAGTAAGTGATTTGGCAGAAGAAATAACCGTATTGTTGTTGTTGGATATTGTAGTTTGACAGGATGAGGTTTTCATGCAGAAATTATAATAGACTAGATCTAGAATGCCTTCTGCGTATGGAGAAAATTGGCAGTGATGAAATGTATTTATTTGCATGTAGTTATTTACAGGATACCATGACTGAGATAACCAGACTGGGATTTGTTAGTATATATAATGAATTATTTCATGAGTGAAGTGGACAACTTGAATTGTCTGGGTAGCGAAGCCAATGTAAAAATATGGAATGTTTTCACTTCACTCGTACAATAGTTCGGTTTATTGCATACCCATGTGTTGCTTTGAAAACAGATGTTCAGTCCTTACTTATACATCATCATCATCGTTCATCTGGCGGGGGGAGGGGCGGACTTCTTAGATATAGTTTATGATGACCTTGAAATATCAAAATCCAACCATATCAAATTCATTCTTTCGGTCGATTCGTAGTTGCATGGAATGTCTCTAATGCAGGAAATGAAAAAGCTGTATTGCAACAGGATATCAAGATGTTTCTAACAGTTCAGTAATTTACGACCGAGGATCTCCACAAATGTATCTCGTAGATTATAAACCTGTATTTTGTAAAATTAGCAGCTCTTTAATAGGAAAAACTAACAATATTTTGGTAAAATATTTATTGTGCTGATCGACACAATGATCATAGTTCCGGTGGAGAGATAAGTTAGTCTCGAAAGGTTCGGAGCTTAAACAACTTTAAGCTATAGATTTTAATAATTCTGAGTTTACCCAAAATGGTTTTGCCCATTTATTCCTCACAAATACTGATATTAACTTGATTTCGTTCAGAAATCAATACACACCCATTACACATTTCCCAATCCTTTTGGACAATCATTACGAATGTGATGAGAATCAGAATTGCTAATTAAGAAATTTTAGTATCATATTTCATCCAGAATGTTCCTCTAAATAGTTATCATTGTCATAATATGTAGTATGGGTGTGTTACTTTGACATAAACAGATCGTTTGGGTTCTGTGGATTCATATGGAGACCTTTTTTATATAAGCTAATATTT
The DNA here is from genome assembly GCA_028554795.2 of Sinohyriopsis cumingii. Lineage (NCBI taxonomy): Eukaryota > Metazoa > Mollusca > Bivalvia > Unionida > Unionidae > Sinohyriopsis > Sinohyriopsis cumingii. The sequence goes on along the minus strand of CM068833.1, from coordinate 67,407,172 downwards.
GAAACGTACCTGATGTTTTATGGAATTTGTCTTTTATCATATTTTTAAAGAACCTTCTCACTTCATTCATAAATGAACAGTGGCGTCATATATGATGATATGTTCACATATGTGAGAGAGAGAGAGCAATCCTCGCAGAAAGAGAACTAAATAATATCTTAATATTGAAATATAACTTACAAAAGGGCAAACGTGTTTATGAAATGCTGCAAAAACAAGGAACAGCAATTTCAGAAGTCATGCCATTCTTATCGTCAGTGGATGATGTCAATTTCTCTCGCACTGATAATTTCAATATTTTATTATGAAAAAAATGTTGTGTCAAAAGATGCATATTCACTTTAAAAAAACTCGTGAACCATTGTTAATCTAGTTCGTAAAGGATTACTATTGGCTAACTATTTTTTCTTCGATATGTTTCATTTGAAATAAACACCGCGTAAGAATATTTCTTCATGTAAACACATACATTTCAGAATAAGGACTACCTGAGCTGTCGAAATTAGAGCTTGAGAATTACTATACGAGAACCGCAGCTACTATGAGTATTTGTAACATTTTTTTATATTCCAGAATACCTTAAATCCGTCAGGAAGACATCCAAGAAAAATCCCGGCTGTCCCTCCATTTGCTGTGTAGACTCCATTAGATTTAAATGTGGCTATGGGGGTGAACATAGGAAGCCTGTTACACATTGCCATGACCTATATAAATTGTAATGTACTAAATGGTTAGTGAACAGAAGAAAACAACGTATCCAGCTATGCTACAAGCGTAATTCAGCTTCAACATTTTCCTTTCGTTGAATGTCATTATCTTACTGCTAGTATGCAAATTATCTTACTGCTAGTATGCAAATTCATAATGGCTATTGGAAGAATGCTGTAAGTGTCAGTAATATTCTTTATCTTGCAACGTCCGAAAACAAAAATATGTCTGTAACTACTCAACGTGGCTAAAGATAGCATAAAAAGAATTAATTTAAACAGACTCTTTCTGAGTATTTGTCAAACTTATTTCATCGCAATCCTTTCCTAACATCAGCATATTATAATCTGAATGACCACCTAATGTACATATATGAATGTATTATGGTTAGCGTGCCATTCTTTAGAATAAATATCAGACTGCCTTGAAAATTGTAGCATGCTAGAAAAGAAACATACAAGAAACATGGAACGCCAGACGTGTGAATGTCTGTGGAATAATAGAATAAAACCATAGGGGTTGTTGATTATTAGTGAAAACTGATCCATCTGCTTTGGACAAACACAACACCTCGGCTATAAATGTAAAATATCGATTCTTTCCTCAAACGGAAAAGACTCAATGATTATAAGAGAAGTAAATATTTTCAAATGTTGCACATTTACATGAAGTCAGGCTATGTACTCATAAAACCATATTTACCTACCTCGTATATAAAACCACGAAGTTTACATGCTGGGTAAAGATATAATTTAGTAATTTTTAATCAAGTACCCCCAATAGCTTTTTTCTTATAATAAAGAATGGTATGCAAACCATAACACATTGATATATCTGCATTTCGATAGTTATTCGGTTTAAAATATTTTAATGTCAGGAAAGGAGTGTACTAACATAAGTCTGATTAGAGCATGCACGTCACCAGAAAGAACCAGTTTAAAATATAATCTTTTTATGCAATCTTAGGTGGAAAGGCATGGGATGTTTCGAGTGCTCTGGTCAGACAATTACAAATAATCTTTGTACCTAGGTGTAACACAACATTATAACGTCTGCTTGCTCCGATGTATCATACTATCCAAACATATATCTGAGGGATGAGTTCGTTTGACATTTAGGGTGGGAATTTTCGTAATGATGAGGCTCGAATGGATGATCCGTTCAATTACACAACCCAAATAGGAAAGCCGGTCTTTAGAATATCGAACTAATACATATTTGTACATATTGGCTGACAAAGGCTTTCTCAGGTTCCTACAAATATTAACTAAACTTGCCTTTCTATCTCATATATTTGATTATCTTTGTCACGTTTGCTAGATAGAGATTTTATTAAAGGTTTCCTGCACATCTTTTTCAAATTTAACATACTACAAGGAGGGTGGTGAAAAAATGTTACAGATTTTTTTGTTCTTTGTCGTTTGAATGCTTCAATGTGATTTAATTCGTTTCAGAAATTGCGTGTTGCAAATTTATCCTTAGAAACCAATTGACGAAACTGTCTTTTGTTAATACTTACATTTTCTCCTCTTCTCCAAGTTGCGGTAGAGCTCGTATTACAGCTGACAAATACAAGAGCTTCTGATGACTTGTGATCTCCCGCTATACAGTCTGATGCATTAGGGTGGGCATGAGTGACGTTATGCAAAATTACTGAGATAGTCGATGTTTTGTTGCACGAGTGAAATCCTAGCGTGAAGGAAAAATATTATCCGTAAAGATATGAAAACAAACACTTACCTCTCCTTTGATATTTCTTAATGATAAGTAAGCTTCGAACAGTGGTGAATGTATTTTATTGTTGCATTGTTATTGAATTTGTAAGCTAGTTGCACCTACCCTGATCGTTAGAAACTTTTAATATTACAATGTACCGCAAGTAATTATTTCAATGTTTCACAAGTTTTCAGAGCACTACAGATAAATAAGAATAGGTTGGAAATATTTGTATTATCACAGGCCTGTCCGTGCTGGACGTATAGTCATTCTAGAAAAGAAAATAGCCTGACTGGTTTTATAATGATTTGCTAACGTGCCAACTTTTGTACCTTTGAACTTACATATTTACCAGTATTACCATACCATTATCGTTTGAAGGAACGTTTGATTTCATACCAAATATAAATGATTTAGACAACCACAATATCACATGAGACTTGATCATTATATTCTTTCCTACACGGAATCGAGACATTCTTGTTCATTAGGAACTGCAAGAATCATAAACAATTTTTGTATTCTTGTTTGTTGTAGTTAGTAGCGCATCAGCACATTAAAGAATATACAGTAATGAGGCAGTGTAAATAATGTCACTTTATTCAAAACACACAACGACAATAAAACAAGGGCATATCCGGACACAATATTTTGAAAGCCCAAACATGTAAGTCGGACATGCTAAATATTGATCTACCCCACTACTTGTTTTCTGATTTCGTTTCCTTCATTCGTAAAACTAAATGTAAACGTATGTTTATACTTACCTATTACAATATCACTTGTTTGTTGAATAGTAGTAGATGTCGTTGTCGATAGTACGTTAGTGCTTGTCGATGTCGCAGTAACTGTCAATTAAAGTTAGAAAAGTGGCTAATTTGAGGTTTCAAACATATTTTTCTTCTCAAGAATCATTACTTTTCTTTCCTCTGAACATAATGCAAAAATAAAGTCGAACCTGATCAAGCGTTTCCATCCTTGCAAGGACCACCATTTTAATACCTTCAAAATGTATTTTAGCTTACCCACTAACAATGACCACCTCCTCAATGAGACCAGTCACCGCATCTTTACTATCACACAACAAACGCTACACTGTGCATAACGATTGGTTATTGTTACAGGTACATGTCTGTTTAATCTATCTCCTATACGAATATACACTAAACAGGTCGAAACGTGGTATAAATAGATGCCTCAAAAATATTTTTCGCTGTCCTTTATGATAATTTGATATGAATACTTCACATGTCCTTATATTCGACTTTCCAGATGTGTCTATCAGTGCCTCGGAATGTCTTTCAGAGACACTTACTTTCCTCCAAAGGTGACTTTACTAGGATCGACAGTATATATTTTCTGAATGGCTATTAAATCAAAAGAATAATTAATAAAATGCATCACATTTATTTTTAATAGGTTTGCACTCTCAAAGTTTAACATATTCACATAAGAGGATGTTAAGTATTGCTTCCTGTATGTTCTAGTAAATTGTGTAGACGAGTATTGAGAAACATTTTGTTTTAAAACTTAACCTCATCTAATTATACCGACCGAATTCAAGTTTTCAAGATAATCAAATATTAAATTTTTAATTTTAATATTCAAACACACGTTATATATCAGTGAGCACCTAATAAATTCGGTAAACCCTAAATTAGATACATAAGTCATGTCACTAAGACAATATGTCTTATTTTAGTTGAAGGCATGGGTTCAAATACTGTATGATTGTTTCAAGACATTTAAATCTGAGCTGAAATAAAATCGTTTAGAAATAATTATTTTTCAGAGCTTTTTATTGAAATGCATACTACTGTTCAGGAGAAACATACATTTTTTTATGTGTCATTATCGTTAAACCCTTATCTCTTACTTGAATAATTATCATGATTCTTTATTAAAGAAAAATAAATATGCATATGTAAGTTGACAGGAACTAGACATACAGGCATACAAACAAGTAGATAAAGACAAAATATGGTAGATATAGAGGTAGAATAATACCTTGTGAACACAAGCATGGATCATTTCTTGGCTCCGGATACGTGGCTATGTTTAGACGAAAGGTTTACAGATTTACGAATGTACGATATATTATGTATAAGGCAATCAAAGTGAAGTTAAAATAATAGAAGACACTTTATGCACATCTTTGACTGAAAGCACTTTCAAGCCATTCTGATCGGTTTAATCAAACGTGTGCATTTAAATCTTTGAAAATCAATTATATTTTTAATTGAATCATTTCATTCAGAATAAAACAGCTTATATCCCGCTTGCATGGATTTTGATGTGTTTATTATATGACAGCATGCACTTGGTAACATATTTTACAAAATCATAAAAATGTATGACTCTTCCCAGCTATCATTATGTAACAGTATCCTTCAAAAAAGTATTTTATTTGCCTTTTCTTGAAGACAAAAATAGAATATTTTTATTTCAACATCGATGTATGCACGTGTGGGTTAAGTAGCCTTAACGATTAAAGATTTAGAGACAGAAAGATAGACATATTACCCACTGCATGAAGTATAAGATCCGCCCTACAGTCTCTCTCACCATGATTTATAGGGATGTTTAGAAGTCTTTGCCACACTGAAATAATTCACAAACATTTATGCTACGTATACTTTTAATAATATTGTAAATGCACACATTGAACTAACGGTAATAACTGACAAGTGGCTACTATGTTACAACGTTATCCGCTTAATCTTAATTATAGTTATGCCTGTGTGTGATTTAGAAAGTGAGTTACAAACATGTATTGCAAGAAAGACACTGATAAAACAATCTATCCAAATACATAGAACAATATAAACTGCACTCACAATATCAGTACGAACGACTTATAATGTGCTCTTTAGTTTTGGATCAATGCACTGAAATCTAGATAAAGATCAGTTTCGAAGTTGAGCTGAGAACTCACGGGAAATGTCTTACTCTAACGAAAATACAACAAGATTCAGAGCACGCAAACCTTTGATACCTCAAAGTCCAACATCTGACGAGCTGTTTACATATATCGACTGTTGAATAATATCGAGACGGAACTATGCCTATATAATTTTTTTCAATTAAGTTTTACAGGTGTCAGAAACCAGTAATATTTTGGCACATCCAGGAAATAACGTAATGATAAGTGCTCTTGAAATCGGAAGTTTATGAGCATTTAGCTTCACTTCTATTCCTGTTAGGAATAGACAAATAAAATATCGGAATAAAAGGCAAGTGGATGATATTTACTGTCTGCGTGAGTTAGGTTTTACACGCTTGACATCAAGTCTGTTCACCGTGTTCAACCCTTGTCCCCTATTTTGGCTGACTTCAAGTGGAATTTCCTAATAACCTTCTTTCGCAGGCAATCGACTCCAAAGAAATCAAACAGTATATGCAAGTATTATAGTCAAATCAACTTACGGCGAGGAACTCTAAAATGATAAATACTTTAAAGACGATATATTGTATCAGAGAGAACATTTTCTGAACAACAGTCATTGTTGAATTCTAACAGTCAAATAATTCTCACGGTGTTGGTGTGACCTGCATGGCGATGGGCTGTGTGCATAAATTTTGTTATGCAGAACTGAAATAAAGAAATAAAACAGCATATATATATATATATATATATATATATATATATATATATATATATATATATATATATATATATATATATATATATTGGTAGCATGTATTAAGATATACTGCACTTGTATTCCCAAAATTGATTCTGTCTCTTTCATTTCTCCATCCGTCTCTAACATTTTGCTCTCATGGTTTCATCGATTACAATTTTTTATTTACATCCATACAATTGCGAGTATCATTTCATTTGCAACATTATGTCAATCTTTCATTTGTTCATGTTGTAGTTTTCATTTTTTATATTTTAACATGAATGTAACTTTTCTGAAACTATAGAATTTACACACTAGAGAGAGAGAGGGACATCGTGTTCGAAAGGGAAGGAGTATATATGAAAGTGAAACTAATAGACAACAGAGCAGGACTGGCTCAACAGCACATGCTCTTTCGAAATCTGCCCTTTCCTTTTTTAACATCAAAACCCTGCGACAACGGTGTTCGCAAACGGTGGAAGAGTACGTCACAGAACGTGGATTCTTCACAGAATCAGTATGACTTTTGCCTTTAGATATTTAAACAAAAGATGCGATTCAAAAACAAATAATTCCAACAAGAATGTATGGTACTGGCACACAGACCCGTCAAATTAACAGTCTGAGCAAAACTCGTTGCCAGGGATGAACGTAGGATACAGTCACTGAGCTATACTAATGTTGCGATTTTAAATAAGAACTTGTGTTCAAGGATGATACCCGTGCTGCATCGAAAACAAGCTGTCTCTCTTATATTGTAATATCTTTGGACTTTAAAGCAATCAGAAATAGAAGTGGAGTGTGCAGGTAGTCAGGATAACGGGAGAGATATGACACTCTAGCCTTCGCGTAGAATTTTGATCGGCAAAGGGTAGATTCTAAGTGCAGGTAGGGTCTGTGTGACCCGACAGACTTCGCCGACCGTTTCAACAGGTGAAGTGCAAATATATATATATATATATATATATATATATATATATATATATATATATATATATATATATATATATATATATATATATATATATATATATATATATATATATATATATGTATATATATGTATATATATATATATATATATATATATATATATATATATATATATATATATATACGTCATATGTACGGCTACAGGTAACTGTCAAATTAAACGTTGAATCTAGTTAAGCAATTTTGTTGCACTGGAGTTTAGTTTAGTAAATTGTTGCTCTTAGGTATTGTTACAAAATACTATTGTGAGTACTTGAATGATACAATCTGATAAATTAAATGATGCACATTTTTTATTTCATTTTCATTTCTTTATTTTCTTCTAAGGAAATGTAAAATAAGGTCATGGGGTTCAGAAATCGATATGATACAGGCGAAATAAGTCTTAAGTAATATGAAAAGTCCTTGATATTGGTACACGTGCTTTTACCTCTTTAAATACGTGAGTGCTAGATATAATGCAAATATTTGCAGGCAGCAACTACAATATCATTCTTTGAATTTCCTATTTACTGGACTCCATTTTGAGTTATTTGCGATTCCAGTCAGGATTTCACGATTGGAAGTACATCCATTGAAACGAAGTCTACCGCCACTGGTCGTAATTCCGTTTCTATAGTTTTCCAGTCTTATGTCTTAAGATTCATTATATAATTTAATTTCCCCGTTTCTCCAGCCTGTTAAGTTGTCACAGCTTGGAAGTAATGAGGTAGATCACATTTTCTTTTCATCTAAGACTGACAAAAATATGGTTGATTTTTTTTTTCTAGTGTTAGCACATCCTGCATTTTTGTCTCCCTATGTTTTGATTTCCCAATTATTTTTTTATCTGATAGTGGCTTCAATTATGACATGGCCAGCATGTCTCTCAAATTGTGAGGTTTGAACAACGCTCCACTTGGTCTGTGTGGACATATTATTATAAGCGACTGTCGCAGTTCAGTATTATGGTCATATGCTTTTTGCGATGAACATAAGTCTTCGTTGGAATATGAAGCAAAAGGGCATTTGCTGAACGCGTTCTTTTCTATAAAAGTAGAATCCAAGAGGCATATATCCTGTATAGATTAGAAAACATTTCCAAGTTATATAAACCTACGGATGGACAGGTAGGTAAATTTTCTCATTGATGTTGAATTGGTTTGAAACTGTTCATAGTTAAATATCATGTATATTATATAAAGTCATTATCCAATCGTGTTCTACTCTCGTAATATCGTGTTATCGTTTTTTATATTTGGTTCATTTGAGAACTTTAACTGTAAATTCCGAAAGAGCTTGGTCGCACTGCTATCTCTTTGTCGGTAAGGTTTAGTATACATAGATAGATAGATATATGTGCAAACTGCCCACTTACGTCGGTAGGTCTCATGCCTTGTAATACAGTATTCTTGGTCCAAATTTGCTGCAATTAAGAAAGATTTTTATTTTTTATCCAATTGTATAGATTCTTAAATCTTTGTTATATAACGGAAGCACAAGTCAATAAAAAGTGTGCTCGATATTGATAATTGCAGCACGGATAATGCCTTGCAAAATAACCTTTATTTGCCTTGGAAATTAACGTCAATTAATAATTTTAAAAAACAAATACCTTTTCCATTCTGTAGATTTACTGATCTTTTTTACCCACTTGGATGTTTAGAAACTACTGCTGTCTTAACAAATTAATTTCAAGAATGGGTTACAATTGAACTATTGATATATCTTAACAGTATCTCGATATTTGCAACCTAACAGAAGAAAAGCAGCAACAACAACAACAAAAACAACAACAAACAATAATACGTGAACTTTTCTTACATTCCTAAACAAAATTCATAATTGAATAACATCCCACTAGCCTGATAGCTTTTGACTCTCAATGAGTCTTTTTCAAAGGAAAACACTAAACACAGACAATACAAACAATACACAAAACGCGTTAAAGTCACAAGCTTCCATACCTATTTCTAATGGAATAAATATTGAAATCAGGTGATGTATATATATATTTATACCGACCTACAAACGGATGAGTCTCATCTTAATCTATGTTATATATAAATTTGTGTATCCATAAATTACTGGGAAAGGAGCCATTTGTAAGAGAGTAATATATGTTTCCCGTTGGTAAAGGCAACGTACAAATAACAAAACGAAATATTACACTAAAGCTGTACCGATTAATCGGCCATACTCATAATCGGGTCGATTATTAGTTTGAATTTGGATTTGGATTTTTTTAACGTAGCTTTAACAATTTTTCAGTCATATCGCTACGATGTCTGCAGTGTGGCAGTTTATGGTGATGTCTAGCACTGCGTCATCATGCCGCAGACATGTAGCATGACGTCCCATCCAGTCACATTATCCTGACACCAGGCCAACCAGTCCTAACACTAACCTCTTAATGTTGAGCGCCAAGCGAGGCAGTTGTTAATACCATTTTTGTAAGTATTTGGTATGACTCGGCCGGGGATCGAACCCACGAACTCCCGCATCCGAGGCGGACGCTCTAACCATCAGGACACGGAGCGGTCCCGATTATTAGAACAATCGGTATAAACGGTATCGGCAAAAATAATCGGTGCTGATCTAAACAAATTTCCAAAATATAAATTCAATCATAACTTTCGTATTGACATGGCTTGAATTTTAAATCAGAACTAAATAATGGAAAATAAGGAATAAACATCTGTTCTGGGGGCTAATTGAAAGACAATATATTCTTAAAAGTAAATACTTTTTAACACACGCGCAGTAAACTACCGCTTTGTGTCTGCACACAACAAATTATCAATACCATTCATGCACTTATCCCAATCACAGCAACGAACCAGCTAATGAGGTCTCGTGTCGCTGTTGAACTTCCAGCATACACATTAGCAGATAGCTAGGCAGATTAGACTACTACGAAACCATGACTCACTATAGTTAATTTGTTCTTTAGCCAGTACTGCAATGCTAATAATCAACGAATAGCAGTCGGACGCTGAAGCAGCTGAAGGCTGAGATACAAATATTATACAGCATTGATAATGTCACGCCAGCGCTAACAACGTTACCCCTCGATACCCCAGCTGCTGAGCTGCTTCAGCGCGCGACTCTCAGCGAGGTGCGTGCTTCCATCCAGTCACGTGGACAACGTATTAGTATCTTACTTGATTTAAAGCGCTGTTTAAAGATAGCGAATCGATTGGATTATTAATATTGACTAGCGATTGTACACTATTAAATATACTACCAAGATAATTATAAATTCGAACTCGAAACACTCATGTTTAGTCTGGAATTACTTCAAAGTAAATACAATTGACGAGTCCAAAGCAAATTGTACACTTTGCAAAGCATACATTTTCAGAAGTGGAAAGGATGATAAAAACTATACGACATCAAATCTTCTTCAGCACTTGCGCTCATGCACATCGTCGAACATGGCCTGTTTCTAGCAGATAAAAAAGAAAAGGATGCTGCACAGTTAACCTCAGTAGCTGCAGCAACTCTTCGTACTCTCACTATTAACGCCGTTTGCATTTGACGACCCGAGGGCAATTAATTGGCACAAAGCTATTGCAGAGCTCATGGCAGTAGATGTGCAACCATGTTCCGTTGTTGAAGACACTGGATTTTGACGTCTGATGTCCAAGGCAGAATCGCGCTATAAAATTCCAAGACGGAAGTACTTTTCCACATCTTTGATATCTGATATGCATAAGGCGATACAAAACAAGGTGCCTGTTTTATTTTCTGCCCAATCTGACCTTAGTTTGACGTCTACATGGTCAGATCCGTCCCTCAGCGAACCTTGTTGACTCTTACATCACACTGGCTAACAATAGACTTTCAGCAGAAACAGGTAAATTTAGCAGCAACGCCTCTCGATGAATTACACACAGGAGAATATTTGGCTAGGAAACTCAATAAATTATGCAAGGAATGCAACATTCCCAGAACTCAGATCCATGTTCTTCTGCGTGACGGAGGTGCAAACATGGTTAAAGCAATGCGATGGCTGAAATCGACAGCATCAACTGTTTTGCACACACGCTGCATCTCGTTGTCAGTGATGGCATTCTGTCGCAATGAGCTGTCAAAGATGTTTTGGCGATTCGCAATCCATAGTCAGTAAGTTCCGGCACTCCATCCTGGCACAACAGCAGTTCAAAGAGCAGCAGGAAAAATTTGGCGTTGCCCATAAGAAACTTTTCCAGGATGTCCAGACACGCTGAAATTCTATATGTAATATGTTAGTTTCGTTATATGAGCAAAAACATGTATTGGGGGCTTGCGCTACTCTCTATGACCTGCCTAGCCTAACAGCTCAATAGTTGGTCTTGGTTAAAAATATTTTGGACACGTTAGGCCCATTCGTAAGTGATAGCCAAACGTCAGCATCCGTCATTCTTCCTATGCTGAAAATGCTCCGAATGTTGCTGGCTCGAGATCATGAAGCGAGTCAAGGTATTCAGACAATGCGCCGTGATATGTTGACGTCACTAAACACACGCTTTGCTGACGTTGCCAGTAACAAGAAACTTGTCTTGGCCATCATCTTGAATCAACCATTCAAACATCGCCTATTCAGCGAAGAATTACTTGTGAACAGATCCAAAGGATGGCTTAGAGCAGAATGCATCGTAGTTGCGTTAGCTGACAAGTAGGAGGAACCCCCGACCCAAAAAAGAAAATCTGAAACTGAAACAAATGTCACTGGACCACCGATGTCGCGTCTCCGGGATTTGTTTTCTTTGGCCTCTGACGAACCTGTCCAAACAACCCAATTGGATGAAGCCATTGGCGCGATGCTTGAATTGTATCTAGCCAGCCCTCTGTTGCCACGAGAAGAAGACATATACGGCTGGTGGAGCTCTCACATGTTTCAGTTCCCCTACTTGGCCAAATTAGCTAGACGATATTTGTCTGCACTAGCTTCTAGCATTCCGAGCGAGCAGCCGTTTAGTGGCGCAGGCCAGATTTTTCGGATTTTTTTCGGATCCTTACTTGGCGAGAAGGGATAAATGTTACTGTTGCTTAAATACAAATAACTTCGACAATTCTTTCTGTATTAGATGCAGCCATCGTACAGTGACGTCTAACTTTAGTCTTAAAGCATGCATATTATTAATATTCATTATTATTGGGCTATCGTTATTAACACTTTTTAGTTATTTATTGAAATCTAGTAATGGCAACTTGCATCACTGAACGTAAGTTAAAAGACTAGCTTAATACATTTTCATTAATTTATATCTTGAATAGGCAAACCATAAGTTTTATCAGTGTTAGTTTTAAAGTTTTTCAAGTTTTATGTTTGTGTGACCATTGTTTTCTATAAATTGCAATTTACATCTTATCCGGTTTCTGTTTGTTTTTGTACAGAAGTTCAAATTCACTTGCCACATAAACAAACTTGTTATAACTCACACGACAAAATACTTTTATACTAATAGGTTTATGTTTGTGAACTAGGCATTGATATAAAACAAATAATAATGAAATAATCGTTCTCATAATCGGTATCGGCAATATTGATAATCGGCTATACGCGGTATAAGCATAATCGGCAAAAAGAGACATCTGTACAGCTTTATATTACACTGATAAATTCTAAATGAGTCTCTCTCTATGGTAATTTTCTCCCATGAGACTAATTTGCTATAATATTAGTAGAACATTTGAATCAATGGTGCTAATTAGCACACAAGTCGAAATATTCAATTAAGTGTGCTAATCACCATACTTGTAGGACTGCTTAACAAATAGCATTAATCAGAACACCAGTGTACCGATAGAAGCAAGTGTTACTGGACGCACGTTGGACTACAGAAATATGTTTGAATTAATAGTCTTAAAAAAAACACAAAATCTGAAATGTTGAATAACTAATAGTATATAGAACACTAGTTGAATCCCAACACTCTGGCTCAGCTGAAGAACTAGTACAATTCTGAACCTGAAATAAATATGATCTTCTCCAGCTCAAAAGTAGGATCCAAAGTTCAAGTTTTCTACTTAGTTCATTACTGTCATATTGATAACGAAAGAAATGATGTTCATTCCAGATATTGTATTCATTCTTGGTTTTTGTACTCTCGTCCAATTTATTAATCTCTCTCTCTCTCTCTCTCTCTCTCTCTCTCTCTCTCTCTCTTATTTCCCCAGAATCATGCATGTTTATAAGTATGAAATCACTTTAATTTGGTGCAGCTATCTATCTAATGAAGCGGACGGGCTAATTCAAAGTTGTGAGAAATTGTTACCCAACCCAGTTTATGGCAATATAATATCTTTATATGGAATACATGATTGTACTTAGAAATTTTACATTCACCTCTGACTATGTTATTTCTGTTATAGCTGATGAGGTATCACAACGATTCCACAGACGTTACATATATACCCGCAAATGAAAATGACTAAGCGTATACTACATCAACGAGCATGTAGTAGTGATATGCAACAGTAAGATATATCCTATTTAATGCAAACAACTAAAATTCCCCCAACCCAAAAAAGTGCTTTCTTTGTACCTGATGTCAAATCATAAGTGATACCAAAACAAATATATTTTAGAGGGTATTGGTTCCATTCAGGTCTTTCACAACTGGTCAAGTAAGATCTTAAAGCAAAGTGACAGGATTTCATACGGAAACATTCAAGACCTGTTAAAATTCCCAGATTAATATGAGAGAGATTTTAATAAAACCAAGGTGTACGACAACACTGAGAAAGCAAAACAATTTCAGTGTGATCTACCAATCGATCTTAACGATCTGTTATTTAAGTCTAGATCCTAACGATCTGTTATAGACGTCTTGCTCTTAACAATCTGTTATAGAAGTCTTGCTATTAACGATCTGTTGTAGACGTCTTGTTCTTAACGATTTGTAATAAAAGTCTTGCTCTCAGCGATCTGCTATAGAAGTCCTGATCTTAATGATCTGTTATAGAAGTCTTCCACTTAACGATCTGTTACAGAAGTACTGATCTTAACGATCTGTTATACATGTTTGGCTCTTAAAGATCTGTTATAGAAGTCTAGCTCTTAACGATATGTTATAGAAGTCTTCCACTTAACGATCTGTTATAGAAGCATTGATCTTAACGACTGTCATTAACATATTTTAGCTATAAAAGAGCTGACATAATGTTTGTTCCTATACACATTTGTCTGTAAACAAAATATGTTCAATATTTGACCTAAACTATGTCATTTTATAGGTTGTAAGAAGATAATGTAATGGCCCAGTTTTTTTTTTTTTTGGTTGTTTTTTTTTTCGTTCCTTGTCCGTTGTTAAATCCAACAGCTTTTGCAACTACATTATGCCGGATAGAGTAGATGTCTTCGTGATATACACAACAAATCATCGAGCAGACGATTTAATCTCGAATCTTCAATGAAACAGCATAGCCTTTTTATCAAGCTAACATATATATACCCACTTATCAAATAATAAATTGCAATGTTTTAGTTTATTTCATTTGCATTACATGTTCTCAGTTCTGCATATTTCTTCCACGTTCGGCTTCTTTTTTAATTTCTGTGACGCTTTCCAAGTTGTCTTTCAAATTCAATTTGAGCGAATCTTTTTACTTTTTGTGAAGCTGCTATTTTAAGTTCTTTCCTAAAATTAGATTACTCATACTTTTCGTCTCCACTGTCTATCATTTATTTGATATTGCTTATGTAAATAAAATTGAATATTGATTTAAGAAGTTAACAACTTGGTAGCCTGAATACATCAAGTGTTTCCCTAAAGACTGCAAATGTATTTGAAATTATTCTTCTTTCTAATAAAAAGTAGACCAATTATAAAACATGTTCGAACTTGTAGAGATGAGGACGACCTTTCTGAATTCTGCAAATTGGCAGGATTCGTAAGCACTGTCATAATGGGAGAACATACAAATACGGAAGTATATATATATATATATATATATATATATATATATATATATATATATATATATATATATATATATATCACGAGATAGGTCTAACTAGGTCTAACATCAAAACAGCCTTCGAGGCAAAATGCAAGCATACTAGAAACTAGTTTCAGTATTTTCAGGTCTTTATTTTTTAAAATATATATGTTTGAGTGTTATCGAACTAGGAATCAAGAGGAAATTTACTCTTAAATAACAAATGTCATAGTACGTTTCGAAATCTATTTATTTTCGTATAGACAACTTTCAGTTCATTGTATGAACTGTCCCTCCTAGAATCAACCTACGTATTGATCGTACACTATACATAATGACACCTGACAATAAGTAGGAAACATTAGTATATGTACCATTTTGACAGATTTCATACGTCTTCTCGATTTTTTATTCGTCGTGTGTTACTTATAGAGAACTAAATGACGAAATATTGTAAACATTCTGTGGTGCAGTTTGTTTTAGTATCGGTCCTGGTAATATAAAACATTCAGCACCTTATTCAACAGAAATAATGCGGTTCAAAAAATCTAAATTTATAAAAGAGATAAACTCAGAAGATTTAGATAACCTATATTTAAGACTTGTATCTTGAAGAATGTCAGGAGGGATTAAAAAGATTCAGATATCTTCACATCTGTATGGTGTTTAATTTTAAAATATAGCTATTACAATGTCTAATTCGATGTTTAAAAAAAATTCAAGATAAAGATAAGGTGTTTGTTTTCCCTGTTAGTCACTCTCTAATCTGTGCTCCATTGCCGGTGATATGCGAATCTATTACTTTAGCAATTTATTCCTCTAATGTAAACACAATTTCTTGATTGTCCTCCAAACGCAATTCATGGACGCCTATAAATCCGACAGAGTGTCTGGCGTCTATGAATAAACCGTGTTAAGTCAATTTATATTTTATGTTGTGTTGACTTTTCATGAATAAATTATTCAGCAGTTTGCGTTCATTGTGTGTATACTTTGATGTTCTATGTTATATTTTTGCTACATTTATTTATAATTTTCTGTTGCTTTTCCAGCTTCCTTCATTGATATAGAACATTGCTTATTTTGATAACTATTTACAACTCTATATTTTATATTTCATTTTGTTCATTTATTTCTGCTAGTTTTATTTTCTTTTTGCAGCTTTAATATTTCGACACAAATTATTGTCAATTCCTTTTATCCTTCGGTATGACTGGGTTTCGTCAGAAATATGAAATGGTTATTCCAAAATGTATTGGTTTCAATCTACCACAGTAAGAGAAGTGTTGTTGATTATTTTACATCTCATTCATTTAGTAGCGTGTTTTTGTCTTCAATATATTGTCTACATTGTATATATGAACTTCATTTTATATTATGGACTACTTTTATTCGTAAATTATATTTTCTATATCCTATCCCTATTAGTTTGTAAACCACGGATCATTGTGAACTAAATGGCAGGCATTACCTACTCGTTCATTGCAAAAAAAATATATCCTTTTGCAAATATTATTTTTTTAAATACGACTAATCTGTTCTATATCTTGCTGTCTTCAGTCTGAGTTATAACAATTTAAATGTGATTATTGTCATTCTATCCGTAAAAAAGCAATGTTAAATCTTCAACGCATTATCTCGTTTTGGATTTTGACTAAATTGAAAAGCAATCGATGTTTTTCTTCTGCAAAAAAAGCATAACTTGGTTTGATGTAAAGCAATTTTTCTTCTCATAAAACATAAGCTTTTCAGATTTTGTTTTAATAAAAGTCGGTTACCATCGTCCGTTATCTCATTCCGCAAGTCGTTTTCCACTCTGACGCATAGCTCGAAAATATGTTTACCATTTTCAAAATATTTACTACCCATTGCTGCATTCGACATGTGTGTGAGTATCATCCATAGGACCATGTCACTGTGCAGACAAAAGGTCGACATAAAATATATTGTAGGAAAATCGTTTTCTCTCTAGCATGTGAATTGTGACAATGGATTGTTCAGTTTGTCATTCTTTCAACTCAGCTTGTTTTAATTTTTTTGTCACGATTAATTTTTGCAACAACTTTTTTTTACTTTTTAAGCAATTATAAATTCATAAGCTTAGTAACGATATCTTAGATATTGTCATTGTCAGCAAATAAAAGCATGGGAAAAAAACACTCAAAAATACTTTACGCTTAATGAATTATCCTTAAGCGTTACCAAGCATCTAAATGGATATCTATACACAAACGATCATTTTATATTCAGCAGTATCCAGTGTATTCAATCCATTAAAACCTTTGAATCATTTTTAGATCGGTTAATCAAACATTTCTAATATATTGTATACTAGTTTGTAACGTAACTAGTAATAAGCACACTTGTATCTCATCCAAAATTGTAAACATTATTATTATAAAACACGTTGTAAATGATATATTGGATATTGACCATATTTAAATCACATCTCTAAAATTAACTGAATTTATAACAATGTATATTCGTGTCTGCATTTATATACTAAATAAACTTTCAAATTATTTGTTGATCGATATGCTAAACTCTGCCGCTATACATTAATAGGTAGGTTATTTTACTGTGCAAATTAAAATTATTCAATCAATAACAGTTTGACTATCATGTTAGTGGATCAATATACTAAACGACTGATTGAGAATCGTCTGTGTATATTTTCGTTTTAATTTTTCTATTGGCATTGACCTACACACATACAAAATGACTCAATACTACCCTCAATAAATGTGCTAATTTTCTAAAAATGCTAACTATTACTAATATCCATAATTGTTCATAAAACTATAGCCAGTTGTATAGTGCATAATGATCAGCCGATATGAAATTTTCACACGTAAGAGCGCGCCCAGGATGAACAGTACAAAGTACAACAAAGAAATACAGAAATTTGTATTTTTACAGTTGGGTATGTGCATATAAGTATAGCATATTTTCGATAAGACTCTCCTTTGGAATTAGATGTAGTAGTCATAATTTTTAAGTGATTTTGAACATATTCTTTTGTCACTATGTTCATCATAAATGCAATCTTTGTCCTGAACACTTGTGCCTTCATTACCATTTTAGCTTATTCATTTATTCGTTATTTCATTCATTCATACATTCATTCATTCATTCATTCATTCATTCGTTCATTCATTGTCAAATTTCAAAGTGCATCGACATTTTGGAATCATTTGATGCATTTTCTTGTTTATTCTGCGTCCATAGGGAACACAGAGAAGTGATTATGACACGAACCACGGTTATTTTCTCTTTAAAAGGTTTAAACAGTCATGACTTCAACTTTCTGTATATTATACATAACTATTGACTTATTTCCAAAGTACAAACAAATACTGCTCTCAACAATAATTATGAAGGTATGGGTACGATTTTATACTTACGAAGACGTATAATGTTATGGTGGGTATCGTTTCCTGTGCAATTACAATTCGGTGAGATTTCCTGGCCATGGAAAATACCTGTAAAATATTGAAATGCATCCTAATGAACTTTTCTTATATTGCAAAACTCTATGCACGCTTAATTCCAGCTGGTTGGGGGGACGGGGGTCCTTCTAATTTTGGAAACAGTGAGCCCTAAAAAATAAGTAATAAAAGTAATTCGTACATTGCATAACTCTATGCAAGCGCAATGGATTTTTTTTTAATTATTTTTTTTATAATCTTCCCGAGGTATTTTCATTTTGGAGTATATGAGGCCAAAGAAAACTAAAAACGTCGTTCGTAAATGTTTTTTATCTCACGAAGTGAGGTGTGGGTGCGTGAGTTTCGATATAATATGGAATTTTATGGTATGGGTTGAAAATATAAATGAAATGCATTGCATTTGGTAACGGAATATTGCATGGCAGTAAAGCAGAAATGCAGTGTCTTGTGCTGTGCTGTGCAATGCCGTACAGTACTGCGTTGTATTATATTGAATTGTAATGTATTGTATTGTATTGTGTTGTGTTGTGTTGTGCTGTGCTGTGCTGTGCTGTGCTGTGCTGTACTGTACTGTACTGTACTGTGTTGTGTTGTGTTGTGTTGTATTGTATTGTATTGCATTGTGTTGTATTGTATTGTATTATATTTTAATTGACAATTATTCTTACCATTCATATGGTCCATAATTTTTCTTCTGCAGTCCACATTTCTATGCTGCAAGTCTGCCAGGTAATGCCACACTACGAATAAGAGTCATAGCTAAAGATATTTGGGATACATACAACTTTGTGAAGCAAAAGTGAATATGGCATCAATATTGTGATCTGAATATGCTTTAATTCTTTAAATAAAACTTGATCCGAACAGTTCAAACTCTATATAATTTCCAGGCATGGGAGGAAAGAACTCTATTGGAGCAACTTCCATGTAATTTCAGAAAAACGATTTGGACGGGGGGAAAAAAACTTTCTTTCAAAATTTGTTTAAATCCATTATCTGCATAATCTTATTCAATTATGCAGTACATTGATAACTTGTTTTCTCAAATTGTTCGACGATTATTTGGAACATACAATATAATTCACTTCAGAGATATAAAACGTCACGTGATTATCGTTTAAGATCGTAGATCGATATATCTTCAAATGATCGTGATGGAATAATGGACTCTGGCGATTGGATCTTTTTTCCCCACTGGAACTTACTTCATTAGATAGAAAATTTAGATGAGTGTGCCTGTGGGTGGGTGAATTCCAGTGTATGTTTTTTAGATTATGTTTTGCTCGTGGATTTAATACTTAGATCTGAATCGGAAGTTTATAATTTATATCGTGATTGCAAACATATATATATCGTTCACAATGAACTCAACTATTAATATGTTTTTGTTTGTGCACATTTTACTTAGTAGTATTGTATATCAGTTTGACATTATTTCTAGTTTTAAGTAATTCTGCACGATACTATAAAAATGCAGGTTATCGCCTATTTGTATCAGGAATATATGCATGTGCTTTGAATGATGACATTTATATCTTTTGGCATAGGATTTTAGATATAAAACTGATGCTAATTGGTCAGAAATCCTACATTTCATTTCCTCATTTTATTTGTTTTAAAACGGAATAGCTCCCATTCTTATGTTCCCAGCAAATTTAGGAAACAAGATAGTTTTTGTTAAAATCTCTTCAGTAAAAGCTGTGTGTATTTAGACATATACATTTAATGTCGTTTCGATCATATATTGAATTCGTTACCGAAGAAACTGAGGTGAGATATTAAAATCTAGTCAGACATTGAAGGCAGATTTTCATTTTTTTTTTCTTCTTAAAATATGCGCACCATTTCCTTGTGCGGTGCAATTAAAAAGAAACACTTGTAATAATGTATGACATTAACGGGATCCTTCGGATACATCCGTGTATGAAGGGAAATAATCACCATTGGATTAGAAGTGTTGTCAAACAGGAAGCATTGACCAGAGTTATGACGCAAAATATTTTATCACGATAGTGGAATTTTCTTATCTAACTCTAAATCAATAATAAGTGATTATTTTGTTAGTGAAACATGAGACCGAAATCAACATAGCTTATTATGCATACAGATTTAACTTTCAGTTACATCTGTATGCATAATGTAAGTGTTTGCTACTTCGTGTAAGATGTGTTCGCAGTAGAAGTTCACAATAGTAAAACAAATCAGCAAACATCTCACGTGTGAGGTAGGATACAATTATCCTGTACCGGTGTTCTACACTGGGAAGCAGGGCAATACACACAATGGAGTTTCAAGAAAACGCAATTAGCAATTTTGATCACTTTTTTCCTTTATTTCAGTCATAATTAAATAACTAATTATATTTGCAAAGCCATATAAACTGTATAAATCAATTAAAACTTGTTCACTTACTATTGTTGACACTCACGCATCGATCAACGTGAAGGCTCAGGTCATACAAATCTGTAAAGATAGTAAGCTATATAAATGCAATGGAGTCATTTAATTTATGTGCATCTCATGTTTTCCAGTGAAGAGGATAAAGAGATATAAATCCGTGCAATTCCAAATAAGCCTTGACAGGACACGTGCCAAATTATATATAATCAAAGTATTAAAATTTAAATGTTTAGGTAACGTAAAATTCAATGTATCAATTTTAATCCGATGCTAGAAATAAATATAATGAATGTCAATTATGGTTAATGCATAACATTCCGTAAATAATTTACAGGAATGCAAACTACACTTTGGTGAAAAAAAACATATTACTATATGTCTGGATGTAAAACTTGTAGGTCTAGCTCTACCCATTTCGTTTTAATGTGACACACAAATAGCGAAAGTTAAATACTCACATTACCACCAATACATGACAGCTAACCAAACACGTATCATCTTTGTACAGATACAATATTGTTCTTATTTTTACCCGTTTACATAGTAAATTATAATTTGTGTTTTCTAAATATATTGCTTATTTAAACTATATATATTATGTATATATTCTGGCGTATTAATCTTCATCAATTTACTATCCTATCATACGTTTCTATTGCTTTTTCATACTCATTAAAAATTTACATTTTAAAATTTGTATTTAGCATGGAATAATATTTCGTCTGCAGAAACGTTCTTTTTTAAAAAAAATTAATAGCCACTTGCACGATTCAAGCCGTTTTATAACAAAAAGTGTGCGGATTAAATAAACAGAAATATTGTGTAGCCATACGAACCTTCTTACGTAAACTTAAAAAGCAAAATTATATTGTATAATATTAATAAAGAATCGTGTGTATTTTTATTTATTTGTCAAGTAACTGCGTGGTTTAGAAAACTAATTTCTTTCTCCCGTTTCATCAAAAGGAAGTTTTTTTATCGAATCTGTGAATTGCGTTAGAAGAAAATATCTTGCTGAGATAACCGCTTATTGTCTTAGAAGAGGTTCTGTCCACATTTGTATGTCGGGTTTTCAATAGATACTATCAGTATCAATATGACACATAAACACGTTAAAGAAATATACGGATAAAGTCAAAACCTTGGCCACGAGCTTTATAAAGGATTTAGGTAAAAATAAGATCTCAGATCATCATTTGTGCCTGCGTTGTGTCATTATTAGTAAGCTTGATTCCATCACACGCGTATTATAATTTCTTGCTTTGTTTACGAGTCAAAATAAGTTTTAAAAAATATACAATGTTTGCATCCCATGTTTACTTGTTTTTAGGCAATGGTTAGTGGTGAAATGTAGTGTTTCCTACATCAGGACTGTGAGCAGCTGAAGTTTTCGTGTATTTCATCCGTATCATGTGTGGCAATCGTTAGAGGCACAGTAATAGGAATTATTAAGAACAATCGTCAGAATGTTCGAGTTATCTTTATTTCAAATCTACAAGAATTCATAAATAAAAATTGCAATCTTTCGGAGAAGCTGGGAGAATAGCAACTTACATTTGTATGATTCATACTGGAAGCAGGGATCCGAGTTTGCGGCTTGGGTGGTTGTATGATTCATTTGTTGCACTGCAGTTCCTGAACAAGTAAAGCGAAATGAAGCATATGTATCAATAAATTAAAAATAAAAGTATACTTAAAATGAGAAGCCATTTTGACTACAATAATTTCAATGTATAGTATGAATGTGACAAATGTATCAAGAGCGTCAATAAATCTGCAAGAGTTCCTGGAAAATGCTAGAGAGCAGCGACATACCAGAGTTCATTTAATTCTAAACCATCCATACATACAAACAGTACTACAGTCCTAACAATGTACACTGATGATAAATTTAGTATCCCTTATTTGGAAATGATAGTCTCTTAATACGTCGTTATCATGATTTTATATTAGCTCAATCGAAACAATGCAACAGCGAAAATGCTATTATATTATGAAAGGTGAAAGGGAATATAATCTGAAATTTGAACGAAGTTCTAAAGCAAAAGAGCAATACCGCTACCTAACATAGCTTTAATTTCTTACCTTGTGATTCTGAAGTCCATACTACGACCAATACTATTAACACTGCAATGTAATCTGAAAGAAATAAAACTACAATTAATCAAACAATTACGCCGATACAAATTTTTTTTAATACTTTGTCCAATGCTTAAAATCCTTTTACAGTAATGTCTGCATGTTTTATAGCTACTCTATATACTGCATTTAACCTGCTGTATCTCTAATTAACCATAAAATCCATGACCATATATTTAAAACGTCATTCACAGGTGAGACATCGCATGCATACCTCATATACATGCCATTACACGAACACAGATATTAGCAATTGGACGCACAAAGCTACATAATTATGATGTGTGCTTTGGAATATTATCTTTGTCATATCCATAACAACATTTCCGTAAAGAAGGAAATCCTGACAAAAACATGAAGTGTCGGGGTACATATCGACAATAGTGACAGCAAAAACATAATATCCACAAAAATAAAAAGTATTACACGTATGGAAACAAGTATGGCAAACTCCTAAGTTTTCTGACCATAATATACTTATTAAGAACTATCGAGGTATTCTAGTATGCATATATCTTGTCCCGAAAAGAAATATCAACTAAGTCAAATTAGTGAACAAACCGACACTTCAGTTCTCTAGTTTCAATAATGAGCATGACAATTAGCATTGTGTGTTGATTAATGATTCAAATATAATGGAAATCAGTAAAATATTCAAACTTTATATTTCAAACGCTTCTGTTTTTGTTATGTAAGCGCTCCAGGTAGGTATATTATTTTTAAAATTATTGCTTGCATATCAAGAATGTGACGCCATTGCTTTGTAAACAACCTTAGTGCGATATACATATAATATTGTCACTATTAAATGCTACTGAATGTTTTTTTTTTTCTTCTTCACAGTACATTTGTTATTTTATCACGTGCTGTACCCTAGGGAAAATAATAACCTTTCCTGGGTTATACATTGTAGTTCCAGTTGATGATGCGTTCATGTTTCCACGGTTATCTTCCTTCGTGGGTACATTCGTTTGCGCTATCACTATTCCCTGATTGATTGTAGTATAACAAACTGGGATACGATTTCAACACTCTATGACGCTGTATCAGGTAATGCTAGCAAACTGATATGGAACATTAGGAATGAATGAGGTATGATCTTTGTAACATTCTTTATGAGGTATGCAGTGTGAGGGAACAAACTGAGGTATAGATGAGTGTGTGAGTAATATATGATGCAAGAACTGTGATAAATGAAGCATGATGCATGAAATATGAAGAGTTAGGTATGAAGCACGATGCACGTAGTATGAAGTGTAAGGTATAAAGCATGATGCACGTAGTATGAAGTGTAAGGTATGAAGCATGATGCACGTAGTATGAAGTGTAAGGTATGAAGCATGATACACGTAGTATGAAGTGTGAGGAATGAGGCATGATGCACGTAGAATGAAGTGTGAGGTTTAAAGCATGATGCACGTAGTATGAAGTGTGAGGTATAAAGCATGATGTACGTAGTATGAAGTGTATGGTATAAAGCAGGATGCACGTAGTATGAAGTGTGAGGAATGAGGCATGATGCACGTAGTATGAAGTGTGAGGAATGAGGCATGATGCACGTAGTATGAAGTTTGAGGTATGAAGCATGATGCACGTAGTATGAAGTGTGAGGTTTAAAGCAATGTGCACGTAGTATGAAGTTTGAGGTATGAAGCATGATGCACGTAGTATGAAGTGCGAGGTATGAAGCATGATGCACGTAGTATGAAGCATGAGGTATAAAGCATGATGCACGTAGTATGAAGTGTAAATTATAAAGCATGATGCACGTAGTATGAAGTGTGAGGTATCAAGCGTGATGCACGTAGAATGAAGTGTAAGGTATAAAGAATGATGCAAGTAGTATGAAGTGTATGGTATAAAGAATGATGCAAGTAGTATGAAGTGTATGGTATAAAGCATGATGCACGTAGTATGAAGTGTGAGGTATCAAGCGTGATGCACGTAGAATGAAGTGTAAGGTATAAAGCATGATGCACGTAGTACGAAGTGTAAGGTATAAAGCATGGTGCCATAGTATGAAGTGTGAGGTATAAAGCATGATGCACGTAGTATGAAGTGTAAGGTATGAAGCATGATGCACGTAGTACGAAGTGTAAGGTATAAAGCATGGTGCCATAGTATGAAGTATGAGGTATAAAGCATGATGCACGTAGCATGAAGTGTAAGGTATGAAGCATGATGCACGTAGTACGAAGTGTAAGGTATAAAGCATGGTGCCATAGTATGAAGTATGAGGTATAAAGCATGATGCACGTAGCATGAAGTGTAAGGTATAAAGCATGATGCACGTAGTATGAAGTGTAAGGTATAAAGCATGATGCACGTAGTATCAAGTGTGAGGTATGAAGCATGATGCACGTAGTATGAAGCGTAACGTGTGAAGCATGATGCACGTAGTATGAAGTGTGAGGTATGAAGCATGATGCACGTAGTATGAAGTGTGAGGTATGAAGCATGATGCACGTAGTATGAAGTGTGAGGTATGAAGCATGATGCACGTAGTATGAAGTGTGAAGTATAAAGCATGATGCACGTAGTATGAACTGTGAGGTATAAAGCATGATGCACGTAGTATGAAGTGTGAGGTATGAAGCATGATGCACGTAGTATGAAGTTTGAGGTATGAAGCATGATGCACGTAGCATGAAGTGTAAGGTATGAAGCATGATGCACGTAGTATGAAGTTTGAGGTATAAAGCATGATGCACGTAGTATGAAGTTTGAGGTATAAAGCATGATGCACGTAGTATGAAGTGCAAGGTATAAAGCATGATGCACGTAGTATGAAGTGTGAGGTGTGAAGCATGATGTTACGTATGAAGTACAATGCATGAATTATCGTGTATGATGTATGAAGTGTGATGTATGACGTATGGTGCATGAAGCACAAACTGTGTGAGAGGTACGAAGTATGAGGTAGATGTATTATTATTAGTGGGTGATGTATTTATCGATCTACGGACCTAACTGGTCAAATGGAAAATTTTGCTATAGATCATGAAAATCAAGGCCTGTATAACAAATATTCATATATAGATATATTTATAAAATCCCATGATAACAAGGGCACACACATATACACATGAGTCTAGAGTGAGTAAAAATAATAAAATATTAAATGACAATGATAAAGCTATTATATGTGTGTATATATATATAGAGCACTACAAACACAGCATTTTAAACTACGTAAACATTGTAGCCACTCAGATACAGCTTTACATAGTGAAACGAGCGGGAAATATAAAGTAACCGAAATGAGGAACCAAAGAGAGGTAATTCAAACATATTTAAATGCAGTTACAGTTCTTCTAAGTCACTATGATTTAATTTACATTGCTACCAACAATACAATATTATATATCTTCCATTTCTGGCTTTCGTTCTTCCGTAGCTTCGTGTGACTACATTTTGCCTTCATTCCTAGGTCGAAAGACATCGTTGCATATCACAGGCGAAAATCCGCGATGCTCGTTTTTAAACGGAATATTGCTGGTATCTTTCTACGAAGAGAGAGAGAGAGAGAGAGAGTTGGGGTTTTTGTGTGTTTTTGTAGGGTTTAACGCCATTTGTTAGCACAAGATGGGCTATACATGGCGGCCAGTATTACTGTTACTAGAAGAACCCTGGAAAACCCCAGGAAGAAACACCGACCCACGAGAAGCTGCTGACAAGCTTTCTCACGTACCACATTAGCCGAGTCTAAGACTCAAACCCACGCAGACAGAGGTGAGATGGCAGTGATCCGGAACGGTGAGCGCTTTAGACCACTCGGCCACTCGAAGACCCAGAGAGAGAGAGAGAGAAAGAGATGAGGTGTTGGGCTAGGGAAGTCATTTATTCAATGTCCATCCGTATGTTTCTTTTTTTGGTCGATAACTGCAACCTTGCAAACGAACACAGACACAAAGGCTTGGGAAAGGAGTAAAGTGGTCCTTACAGTGTTCTCCTCCTAACTAATGAATGTTCAATCCAATCATGACAGCTTACTGAAATAATTGTTTCATTTTTATTGCGAACACTGTATAAAATTAATTAGAAATTTGCTAAGAATGTGTACACCGAACCAAAACCAAGTCTCGGGTTCTTGTAGAATATTTGGTGCGAGTTCAGTTTTCTTTTTCTCTCACTCCACGCTTATGCAAAAGAGAGATAGTGAGAGAGACCAATGGGAAAGCAGAGAGCATTTCGATGAAATTGCGTACCATGTATAATTCATTTACAAGACGGAGATCATTAATATTGTATCGATATTTTATTACAAGGTTAATGATTAATTAGCTGAAATTCATCACAGATTTAGAGAATACAGAAACGATAGCCTACTGATAATATAACCTAAAGTTGAAGTAATGTTTATAAATGAGCATTAGTGCGTTATGGGATGATCGTAACTTGATATACATCAATATTTGTGTATCAAATTGCTTTATACCAACACTTTAAATCCATGTTCCTTTCAATATATATAAAGTTAACAAGAGCTAAATTGCTGCTGTTAATGAATTAATATGCATGCAGTACTAGCTGAAAATGCTAAAGAAGTATCGTATGTCCAACATATTGAATATATATATATATATATATATATATATATATATATATATATATATATATATATATATATATATATATGTATATAGATATATATATAATGCCGAAAGTTTGAGGTATCTGGAGAATTGCAATACTTCGACTTCAACAATTGCACAATCTTGAACACTCGTCAACATATAAAGATGACGTCATTGGATCAGTATGAGATATATGCGGGAAAGAAAGAAAGTATGCCATCCTAAAGCGAAAAAGATAGCATGAAACTAAGGATCACTAATTCAAAGAAGCCAACTTCATTATCGAGGAGATCTTTGATTGTTCCGATTTTTATATTTCTCCATTGTTTCATATACTTTACCAAGCAGAAAGTGGATACGCTTTCCCCTATACCATTTAGAAGTATAGCTGTTCCTGGTACTGGTGAGTACGTGGTAGCTTGTACAAAGCTTATATAGCAGATACGTTATTTGTCTTTGTCTATGTCCTTTTGTCAATTGTGAGTGTTACAGTTTTATCGAATAGCACACAAAACTGACTAGGATATACCTAGCATGAATGATAGAAATCTTGCGAAATATCTAATTCCTACAGATGATATGCAATCATCTTTGAGTCCATTTTGCAAATAATGTTTAGGCACGTGGATATTTTGACTGCCCTCTCATCCATAAATAAATCATATGTGTTCGTATTCCATCTCTTTCTCGGTTAACGTCTGAACACTTATGTCTTTATACATAGAACTGGCTAGACGTGTTTCGAATTCCTGTTGAGATTATCCTAGACGGAGACGATTGACGCGGTTTCCAAGAAATAAAGGACTGCCACATAAGTGGCGAGAATCTTGGCGCTGCCAACGGCGTGTGAAACCACTGCCATATTACAACCCACAAAGTATCTAACCTGAAGTTGCTGATCTACCCAGAAAATTAGAGATGTCGATTGTGATTCATGACTTGCTCGTTTATGATCCTCACCTTTACATGACGGCAGTCCAAACAGAATTATTGAAGAATATCATCGTTATCGCAAACGACATCAAAAGTACAAGACGTTCTCATAACTGCGCTCTTTTACCGACAGCCAGAGATCCTTGTAGACACACAAAACATCGGCGGCGTCCACTCAAGCCAACGCTTTGCTCTAGAGCTTGACACTTATCGTTTGACAATGGCGCATCACAGGCATTTCAAGATTGTACAGCCTTGATGTGCTGCTGCTCTAAGCTATTGCGAATACCAGCCTGAGAGTACCGGACACAATGGCATCATTTCTGCCGAGGATAATTAATCTGACAGTAAGATGCTCGTTTTTTGTATATGGTGTTTGAGTTATGAGAAAAATGGTACTCCTGGTTCAACTTACACCGAATGCGCAACGGAATTGGTCGAGTTTGATTGCGTATTCACCATATATGCTTAAATCATATGGAAGTTATACATACATACATACTAAACGTACGTACGTACATACAAAACATACAAACATATATACATACATACATACATACATACATACATACAGACAGACAGACAGACATACACTATTAGATTACGCAATGTCATCAGAATAGCAAAATAACAGGCAAAGCAAATATATTCCAATTCGCCGTAGATTATTTTCCGTCGTCGATGACCGCTCCGATGTTGGTTCTTACCCCAGCTAAGTTATACCAAACGCTTATAAAAAAAAACAAAATGGTATTTGCAGCTGACTCGCTTTGCGATCAGCATTAAAAGATTATTGTTAGTACTGGTCGACCTGGTGTCAGGATAACGTGACTGGGTGGGACATGAACCCCCAGTGGTAGACATAACTATAAACTGCCACACTGCAGACGCCGTAATAATATGACTGAAAAATTGTCAAAGCTACGGATGCGACCACTGATCTCATGTCGACAGTCCTTTTTCTGCTTCTCTACAACCAACTGGAAAACACCAATCTACTTGTATACGACTTCGTCTTTTGTGTACGGAGAACGTGATTGGATTATGTTATATATATATATATATATATATATATATATATATATATATATATATATATATATATATATATATATATATATATATATATATCATGCTTGATTTAAAATCGGAATAGCACTTATAGTACATATCCCTTGTGAAATTGTTTGTAGCATTCCGCATTGTAGGGCATACCACATTACCACTGTGGGTGGACCTGCATCCTGTACGCTTGTTACTTCAGATATCTTTCATTGAAATGCATGAAAAGTCGTGCAGACATTTTTATGAGTTTGTCTAGTAGAATACGGCCAGATAAATATAGTGCTTGAAACTATATTACAATCAGAGCACTTTCAATATTTTAGACAAACTCCAAATAATGTAAATGGAATGTTGGGCAAAATCGACTTCATCGCAGATATCACGAATATTGGGCGTGCAAATGACAGATTGTATGCACAGATTTAATGTTGCATACACCTGCCTAATATAAAAATTCGTTACGAGTGAGGTCAAAAAGGTTCATATTTTTGGATAGGTATAATAAAGTCAAATATATCAACATCATTCACTTGCATGGCATGTCAGTGGGAAGTCACAGAATAAAAAGTTGATTCACATCACCCCCAAATTTATACATGTATTTATCATGTTCGAAGGTCATTTTTGTGAACACGCGATACTCACAGTACAAACACAAGCCCGTTCCTTGCGTGAGAAGCTTTAAAAGGATAATGTACTTAATAACTTGATGCAATTCAAAATAATTATCATCCGGGCAGTTTGTTAGATATTCTACTTGCCTTGAACCAGTGTATATGCTACTATAATTGCCTATCTCTTCTTCCAAGCCGACTATTGGTATTTCGTTGGCTAGGTAATGTGCATTTTCTACACGAGGTGAATATGCTTCTCATCAATTTCAATAACAACACGAGTCGGAAAGACCAAATTCAAAAATATATCCATATCTTTCATTAATACACAGCCACATCCCTAGAAGTAGCCTAAAGTTCAGAAATTTGCCAGGGGCCAATTTACGAAAATGTTCCCTGCCACCTGAGACAAATTGAATATATCTTACCAATTTTCATTTTCGGTGGCAACAGTGATCTGCTGTCGACAGCCCTTCTCCCGCTTCTCAACAGGCAAATGGAACAGTCTAATCTACTTGTATAAGGCTTCGTGTCGTGTGTACGGAGACCGTGATTGGCTCCTTGTCTTGATACCATTTCGATTGTAAATCATGCACAATCTATATCTTATCATAATAGCACCTATCCCCTGCGAAAGTGTTCGTAGTATTCCGAATTGTAGGCATGCTACATTATCAGCGTGGGTTGACCTGAATCTGGAATGCTTGGTACTTCAGATATTTTTCAAAGCATGAACATTCGTGAAGACATTTTTACGAGTTTGTCTAGTAGAATGCGTTCAAACAATAAATGTGCTTGAAGCTATGTTACAATACGTCGCTTTCAATACTCTAGGAAACTATATTACCGCTAATTATACATGGGGGTCTCGAGTCGCCTCGCGATTTCATACGTTCGCCTTTACGGATCAGTGCCATTTCACCAACGTCGACATGGGTACGAGTCTTGGGTTTAGCCAATGTGGTTATGTGAGGAAGTTAGGAAGTATATTCCCATGGGTCGGTAGTTTTTCCCGGGTTCTTCCTACACAAGATATAATCACCAAGTGCTGACAAAATTGGTATTAAACCCATAAACCTTCAATCCATTAACTACACATACAATTCAACAAGTGGTGATCTTAGTTTCGTGAACGCTGATACGTTTTGTCATATCAGAAAACCAGTTTCTGTATGCCCAGTTTCCTAAAATATTCAACGTGTATTTCCTATGCAATAAAGCAAAATGTTATTTACAGGTCGTGACGCACTCTGTTCAGTCTGTATTTGTGAAATCAAGTACGCTTTTGAAAAGCATGCAAAGCAAAAATGAGGCTAGCACAATCTGCAAATAATGTTTTCTAATACTACACATGTGGCATCAATATAAATATTCCACTGAATTAATTTGTACCAATTAGTAGGTTTCGCATAATCAAACATACATTTGCTAGTGTACCAATAAGTGTGTTGTGTTAAGATGCAAGTCACTACTAGCTTAAGAAAAACAAACACTATGGGACCCGATTTGTAATTATAATTGAATGAATGTACTTTTTAATGTATCATATTTACATCACATCTGTTTCTTGGACGCTCATATTAAAACAGATTGAAACAGTGTAAGTACTTGATTGTGCTTTTCTTATAAACGTATGTAGATTAATCAAGGATACAGTTCAGTTCGCAGACTGATTGTTTGTTGTGGTCAGAGTTGGATTATACTAAAGGACACACTGTACTAATTGTATGGAAACATTGTAATCATTCTGGAAATGGGTGCAAATAAATTAGAAATATATATATATATATATATATATATATATATATATATATATATATATATATATATACAGTTTAAGTTTGGAACACTCATTACTGAAATTAGCACCTGGCTCTTTGACGCAGAAAATGCCGCGGCTCGTCGCCTTTTCTCTACACAAAAGCTTCATCTATACTGACATATATATATATATATATATATATATATATATATATATATATATATATATATATATATGTTTGATCATGAGCACTTAGAACTTTAAATTTATTGAACTTTTGATAGCTTGGTGTTTGCATAGGTTTACTATGGGAACTGAATTAGTTCCATGAGTCCTATGAACATGATGCATGTAACAAATGTAACAACTAAATGGTTATAACAGTTTTTACAACATACACAGGAGTGTCAATGAAGTCATATAACTATTATGCAGGTAACAAAGGTAACAACTAAATGACCAGGACAGGTTTTACAGCATACACAGGAGTGTCATTGGAATAACACTTTCTAGTTTTAACCTAGCACTGTTGAAAGCTGCAATATACAGTCAGTACTTGATGACCTTTTTTACCGTATATAACAAAAGATAGACGTACAAGATGATACATTGACATGGCGAAAAACTTGCAGAAAAGTAAGACATAAAAAAAAAATATTTTAAAAGAATTTTGTATCGGTAACGGTCAAAGAATCCTTTTGATGTAGGATGAAGAAATCAGTTACTGCAGGAAATGATACGCAAATCGCCATGTACATGAAGAGGCTTAAATTGGTATTGATATAAATTTAATTGGATTTTGAAAGTTTACTTAGTTATCTGATGTGTGGCATTAATTAGTGAATTGTTATTATAATTGTCGATCAGGCCATTATAAGCCATATCTTTATTAATATTGTTGGGGGAGTGATTTTAGTTGTCTCATTCTATATAAAGCGAGTCAAACCAATCCTTAAACACTATCGTATTACTGACCCATTTTAAATACCTACATGTTACCTGACATCTTATCATTTAATGATTATGTGTACAAGTTAGCAGTCCACTATGAACAACGTAATGTGTACACTTGACATTTTTATTACACAGGGAATATACGGAAAGGCATGCATAACATCACTGCGCAGGGCCGCATTGAAAGCGTCTAGTTTGCTCTAGCTCAGACATGAAGATAGAATATGACAGCCATCAGAGACTGGCAGTACTTGATCATTACTGCCGCCCCGCAATCTAGAGGGTGCTTTGAGATAAGGGACGAAACATCCGTAGAAAGATGAGCACTCAACTGATGAAGTCCGTGTAAAGCAGTTACAATAACTGTATATCTACAATAATCTCGGGGGCCCCGAGTGGCCGAGTGGTCTAAAGCGCTGACCGTTCCGGATCACTGCCATCTCACCTCTGTCTGCGTGGGTTCGAGTCCAAGGCTCGGCTAGCGTGGGTATGTGGGAAAGCCTGCCAGTAACTTCTCGTGGGTCGGTGGTTCTTCCCTGGGTTTTCCAGGGTTCTTCCTCCACCAGTTATACTGGCCGCCATGTATAGCCTATCTTGTGCTGAAAATTGGCGTTAAACCCTAGAACAACAACAACAACAATAATCTCGAATATTTGTTTCAAAATACATATCTGTCCACAATAATAGCTATCATTTGTATTATTTACATATAAATTGTTCTTGCTTTTCAATTCGACAAGGCAAAATCTATGTAAAATTTCATTGTAAAACGTTTAAATATCGTAATGAAAGAGGGAACCCTTAATTACTAAGTGCGCATTGAGAAAGACGTATCATATTACCACACCTAGTAAGAGAGACAGACATACAGAGATAGGCAAAGGTCAGTGACAAAAAGACATAAAATAGATGATTAGATAAATTTCAAATCGTCCGCTACTGAGGATGGTGGATACTAGACACGCAACGTAAGTATTTATCAGACAAGCAAGGGACCTACTATATACTAAATGCTGTAAGTCAGATGGCATATATGTCGAATAAAGAGTGTTTATCTGAAAGATGACTTTACATAGCGTGACAACAATTTTGAAAGGGATTAAGGAACTAATTCGACATAGAAGTGATAAGGAACCAACCATTAAATGTTCAGAGGAATGCGCTTTGTATTTCTTTCGAACCAGGATTTATCTTTATTTTTTTCAAGGTGTGTGTGTGTGTGTGTGTGATTCGGATGGTTAACGCAGTTTTAACCTTTCTTTAGTCAAATCGCTACGATGTCTGCAGTGTCACAGTTTATAGTGAGGTCTAGCACTTGGGCATCATGCTGCATAGATATCCCACCCAGTCACATTATCCTGACACTAGGCCGACCAATCCTAACACTAACCTCCTAATGCTGAGGGCCAAGCGATGCAGCTGTTAGTACCTTTTTTATAAGTCTTTGATATGATTCGGCCGGTGATCGAACCCATGACCTCCAGCATCCGACCTAGGCCATCGGAGCGGTTTATTTTCAAAGTTTTGCAACTAATATAATTGATAGAATTTGTTCCTTTCTCCACAAATCAGAGAAAGAGTAATAGTCGTGCTACTTTTGGTGGTCTGACATTATATTTCCCTGCCTCCTCATATCCTCACTATGCTATGATCGAGGCACAGACAGTAGAACAAACTTTTCAGTTCAACTTTTTGACAGCACTGCAAGACTGAAATGTAATGTTATAATAATAAATCTATTTGATTCATATTTGGAACATCTTAGTGTCCTAAAAGAATATTAAAGTCGCCTGAGATGAAATCTTGTTATAAAATATTTCCTTGAAAAGTCTTTTATACTTACATACATCTTACTCTTTAAGTATTTGATTTCGTTAAAAGTCCCCCGTACGTTAATCGGATATACAGTTTGCAATGTATTGCTGTGCATTTTCGTAAAAATGTCATTTGAGAAAACCAAAACCCGACCCATATGACATGACTGATGCAGTTACCTCTCATCCAGACATTCTCGTCCTTTGATATTACAGTTCAGTACTGGATGGGGAATGGGGTGTGCGGAATGACCTTGAACTGTACTAAACTGTTTGCATTATGTCCTCAATGACAAGAGGTATTTGGAAATAGTAGTATCTTGGATCACCGATGACGCAGTAAAAAAGTGTAATTACACAATACGCAACAAAGGGTATTAATAAATCCATTCTCGAATCACTGTCATTACGACAACATGACGAGGTTTCCGTAAACAAATCGTATTAAGGAAAGCACACATTTGAAAGATAAAGCGAGTTCTCAACAAATACATTTCGGCAAGTGGAATAATGTAGCAGAAAGTAAACATTGCGAACCAAGAGGCGCAATTCGGAAGGGGTTAGATGTAAAATGAATGTCTACCCGTCATTATTTGATATTTTCGGCATTCAATACATTAGATAACAAATAATAGATATCAGATATAAATGTTGTAGTGTTTTAACGCCATTTTTCAGCACACGATAGGCTAGACATGGCGGTAAGGTTATTGGGAAACTTAATTCTGGTTCAGCAAGGATACGACTCAGATGAAAATATTACCTTAACTTTTCAGCACTATATATCTATAAATTATGTACTTGGTGGTGATGGTCTATTTGTATTGCCGTGTGACATGATGATGAAATGGTCTATTGTTTTGCCACGTGATACGTCGGTGAAATGGTCTATTTTTGTTGCCATGAAAAATGATGATGAAATTTTATATTTTTGTTGCCACGTGATATGATGGTGAAATGGTCTATTTTTATCATTATTTTTTGTATGTGATATGCTGGTGAAAATAGGTACAATAGTCGGTTACAACAACGTTTTACAATAACCATCAGATAAATTTAGTCTGGGAATAAATAATGTTTTGATTACTAATTTTGGAAAATAAGGTAATTTTAGCCTCTGTTAAATAGTTTGTATATTTCGATGGCAAAATTTATGTCCAAGGCAACCAATTGGACAATTTTACAAAGCAACCCAGAAAAATCCTGCCAAAGTTCATGAAGCTAAAGTTCTAAAGTTAAAGTAGAGAAAGCGAAGGAGACACTAAATCAGGTGTTATTTCTTTCATAGATCTAAATGGGAGAAAACGGACCAATTATAGCCAGTGTCCTGCCCATATTATCATCTAGAAACAACGGAATTAATTTTAGATTAATAAAGATAAATGAAATCATGGATTATATATAGGCTAGAGGAGAAATATACAACTTTTAATAATGTTAGAAATGAAACCGTACTCCCCGCGCGCGCACACACGCACAAACACACACACACACACATTATAGGGCATTTTTCAATAATAAGGAACGTTCACCTGGTGATAATGTGCATTTTACGCCATAGGTGAGGCAGATAATCAATCTATACGTTAATAATTCGATTTTAAAAATTCGAGAATCTAATACGAACTTTCAATTTGCGCGCACACTAATAAAAAGACACATATGCAACTCGTGTACACGTGTGCTTATTAAGGATATAAAAAACCATCAGCTGAACACTCAAGGTTAGCCCACAACTGCGTCGCACGTTCGATACACACGAGACCCTACATAATTAGCAACCTCCATCTTAACGAAAGTACTGAATCTCTGTAATTTTTCCATGCACCACGACCATTGTTCTAGTTCACCATTTCATATGCGTTCTGTTCCACACTCCAATAGCTAGTACGGAGACACAAATTTACAGGTTAAAGGACAATGAAATTGGTTTGCCAATTTAGGCTGGGCACCAGCAAACTGTCAAAGATGTTAACTGTAGGTTCCAAATTTGTCCTTTTCCCTCCATTTTTTTCTTCGGTACGGTCATTGGTATACTCTCTCCATCGATCGATTGAACGAAACGAGTAAAACAATATGTAATAATCAACTTCAGGAAACAGCGACGCAAATGAGATATTTGGTGATGATGCACGGTTGGACGTTTTTATTTCGAATTCTCTTTACAAATGTGATGTACCAGTCTAGTTCATCAGACTCTAGTCGTTAACGAGGTTATCTTGAAATAACCCGAATTATTCTTAAGGACTCTGATTTTAGGTATATACTTTTAATGACGTGTCCTCTATATAACGTAGTGAGAGTGAGACTTTGCGGACCAAGCCATCTATTCCTTTCCATAATCAGGCGACAAGATTGAATTGTCTCTAAAGGATAAGGCATGCACAATGTTACAACAGACACAACATAAATTAAAATCTCAAATATACTTGCTACCTGAATAAATAATGATTCTGCGAAATCCTCTCTCTCTCTCTCTCTCTCTCTCGTTAAAGATTATTAGTATGTATTCACGTATCAACATGCATTAGGCGATATTTGTAGTAAAGTAATGTATGTTACCTGTTTAGTAGTATAGTGAGAAAGGATCCTAGACAATGTTGAGAAAAATTGTGGTTCATTATCATTTTCATTTGTCGTACAAGACACAGTACCAATTTTTTAAAGTAAATATAATTAGTATATGAGTAACTTAGTGATCATATAAGCAATGAATGTTCAAGTAAACAATATGCTTTAAATGTTTTTTTCTTGTGGTATATCTTTGGTATCTTGCTTGTCACGTGTCGTTTCCAGTTAAAACACTATCGATAAATATAAAACAATTGCGACGAAACAAAAATCTATTATATCTTTGCCGTTAAGAAGAGCTTTTTGATAAATGTCGTTCTCATCCCACATTGCACAGTGCGATTGATACTCGTATTGAAATACACCTACTATCTGAGGAAATTGTGAGATTTAAACATTTGAAATATTTTATAAACTACAATGTCCAGAATGTATCACAGGAATAAGGTTATCTGCCTTTATGCATGCACTGTGTAGAGCTGTATATATTTCATGTAACTCCGATTGGTTATGCCCGGTGGGACGTCGACTGAGAGTCCAAATGTAAGTTCGGTCTGTATCACATGACCCGTCATGACTAACCCTCCAGCAAGAGTACACAACTGCATATATAAAAATAGAGCGAGTATTAGTATGGTTGATGAAGTCCGGCAAATATCTTAGACTTCTAACAAGACTTTATAAATGGATCTTGGGACCACGAAGTATAAGAGTTGTTCAGCGAAAAGACGTTGCATGGATAACATCAGTTAATGTCCTATGTTTGTAACTTTTAATCACTGTAACTAAATCATGATTTGCAATCATGCAAAGCAGTCTCTGACAATGCTGATAAATGTGTTAAGATTCGTGATTGTTTTGATGCGTTTCGATTCATAATTGTTTGATGCATTATGATTCATTATTGTTTTGATGCATTATGATTCATTATTGTTTTGATGCATTATGATTCATGAATGTTTCGATGCATTATGATTCATGATTGTTTTGATGCATTATGAATCATGATTGGTTATGATGCATTATGATTCATTATTGTTTCGATGCATTATGATTCATGATTGGTTTGATGCATTATGAATCATAATTGATTGTTTCGATGCATTATGATTCATGATTGTTTCGATGCATTATGATTCATGATTGGTTCTGATGCATTATGATTCATGATTGTTTCGATTCATTATGATTCATGATTGGTTTGATGCATTATGAATCATGATTGATTGTTTCGATGCATATTGAGTTGTGGTTGTTTTGATGCATCATGATTCATGATTGTTTGCAGGCATTATGATTCAAGATCGTTTTGTTACAATATGTGACAGTTTGCTCAAGACATCTGGAAGAGTTATCTCGACGTAATTTAACATATCACTTTAAGATTCCGTAATTAATGTTAGCCTTTCGAAGCAATTTTGAATCATCGTGTTGTAACAAAATACCTCGAATAAAATATTCAACTTTTGATGAGACAATTCAAAGTATTTGTTTACGTCGACTTTCAATATGTCTGACAACATGCCTTGCTGAAGCAATTCTTGAAAAAAATAGCAAGCTTTATTGTTTGTCGTTTATGACTTGAATGTTTTTTCAGTGCTCTTTTACTTCGCAAGTGTCATTTCATATATTTACAGATTATGTTCAATTGCTCTTAATCTAAACTTATGTTATTAGAATTAAATCTTTGCTTGTCGTATACCGATTTTATTAACTCCGGCATATATTGTTCTGTTAAATGTACATACGATATTCAATTGTTATCATGCACACTGGTCAGTTATTATACATAATAGTCAGTTATCATACACACTAGTCAGTTATCATCCACACTAGTCAGTTATCATCCACACTGATCAGTTACTATCCAAATTAGTCAGCTATCAACCTCACCAGTAAGTTTATCTGAGTTTTAAATAATCTTGGTCAAACTGTTTTCTGTATTTGCGAAGAGAGTCATCACTGTCAAATTAAGCGTAAAGTCAACAAATATTTTTCAAGGTTTATATGTGAAAATAGTTGTTTAAATGTAATAAATTTTCGTTTCTGTAAATATTGTTTAATGTTATTGTTAAAGGGGCGGCACTTACAAGGACCATGTGCACTGCGTCTCGTGTTTTTTAAAATCTTAATTGTCATTCATATATCAACTAAATCGTGAATCATTTTTGTACATTTTCTTGCGTAATAGCAAACCATTATTAACGTACAGTAGTTAAAGAGTTATAGCAACATGATAGTAACCAATACAATACCCTGGGATTGAGAATCTGCCGCTCTTGGAACTAAATTCGTTTCTAAATAAATACAGCAAAGAATATATGTCATATGCATTTAAGCAAATGAGGTGGGTCTTTAGACCCCAAAACTGGATGATGGGATGGAAGTCGCGCTAACTCAGTCGGTAGATGTCCGACTCGTAATATAAGAGTCGCGATTTTGATGCCCATTCTAGACAGCCTTAGTGGCTGCCTCTGCGTGTCCCTAGAAAAGGTACGTAGCTCCCTTTTCCTCGGAATGATAGAGCCAGCAATATGTTAAAAGTGCCATTTAAACCAAAAAACAGAAAACATGTCGAGTAGAACTCCTGTGAGATAGTTTGCATTAATTATTCCCCGCATTTGTTAAATAAGGTAAAACACTTCAAGCACTGTAAATTTTGGCTCAAAATTTATGACACAAGTCATTTTGTTAAATAATTGAAATTTTGGTGAGGGATGGGTACTCTAACTAATATTTTTCAGTGAACAAAAAGAGAGCACCTCGACTATTTTTTCGCCAAAGAATATATCATTAAACACGTTCATTTCGGCGATAAATAATAGAGATATTAGGTCGAGCTCTGTAAGAAAATGATACTTCTTTAACAAAATCTAGAAACGCTTCTATGAATGTGCACCCTTCCTACCGCGCCAAAGTTTGTTTTCTAAACAGCTGATGGGAATGAGCGTGTGGCAAGTGTGTCAAGAGATGTGGATTAGATACTCCATAAAGTTAATTTTCTTATCTTTTACATTCTCCGTTCTCAAATTCACTTATGAAATCCTAATCATTGATTCCAAGCTCGTTAAATACAAGCATACTTATATACAATATGTGTAATACTAACACAATTAGTTATGACCTTGAAATTTATTAAAAAGCGTGAAAAGCGTGAATGTTCCTTTCGCAGACCCCATATGAAATGAAGTATGCTTAAGGATATATATAGAGAGAGAGAGAGAGAGAGAGAGAGAGAGAGAGAGACAGAGACAGACAGACAGACAGACTGTAACCTACATAGCAGGAGTCTGAACATTTCGTGCAAAAAATGTCACTATGGAAATATATTGCCAAGCGACATGTGCATGTTCTCTGTTTGTACAAAGAAAATTATACTGTCGAGCACTGGATACCTGGATTGTTGTATTTATGTAAGTGTAACGTGGTTTCCAAAGTATATGACTGCTTTCAAGCTAAATATGATGCACAGAGCTTACCAATTCCCATAGCAGTTAGATCTGTGTGGTATTTTTTTTTAAATCTTCAGGATGATATTTTTAGACCAGGATGACATTTTTAGACCTTTCCAAAATAGGAAGTATGCACTTTTATATTTTTGTTATTGTAAGAAAACGGTTTTTAATGGCCGCTTGCCATCAACGCTAGAATACACTCGTATTTTGACAACTACATTAAAAATAAAAGTAATTCAGGACCCATCATCGCTGAAACAAATATTGATGCTTGCATGTATTTTGAAGAACGTATCTTCATAAATCTTTTGTGCATATCATATTTACAGTTTATAATTTTACTTTTACTTGTCACTATATAATCAACTTTTATGCTAAGTGCAGATAAATAGTACTGCATACTTATAAACAAAACCATAAGGTCAGCAATTATCAACAATTCACCACTTTGAAATAACACGTCCATCTAAACTGCATCTCAGTATTGGTTAAGTTCGGAGTCCTTAACATTCCTTCTCCGAGAAAACATAAACATTCTGTGTCTTTTACCACGTCATGTGGTTACGTTAATTTATTGTTTTGGGCGTCAAAGTAAATTCAGGCCTTCAGGTGACAAAGATTTTCTACATGTATTGATTATCTCAGTGTCTACGACGACATATCACTAAAGCGACTGTCCATCACAAATTATGTGTAGATGTTATTTTATCATGACGTCAAACATAATGTTAATACCCATCCAATAAAAACTATGTTAATACCCATCCAATAAAACCTATGTTAATACCCATCAATATGTTAATACCCATCCAATAAAAACTATGTTAATACCCATCCAATAAAAGCTATG
The DNA here is from genome assembly GCA_028554795.2 of Sinohyriopsis cumingii. Taxonomy (NCBI): domain Eukaryota; kingdom Metazoa; phylum Mollusca; class Bivalvia; order Unionida; family Unionidae; genus Sinohyriopsis; species Sinohyriopsis cumingii. Next base: position 67,365,638 of record CM068833.1, on the reverse strand, counting down.
TTAATACTCATCCAATAAAACCTATGTTAATACCCATCCAATAAAACCTATGTTAATACCCATCCAATAAAAACTATGTTAATACCCATCAAAATGTTAATACCCATCCAATAAAAACTATGTTAATACCCATCCAATAAAAACTATGTTAATACCCATCCAATAAAAACTATGTTAATACCAATCAATATGTTAATACCCATCCAATAAAAACTATGTTAATACCCATCAATATGTTAATACCCATCCAATAAAAACTATGTTAATACCCATCCAATAAAAACTATGTTAATACCCATCAATATGTTAATACCCATCCAATAAAAACTATGTTAATACCCATCCAATAAAACCTATGTTAATACCCATCCAATAAAAACTATGTTAATACCCATCAATATGTTAATACCCATCCAATAAAAACTATGTTAATACCCATCCAATAAAAACTATGTTAATACCCATCCAATTAAAACTACAGGCTAAAGAGAGCTGGCAATTTTATACAAACGAATTAACATTATACTATGTGCAGATAAACGTTAGGGTTTTATGTCACATGATATAGAAAATGTAGACGAAGATATGAACACATACTGGGGGGGGGGGAGGGGACATTTCACGGAGATTATTCTTTCATTATGTATTTTAATTAAAGCCAGGTACAGCTTTTACATTATACGACCTACATAACTTATTATTTTCATCACTATTAATGCATTTAGAATTAAAATAGCTTGCAATGTTTGTTCTCGGCGAAATAAACTTTAAAAGACTTTAAATCTCAATTTGTTGTTGAACTCATCAGTGTTTTTCAGAACTTGTTCCTTATGTGGGTTTTGTATCTTGAACAGAAACTGAGACCCGTACAAAGTAGTTTAATTTCTGCCTTCAAAGGGGAGGATTTTTAAAGGTTTTCAGCACAGAGGTTTCGTCCCTTGTGGGCGACCTATTATTGTATGACTGCGTTTTCTCGTTTTCTGCTTTTGTTTCTTCTCAATGATCGATTGCGATTTTCAAGCTCAAGATCGTCATTTAGTGGGATTCTATATTGTGCCTTTCAAATGTATTCTTTCCTACTGTCATCAGAGTTTGTTAAACTATATTTCTAAAATGCAATTCCATTACATTGCAGAACGTAAACATGTGCGTGTGCGTGTTTCCTGTCCGTCATTGACGCATGCAACCTGATAAAGCGACGAAAAAGCAGTACAACTGAAAATACGGCTTGTTCATTTTTATATCATTGTGTTTTAATCAGACAAGACTATACACGGTACATTCGCCCTCTTTCTCTCACTTTCTTTCTATACCTGTCTCTCTCGATAATGTTGCCAAACAGTTCCACTGGTCACGCCAGGCTTCTGTCGAGCAAAATTCAAATTTGTACCTAGTTCTAGACAAGGGAACATCAAATCTGTTCACTATATGAGAATTTCAGCTCAATTATAGTGTCCGTTAACGGAGGCTGTATATTTATTATCCGTGACAAATTGGAATACTTGATAGTTCTGTAGTACACAGTTACTTGTTTTTCTTTGATATGTTTGTATTTTTCTCTTTGATTTTGTTTTGATAAAAAATATACATTGTAATTTCCACCTTTCAAGTACTGACACTGTCGAAGAAGATTATAAACTATGAGGAAATACATACGTCAGGGAACATACGTCCACTTATTCAGCTATTCACACTTTCATCCCTTCCATTAATTCATCCAGTCCTCCATGCGATCTTCCATCTCGACAGAACGACGGACGTACATAGTTTTGAAAAAACAAAAAGGTATGTAAATATATATATTTTGTTTATTTTTGCGCTTGTAATTGTTAATTGCTTGTGTCGCCTGCCACGAAAAAAAATAGATCCAAGGATACAAAGATCTAGAAATGGCATTGCCAATGTATCGCGCTTCCTGCGCTGTGATTTAACATGATTGTTTCAGCTATAATTTGTCCTGACTGAAAGAATCTCACAATGATCATGTGCATTTGAAACGATTGTTCTATGCTGTATAATTTGTATATATAACTACTTACTTGATTTAATCCTAGTTATGCCGTTAGCATCTGAAGTGTAGGTGATTTTGACCTCGGAAAGGGTCGCTACTGGAAAATAATAACAGATATCCCGTACCAAAGGCCTTGGTAACGTGTTATACTGAAATTTGTCTACAATGGTAAACTGTCCAACTTGCAAGCTTTTAGGGTATCATTGACACACAAGGAAACTGACGGAAAGATACAAACGCAAAATAATTTGAAATACGACATGTTCAATTTGATGGATGTGTTGCGATGGTTTGGCCTAAAATGCTGACAACGGAACTAATCCTGGTACGATTTCCATGTATGTACACGTCACATCATCATATATGGTAACACCCAGGTGTGGACTGACATTTTCAAAACACTATACACATAATGAAATCCCACGAGTCAAAGCCTCTTTAAAGACTAACTGGAAATGATGACGATTCCCAAGGACGTACTAACGTACGTGCAATGACGATTCGTGTCTCACGAGGTTGTTTTTTTTTTTCAAGACTCTTAAAGACAAATTTGAAACTTATATTATTAACCGTTCTGAAGGAATTATAATCAGTCTCATGATGAATTTATGGAAGGAAAAAAGCTAAAAAAATATATCCAGAACGATTTTATTTTCGCATCAGGCTTTAACGTATAATCTTATAATTAACCATAGTCCAATGTTATATGCTTTTGTTTCAAAGAGTCCCTTGTACCCTTCATCAAAATGGAAATCATTAAAGAGTATATTTTTACGATTTTTACGGATGATTATTTATTGACACGATATATTTTTTAATCTAAATTTAGCGCTTGTTGAATAGAACCCACCATAAGCAGTGTGGAGTATAAAAAATATACATTATAATTTCCACCTTTAATTACTGACACTGTCGAATACATTATAAACTATGACGGAATGCAGAAGTCAGGAAACATACGTCCAGTTATTCAGCTATTCACACTTTCATCCCTTTCCATTTATTCATCCAGTCCTCCATGCGTTCTTCCATTTCGACAGAACGACGGACGTACATCCATTCACACATATTTTATAGATGAACTAGCAAACTGACGATCGCTCACACATGCGTAGTTAATAGGGACAGTACGGATTCAAAAATAACCGTATGGACTCATAGCGAAAACTCACTTTCTGACCATCTTGGATTGGGACACAATGGCCAATAACGAGAATTTAACATTACAAATATGCATAGCACATGACTAATATTAATCTGACCACGAGGGAAAATTAGCATTGGTGAATGCTCTGACCACAACGAGAACTTAGAACATGGTCTCGGCGGATATGTAAGTAACATTAAAATTACGAAACTAACAAGGAATTCAGCGTAGTCAAAGAAATGTTAGGAATTTTATGATGGAAATGGCAGAGACTAAACGTTCTATCACAAGTCCAAAAGTATAGTATTCCGAATGAATTCCAATGGTATTCCGAATGAATTCATTTCTTGAATGTGCTGACGTACCAATAGCCTGGAAAGTGGCGATGTGCTATCAGTCATACTCTATCACTATGGTATAATCATAATGTCATAAAATGAATTCATAATAATCCTAAAATAACGATCTAGTCCAAAGAATAATTATAACTGAACACAATTTCGTCTTGGTTTTGGAAAAGTTGGGTTCTGCCTGCATTTGCTCATACCCATACATTCCGAAACATTAACTTTGCTTGTCTCTTCTCGTCTCAAACATCGTATTACCATATATATCCACAAGGGACACGTTAAAAGGTGATGGCTTACTTTAGCACGAGACTTGAGAGTCACTTGGGGAAATGGACACATAATACGAATAGATTTACCGTTCGACAATTGTTCTATTTTATATTTTTCCGCTAATTTTTTTAACTACATGAAGAACTATTACTTGCCTCTCAATCATGTGTCTGGGGCGCGCAATGTTTTTTTTGGGGGGGTAGCCTGTCTTATAATCTACAGCTAGCTGTGTTGTACTGTTATACTTTGGGCGGGAGTTCAAATATTGCTTAGAGTTTCTGGGATGAGATATTTTGTGTGGCAAATACCTGTTTTTATACCAGGGACAAGTGCATTTTATATCCAGGATACATGTTTTTTTTTATAACCAAGACAAATCCTTCAAAACACTGTGCCAGCCATGATCATATGCATGATTTCGGTGTCATAAGGGTTCTTCTGTGTTAATGTTCTGGCTAATTTATTTTTGTATTTTATACAGACTGGGTCCATTAATAGAGTTGTACCATACCTCATACCAGTATTCTTCGGATTTCTGCCTGATCGTTAGGTATATTACTTGTAGGCATTATTCCAATATATATATATATATATATATATATATATATATATATATATATATATATATATATATATATATAATAGGTACAGATAGTTTAGCTTTTATAATAGGTACAGATAGTTTAGCTTTAGCTACCTAGTTTCCAATGTTGTTAGTACGTGAGGATAACCACGTAAATTCTGCACTACGATCAGTGTATGCTATTTTTAGTCTCAAGTAGACTTCCCTAACATATTTTCTGTACTGGAAGCATTGCCGTTATCCAGTGATCTTATCCCACTGAGAGATATACTAAGGATTACTTCTTGTTTGATATTACTGCATGCAATCCATTCAAATGTTTGGTTGATGGACCCAATTTATACGGTACCTACAGAGCAGTGGTCAGGTACTAACGTCCTGAATGTGGTGCTTTTCTCCTGGATAACTTAAGGAGCAGAAATGAACTCAGGATCTGGATATATTAATACGTCCTTATACTTTTGGGTGTATCACCCATGTCTATGTTCAAATTCAAAGGGTACTTTAGCCGTTACTTTATGGTTTGCGCATTCTTATCACCATATTGAAGTGCTTTCTAGATAATCAGGTGGGGGGTGCAGGTCCATCTGCAAAGTTGTGATATTTAATTCCTTCTAAAGGTCGTAATATGATGCCACCTGGGAGATGATGTGAAGCTTGTTGCATGTCTCTGTATCATTTTACATGTGACCTATCATTTATTTAGAACCCGACAGCGTGCCGCTGTAATAGCTGTCTTGCCTCAGATAAAGGAGTAGTTTACCAATGTAAAGACGTTGATGAGTTCAGTTGGATTTACGTAGTAGACGATCCTTAGGCTATGTACGACCGGTTAGTTATATGAAAGCATGGCGTGCTAACACAACGACGAGTTGAAACGCTAACGATACACTGTTAATCAAATTCTGCCCACTTGTACGAGTTGTCTCCGTCGGTCAGTAGTGTTTTAGCCGCATATTTTAATTGTAATAATAACATATGTAAATTTTACTCATTGTATTCAAACTTAGGATTTAGTATACGAAGGGGATTTAATGTTTCTAAAAATATACGGAATATAAATTACCCTTAATAGTTTAGCGATCGTACAAATTTTATATTCACGCGATATTAACGAGTCGTTGTAAGTTTTGTTTCGGATGAATTTTGGTTTTAGTTGGTTTGTTTGGGGTACTTTTTTGGAGGAGGGGGTTGGGTTGTCGGGGGGGGGGTGAGGTCGCTTCTATTTTTTTAAACGGAGAGGCAAATGGATCAAAGTTGAAATTCACAGAGCTGTGACCGGAAAGGGTTTAGGGAGCGAATATGAAATACCGTATGCAAGTTAAGTTTCTTTCGCCCTAAAAGGAATGTTTGGTGCTGGCGTCGGAGCAGGCGTCAAGAATCTCTTTAGTTGGCTTATGACGTATGATGTGGTCTAGTGAGCCCTTCAGATCGATTGGGTCACCATATAGTGGCCTTTTGATTATGGCAAGCTGTGGTGATGTATCATGACTGTTCAACCCACCGCTATATATGCAATAATCACCAAGGTAAATGAAAACAGTGGACGTAAATGAAATCCCCGTAAAGTCACGAAAAACTTCTTTGACGTGAAGGAAAACGTCCACATAGAAAGTCAATAAAATCGAAGAATGGATTGAAGGAGTATCCGAATGAATATTAGAAAAGCAAGAGGCATCAAATAGGCACAAACAAACAAATAGAATTCTAACTCAGTATTAGTTTAATACCACCAGCTGAATCAATCATCTACAAATAATGCGATAAAGAATCAAGGCATTCCCTCCTCAAAGCGATACAATCTATACACAAAACTTTTTTTTTCTTCTTTTCTTCTTCAAATACAAATACAAACCAGATGCAACATTTGTAATATGAACATTATCTAGTGTCTACAACGCTGGTAAGTAAGACACTAATTCCAATAATATGTTATTGTTTAGTCTTAACATTGATGGCCTCTAAGTTTCCGGGATAATGGAAACAGGTTTAAATAATGGTCACCAAATCACATTTCTAATTTGCGTAGTTTCTAGGGAATGAGATCCAAAACGTTAAGAAAATGCTCTCACGGAAACCAATTAATTCTTTAATGACGAAAATACACAATATTGCCCCCATCGAATCATTTCAGTTTAATCTCGTGTGATTGAAATGAGCCCACGGATCATGTCTTCTCTTAAGATCTGTAATATCGTAATCAATAATATTCCACCATGTTGCGTTGTAAAATATGACAACCACCCAGTTTGTTCCTAGTTGATGACTGTCGTCCAGAGATTTTCAATGACCAAGTTCATGCATATCTCAGTTCGCATGAGTAGAATTTTGGAGAAGAAAAAAATCCTATTTTACATTTGTCTTTGGATTCAATTTTTAGTCATCACTAAATTCATCGGTAGTTTCGTAAATTGAATTAATGCTTTAAGTCAAGGCGATGTTAATAATCTATGATGGTGTTGGTGGTGTCAGTATCCGAATTATAACATTTCGTCTCTGATAATGCGACATTTATTTTATCAATCTTGCGCATTTGTGGCATCCATGTAAGTTTTGTGCATTTCAGTGGAAATGTTAACATATTTTACTGCAAGATACACACAAATATAGTATAGACCCACCACCGCCACCACCACTAGATGCACTTTTGAATCGTATTGCATGTCTTACCAAGCGCTCTTCTGGTGAACGAATAGCCAGATGTAAAAGATAGTAATGTGTGCCATGTGTTACGACTCTGTGGTCTTAAACTAAGTAATTGATAGTATTTATAAAATTCAACAAATAAATTTATTTTCCTAAAATACAAAGTGAAACTTTAAAATTAACTTAGCGTATTGTACAGTATTATGAATTAAATCCCTAAATAATCCTAAAAGTTGTATCATAAGTCCAAATGTATGAAGTTAATACTGAATTTCAGTGGTATTCAAAATATGATCAAATATTGAACGTGTTGATGTTTCTTTCACCTCGAAGGTGATGTATCACAACGATATAACCCAAAACTTTTCTTGTAGTAGCAGACTATGATTCCAAAATAATGTTTCAGTCCAAGAACAAGCTGAGCAAGTGTATTTCCAGTGAATATTAATCTGAATAAATAATTCCACCGAAATCAAATACTGAACACAACAATGTTGTGCCTATCTTGTGCTGAAAAATGGCGTTAATGACCCTTCTAAACATATTACGGGAAGATCGAGTAATTGTTAAAGTAAACAATATTAAACAATAAGACACACAATTAGAACCAGGGTGAGTGTCAAGAATGTATTTCTAGAACATTTTATGTTGTCAACAAGATAGGGGCTATTAGAAACATTAAGTGGCCTAGTGGTCTAAAGCGTTCTCCGTCACGGATCACTGCCATCTCACCTCTGTCTGCGTGGGTTCGAGTCTCAGGCTCGGCATATGTGGATATGTGAGAAAGCTTGCCGGTAGCTTCTCGTGGGTCGGTGGTTCTTTCTGGGGTTTTCCCGGGTTCTTCCTCCACCATTAATACCGGCCGCCATGTATAGCCTACCTTGTGCTGAAAAATGGCGTTAAACCCTATAACAACAATAACAACAACAAACATTATAATAAAGATCACGGGAAACATCAGGTAGACCAGGTTTTTATATGGGAAATTTCAAGGTCCTAGATCCAGACCCAAATAAACATTTTTACTTCTATTTATAATTATCAGACTATTTAATCCACAATCATTGAGAAAGTGTTAGGTAGGTATTCTGTTGTTTACAAAATCCATGTTACTGGTTAGGCACAAAATGCACTTGAATTTGGACAAGGTCAAGTATCAAATACAATTATACATAACACATAACCCTGTGGAAAAAGCAAACTAACAAATAATACAAAATAAATAGATATAAAACATGTCAAAAAACTGAACTGGAAACGTGTCCAATCCGTGTTCCGTAACACGGTAGGGCAGAAATACATTTATGATTTTGTGATCGTTTGTTTAATTATTTCATTCTTTATTTCTTTCTTTTTTCTGAATGTAGCGCGCTCATTCTACATACCTACGTACTTAAATGACAACGACCTACTACCAACTCTGACCGAAATATTTATTTCAGCTATCACAATTCTCCGAATACTGTCATCATAGAGCAGCGACAGTTCGCTGGCACCTTAGTGTGTTTACTGAATTTGCTGAAATAAATGAAGTCAGTAGAGAATCGAATTTAGCATAGGGACGGTCTATGTTCCTGCTAAGGTGATTTAGAAACGCACTGCAAGGTCGTCTTTAGCACTCATTTAACAGTGAGGAAGAAAGTACTTCATGCGCACATCGTCAATCATTTAAAAAAGTAAATGTAACTTCCTGTGATTAGTTGTTGTGATCTCTCTCTCTCTCTCTCTCTCTCTCTCTCTC